>OX276459.1:21412553-22012553 GCA_946251905.1 Cryptocephalus moraei
ATTGAGGTTTCCGTATTAATGATTAATCGTACAGTCTGGTGAAACGGCAATAGTGTCTAATAATATTTCCAGTTGTTCTACACTAAAAATATGAACTAGCATCGGCTCACCAACAAGTTGTATATATTCCAAGTAGATAAGAAATAAGAAAGCTGTGCAGATCAAGATCCAGTTTATTGACCCCAGCCACGCCCACTCCCGGTTTGTTGACTCAGCCACGCCCACTTCCGGTTTATTGACCCAGCCACGCCCACTTCCGGTTTATTGGCCCCAGCCACGCCCACTTCCGGTTTATTGACCCAGCCACACCCACTTCCAGTTTATTGACCCCAGCCGCGCCCACTTCCGGTACCCCCTCCCTTCTATCCCCACTTCCGATACCCCCCTCCCTTCTAACATTACTTCTTTTACCCACCTTTCTATCCCCACCTCTCCATCCCCACTTCTTTACCCCCCACTAACCTTTAACCTTTAACTTCTAACCATTTTTACCCCCACCCTTCCTTTGCACCCTAACCACTAACTCATTCAAAACATAAACCACTAATCACATCCATATTGAGCAGTTATTAATAAGATGTTGGTGAACGATATTCTAGTGCTACATGCTGTTTGGCAGAATGTGTTATATATTTATGCTAATGATTCTAAAGAAATTTATGTACGCTTCGATAGTGATGAAACGAGCGGTAACTGGCCTTCGAGGTGGATCCCAATCAAGCGCGTAGACAGGGGGGGAGATATGGGTGTCATATCCCCCCCCGAAATCTGTAAAATTTCAAAAATCCAGAAGTACTTTTTTGGCGGGTTCGAACCTTGCCGCCGTCACTGCGCCGGCCCGCAACACTCGCGCATTCAATTCTGGCTTATTCCGTTTGTGTGCCGCGGCTGCTTCGCCTGCTTCCGAACTCTTCCGATCATGACACGTGCCGTCGTCGTCGGACAATTCATTAATTCAATTGGGACGGGCGAGTCAGAGTCAGTCTCAGTCTCATTTGGTAAACAAAAACGTTTGGTTGGATTGAATCGACAAAAGTTTAATAGTTTCAATAGTTTGTGGAACTTAGGAATTAAGAACTTCGTGTCGCCAAGATAATTCTGTATTTTCGGTAAGTGCATTCCGAATTCCGCAATAGACCTGTCTCAGTTTACCTGTGCTGCGCGCGCAAACCGAGGGCAAACTGTATCTCAGGTATTTTTAAACAATATCAAAACGAAGTAAATATCGATTAACTAACACCCGTCTCTACTAAACGAAGTAAATATGCATGCACTATGTTTCCTTTGCTAACATATACATAATTCTAATAAACCATCTCTCTCTGATATTGCTGAGACAGGTCTATTGGTAACAAAGTTTTTCGGAGCTTTATTGGTTGGTTGGTTGATTTAATATTATTATAACTTCTTTTCAACTTTATACACGTCATACCTACTTATCACTGAATGAATTTACACGAATTGAAATTAAAGCAGCAATTTTAATATTGGTTACTTGTTGCAGGTTATAACATGAAAAGAAAAGAAATACAAACGTCGCTCATAAATTTTCTTGCGAAAAAGACAAAAACTGTCAGTTCTGTGTCTTTGCCTCCACAGCTTTCGAATAATACTAATAATAACCAACCAACTGGAAGTTCTTCTGCTGGTGATTGTGATGAGGAGGATGTTGTCGATAATTCTATTGGTATTGGTAATTTATTGAAACAAGATGTAACTGGCGGTGTTCCTGTAGAAGACGAATTGTCATCAAAAATTAACAAAGATATTTCCGAACTTATTGGAGCAAATTTATCTGACTCGGAAAGAGAAATAATTTTGAGACACGAGTGGATGCCACCAAATGAGTTTAGATTTCCTACACAACTTGTAAATAATAATGGCTTACGTCTTTCTTTTCAAAAACCGTGGCTAAAACAGTTTAAGTGGCTAAGATACTCAAAAAAAGAAGACAGCGTATACTGTAAATATTGCGTTTTGTTTGCCGCCGACCATCAAGGAAAAGGATCTCATCAACAACTTGGACATTTGGTAAACAAAGGATTCCGAAAATGGAAAAAGGCAAAAGAGACTTTCCGGCACCATGCAAAGTTGAAGTATCATCTAAAATGTCAAGAGATGGCACATAATTTTCTCTCTGTTTACGATGGCAAACAAAAGGACATTCAACAGCTACTTAGCTCGGATTTTGCAAAAAAACAGGAAGAAAATCAAGCCAAATTACTATCTATCGTAAAAACGATTATTTTGTGCGGACGCCAGGAACTCACTTTGCGGGGACACTCTGAATCAGGAAACGTTCTTGAGGATAAGGATTTTAATGATGGAACATTTCGGGCACTTCTACGGTTTCGTGTTGACGCAGGAGACAAACATTTAGAGTCACACATTCGCACTGGACAAAGAAACGCGCAGTACACGAGTGCTAAGATACAAAATGAAATAATCAAAATTTGTGGAGATGTGATCGAAGATACTATTGTTGACAGAGTTAATCGTTCGCTCGCCTTTTCAGTATTATGTGACGAGACTACAGATAACTCGCGAACGGAGCAAATGTCACTGTGTCTTCGTTATATAGATCCGGACAAGATAATTTTGAGAGAGGATTTTATAGAATTTGTCCCAGTACAAGACCTCACAGGTGAAGGCATTGCCTCAACTATTATGGGCCGTTTAGAAACACTTGGTATAAACGTCAACACTCTGATCGGACAAGGCTATGACGGCGCTTCAGCTATGAGCGGAAATTTTAATGGTGTCCAAGCAGTGATTAGGAGACAATTTCCTTTAGCTCTTTATGTGCATTGCAGCGCTCATTCCTTGAATCTAGCAATTGCAGATACATGCAAAGTTCGTGCTCTATCCAACTGTTTGGGGACTATTAGCTCAATAGGGAATTTCTTTCGGAACTCATCACTACGCAACGACGTCCTAAAGGAAACGATCAAGACAAATATGCCGAAAAGTAAACACCAAAATCTTATTGCCATGTGTGAAACACGCTGGGTCCAAAAACATGACAGCGTGATCAGGTTTGATGAACTGTTGATCTCTATTGCGGAGGCTCTTGAACAGTTAAAAGAATCAGGAAACCGCGAAACATCTCAAGCAGCCAATCAACTGATCGCAGCCATAAGATGTAACGATTTTTTGATTACACTAAAGATCGCAGTGAAGATTTTCAAGATTACGGTTACTCTGTGTACGTTCTTGCAAGGAGTTGACTGTGATTTGTCGATTGCCTGTGAGCACGTAGATAACGTGATAAGTGTGATAAGCATGATTCGTCAAAATGCTACCGATCATTTTTCACAGTTATTTGCAAACGCTTCCGACGTTGCCAAAATATTAAATGGACAAGACCACGAAATCTCCGTGCCTCGTACAGTTGGTCGACAATCACACAGAAATAATGTTGAAGCTGATACGGCGGAAGAATACTTTAGACGGGTTTCATTTGTACCAATCGTGGACCATGTTATAAGTCATTTGACTGAACGTTTTACAAACCACAAATCCATCATTAGTTCTTTAGCGAAATTGGTTCCGAAACGATGCGTCAGCTATGAAGCGAAGGATTTTGATACCCTTCTCAGTTTTTATGAACCAATTTTGCCAGAACATAATTCCGGGTTTGAGGGTGAATTTACTGTATGGAAAGCGAAATGGCTAAAAATCCAAAAAGAAGAAAGGCCGGCCTCCGTCATCCGAACTCTGGAGAATTGTGAGCAACCATTGTTTCCTACAATAAATAAGTTACTAAGAATTCTTCTTACATTACCTGTAAGTATCTGTACTCCAGAGCGTAGCTTTTCGACATTGCGACGGTTAAAAAGTTATCTAAGAAACACAATGTCGAACGAACGTCTTACGGGGTTGGCGCTACTAAGTATTCACAGGAATGTCAATGTGGATCCTGCAGCAGTTGTACGCAGATTTACGGCCTCACACAACAGAAGAATAATATTATAATGTATTGCATAATGTAATAAGTACATCTACTTATTTGAAGGAAATTGTAAGAATAAAAATCTAATCAGTATCAGAATCTATAAGGAAGACTTTTATTGCAAGAATTAGGTGGTTTTTCATTCAAATCGTAATAATAATAAAGGCAAATACAATAAAATAAGTCCAACTAGGAGCTGTTAATTTTTGAGAGGAAATCAGGGGTGTAATTCAATGCAGGTAGGGTTATTAGCTATTAGCCATCGGAGTAGTTGTTTCCCCTGATCCTGAAATTTCCTTTCTAATAAAATAACCATTTAGCAGCAGCCACTGCTTACGTATTTGTATCGCGAATTGTAGCAACTGCTTTTACTGCTATTCAAACATGGCTGTTCTGCTAGCCAACTAGCTTCCGGCGGGCATACTGTTCATCCCCCCCCAAATATAAATCCTGGTTACGCCCCTGGACTGCGGATATGCAAACTAAACGTACGATCAGAGTGCGAGCGACCGGCGACGCGACGCGATAGCGATGCGACGAGCGACGCCGCAGAACGGAACCATATTGTGTAACCAAATGCAACCGTTCAGTGATAGCGACCAGCGATGTGACGTGGCAACGACGAGCTTAGCGACAGCTGAACATCGCTGTCTCTTCGCTATCGCGTCGCGTCGCCGGTCGCTCGCACTCTGATCGTACCTTAAAGCCAGAGACACAATTAGCCCGGTCCTCCACTGGAAGCGTTTTCGAGCGACCAAGCGACTACGCGTAGTCGTCCGTATACAAGCGACTATTCCCATTGTGTTATGCGCATTAGGAGACCTCCACTGCACGCTACCTGAGCGAGGAAATTCTCGCGTTTTGAGGCGACGAGCGACTGATCCCATTCGGATGGGATCGGTCGCCTGTCTACGCGCGATCTACTTCCCCTTCCCCATGATTTTGGCTGTCTTGTCGATGTTGTGATTCACATTTCTCGTGTATGTATATTACATTATTTATTTGTCAACAAGTGAAGTGTCTCTCATCCCCAAAACTTTTCTCTTTCCTCCTTCAACTCTTCATGGAGGTGGTTGAACTCACCCAACCGTTGCCTCCTCGCTAGTATAGGGTTCACCCAGTACTTGCGTCGATTTGAAATAAATCGAAGCCTATTTAGAAAAGGGTTCTCCGATAAATTCATCCATCATGTAGAAACTTCAATCACACGCTACGCGCGTTGTAGTGGCCTCCAAAGGAGGAACGCAGTCGCGTTTTGGTCGCCTTTTCGAAATCGCCTCTCATCGCCCAATCGCTTGGTCGCTTGAAAACGCTTCCAATGGAGGATCAGCCGTATGGGACGGGACGCAACGCGACGCGACGGGGTGCAACGCCAATCTAAAATCATACTTTCCGTAAGAATGTACTGATCTCGAACGAATGTGTGCACATTTGTTGGACGCGACGCGACGGCACGCAAGGCGACCCGACGGAGATCCAACCGTTTAGATTTTCGTCGCGTTGCGTCGAGTCGCATTACACTGTCTCAATTGAATTTACACAGTGAATAGTCTAAGAGCTGGCTACAGGTCAAGCGACATGCCTCTGTGTACAAACTTTCTTACCTGGAAAAGGTTCGATTGGATGGCGCAAAGCAAGTGCCCGAACGTCAGAAGGCCACCTGGAAGATCAAAGCGGTGAGAGGAGGGGGAAGGTGTAAATTTTCTTTGCCAAAAAACTGACGATTGGCACGGCTGAAAAGTTGGATAGGTATCGAAGAGAGGGTGAGAATTCAGGACACAAACTGTCAGAAGGGCAACCAGAAGCAAAAGGGTTGTCAGAAGCCGCCAAAGTGGGGAAAATTTCGGAAAATTTACATTTCGAGGAAAACTTCTGACAATTTGTATTTACCTTCTATACGATTGAAAGAATGAACCTGCAAAGTGTTAGAAGGCAGGGTGGAAGATAAGTCCGAAAATTAATTGGTTTCCTTTAACCCAAGCACGGCAGCGTGCCTAGGTAATCTACTTCTTTTATATGTCGATTTCGACAACCCATCTGTTCAATTACCCTTCTGACAATTTATTAGAATACTGATTGGATACTATGGGACCTTAATACCAAATGTCAGAACATAATTACGAAGAATTAACAAACAAAATTCAACAGACAATTTCACCGCCTTAAGCCCTTAGACCCCTTACACAATTTTTCTAGTCGGTGTCGACTCCTTATTAATGCAATGCGGCCATTTTTTGTCAAGAAAAAATCATTTTTGAAATTGTTTCTTGATTGAGGCGCCACTGATTAAATGGCTGCTGAAAATGAAATGGCTGCTAGAAATGTCACTTTGAAAAATCGGCAGCTGGATTTTCGGCTGCTAACTTCACACCGGTGCACGAATAAGGAGTTTTTCACGACATATCGCTAAATTTTAGACTGTAAATTTATTTACTCGGTCTGAAATACCTTTGCACTTGAAAATACATGAGGGTTTGCGGATTCATGTTGTAACTTCATTATAAAGCTATTGCAAAAAAGAAACACACAAAAACTGTCGGCGCCTACCACGCTTTTACCTTGGCGTCAATGGCGTCCCAAACCAAAATGAATACAGCCGAGACTACAGCCTCTCTCCCTCTCTAGTCTCATTCAAAGAACTACAGTCATTTTGGAGCGAGAGAGAGAAAGAGACAAAAGACGAACGAGCGGATGTTCGGTAGTAGAGCGCGCTCCAAACTATTTCTCTTCTACGAATGGTTTCTTCTTTATTTGGACTTTTTTTCAGACTTGTTGATAGCTAAGCAAGACAATTTATTTGTTCATTTTTCATTTCATTAATACTGTAAGTTTAATTTACTAATAGAGAATGAAAAAATTACGCGAAATGTTAGCTCCGTTCCGTTATATGATAATGAATTTTGTTTGTTAATTCTTCGTAAATATGTTCTGACATTTGGTATTAAGGTCCCATAGTATCCAATCAGTTTTCTAATAAATTGTCAGAAGGGTAATTGAACAGATGCGTTGTCGAAATCGACATATAAAAGAAGTAGATTACCTAGGCACGCTGCCGTGCTTGGGTTAAAGGAAACCAATTAATTTTTGGACTTATCTTCCACCCTGCCTTCTGACACTTTGCAGGTTCATTCTTTCAATTGTATAGAAGGTAAATGCAAATTGTAAGAAGTTTTCCTCGAAATGTAAATTTTCCGAAATTTTTCCCATTTTGGCGGCTTCTGACAACCTTTTAGCTTCTGGTTGCCCTTCTGACAGTTGGTGTCCTGAATCCTCACTCTCTCTTCGATACCTATCCAACTTTTCAGCCGTGCCAATCGTCAGTTTTTTGGCAAAGAAAATTTACACCTTCTCCCTCCTCTACCGCTTTGATCTTCCAGGTGACCTTCTGACGTTAGTGCGATTGCTTTGCGCCATCCAATCGAACCTTCTCCAGGTAAGAAAGTTTGTACACAGAGGCATGTCGCTCGACCTGTAGCCAGCTCTCCGTCTAGAAGAGGGTAGTAGGTGAGCAACAAGATGGACAATACTCTGCTAATTGAAGCTATACGTCACTATCCAGCAAACAGCTAGTCCAAAAGCTAGACAAACAGTTTGTGCTAATTACCCTACGAAAGCTGCTGTTCATTTTTCCTATATCGTCTTTAATCATGTCATGAAAGTATTCAAATTCATCCTTCGTCATCCTAAAATATTAATGAAATCGGTCGGCGTTTTCTTCTTTTTCTAAAATTTTCATTATTGTGTGATATTCGCCATCAATATTTCTTGTTTTATTAAGTTCGTGAACCCAAACTGCAACTGCCACTTCTTCCATTTCTTCTTCAAACTCACTTGAACTCGTTTCGATGCTCTCTGCTTGAAAGTTAAGGAATAACTACTTTTGGTCATTTTGTGAAGGTACATCGCAAAGAGTCTCGTCGCGTTGCGTAGCCTATATGTGTACACTAGGCGTTTCAACGCGTCGCGTTGCGTCCCGTCCCGTCCCATAAATGTTTCCCCGGCTTAAGAGTTTCATGGGTCTCACAGTACACTTTTTGTACGATGAGGTTAATGGCAGCAACAATTATTGGCATTGTGGAATTAACCCAATCTTACACAGCAGACCATATTACTTCAGAATTAGGCAAAGTTCTTGAAATTTGGGGGATTGAGTCGAACGATGTTGTTGCAGTAGTGACAGACAATGCGGCCAATATGGTCAAAGCCCTACATGACAAATTTGGGAAAAATCGACACATTCCATGTTTCGCACATACGCTCAACTTGGTGTGTGAAAATTCATTGGCAAATACAGAGGGTGCAAGAATTATTATTGAAAAAGTACGATCTATAGTAGTATGGTTTAAAAGAAGCGTGAAGGCTAGTGATCAACTGAGAAAAAGTCAAACCGAAGGAGGAACGTCAGAAGGAGACATTAAAAAAATGATTCTTGATGTCAGTACTCGCTGGAATTCGACTTACTACATGCTAGAAAGGTATCTAGTTTTGTCTCATATAGTTAGTAATATTTTAATCTCCAATATGAATGCTCCAGATATAATTACTGCAGCTGAAATAGAATACTTGAAGGAAATATGTAAAATTTTAATGCCGTTAGAAAGAATGACAGTCGAAATAAGTGGTGAAAATTATGTAACAATCAGTAAAATAATACCCATGATTGACTGTTTATTACACCAGTGCAATTTTTTACCAATCAATCTTATAGAAATGTGTTGGAAGCTAGCTTGATTTTAAATATTATGCAAAGACCAGAAAATAAATTATATTTAGAGTTTTTGTCATATATACTTCCCTTTTTTATTCGCTTGAACCTTGTTATGCAAAGTGAAAAACCTCAAATTCATCTCATATATAAAGAAGTCACAACCACCGTTAAAACTACAATGGAATGTTACATAAAAGAAGATATAATAAAGAATAATGTTTACGATATCGATTTTAAAAATCCACGTAATTTTGAGACTTTGAAACACATGTATTTTGGGGCAGCTATCGGTAATTGTTCTTTGAAAGGAAATATATTGCACGACATAAAAATTAAATGTTTAGATTTTTACATTGAAAGTATTCATCAAATTTTATCAAGATTTCCTCTAAAAAATTCAGTGTTTTCAAAATTAGAATTTCTTGACCCTAAAGTTGTACTTGATAAAAAAATTAAGACGATTTCAGATATTGCACCACACTTTCCAAATTTAATGTTAGATATTCAAGAAATTGATAACGAGTGGCGGATGCTTCTAAATTTGGATTTTCAGGAATTGGGAATAGCTTGCGATGATGACCCTATAGTATTTTGGAACAATGTAGCTAATATCAAGCTGGGAAATGGGGAGCAAAAATTTTCAAAACTAACAATTTTAGTTTTTAATTTACTTTGCTTGCCACATTCAAGTGCTAATGTGGAGAGACTTTTCCCCCAAATCAGTTTAAATAAAACTTGGGTGAGAAATAGCCTTACATGTGGAACGTTAGAAGGATTATTGTTTACAAAATCTTCTGTTTCAAATAGCGGTAACTGTCATAATTTCAAAATAGGCACAGATTTAATAAAAAAAATTGAACAGTCAAGTACTTTACGCTTCCAAAGCAGGTTAGCCCCGACTCAGATTCTTCAGATTATGAATAGGCAAACAATAGTTTGTTGTTATACTGTGTAGGTTTTATATTCTATGTAAATGAATGAATATTTAGTTTGTAGAAGAATATTTGTAGAAGAAGAATATTTAGTTGTATTTAGTAGAATATTGTTTTATTTTTTGTACCTACTTATATATGTATATTTACTTAATGTTTAATAAATCTGAAATATATTTCACGCTTTATTGCTTGCACAAATGTCAATTGTTGTTAAATAGCTTTTTTTAAATTGCATTTATACACTATATTCAAGAATCATTCTTTTCCGAATTATCACGATTTCTCACGATTTTTTCCGACGAAGTTAACGAATTCAGCTTGATACGATCTGGCACCACTGACCCTACCCCTTCCTAAAAATGTTTTTTTGACAACACTTCATTTTTTTTTAAAGTTATTGTCTCCGAACCCAACTTAACCAGACGCTAAATTCGAATTTACGCCTAAATCAAGGCGAGTCCGAATTCACCACACACATAGGGGTGAGTTCGGACACACTTTATAAATTACAAAAAAAATTAAAAAATGGATCTGGAAAAACAATTATGGCGTTTGATAGGTGAGGGTTAGAGGGTCTTACATTAATTTGTAGATTTTTTAAACGAATCTTCATGGCAATTTAACCGGAAAACCCTGAGAATGGGTCCGAACTCACCCCAGATGACGGTATTATAAGTTAATCTATTGGTACGACCTAGTAGTTGAGTTAGATAAAGAACCGCGATTGAGAGGTATTTCCTGCACAGGTTGACATATGAAGGATGATAATGATTGATTGTCGTTGGAGATACCAGCGACAATGTCCGCATCCCTCCAGGCCGCAGGCCCGTGGTCGT
The DNA here is from genome assembly GCA_946251905.1 of Cryptocephalus moraei. NCBI lineage: Eukaryota > Metazoa > Arthropoda > Insecta > Coleoptera > Chrysomelidae > Cryptocephalus > Cryptocephalus moraei. The sequence goes on from OX276459.1 coordinate 21,422,985, forward strand.
CTCTCCTCTGCATCAGACCGGCACAGCTCTCCACAACCCCTGCGGGCACAGACACTATATGTACACCACTAAGCAACCGCTCTTATAAACTTCTTTATATCAAGAAAGAATACCTGTACTGTGTATCTCTATAGTACGCCATTCTGGCGAACTATAGAGGAACATATCAAGACTTTCATGGGAGAAGGGACAGCAACAACCGCCAATATGGAACCAAAACAATGTTCAGGGAAGAAATATATTTTCTGGTAGACTTTTCCAAGGCTGGTAATAAGTTTGTGCAGGCCTAAAAGCATTTTTCTGATTAACAAGAATCAAAGACGGGCTAATTAGGTAATTAGTAAGTTCATAGTAATTTGAGAGCAGAGATTGAGCATAGACATCCCAAAGTATAAAGAGTACACAAATCATAGTATCAATGTGTGGTTATAGCATACTGGCACGTTCAATACACGAAATATTGACGCGTGGAGCCAAAGTAATGTCACGTGACTTTCCACATGAAGAGACATTAACTGTGAAATCCATCCCCGTCTCCCAAGCAACATAAACGATAGTCTCCAAAAAAGCGTTGGACCTCATGGTCGGTATCACCACAAACTAGCTATCAACCGATAGTGATAGTGATTATGTTGAGTATCATTTGATTTACTCAGTTATTGTTCCCCATCTGCATCTCACACAAGCAACATAAGAAACGATAGTCATCAAAGAAGCATTTGACCTTATGATGGGTACTACCACAAACCAACTATCAACCATCAAATAATGAATTCAGTAATAGAAACATCATGAAGGATGGTGATAGTAATTATGACGACGAGTCATTCGCGGTTTATTGTACGGGCGCCCGGGGCCCGGTTTTGAGCAATGTTACGCATATTCAGGCGGTGTTCCGAACAGATCCCGTTGTTCTTCCCTGGTCACACCGAATCTGGCCTTCCCGGTCCCACCATACGCAGCCATAAACTCTTCAAAGGAGGGCTCATCCTCTTGGGGCCGTAGTTGGCGCACCTGTTGATCTTGGTCGTGGTCTCCCTCGAAAGGCGCTAATCGGTTGTAATGCACGACCCTGGGCTTCCCATTCGGAACTTTGCTGATCCGGTAGATGACGTCATTTATTTTTGTCTTTACTGTATATGGCCCTTCCCAAGCTTGCTGAAGCTTCGGTGATAACCCTCGTCTCCTTTGTGGGTTGTACAGCCACACCAGGTCTCCTTCTTCATATATGCCGCTGTCCGCCCGAACGTCATAGTGATCCTTCATGCGGTCGCTGGCGACTTGGAGATTCGTCCGCACCATCTCGTGAACCTGGTCCATCTTTCTGCGCAGCTCGGTAACGTAGTCTTCCCCAGCCAGATCTTCTCCCGGTTTGCAACCGAAGCTCAGATCGCAGGGAAGCCTCATCTCCCGCCCGAACAGTACCCTTGCTGGTGTCTGGCCGGTGGACTCGTTGATGGCAGAACGGTAGGCCATCAGGAAAAAGGGGAGATGTTGATCCCAGTCTCGTTGGTGTTGAGACACTACCTTCGAGAGGTACTTGCCCATGGTGCGGTTCATCCTCTCCACCATTCCGTCAGACTGAGGGTGAAGCGCCGTCGTTCTAGTTTTGCGAATTCCCAACTTTTCGCAAACTCCCTGGAACAGCTCGCTCTCGAAGTTACGCCCCTGGTCGGAATGCAACTCCAACGGTACTCCGAAGCGGCTCACTAGCTCCTTCACCAGGACATCTGCGACAGTTGTGGCTGCTTGGTTGGGAATCGCGTAGGCCTCTACCCATTTCGTGAAGTAGTCCATCGCCACCAGGATGTACTTGTTGCCGCAATCGGTTTCAGGAAATGGTCCAGTAATGTCTAGGGCGATCCTCTCGAAAGGACTTCCCACATTGTATTGTCTCATCGGGGCTTTCGGCTTGCGGTGCGGTCCATTGCTGGCTGAGCAAACTGTACACTTCCTGCACCATTCACGAACAGCCTCAGAGCAGCCCACCCAATAGAAACGCTCGCGCACTTTCTGCAGGGTCTTCTTTACTCCCAGGTGGCCTCCAGATGTTCCGTCATGGAGGTGACGTAGCACTTCCGCCACCTTTATCTTGGGTACGATGAGTTGGAATCGCCTTTCTGCGCCATTATCTGATTCGAGCACCCTCTTGAGCAGTCCATCCTGTATCACCAGGGAGTCCCACTGTGCCCAGTACGACTTCAGGGTCCTAGAGGATGGGGCCACTTCCTGCCATTCCGGCCGACGACCTCCTTCTTTCCACTCCAGGATCCGTTGAAGTTCAGGGTCGCCTTCCTGCGCTCGTCGCAGCCCGTCTGGTGACCAGTCTTCGTCAGTGACTGTCGTGCGGCATGCAGAAGCCTCCTTTACCTCTGCACGACTACAATGGGGACATTCTTCTGGACACGGTCTTCTTGAAAGAGCGTCAGCATTACGGTGGCTGGTTCCTGCTCTATGTTCGATGTCGAAGTCGTATTCCTGAAGACGCTCAATCCACCGAGCTACCTGGCCTTCCGGGTTCTTGAATCGCAGGAGCCATCTGATCGCCGCATGATCCGTTCTCAACAAGAACTTCCTTCCGTATAGGTACTTGTAGAAATGTTCTACTGACTTCACGGCGGCTAACAGCTCCCTCCTGGTGACACAGTAGTTCCTTTCGGGCTTCGACAGGACTTTACTGAAGTAGCCAACGACCCGCTCTTGCCCATCTTGCAGTTGTGACAAAACCCCTCCGATCCCGTCGTTGCTTGCATCTGTATCCAAGATGAAGCGTCCTTCTTGGGTCGGAAACCCGAGAACAGGGGCCGTCGTCAGGCGTCTTTTCAGGGCGTCGAAGGCTGTTTGGCATTCTTTATCCCAAAGGAAGGCTCGTTTTTCCTCGGTTAGTCGTGTCAGCGGCTTTGCGATGTCAGAAAACATTCGGACATAACGACGATAGTAAGTGCAAAGCCCCAGGAAACTCCGCAACTGATGCTTGTCCTTCGGTGTTGGCCATTCTTGGACTGCTCGCACTTTTTCAGGGTCCACCTCGACGCCGTTACTGCTGACCACGTGACCCAGATAGTGTACCCTTGTTCTTAACAGATGGCATTTCTTTGGGTTGAGCGTCAGGTTAGCCATTTGGAGTCTCTTGAAGACTTCCTCCAAGTTTGACAGGTGTTCGTCAAACGTCCTCCCTACGACGATTATGTCATCCAGGTACACGAGGCACGTTTTCCAGGAGAGCCCTCTGAGTATGTTCTCCATGAGCCTCTCGAAAGTAGCAGGCGCATTACACAACCCGAATGGCATAACCGTGAATTGCCACAGTCCAGATCCTACTGTGAAAGCCGTCTTCTCCTTGTCTGCAGGGTCCATTTCTACCTGCCAGTAGCCACTCTTCAGGTCAAGGGTGGAAAACAGCTTCGATCCAGCCAGAGTATCCAGGGTGTCGTCTATCCGGGGAAGAGGGTAGCTGTCTTTCTTCGTCACGTTGTTTAGTAGACGATAATCTACGCAGAACCTGGTGTCTCCATCCTTCTTCTTTACCAGGACTACAGGAGATGCCCAAGGACTGCTAGATGGCTCGATGACTCCCTCTTTCTCCATGTCGTGGATGATCTTCTCCGCTACCTCCCGCTTCGCCTGCGGCAACCTCCTTGCTGATTGACGGATTGGTCTCGCGTCACCCGTATTGATCTTGTGTCTAACAATATTCGTTCTCCCAGAAGGTCCCTTGTCAGATACGAAAATCGATCGATATCGACGGAGTAGCTCAATAAGCCTCTTCTTTTCGGATCCAGCGAGAGAATCGCAGGCGCCCACTAGAGCTTCCTCCACTTTCGCGACTCTGCAGCCAGCGCTCGCCGTCACCTGGTGGATCAGTGACGTCACTGGTGAGCAGGTTCCCACTTTGGTCCCCTTGCGGATGGTAACTGGGTAGTCATTGATGTTGATGAGCCGGACTGGAATTTCATCACCCAACGTCACCAAGGTCTTCCCCACTAGAACGCCTCGGCCCACCTCCACGTCGTGGTTCCAAGGTTCCACTACGGCAGGATTCCCTTTTCCGGTGACGCCTTGAAGTCGGGTCACCACTATCGATTCGCTCCTACTCGGCAGGGTCGTGTCTTCTGTCAGCCTTATCTGATGGACCGTCTCGCCCTTGGTGTGCAGGAAAATTTCCTCTGGGCCGACCTGCATTACTTGTCGTTTCAAATTGAGTGCGAAGCCGTGGGCCTTCATGATGTCCATTCCCAAGATGGCGTCCTCTTCGATGTCAGCTATCAGGACTCGGTGTGGCGAGAATCTAGCAGTGCCGATCTTGATCTCGACGTCTATTTCTCCGTGGACGGCGGCAGCTTCGCCCGTAGCCGTTCGCAACCTCCACCTGGACTCCATCACTCTCTTCCCTCGCGTGTTCAGTAGGCCTGGCTTCAGGATCGTCTTGGATGCCCCGGTGTCGATCAGTAGGCTGTGCTTCCTGCCGTTAATTTCGCCATCCACGTACAGGCTGCCACCTTCACCTCTCAGGGTAGCTATCTTGATGAGGGGGTCTTGGAACGGGTATCGGGTCGGAGCTGCCCCCTTGGAGCCGACCCGCTTTAGTTTTCCGACGTCTGGGCCTTCGTTGGCTTCTCCACCCTAGGGCGCTTGCAGTCCCTTCGGATATGGTCAACCTCTCCACACCCCCAGCATTTCGCCGGTTCCCTTCTGTCTCCCTTCAGCAGTCCCTTGAGGGCGTTGAGGACAACCTGCTCCAGAGCGTCTTCCTTCCGCTCGGCTTCCACGCATGCGTCGTCCCCGACCACCGCCCGAACGCGGCCACAGCTCCTTGACGCCTCCGTCGCAGCCTCGTATTCCAGGGCCATCGAGAGGGCATCCAATGTGCTCTTGGGACGCGACAGCCGTACCGCCCGCTGCATCTCCACATCCCTCAAGCCGTCGATGAAGGCCGAGACCGCGAGACTCTCTGTCATGGACTCGGCCGCTTCCGGGTAGGCGAATCTGACTAACTTCGCGATGTCGGCTTCGAACTCCTGAAGACTCTCTCCCTGCTTCTGTCGTCGGTTCTTCATTCGGGATTGGTAGACCTGCCCCAGGTGTGCGTGCCCGTATCGCCTCTCCAGCCTCTGGACGAGTAGTTCGAAGTTGTCCAGCTCCCCCTCTGGAACAGTCTGCAGCACGTCGAGGGCGCTTCCCCGGAGAGCGACCGTCAGAGCCACTGCCTTGTCCCTCGGCGCCCAGTTGTTTGCTTTCGCCGCTGCCTCGAATTGCCGGAGGTAGTTCTCCCAGGGGATTTCCCCGTCGAAGGTAGGCGGCTTCACTCGATGGCTCGCAGTAGGGACTGCCTCGACCCTGGTTACCTCCTCCGAATCGTTGAATGGATTACCTGGACTGGAGATGTTTTGCAGACTGGGCTGTAAATGCATGGATTCTAATCGGGCCCCCAATTCTCGCAATTGATACTCCAATTCCAGTCGTTGGATTTTCTCAGTCTGAAGTGCGCTGTCCAGATTTCCAATTCTACTATCCAGCTCACCGTGGAGTTCTCCTAGATTGTCCAACTCGCCCTGGATTTTTCCCATTTCGCCGTGGAGTTCTTTTATGTTCTTATCCAACTCGTCGTGGAATTTTACTAGTTTGTTGTCCAACTCTCCGTGGAGGTCTTTCATGTTGTTATCTAGTTTTCCTATTTCCTTCGTTTGGTTATCCAACTCGCCGTGGAGTTTTTCCATTTTGTTGTCCAGCTCGCCATGGAGTTCTTTTAGGTTGTTATCCAACTCGCCATGGAGTTTTTCTATTTTGTTAAGGATGAGCTCACCTTCCTCCTCGAAACCGAAAGTTTCAGGGTCGTCTCCATTGTCGGTTAAATATTTCTCCAGACGTTTCTGCAGCACTGTTTTCGACCCTGTCGTTTCGAGTTCTCGTTCTTCTAACTCTCGTTTGAGGTCCGTCACTTTTAAATCGCGTAATTTCTTCATTGTTCTTAATTTATTTCACTAATTAATCCGCACTCTGACACCACTGTAACGTTTTTACTATTGACTAAAACTAAAACACTACGCGATTATCCTAATTAATTTATTTCTAACTACACTTAACACTTATAATTTATTTCATTCAGATATGTTTATTTATCTTAACGCGCACGGTCTCTCGCTCGAATGTTTACGCACACCGGTTCAACTGCCCTGTCTCGGGTCCGACATTCCCTTTTTATGGCAGGTAGAAGGCTCTAGTCGTTTGCCGGAATAGTCCCGAAGCTTCTGGAGATCGTTCTAGAATTCGCGGAACTTGTTATCGCATCGAAGCTTCTCGACTCGCTCTTCGACCGTCGGCTTCCTCCTGTCCTTCCCGGTATCGCAATAAGGCGAACTTGTGTAGCTCCCGGCGTGTTTATGTCGCGGCCGGCGAGCCGTTTCGTTACAATATGATAAACCAACATGTGGATGTGTTATCGTAAAGAAATTGAGATTGTCAGTCTCAAAACCGGTATTCAAAATATATCTAGTTTATTTGCCGACCTTCGGTGGGATGCTGATCATGAGTCGGTTTATGGAATGGGGCGGTTCTATGATGAGGATTATTGTAAACACATGGCGAGAAAGTACGCAGTCGGATGTGCTTTATGTGATATGTTCGAAAAGTCGGAGTTGTGTATTGAACATTTCGTGCAAGAACTTCAACGGATCAACTTAGATGATTATTTACATAGAATAAAGCAATATCTACCGGACAAACTCGCAGCTCAATTTGTGGAAGAAGAGGAAGAGGATGAGGTAGAACACGTGGAAGAATTGGGTGAGGAGAAGGAAGAAAAAGCAGAGGAAGAGATTAAGGAAAACTGGATTGAAAAGGAAAAAGCTGTTTTTGAAGAAATAGAAAATTATAAATACATAATTGATAGAGAATTCAAGTGTTATCTATGTAATAAAGAATTTTTTGATGTCTAATACTTTGTTTTATTTAATAAATCATTGCATAACAAAATTTTCATACAAAAAAATACATTTGATAAAGCACACATACAATAGTTATTTAAATGATAAAAACATTTTGGTTCCGATTTCTGCAAAGCAGGTTGTTCGGGCAATTCTACAACTTTTTGAGGTATATACTTTTTAATATAATTTGCTTTTTCGCCCCCCTTAACATAAACATGAGATGCTGTGGACGTTAGCTCCTGTAGATATTTACTAAACTGATGTAGAGGCGTAAATCCTACATTCCACGTAAGACCATGGTGATTTTTTGTTAACCATTTGTTTTGAGTTTGCTGATCCAGAGACAGCATATCCATTGGAAAAGGTGGTTTAAACACAGCGTGAGAGAGGTGATATCCATCGTATGCAGCCAATTCTTTCACCACAAAATCATTACGTTCTCGCATGAATCCCTGAATATCGAGAACCACTCTCATATTTTAAGTCGTTTAAATTGTATAGATAAACAATACAACTTAATAGCGAGTTGGAGATTTTGGAGTTTTTTATTAAATTCTTTAAGTTTCGTAGTAAACTTATGTAGTGTGATGTAACTTCTACGACGCTTCATAACATAACTGATCAATTTCACTCTCAGTTGAGTTTCTGAAAGAGTAAAGTAAAGCATGCGCTTTAGAGTTGACGCACAATTTTTGTTAATGGATTGTAGGTGAATCGTTTTTCATGTAAGATTAAACAGTACGCCGCAACATCAGATGTTGTCGTATCCTCCGTTTCAAATTCGACTCGAAGGGTAATAGATCCTGACTGAGCAAAATCCTTTTGGTGAGAGCAATCAATATGTGCAATGGGTGAGATTTTTTTAAATTCTGCAGGGTTAAATAGCGGTTGATTTCCTTTATTCGGATAATACGAGTCTTGGAAATTTGCATACATTTCATAAAGTGTTGCGAATTTATTGTATTTAAAGTCTAACAATAGGTCAGCATAGGGATATCTTTCAGAATTCAAAAATATTTTAACATTTCGTAAAGAAATATCATCAAATTTACTCATATCAGCAGTAAGATCATTTCTCCGCTTCTTTTGAAAAGCTATTATCACATGTAGTGGAGATTCCAATTTAGGTGAGGTTTTCACTGCCCAAGTGTGACGCGAAGTCTCTAGTAAAGATGGGTTTACAATTAATTCAGCACTTCTAAAAGATATAGGGAGAGTTGTTCCTTTATTAACGATTTTATTTAGTCTTAATTGTTCTACTAAACTAAGGGAAACATGTGGAACCACCCAAAAGAGTTTAGTAATATTTACTTTAGGTTTTTCAACATCATCCGTACTTATTACTGCATCATAATCAGAGCTACCACGAATTAATATCAATTCTTGCTTCATGTGAAGTATAATTTTACGATAGTCTTCAAAGAATCCCATGAGGTGTTTTAACGGTATTAGTGTATTAAAGTTTCCATTATTATCTGTTATTATTTTCTCTCTTTGAACTGCTTGCTGTTGAGTTTCACCTGGTTTTGGTGTGGAGATTTCTTTTTTTGGAAACCACCCCGCATTTGCTAGCATAGAGCTTTCACTTGGAGTATATGCAAGATAACCTTTCAGAGTAGATGTTAGACCGAGATCTCTAACAGAATCGATTAGATTCCCTTCCAATTCATATCTCACTTCTCTGAATACATGGGAAAGGGCATTGTTTATAAACTCTAGTTTTGTAGGGACCGTATTATCATCTTTAACCAGTTTTCCTTCTATGTATAGATAACTGTTGCATGGTGCTGTGTAGGCGTTCAAATCGGGGATGGGAATGCGAACTTCATCGTTATAATTAATTTCTCCAGATGTGTAGGGCTGATAAAAATGGTATTGGAATTCCTCAATTGCTGAATCATTATATGGTGTTCCTGTGACATCTAAGAGATCCTTTTTGTCCATGTTAACTCTAGCAGTAACTTTACTTAACTAAGCAAAAATGTGTAAAGTGTTCTTTTATATTATACTAAAACTTTGAAGCCTAAGGAGACTAAAAAGTTATAATTCTCTTTTGATAATTTTGTGGATAATCTTTTCCTATTTCGGTAATCATGTGACGCTCTAGATGTTCTATTAAATCTGAGAACCATATTTATTCAGAAACTTTTCTTAAGTGTAATCGTATCGTTCGAATTTTGTCTTGAAAATTAACAAGCTCACCGTCTTGATCGATTATACGCACAGTAATGTTGTTTATCCTTTTAACAGTGACTCTATAATAAATGGTATTTTGTGGAGTTTCTACTATTTTATACCCTGGAGAAACGGATGGAAAAAATTGGTGGATTATATGAACTGGGTGCCCATTCAAAAATGAACCAGAAGCAATGTTGCAGTCGATACATATAGCATTCACTTTAAGGATTTGGATAGGGTTATCACCAGTAACCAAAGTATCTGCTTGTATGACTCTTCTATTAAAACCAATCACTGTCCCTAAAGAATTTTCACAATCGAATGAAATTCTTCTGTTTGTTTTTAAAATGACCTTGGACGTGTTGATATCGAAATCCATCCATATTTCGGCATCAACATCATTCTTTGTAATCTCTCTACGCATCACATCTAATAGGTTATTTATTTCATAAGAACCTGTTGGTATTACTATCAAATATTGAAATGTATTTGATTCACTAAACCAAAAAAATCTATTGTTAGTGTCATCAACATTTGGTATAGAATAAAAGCTATCAAAATTTATAAGCCCGATTTCATAATCTACATTTTCTTCGAGATAAACAGGGGGATTAAAATCAAAGCTTAATTCAGAAGATTTTCCGTTGAGAATAAAACTGGTGGACATTTTGCTAACGAGGTTTATTAGTGAATGAGGAAAACATGTTCGAGATATTCCACCATAAATTCCACCATAACTTGAATGGTGGAAATTCCACCATAACTTGAATGGTGGAAATTCCACCATAAATTGAATCTAAATGAATGACCCACCTTTCCTGTTTATTAAATCTGTTTGGTAATTTGCTTAATTCAGAAGATTTTCCGTTGAGAAGAAAACTGGTGGATATTGTTTTAACAAGGTTTATTAGTGAATGAGAAAACATGTTACAGATATTGATTATATAAAAACAATAGACAGATATGACCACAAATATACCCATTCTTCTGATATGAATCATGATTATAATATATATGTCTTGTTTTCCCATTACTCAAAAAGTACTTTATCAGTTCTTTAGGTGGTGCTAAGTTTCCATAACTATCTAAGTAGTTGATACGATTTTTTTTTTTTTGGTGTATGCCACCCAGTGGGTTCCTTCACCATATATAGAATCTAGATTAATAATACCACATTCCTCTTTATTAATTTTGTTTGGTAATTTATCTCGAAAAAAGACTTCTCTAAAGTGTGGAATTCTTAATTTTTTTACAATCTTTTTCAAATCAATATCTGTCAGTGCGCGGTGCGGTAATTTTATCGGTAGTTTTTTGAAAACGGATACGCCAAATGCACTCCACGACCACCTTTCAAACCTTGACCCTTCGCTTCCATCGCCAAGTTATGTCTTTTTTGCTCTTCTAGTTCAGCCTTTTCTCGGTTAGCTTTTGTGACAGCGCTCGCTACGGCGGCACCTCCTCCTAATAACGGGGCGATTGCTCCGAGTAGGGGTAGTAAGAATGGTAAAAAACCACCCCTTCTAGATTTACGTCTTTTTTAATGTCCATACCCTTTTTAGGTGTCTGAAGTATACGTTTTTTCTTAGTGGATTTCAAAACACCCCCCTTTTTCTTTCTAACGCTTTTCTTTAAACTCATACCCAATTTTCGTTTCATATTCATTACTCCAGTGATTCCCAAAGCTACTAGTCGTTCTCCTAACGATGAATCACCTGGTTTTACTCGTTTCCAAGCGAAATCTGCTAATTCTTTATCGGCTTCGTGTCTAAGTCCCAAATCTTTAAATTTTGAGTATGCAATGTCGTGTTTTTTACAAGCTTCGTCCAGTGGATTTACACCTCTATCCCCTCGCTGTAAACGTCTGGAAAGCTTTGTTCCAGGACCACAGTAGTTCCAGTTTGGGATGTGTAACTCTATGGGGAGTTTGTCTATTAAAGTATTTACTAAACCACAACCTTTTTTCTTCTTCTTTACTGTACACTGTTGAACCAATATGTGGTTGTGTAAGATATACAGGAAGGCTGGTCTGTCTAGCACATCACTTTTAAATATTTTTAATAAGGATGTCCATTGTTTCACCGGAAATTATTTTGAATGGGAGGGTAATAATTATTGTTCGAGGTGTATTTACAATAAAATTATTAATACAGCGCAAAATTTAGATATAGTTGGTGTTAATGAGCACATTACAGGTTTTTATAACAATGTGGATAAGCTATCTTGTTGTATTTGTATGATGGACTTACGATATATGGTGGCAACTGAGTTTTGCTTAATGTGCAATAAATAATTTATATATTGTTTTTGATTTTTTGAATAAACCCCTAATTCCTTTAATCAAGTTATAAGCTTTAAGCGAATGTGTAACTCTGTACGCTTAGTATATAAAAAGTTAACTAATGATAACTAGATGACATTTTAAAAGTAATCTGTAAAATCATCATGATTAAAACAGCATCTATAAAAGATTGTGAATGGGCACATCTTGAGATATATTTTTAAATTAATTCAGTCCGACTCTGTGCACATCCACGCACAATATCCCAAACGCTAATAGTGTTCTCGCTCTCGGTTACGCGGTCAGTGTGTTAGTAAACGATCAACTGCGCACGCGTTCACTTGAATTAATTGCTACCAGTAGTAAAGCGCGCGCGCGCGCGCGTGTGTGTGTGTGTGTGTGTGTGTGTGTGTGTGTTTGTAGCACTATATTTATGGCAACGTGTGTGTGAATATTCCTGTGTTATGGCAACTGCTAAAATTGTGGCAACTTACACTCCGTGCCATAACTGTAATGGTGGATTTTAGCCATACCCTTCAATCAATTTTCAAGAGATATATCCGAAATCATGGGTATTGACCAATAAAGCATTTAAAATCTGAAACCCCTGACACTGTGACACTGGTTTGCCCCATATTACCAAAAAAGTGGGTAAAGTGTGTGAGTAGTTATAATTCAGTTTTATTCACATAGTATGTACACACAGTACTGTGGCACATATTTTTTTGCGACTGGTGCGACATCTGCGTATAACCTTGATGTGAAATTGCGACGTTTCTGCTCGAATAATTATGTTTATGTATTCTAACCGTATTTCGTGTTCGGCTATCGTATATCGTGCGGCTTATACTGTACGGGTGTAGTAGTGTGTCACATAAATTAATTAAGAGAAATTAAAATATCTCACTCTAAATTCAGCTTATACCGTTTTTTTTTTAAATTAATAATATTGTTAATAAATTTTTAATAAATTACCCTTCGAAATTTCCCTACTTTTTCCGGAGGTGTTCAATAAAAGTGAAATATGAACTAAACCAAATTTTTATCAAAATTTTTCACACTATTATTTCTATTAAGAAAAGGTTTTAAATAAATACTTCAATCACATTCTATAAGAAAATACATCCGTACGGCCGTCAAAGGGTGGTAACAGGGGTAGAAAATGATTAATTCAAATAAATTGAAAACATCCCACTAATGTTCAAATTTTTCCTCAAATATTTGATAATACGGATGCAAATCAATACTAATGGTCAAAAAACTCCTCCGCTTCAGCTCACAGCGCAGTTGAAATAGTGGTGAATAATGACAAGCATGCGTTTTTCATCAAGTTTATCATATTCTACTTCTTTTCAAACTTCTAATTGTCATACGCATCACAAAAACTCCCGAACGAATGTGGGTGGTTAGAAATAGTGGTGGCAAGCTTTGAATTAAATAATTTTCGTCATTAGAGACTAACTAAATGTTCTAATAAAATGTAGTTAGCGGTTGGTTAAACGGATGCTTAAAAATTATTATTGTCGAGAAAACTTCCCGAGGATAGTGAAAATAGGGGTGAAAAATGAAAAAAATTTACATTTTCAGAGACGGTTGTTACGCTAATTTTTCTCAAAAAATTTCCAACAAAATCAATTAACTACCTATGATGAAAAAAATTTTCGTGCGGTACTCAGGATTCTTATGTAATAGGAGATAGTTATTCATTCGGAAAAGTTAAAATCACTTATTAAAATCTTTGATTTCATAAATATTTACTTAAAGTGATATCTACCATTTTCATTTCATTAAATGGATATTAAATAGTTATTACTGCCTAAACAATTTCCTTCTTCCTTCGGTTTTTAAAAAGTTTAATTAGTCCATTATTTTACCGCTTCGATTTACCTGAAATTTGAAATATTCATAGGAAAAATGTCAAAAAAAAGTTATATAGTGCCGATATGTGCTTTTAGCCCGGGGGTGAATGCCACCTCTTCTCATCGGTGAAAATATTCAACCTCAAAATAACCCCGGAAATCGATATTAATTTCAAGCAAAAAATGTTATATAAACTTCTCTCGGTAAGTTAATATTTTCAGAGTATTCACGATTTAAATTGTTGATTTTGTACCTGAAAAATGCATGTTTTTGAGAAGTTTTTCAAAAATAACTCGAAAACAGTAAATTTTAACACAAAAGTCATGAGAATAAAAAAAACCTTTTAAAATAATGAATCGAATGGCGCTTTTAAATTTTCATCGCAGCGACATAATTCTAGTTGCAGCTTGATTAAGGTGTAAGTTTATTTGAAATAACCTAGAATCGAACATTTTGTCATGAAATATTGCAAAAAGGAGTAGTTTTTAAAAAAAATCTTAAACTATATTTTAAAAGTGAGGCCTTTAAAATGTGCTAACACAAAAGTGATTTGGAAGGAAAATAACCGAGTTATTACAAAAACAAAACTATTGTATCAAAAAAAAAAGAAAATAACTCAATAAATTTTCCACAAAAATTAAACTCTAAAAAACACACCCTTAATATGTAAAATTAGGTATATTTATATACTAACTTGTCCTCAAATTTTAAACAGTTTGAAATGCTCACATTTAAACAAAACTTCAGTTAAGTGTTCAATTATTTTTTGAAATGCTATAAAAATTATCCGGTTTTTTTTTCTAAATTTCTCGAAAACTAAAAGAGATATGAAAAATATACACGAACTCTAAAATGCGGTATTTTTTTTGCTGGGAGTTTTTATTTATTTTTTATTTTTCTACTATGAAAACAAATTGAGATATTGTCATTTATAATTTGCATATAAGTGTGAGAAGTACCTTTTTGGAGTCCTTTAAATCGCATCCTCTAAAAATGAAGGACTTCTAAAAAATCCCAACTTAACAAATCTGATAACGTTCAAAATTTTCTACAAAATAAGCTTTTGAACAATTAAATATATTTAAAATTATAGCAAATATCGTTAAAAAACCATTTACGTTTTCCTGTCTTTTTTTCGGGGCGTATAAATATCTCCAGTTTCAACTATTTGTTCAACTAAATATGGTTTTTGAAATTTTTTCTAGTATTTAAAAAAAAATTCTACAATATTTTGTAGGAAATGTTGATTTTTTTTTGGTTAAAACAGCGAAATATTTGAGAAATAATATTAAAAATAATGAGATTTTATTTAATTGCACTCACAACATTGACCAATTTAAAATTATAGTAAACATTTTTTATGTATTACCCTATAAAGGGTGGTTTTTAAGGGTTGAATAAATGCAGTATATCGCAAAGTAGACTTGCAAATGATAAAATAAATGTAATGTATTATAAACGGACCATTAAAATTTGGAAATATAGAAAAAAAATATAAATTTCTTTGTAAGGGGTTTATAAATTTTGAAACTATTAAATAGTTAAGAAATTAAGCTATGAACATTAAATAGATTTTAATTCACTATAAAATGCATCACTAAATAATTTAATTAAAAAGAATAATTGTTACTTTTTAATAATAAAATTTACAATATTAGCTTTTGTTTCATCCGTCAAAAGCGATACAAATCTGATATCGCTAATTTGCACAAACAAGTTTTTGTGTCTAACATAATACAGTCAACTCCGTTTATAACGTACCTCAAGGGAACTTAAAAAAAGTACGATAAATGCGAAGTACGTTAAATACATCCGGCTTCTATTTCGCGGATAATTTTAAATTTTTCCCCTACAGAGAACGCTAACCGTTGTTTTTATTGGGATGGTTCGTCATGTTGGGGTGTTTCAGTTAAATTAAGGATAATAAACAAATTAGTCGGGTTAGGATCTATTCATAATTTACGCAGCAGGTACACATAATATATAACAGGTATATTTTTGGGGAAATCCGTGTTTCGCTAATCCTGTTAATTTCTTGATCCCTAACCGTCCTAACGGTTTGTGATTTGTCATGCTAACGCTGACAATTTCTTCGAAATTCGTGGTAATAACGTACTTCCTAAGAGATTTTCGTCCGTTAAATCCGACAATCCGTTAAAAGCAAGTACGGTAAATACGATGCTTATTTCTAATAAAGTAAAGGACATCAGTTCGGGACTTCCTAAACAGTTCGCTAAATCCGATAGTCCGCTAAATGCGAGTGCGTTGTAAACGAAGTTGACTGTAATATTATAATTTGATATAAATTTTGATTCTTCTTGGGCTTTTATTGACATTTTCGTCTTACATTCTTCTGTTTTATTTTATAAAAGAATTAGTTACATAAGATAACAGTTTTTACACCATCATGAAAATAGCTGGACCATCTAGTAAAAACGAGGAGAAAAATGAGGTGGTCATTTAAAAGAAAAGGTGACGTCATTGTGCAAAAGTACTTGACGCCGTAAGTAAAAATGTTATTTCGTAAGGTGCATAAAGAAAAAATTTAATTGGCTTTTCAGGGCGTTTTCCTTGTAAACATTAAATAACGTAATTATGAATTTTGTCCCTTACTTTATCACCACAATGTATGTCTGTACAAATAAAAAATAAACAGGACATAAAACTAACAGCAGACATGCTGTTGTACCATCTCACTCCTCAAAAAAAAAAAAAATTTGTATAACTTTATTCTATCATCCCACTGCCTAGGATCATTTATAGAGGTTTACTTAATAATCCCCAATCCCTGCAAAACAGTGTAAGAAATTTATTAATCCATCGTACTCGACAAATATCCTTTGTAGTCATTAATTTGAACATCTCACTTCCCAAAAAAGTTGTATCAAGTCTAACCATCGCACTCCCTAAAATACAGGCGTAGAAATTTATTTAACCACGCTACCACAAAATGCCCTGTTAGTAATTTATTCAACAATTCCGTTTTTTTAAAAAGACCTGTAAAGATTCATTTAGTAATGTGAGTCCCCATAAAACATTTTTAAAAATTTATTCAACCCTGCTGCTGAAAATAAAACCTCGTAGGGATTGATTCAGCAATATTACTTCCAAAAACATAATTTTAGAAATAACTTAAACCAACCCACTCTTAACAAATCGTTGTAGGAAATTATTCTAGAAATGAAATGTAGATGTGCATTTAAAAGAAATATATTCCTATAACGAAATTTTGGGGAGACGGTTAGTTCAAAAAATTCTAAATGGGTTTTTTGGGAAATGGGATGCTATGACTTGTATCTGTTGATTTTGTGACCTGTTTATTTTTCATTTGAGTATAGCTAGCCAACACCACTGGGAGTTAGCAACAAGCGTAATAAGTTTTTTAATTGTTGTATAATTTTGTAATTATCATGTAGGGCATTTGACGTGAGACGGACAACGAATACACTGACGAAGTAAAATTCGTTCATATTCACGGTATTGTAATCCTAGAAGACCTGAATGCCAATATACAATTTTTGTTTTGTATGAGACGTAGTTGTAAACTTATGGAACTACAAAAAAAATGGGTGAAATCTGAGGTAGATAATTTTATGGAACTGTTGTTAGCATTAACCAATGTATAATAAAATACTTAAAATGTTCATTCAGCCATTTCACTACTGTTCTCAATTATAGAATCAGATTCAAAACTTGGAAATTCTTTTCACATAAAAAACAGGAATTGAATATTTCAAATCCAAACTACAGCAAGCTCACCAAGTCTTTCTTAAATTATTTAAATTCCAAAATATAGTCCAATAGTAGATATTACCCAAGAAGGTTCAAAATGGGATCTATATTGGTTTAGGAGATACCAGACTTAAAGTTCAAAGTCACGCACTGAGAGCCGAACCTGACGCATGCATTAGTCGACCTATTTACATGAGAACTTTGTAAGAACACTGCCATATATTATTATCGGTTTATATTGTTGTAAATCCATTTTTAATAGGTACCTATTAAAATAATAGGATAAAATGAAACCGTCTCGTAACAATAGAAGAAAAGTTCAATTTGTAATTTTTACTGTTTTACAATAATTTTAACTAACACCAACAATACATTTAACAAGTAGGCATTCGGTTGTTGTAATAAAGCTGTGCAACTTTTTTACTTTTCGAGTGAACATGCTAAATTATGCATGTGCCAAGTGCGGCGCTCATCGCTTGCTTTTGTACATGAAGTCCTGTACCTTCTAAACGAATGCAGATCATGTTTCGAAACTGTTAGTGTAATATCAACATACCTAAGGCTGTATTTTGTATTTAAAATGATTTTAAAGACGACTGGTGAAAGTTACTATAATTTAGATTTGAAATATTCACTTCCAGTGTTCTATAGGTACCAAAAAAAAAAAATTGAAATTTTGAATCTGATTCCATGTTCGCAAAAACAGTAGATATTTTCTATGGAACTCCATTGAAATATCTAATTATTAATTAGTTACTTCAAATATTTTCTTAAAACTAGCTATCTAAAATTTTATTAATTACCTGGAAGCCACAACCTGGCAACTAAATCTGGTACAAAAAAAATGTGTTTACTTTCACGCCCTCCAGGAGTACAATTATCCCGGATGTGAACGAATTTCTAGTTGTTACGTTTTTCTAGTTATCCGCTTCACGTGAAATGCCTCGTGTACAAAATAGTGTCCTAGGTGAATTTTATTGTGTGCTATAACTGCCAGTTTAGCATAAGGAAAATGGTTTTTCCTTAAAAGTAAGCTATTTTATTTGTCTCCCTGTTTTAAATTAAATCAAGCACAAAGTTAAGCCATCACCATGGACGCAACAAGGAAAAGAAACTGTTATCAAATTTTTAGAATTAGTATAAAAAATGTCATTTTTTATACTAATTCAATATTTTATACTATAGCAAATGGCAGATTGTGAAAAATGGATTGATTCTTCTTACTGTTACCAGGAGGTTCCCCTCTTTGCCAAGCCTCATTCAGTTGACGAAGAGAACCAGCATTTGTCCCATCTAATGGGTGGTTTTCCGAGGAGTTTTTGTCATGTAGGTCGTCTGTTTATCCAATTTCTGACTACTCTTTCTTCTGTCATCCTCTCCACATGTTCTCTACACTTTTTCCTCCTTTTTTTACTCTATTTTGTCACGTCTCGGATATTATATCGTTCTTTGATAGAGCTGTTTGTTTTCCTATCTCGCAGATATGCACGTAATATTTATCTCACTACCTTCATTTCTTTTGCTCTTATGTTTTTGTTTTGCATTTTTCGTTTCTGCCTTTGTCTCGGTGGCATATGTTCATATTGGTCATACTATGGTTTTATGTCGTATTTTTGCTTCTATTTTCATATTGTAATGCGAGAAGTAAACAAAGCGACACATGTTTACTCCTTCAAAAGAATAACTACGACGCGTACAAGACAGGTGCATGAACATTTCCTGCGTAGGTGTTCTAGAATATACTAGAACATTCTCGGTCAGGGTTGGGGGTGTATATATAAGGGGGCTTGTGATCGAGGGAGTTAGTGAGAAGTAGACAAGCAGAAGTGAACGCGACATACGATCCGGAAGCGGAGCAGTACAAATAAATTATGTAGTGTCTAGTCTAGTGAACAAGTAGTTTAGTGTGTTAAATAAATTAGTGTTCAATTAATCTAAATAAATTATAAAATAAACGTTACATTGGTGTCAGAAGAGCGGATCATGAAGAAGTTACGCGAACTAAAAGTGGCCGAGTTAAAAAAAGAACTCGAGGAACGGGGATTGGAAACAGGAGGGAGGAAGACCGAACTCCAGGACCGACTCTCGGCATTTTTAAAAGAAAATGGCCAGGACCCGGAAGTTTTCGAGTTCGAAGACGATGACATCACGAAGCAAATCGCCGCCCAGAGGGAAGAAATCGCCGCCCAGAAGGAAGACATCACTGCTCAAATCGCTGCCCAGAGGGAAGAAATCGCCGCCCAGAGGGAAGAAAGCGCCGCCCAGAGGGAAGACATCACTGCTCAGATCGCCGCCCAGAGGGAAGACATCACTGCTCAAATCGCTGCCCAGAGGGAAGAAATCGCCGCCCAGAGGGAAGAAAGCGCCGCCCAGAGGGAAGACATCACTGCTCAGATCGCCGTCCAGAGGGAAGACATCACTGCTCAAATCGCTGCCCAGAGGGAAGAAATCGCCGCCCAGAGGGAAGAAATCGCCGACCAGAGGGAAGACATCACTGCTCAGATCGCCGCCCAGAGGGAAGACATCACTGCTCAAATCGCTGCCCAGAGGGAAGAAATCGCCGCCCAGAGGGAAGATATTACTGCTCAAATCGCCGCTCAGAGGGAAGATATTACTGCGCAGATAACCGACCAGATTGAGGCTCAGCGTAAGGAGATTGAAGAGAGGATCAAACAGTTGGAAGAACGGCTAGAACAACTCAGTAGCGGCAAGGGGAAGGAAGAGGAAATTGAACAGAAGACGAAGCAGTTGGAAGAACAACTAAAGCGAGTCAGTAGCGGCGAGACGAAGGAAGAAATAAAGGCGGTCGTTCAACAGAACTCGATATCCACCAATCGTGTGACGCCCCCAACGTTCGACGGAAAAATTCCGTGGGCCAGTTACAAGAAGCAGTTTGAGGCAGCAGCGGAGGCTAATGCTTGGTCCCCTCACGAGAAAGCTGTTTCCCTAACGGTAGCCTTACGTGGAGAGGCGTTGGAAGTTCTTCAGACGCTATCCACCGAGGAAGCCGGGAATTACAATGAGCTGTTGAGGCGACTGGAAATGCGGTTTGGCCAAACACATCTGGAGCAAGTCCATCAATCCCAGATGTCCAATCGCCGTCAGAGATCGAACGAGACCCTGCAGGAGTTCGAAGCGGACGTAGCCAGACTAGTGAGGTTGGCGTATCCCACGGCGCCGGAACAGATGATGGAGTGCCTCGCAGTGCAGACGTTCGTGAGCGGGCTGCGGGACCAGGAACTGCAGAGGGCCTTGAGACTAGCTCGACCGAAAACATTAATGGACGCGCTCGCCATCGCACTGGAGCATGATGCAGCCATGGAAGCCTCCCGCGGTCACGGCCGTGTTCGAGCGGTTACAGAGGAAGTAGATACTGAGAAACTCGTGGAAAGGGTCCTACAGCAGATCATGGAGATGCTGTCGGCGAAGAAGAAGGTAGTTCGCTGTTGGAACTGTGGCGAAGTGGGCCATGTGAAGAGTTCTTGAAAGCGGCCCAGAACAGCGGCGCCGGCAAAGGCACAGGAAAACTAATGCGGGTCGATAAGAAAGGGGGAACGTCGACCCGTAGCAGTGGAAACCCCCGGGCCAGTATAGCCTCGTTTTCCCACCAATTGGGGAGCGCGTACGTCGATGGCACTATCGACGGGAGATCCCACGCCATGCTTGTGGACACGGGAGCTACGAATCGACTGGCTCGGGGGGTACTGGTAGGAAAGGCGCTCGTTACTCTCTCAAGTGAAGTGCCTGTGCGACTACTCAACATCAATCAGTACCCGGTTACCATCAAGAAGGGTACGAAGCTGGGCACGTGTAAAGCCGCTTCGGCCATCGTAAGGGGCGTTAGTGAGGAAGAAAGGTCCAGACACACTCCGCAGGACTTGAAACAAATCCTTTCCCAGACCAGTGCGTTTCTCTCACCCATACAGAAACAGAAGGCCAATGGATTAATAAATAAGTACCAGGACATATTTACCACCGAGAATGGAAAGCTGGGAAAGACCAAGGTCGTGACACATAAAATTGACACGGGCGAGACACGACCGATTCGACAAACAGCAAGACGACTACCCTTGGCCAAACGGGAAGAAGCCGAGAAAATCATCAGGGACCTAGAGCGGGACGGGGTGATCGAGCCGTCAAGCAGTCCATGGGCCTCGCCGGTAGTACTGGTGAAGAAAAAGGATGGGACTACTCGATTGTGTGTAGACTACCGGCAGGTGAACAGTGTCACCAAAAAGGACAGCTACCCGCTACCACGTATCGACGACACACTCGATACCCTTGCTGGATCCACGATATTTTCGACCTTGGATTTAAAAAGCGGCTATTGGCAAGTCGAAATGGACCCTGCCGATAAGGAAAAGACGGCATTTACCTTCGGTAACGGCCTGTGGCATTTTACAGTCATGCCATTCGGACTTTGTAATGCCCCAGCGACGTTTGAGAGGCTGATGGAGAGCGTGCTAATGGGTTTGACGTGGAAAACGTGCCTAGTCTATTTGGACGATGTCATCGTGATGGGCAAGACCTTCGAAGGACATCTGAAAAACGTCCCGAAGAAGGACTTTCCTCTGCCAGAAGGACAGTTCATCCTGGACACCGACGCGAGCAATGTGGGAATTGGAAGTGTTCTGTCCCAGCGCCAGGAGGGACAAGAACGTGTCCTTGGATACTTCAGCAAGGTACTCTCCAAACCAGAAAAGAATTACTGCGTCACCCGGCGTGAATTATTGGCCATCGTCAAGTCCATCGAGCACTTCCATAAATATTTGTGTGGAAGGAGGTTTCTGATCCGGACCGATCATGCTGCTCTTAAATGGCTCCTCCAGTTTAAGAATCCCGAAGGACAGATCGCTCGCTGGATCGAGAGGCTCCAGGAGTATGACTTTGTCATAGAACATCGGCCAGGACAGAGTCATGGAAACGCAGACGCACTCTCGAGAAGACCATGCCCTGATGAGTGTCCTCATTGTCATAGAGCTGAGGAAAAGTCCGAGAAAGTCTATCGAACGACCGTGGTCGCCGAGGAATGGACACCATCCTCGTTACGACAGGAGCAAGGAAAAGACCTGGTTCTCAAAGAAATCCTGGTTTGGAAAGAGGGAGGAGAGCGTCCTGAGTGGCAAAAGGTATCACCTGGCTCGCCAAAACTCAAGAGCTATTGGGCTCAGTGGGACTCGTTAGTGGTTGAGGATGGACTACTAAAACGCGTACTGGAGAGCCAAGACGGGACGGAGGAAAGACGGCAGTTGGTAATTCCCTCCAGTAAAATTCCGGAGGTCTTGCGGCACCTTCACGACGGATCGTCTGGCGGACATTTAGGGATCAAGAAAACGCTGCAGAAGGTACGGGAGCGCTTCTACTGGATCAATTGTTCAGACGACGTGAAGGACTGGTGCAAGAAATGTACTACATGCTTTGCAAGTAATGGGCCACAAAGACGACCGAAAGCTCCCATGAAACAATATAACGTCGGAAGCCCCTTCGAAAGGATCGCTATTGATATAGCAGGACCCTTCCCTGAGACCGAAAAGGGGAATAAATACATCTTGGTCGTGATGGACTACTTTACGAAGTGGGTAGAAGCGTACCCTCTCGCTAATCAAGAGGCAGAGACAGTGGCCGATGTGCTAGTGAAGGAGACGATCTGCCGGTTTGGAGTACCCATGGAATTACACTCGGATCAAGGAAGAAACTTTAAGAGTGGCCTATTCCGGAGGATCTGTGAGAAGTTTGGGGTACGAAAAACAAGAACCACGGCCCTTCACCCTCAGTCTGACGGCATGGTAGAACGAATGAATCGCACCCTTAACCGCTATCTAGCGAAAATGGTCTCGTCACATCAAAGAGACTGGGACGAACACGTGCCGTTCTTCCTGATGGCCTACCGCTCGGCCGTTCATGAGTCGACAGGACAAACTCCAGCCAAAGTCCTGTTCGGGCGAGAACTTAAACTGCCCTGTGATCTAATCTTTGGCGCTAGACCGGACGAGGACGTTTCGGGGGAAGATTACGTCTCCAGGATGCGGCAAAGGATGAACGAGATTCACGATCAAGTCCGATACCAACTAAATATCGCCAGTGATAGCATCAAAGAGCGTTACGACATCAACGCTAAAGAGGGTGGCTACCAAATGGGAGATCGAGTTTGGCTGTACAACCCACAGAAGAAACGTGGTTTGTCCCCTAAGTTACAGACCAATTGGGAAGGTCCCTATGTTGTGAAGAAACGAATCAATGACGTGGTCTACCGGGTAAGCAAACTACCAAATGGCAAGCCGAGAGTGGTGCACTTCAATCGGTTGGCACCCTATGAGGGATCGCACGATGAGGCGGAGGTTCCCCGAGTAAGAAACACGTTGGCGCAGGAGAACGAACTTTCGTTCGAAGAATTTATGAGCGCCTACGGGGGTACCGGAAAAGCACGGTATGGGGTAACCTGTGAAAAACAACAGGATTTGTTCAGCGTACCTGAAGAATACTCGTTGGCCCATTGTGTGTCCGCCGACCTGGTAATGTCACGAGGTATCGCCACGGTTTTCAAGAAGAAGTACGGGCGCTTGGAACAACTCAGAGCGCAACTCCCGGAAATTGGCAAGGTTCTGGAACTACGTGACAACGTAAGACACATCTTTTATCTGGTTACGAAGGAGATCGGGTCCCTTAAACCATGTTATCACGATGTATGGCGAACCTTGCATAGGCTACGAGACCGACTGCTGGAGCTCGACATCAGGAAGCTAGCTGTCCCCAAGTTAGGTGCTGGACGAGATCAGCTGGACTGGAGGGTTATCCGGAATATGCTGGAAGTAGTGTTGAAGAATACCGGAGTGGAAGTTTTAGTCTGCTGTTTTGGGCCTGCACCATGTCGACTCGGGAAGACGGTCCCCTGTTATTTTGACGCCACGTCTCGCTGTAAGCGGGGGGCTAACTGCAGGTTCCTGCATGGGCCTACCAGGGATACGTTCCGAGACGAAACGTCTCTAAGGCGGGGGCAGTGTAATGCGAGAAGTAAACAAAGCGACACATGTTTACTCCTTCAAAAGAATAACTACGACGCGTACAAGACAGGTGCATGAACATTTCCTGCGTAGGTGTTCTAGAATATACTAGAACATTCTCGGTCAGGGTTGGGGGTGTATATATAAGGGGGCTTGTGATCGAGGGAGTTAGTGAGAAGTAGACAAGCAGAAGTGAACGCGACATACGATCCGGAAGCGGAGCAGTACAAATAAATTATGTAGTGTCTAGTCTAGTGAACAAGTAGTTTAGTGTGTTAAATAAATTAGTGTTCAATTAATCTAAATAAATTATAAAATAAACGTTACAATATGTTTGTTTTCTATATGTAGTCTCTCTGGCTAGCCACTTGTATTGCTTTTGTGTAAGGTAATTTTCCCTAGTTAAACGCACCGCGATGACTCAAGATTTTAGTTCCTAGGTATTTAAAGTGCATCGCCTGTTCTATTGTTGAATCCTCAAAATGTAACTTACAGCGTCTTGGTTCTCTGGCTATAACCATGCATTTCGTTTTTTGTGTTGATATCTGCATGTTGCATCCCTTAGTTGTCAAGTTAAATTGGCGCACTAATTGTTGAAAGCGGTCCTTGTTATCTGCTATTAACACGGCCTCGTCTGAAGAGCGTATTCTATTGATATTTTTTAAAAACCAGAGATAAAATTACAAAATTTAAGCAAAATATTATTAAAAACTAGCAGATGAAACTCTGATATTATTTCAGTGATATTTATCTGATATACTATATAATATAGCATTAAATAGTACATGTGATTTAATATTGTTAATGCGCCATTTTTTCTTTCAAATTCAAAGTTTAGCTAAGTAAGACCCCGCTGTCTATTTTTAGTTTCCGGTGATATCAGTGTTCATTCAAGAACTTGAATGAATTTCTCTGAACATTGAAAGGAATTTTATAAAAAATCTGGACTTAAGGCTTTATTTCTTAAGTTAGATTTTATAGTACATTTTTTTTGCTTTTTTTCACTATTTTTTCAAGATTATGTAGTTTAATACATTCTTCACTAGTCCTTATAAAGGCGCCAATTAACATTTAGGGAACGCGCCTAATATTTTACTTTGGAATTTTATTTTTGTTACGGTTATATGGAGTATAATATGTGTATATTTGTTATATTTTTCACTTTGTTTGCTCTGAGCTACATGCTATAAAAATAGTTATTGGCTTATTAACTGTCTAGGGTACAATAAAATTAGTTTTTACTTATACCTTTTTTATAACTACGAAATACTAGAGGTGGCAAAGTTAGAAATTTATTTTTTAATAAACTTAAAGTTTTAAATGAAAACATGTTTAAGTTTTTTTTAAACAACGTAATATTAGTAAAGGAAGGGATGATCTATAATTAGAGTGAAAATCTACGTTTTTACAAGATGAACTTTCTTGATGGCCAATTAATATTTAAGGAACCGTACAAGTTATATGTTTTCTATTTGTTTATCAGCAGCACCTTAAAATTTTTGTTAGTTTTTATACTCTCAGAATTTTATTTGTTTTAGTTAAAGAAAAGTACTAAAATACTTACTAAGTAGATATTCCTGTTTTTAGACATTTGAAAGTACAGTAACAAATTTACATTCAATTTTAACACAAATCCGTTGCTCGAGCAAAATTTAAAAACTCCTTTTCTTAAAAAAACAAGTAATTTCATAACACGTGTCGAAAATTTAGATCAAATTTATTGATTTACATCAATAAAATGGACTTGGAAATACCCTCAAATCTTTCAAAAAAAAAACTCCTCGCTCCGATTAGCAGTGTGGTCAAGTATTGAAATAAACGTATGTAGAGTTGTATTTACACATATGATGAAATACATAAACATCATTTGTATATATGCTACCCATATTCCAATGCATTTTTGTCTAACATTTTAAGTACTGTAGTTAAGGAATCGTCAAGTGAAATTTTTAAAATGGAGACCTAATTTTGATCACATCACTACCATTAATCATTAATCAATTGTTAACATCACTAAGAGGTTTAATAAAATTGTGTCTTTTTAAAGTTTCAACGGCTTAGTCTTGTTACAGACGGTGGATGGAAACAATTTGGCTGCTATCTTGAAATTAATTCGATATTCTTCAAATACAGAATAAGAAATCAAAAAGGCAACACCGTGTACTGGAATAATACAAGTTAATGAACTTTATTCATCATTAATAATCAATATCACATTTCAACGATACGTCCGGTACGTTTACCCAGGTGCAGTGTAACAGTTATTCAATATTGTATAAACTTACGTTTAGCGTAAATCGGCAAAATGTTCATCGACATCCGTCGTATAAAATATCCTTACTATTGTTAATTCCATAATTTGTAAAACTAAGCAATAAACAGCGTCAGCGATCCTGTATTCGAATATTCATGAATGAAATAAAGTCAGTTGCAATCGAACCTCGAAGCGTTTCAGTCCACTTATACCACCCTTAAAAATTACCTGCAACCTCGATCATCACATGGCGATCCTGCCATCCAGTTTAAATAGTACAGTGAACAAAAAACTGAAAGTGGAAAAACTTAAGTGAACGTGACAAGAAAAAGGACTTAAGGTGCAGCTATGGGGAAAACTCAGTCTAAAGAAGTTATTATAAGTCAAGCTGGAAACAGTGGAGGAACTACGGCTGAAACAAGCGAATCCAACCACGTACAACTTTGGGAAGTATTTGCTATTACGATTGGACTCATCATACTTGTAATAATTTTGGCATTGGCATATTACCGTATAAGAAAAGCCATGGTTCGTCAAATTCGAAGAGAAATTCGACAAAGTCAAGATATCATCGTATAAACTAAGCCCAATAAGAAGTAATATAGCAGTAAAGTAGGTGCTTTTATCCCGACGAAAAGAACACAACTTTCATCAGGGAACTTCAACTAGCTGTACCACACCGGGGCTAGCATCGAGGGAACGAACAGTGAAGCTATAGCGCTGCTGGCTCGCTACGTGGGAAGACGAAGCTGAAGCTGATGGCTAAGGAATCGACCAAACCACGACCCCATCTACTGAATCTCGATCACATCACATGGCTCTACGCTATTGGACGATCATACGATCTACGCTACCGAAGTCCCGCCAACAACCATAAGTACCACTTTTTTTTTCTCGTCCGAGAATTTTTATTTTTGTTTGTTTTGTTGTTATATTTACACTATCGCCACATAACAGTAATTTAGATGAGTAGTTCAGGGATTATTGCTCAAATAAAAGAATTTCACGAAAATGTTAAGAAATTTAATGGAAAATTAGGAAAAGAATCTGTAGATAGGCGTGAAAATTTGGAAAGAGTAAATAAGTTATTAGTAGAGTTAGGATTAATTGAAAAACAAAGTAGTAATATTAAATCTTTAAAATTTGATAAGGAATCAGATTATGATTATACTGTACCGTATGTAAGAGATATAGATAAATTAATTTATAATTCAAGGCAAATTTTACTAGATAGATTAGCTAAATGTATAGAAATTAGAAGTAGCTCGGGATTTGTAGAACCTAATAGAACAGAGAGCAATATAAGTGTAAATATGGCGGATAAGTTTGAATTAAAAACGGCGGCGTCCTTTATACCGTCTCTTGATGGTACTGAGGAAGCTACTTTACAATTGATTGATGCCATCCAATTATATAGCGATTTGTTAAATGATGATGGTAAGCGTATGTTAATAAATTATGTTTTAAAAACTAAATTAACGCAAAGTGCGAAAATGCGGTTAAACAAAACGTATCCTACCATAGATGAGTTATTGTCTGATATTAAAAAACATTTATTACCAAAAAAATCTGCAGCTGTTTTGGCAACACAATTACACTCTGCTAGGCAAAAAGAAAAAACAGTAGAAGAATTTGCAAAAAATATTGAAGAGTTATTTTTAAATTTAACTTTAGCACAGGCTGATGGCAAAGATGAAAATATACCTTTATTACGGGAAGTAAACGAAAAACTTGCTATCAACGCTTTTTCCAACGGTTTAAGAAACAATGAGTTACGCACTATTATAAAAAGTAGAAATTACGCTACTCTAACAGAGGCTATAATAGGCGCAAAAGACGAAGAAAATGTAAGAATATCAAATTCAGGATTGCATAGTAATTTTCACATGAGAACGCAAAGAAATTTTTTTAGTAATATTCGCGGAAATCGTTCGTCTAGATTTGTGACAAATAATTTCAACAGTAGAAGCAGACCATTTCATAATAATTACAGTAACACAAGACCTTTTAGTTCTAATAATACGCGTAATAATAATAACAACAACAGCAACCAACAAAATTCTTTTAGAGGTCGAGGTCGCGGAATACCTCGTGGACGTGCATATAACCATCAAAGTCAGCAAAATCATAATGCAGGTCGGTCTAGGGCGTTATACTTCTCAGATGTTCCGAGTTCATCAAATTCTGTAACAGAAACAGACGAAGGCTTTGCGAATAATTTAGAATCAAACGAAACCTCAGAACACCGGTTTTTTCGTGAATAAAAATTTCCAAAACGAAGAAATAGTTTTAAATTTAAATGGTATGAATTTTGTGCGAGTGCGATACAGAATGAAAGAGATGTTATTTTTACTGGATACAGGAGCGAGTATTAGTGTAATGTTTTCGGATAATTTACCAGAGAATGAACTCGTCGACTCATCAAAAAAAGTTAAAATAACAGGTATTGGAGGATCTACTTTTGCAATAGGTTCAGCAAATATATTGTTTCATCTAGGTACTGATATAAATCATGAATTTTTAATAATAGATAAATTTAGTTCGGACATACAGGGTGTACTCGGTTCAGATTTTTTTAATAAATTCGAAGCTAATATAAACTACGAAACATTTACATTTTCATTTTGGTTCAAAGGAAATAAGTTTTCGCTACCTATGCTATCTAAGCATGATTCCTATATCTCAATACCTCCTAGAAGTGAAACCATAAAATATTGCGTTAGTAAAATTGAGGGTGAGTGTGTCGTTTTTCCAGAGGAGATATGTGAAGGAGTGTATGTTGCGGGAATTATAGCTAAATCAGAAGGTAATAAAATTCCTATTAGGCTTTTGAATGTAAATGATAGGGAAATAAAAGTAAGAAATTTTAACCCAAAAGTAGAACGTGTTTCAAATTATGAGGTATTTAACTTTACAGAAAATAAATTATCAGTTGAACGAGTTGATAAAGTTTTAGACTTAATCAATATGAGCTGTCTGAATAGCGAAGAAAAGAATTCTATAGAAAAAATATGTGCTAAATATTCGGATGTATTTTATTTGGACGGTGATCAAGTTACGGTTACCAATTTGTATAAACAGAAACTTCAAGTGAAAGATAATGCGGTACCAGTATATGTAAAACCTTACAGGTTGCCACACGCTCAAAAATCAGAGATTCACACACAAGTTCAAGATATGTTGGATAAAGGTATAATAGAAGAAGCCAAATGCGAATGGTCTTCACCGCTACTAATTGTACCTAAGAAACCTGACAATAACGGTCAGAAAAAATGGAGAGTTGTCATCGATTATAGACTACTAAACAAGCAAATAAAAGATGATAAGTTTCCATTACCGTGTATAACTGAAATTTTAGATTCTCTGTCAGGCGCGTTATATTTTTCCCATCTCGACTTGTCACAAGGATATTATCAAGTAGAACTAGATAAGGAAAGCAGACCTTACACGGCATTTACAACTGATCGCGGGCAATTTCAAATGAAAAGATTGCCAATGGGTCTGAAAATAAGTCCTAGTGCTTTTTCCAGACTCATGACGGTCGCACTATCCGGTCTAAATTACGATTCATGTTTTATTTATTTAGATGACATAATTGTATTCGGCAATTCTTTGCAACAGCATAATCGAAATCTTGTTAGAGTATTAGAAAGACTTAGGAAAGTAAATTTAAAATTAAATCCGCGAAAATGTGACTTTTTGAAAAAAGAAATTTTGTATCTGGGACATGTAATATCTTCCGAGGGAATATCACCCGATCCGGATAAAGCCAAAATAATTGAAAAATACCCTGTCCCTCAGAATGCTAACGATACGAAGCGATTTGTAGCTTTTGCAAATTATTATCGTAAATTTATACCGCGTTTTGCTGAAATTGCTAAACCATTAAACGAATTATCTAGAAAAGGAACAACATTTCATTGGTCAGAAAAATGTCAATCAGCATTTGAGACTTTAAAAGGAGCTCTTATATCACCACCGATTTTGCAGTACCCGAATTTTTCAGACAACAATACGTTCATCCTTAAAACAGATGCCAGCGGGATTGCTCTCGGCGCAGTATTATGTAACGAGAATGACGCTCCAGTTGCTTATGCGTCGCGCATCTTAAATAAAGCGGAACAAAATTATTGTACGGTAGAGAAAGAACTATTGGCAATAGTATGGAGTGTAAAACATTTTAGACCATACTTATATGGTAGAAAGTTCCAAATATTTTCGGATCATCGCCCTCTCATATATTTATTTAATATGACCAATCCTTCTAGTAGATTAACTAAATTTCGACTAACCTTAGAAGAGTACGACTTTTCGGTTCACTATATAAAAGGTTCACATAACGTTGCAGCAGATGCTTTGTCAAGAGTGAAGTTAGAACTAAGTGAACTCAAAGAAATGTGTGCAATGGTAATGACCAGGGCACAAGTAAATAAACAAAAACCACCAGAAAACCAACAACAATCAAATCCTACTAATATCAGGCTTGATCACCCTGGTGTAGTAGAAATTTTAAAACGTCCAATTAACAGTGTTGAGTTACAAATATACGACAAACAATCTTTTGAAAACATTTCAAATAAAAAAGTTCCAGGCCGTTATGTTCGCTACGGTGATTACGTGTTTGATGAGATATCTCAAATAATTTACTTAATCCTAGATTACCGATCAACGTTTGACTTAGGTACTTCGTTGAGGAGTCTCGGGAATTTATGTAAAAAATATAAGATTGGAGAACTATGCATAGTAAAAACGGAGGAACACAAAAAATTTATAAAAGACATATCGCGATATAAAAATGAAATTAAGCATGCTAACATTAAAATATCGATAATAAAAGACGTAAAGCGTATAGAAGACAAAGAAATGAGACAATTAATTTTAAATGATTTCCATAACCTACCTACAGGAGGACATGCTGGAATTAACCGTATGTTCAATAATATTAAAAAGTTTTACATTTGGTCAGGGTTAAGGAAAGACATCGAAAAGTTTGTTAATAAATGTGACGACTGTCAAAAATGTAAATTTAGTAGGAAGGCTAAACAAACATTAACTTTAACTTCTACAGCTACATCAGCGTTCCAAAAAATTTATTTAGACTTGGTTGGTCCTCTTAAAATGGACACTGACAATAATTTATACATTTTAACTATCCAATGCGACTTGAGTAAATTTGTAGAGTGTTACGCGTTACCAACTAAAGAAGCTTGTGTTGTTGCCAAAGCATTTGTAGATAATTTTATACTTCGTTACGGAATCCCTCAGGATACTGTAACGGATCAAGGCAAAGAATTCATGGCAAACGTTTTCAAAGAATGCTGTAAATTATTAGAGATAAATACTTTAAATTCTACGGCGCACCATCATGAATCGCTTGGAGCCTTGGAAAATTCGCATAAGCATTTAGGAGCCTATTTACGAATGCAAGTATCGAAGCATGGTGATAACTGGGGTACTTGGTTACCATATTGGTGTTTTGCATATAATAATACAGTACACAGTGAAACTGAATATACCCCCTTTGAGCTTGTATTCGGTAAAATAAGTAATATACCATCAAACCTTCTAAATAACTTAGACCCTTTATACAATTTCGACGATTACTCGAAAGAACTTAAGTATAGACTCCAAAGTGCGTGTGCGGATGCTAGGAATAAATTGATGACATCAAAAAATAAAAGAAAGGAATATTTTGATATAAAGTGTAAAGATGTATTATATTCAGAAGGAGACGAAGTTCTCATAACTAATGAAAATAGGATAAGTAAGTTAGATCCATTATATTTAGGGCCATATATTGTAGTTAAGGATAAACATCCCAATGTAGTATTAGAAATAAATAAAAAACGGGTAGAAATACATAAAAATAGGGTAAAAAAATATTGTAAATAAGGTAAATATATATAAAAAAAAATATGTATTGCAACTATTTTTTTTTCTTTTTCACCGGGGAGGTGTACTGGAATAATACAAGTTAATGAACTTTATTCATCATTAATAATCAATATCACATTTCAACGATACGTCCGGTACGTTTACCCAGGTGCAGTGTAACAGTTATTCAATATTGTATAAACTTACGTTTAGCGTAAATCGGCAAAATGTTCATCGACATCCGTCGTATAAAATATCCTTACTATTGTTAATTCCATAATTTGTAAAACTAAGCAATAAACAGCGTCAGCGATCCTGTATTCGAATATTCATGAATAAAATAAAGTCAGTTGCAATCGAACCTCGAAGCGTTTCAGTCCACTTATACCACCCTTAAAAATTACCTGCAACCTCGATCATCACAACCGCTTTAACACACTGTTTGAATTGAAATATTTGTGACACCTCACACACACACTTTTTCCCGTCCCGCAATATTTATGGCATCGTCTTACACTTTTCACGAATTTATATAATTATGGCAACGGTTGCCACAACTATCAAGGCAGATATCTTCTGTCCTATGGAGTGTAACGCAGAACTGAAAATAGCAAAATAATCATACAAATGTCGCCATCTTCATATGTCTCTAAGAACGAAAGCGCCACAATTGAGGAATATGCATGGGTTGCCACAAATATCCTGCTACGTGTGTGTGTGTGTGTGTGTGTGTGTGTGTGTGTGTGTGTGTGTGTGTGTGTGTGTGTGTGTGTGTGTGTGTGTGTGTGTGTGTGTGTGTGAAATTTTTGATGAGTTATTTTATACTGTTTGATTTTTCATAAATAAGCATTGTTTGGTTAACTTTAAAAGTCTTCTTTAACTTCATGGCTTGATCATTATTAAAAAGAAAAACTTTGTAAATATAATCCCTTTATTTAAATATTAATCATGGAATAATGTACAGAGGTATACAATTATATAATACATAAATATATACAAAAATATAATATAATATATACATAAAAAAAATATTTAAAATTAAGTACTCATTCATACAATAATAACAAATTTATAAATTATAATATATACAAAAAAAATATTTAAATTTCTGCATTCATTCAATTAATAATAATATCATTCATACGTGCACCTTTTTCTAACATTTTATCCAATTCATTCACACCTTTCTCTAAATGTTTAATTTTCCTTTTATACTTTTTAATTTTTTTAATCAGTTCATCATGTTTCAATCTTTTTTCATTCATTACACTTTCATTATATTTTAAAAAATCTTTCACTCTGTTCACGTATTCTACATCCTCTCGCCTCTCATCCCTTATTTATACCACTGTCACGTCCAAATCACTATCACCTCCAACACTCACATCACCCTCGTCCTCTGTTACATTTTCGTATATTGGGTTTGGGATATGTCTGTAGGGTGTTGACATATCCACAGGTTTCCAGTGGGATGAAGGCGTTAATTTGACATCCTCGTGGATGATGACTGCTGGCTGTGTTGATGTCGATGGTTGGCTCACGTGGTATGTCGGTACTACCTTCGGGGTGATGACGTACTGCATACCACTGACTCCTGGAAGTTGCAGGATACTCGGGGCTGCTGTTGGTGGTGTTCGGTTTGCCCCAGGTTGTGTTGGTGGGACACTTAGGGCTGCTGCTGATGGTCCTCGGTTTGCTCCAGGTTGTGTCGTTTTAGTGTGACGACCTCTTTTGAGTTGTTTAGAAGGCTCTAGAGTTTGACTCTTCTTCTCACCAATAGGTCTTAGAGATGAGAAAGAGCCTTCCAACACCTCAAAAGAGGAATCAGGAGCCTCCTGCTGAAGCTGCTTCAACAGCGCCAGATTCTTGCCCGCTAACTCACGTTTACACACTGCTGTCTTCATTTTGTTTTGCGTTGTTTATACAGCAATACCAGTAAGAATAAATGAAGTGTAAAAGGAGATCCTCGTATATAAGTACAGTATCCCCCCCACCCCAAACTACCAATATTCTGATTTACAATTTTCAACCTTAAGGGTAAGATATATACGAACCTATTTCTACCTATGTATATATTTTGAATGCACCTTCTATAATAATAACTTTTGATAAATTATGTTTAAATAAAGCGATGTACTTTATAAGCAAAATTTTTATTTTTGTAGATCAGAAAATCATATACTAAATAAATTTTATATGGAGACATTTATTATTCTCAAACATATTGTCTATTATGTAGATTATTTCATGCAAAATAAACACCTTCTGAAGTAGGTGAAAAAGATTACACACAACTACATCATAATTGTTTCTTTACATCTTATTTACCAAGACCAGAATTTTTTGACATTATACCCGTGGGGTAGATCTGCTTCGGTAGAATTTAAATGTGGTTGTACATAATTAATACAATGTGTTTCAAAATGATTGTCATCTAGTTGGCGTCGAAATTTCTGTGCATGTGATTTTTGATGTGTTGCGCTCTATTGATTTGTACCTATCTAATTCTGACAACAAGTGACACTTCGAACATTTATTGTGAAACTGGCGATCAGTACTGTTGGTAATTAACAGCCCTTTTCAGGGTCAAAACAAATACTACAAATAGACAAATACTCAGAATTCGTTTTCTTTTGACAGAGAAAAACCAGAAGTTAAAACAGATTAAGTAGGTTATTTTGAGGTTATGTATAGCTAGTAGAAACTCCTATTTTCGCAAGGCGGGTTTTTTTATTTTACATGGGAGTTCCACAACCGACTAGATCACAATCATTTTGAAACACGTTGTATTTTTGTTTAAAACAATTCTTGTTAGCCACATGTAGGTAACTTGATAAAGAATGGTTTATTCAAATCACCAATCAATAAATAAACCAATTTTTAAAACAATTACACGACTTTGATAAAAAATGGATAATATATATTCATTATATAAATGTTATAACTAAATTACGTTTATTACATAATTTTGAAATTACTACATGAAAAAAATTTACTACCATAATAATTATATACCTCTTCATACAAACGTCAGAGTAGTAATTACACCAATTTTTATAACGTCCCAACACAATTACTCAAAGTTGAGATTGCATAAAATTACAATTTTTTATTAACCCACCTGTTATACTCGCTTTAACCCAACGCAATTACTCGACTCGGTTGAAAATGTGAGTGCATTATAAGCGAAATTACCTCATTATATTATGCATTTTTTGATTTGCAAATTTTTTGTAAGTGCCGCTGGATGAAAGAGAATTTACTACCATTATAATTATACACCTCTTCATGTAAACGTAATTACACAAATTTCACCCCAACACAATTACTCAAAGTTGAGATTGCATGAAATTATAATTTTTTGCGAGTAAGATTTAAGATTACATTTTGCATTTTCGATGTATAAAAATTATTTGAGACAGTACCAACAGATGAAAAGTAATTTGTTACCGGTATAATTATGTACCTTTACAGGTAAACGCCGGAGATGCCTCCGCTTGAAACATATAATTAGGTGGTTATGAAGTGGACCTCGGTAACATATAATTATCCTTCTACATGGTTGCCGCATAAATAATTCATATTCTTACATTGTAACAGATAGATATAATATCGCCTTTCTTTAGTACTTTGTATTACACACAGTGCCTATTTAAAAAATCAGATATTCTTCGTAAGAATAATTGTAATAATAATCGTAATAATAATGAGTGAATTGATTACTAGCCAGTAAGGGATTAATGGTGAAAAGGGGTCTTAAGTTAAAGGTTAAAGGTTGTTGTAATGGTCAGGAGTCCATTAAAGATTGGTGGTTAGGGGTGGGAGGGGGTGCCGGAAGTGGGCGCGGCTGGGGTCAATAAACCGGAAGTGGGTGTGGGTGGGGTCAATAAACTGGAAGTGGGCGTGGCTGGGGTCAATAAACTGGAAGTGGGCGTGGCTGGGGTCAATAAACTGGAAGTGGGCGTGGCTGGGGTCAATAAACCGGAAGTGGGCGTGGCTGGGGTCAACAAACCGGAAGTGGGCGTGACTGGGGTCAATAAACCGGAAGTGGGCGTGGCTGGGGTCAATAAACCGGAAGTGGGCGTGGCTGGGGTCAATAAACCGGAAGTCGGCGTGGCTGGGGTCAATAAACTGGATCTTGATCTGCACAGCTTTCTTATTTCTTATCTACTATTCCAGATTTTCCCTTCGCATTAAGATTAGATCTATTATGTCATCCTTGTGTCGGTCATACTCTGTCAGCTTTTCTGACCTACATTTCCTGAAAACAGCATCGGACTTCACATTTGTAAATTTCCAGCTTTGATTACTGCTGAATTTGTTTTTCTTATAGCAGCCTGCCGAAGCAACATTGGTTTCGTTAAACCAATCCCCTTTTTAAACAATCTTCTTTCAACTCCGCGTATCTGTCTTGTCAGCTTTTCAAAATGGTTGTAATCCCAAGAAGAACTGTATACTTGTAAAGTGTGAGAAGAGTCTTTGATAGAAATTTTCTTAATTGTGGAAACAAATAATTTGCAGTGTTCGGGTTTACAATATCCATATATTTTAATAAAATCCCTTAAATGTATATATCTGCTGTGTTTGAAATTTATAACACGCGTATTGTTTACTTCTTGTATTTTAGTTGTCAAAAGGTAGGCCCATGTCCCTGGAATCAATTTATTTCGAGAACAAATACTCCTCAGCTCTTCGTCTGTAATTATCGAACTTCCCTCATACACATGACACATGCGATATGTCTTCATTTTGCTTGATACTTTCATGATATTTTTCGAATTTTCCGGTAACACTTTCTTTGTATTTGGTAACGCTGCTGTCAATAGCGGTTTATCGATTGCATCTGCATTCCTAGTGATACTGAGTGATGATGTAGATAATTCGTTGAATTGCTCGGATGTATCGAATGAAATTAAGTCGGCCATTACACCATTGCCACTTTGAGCCTGTAGAGAGGATGAATCATAATGAAAAGTGACGTCATTCCTTTCGTCTCTGATTTCCTTTTCATCCATATTTTCTGGCATTTCTGTTTCCAATAGAGCAGGTTGGACCAAAACATTTGAATGAATAATTATCTTCTTTGGATGACTTGTGATGCGGCTCACCCTCTTGCAGTGTCTAATGCAAAACATTTGTATCGCAAACCTGTTTTTTGTTGTGTTTTTCTTCCCCAGTCGGACGCAAAGCTCTGACAACAGTGACTGTTTCTTCAGAAGATTTTCCTCTCCCACCTTTTTTATGTCTTGACCACAAAGAATATCGATTTGGTCCTTTGTAAATTTCGTTGGACGTCCAGCCATATTCTAATCAAACAGAAACACTTAATTCAACATACACGAAGCAGTAAAAAAACTGCCGATTAATTATGACCAACGGAACACAAGTATGACAAACTTTTACTTAAAATCTTAAATCTGTAAACAAGATTAATACAACGAGCAATGTCTACATTTATTTTAAAAAATAAGAAAAAAGCTTAATAAGATTAACTCGATTTCAATGTAATGTTTCTAAAAAAAGATAGAGAAATAACAATCGGTACAATTCCTAGAAAGTAATGATTAAAGATATGGCTTCGGTCTATCCTATTGTTTAACAAACATTTTATGATCTGACGATTACACGTATTCACATGAAATCAAAACAAGTAAACTATTTCTTACCGCAATATCACTAATAGCATTATTTAACTCTTCAATATTCAAATATCACACCCCTTGTCAACAGTGAGAAAGGCAATGCACGATTGATCATGGAATTGACTCAATTCTTTTGCAATGCCTGACGCCGACGACAGTACAAGTGTTATGTCTTAGAAGGAGATGGCAATCTGTCGGTCGGTCGACGTTTGATCTCGTTCCAGGGATTCCATAGTATTTTGTAAATATTGTCGCGATGCGGCCCCAATTAGCGAAAATAGGTCGCCGTCTAAGCTTATTCAGCACCGAGGCGACCTTAAACCGAAGGACGATACGACTCTCGGACAGGTACGACATCACGTTCGTAAACATCCCGCTTGTATTTATACAGCTCGATCATAACGATCAAGGGGGTCAGTCAGTCACCAAGTATCACGTCACGCTGCCCGTCCTTTCGGCATGCCGCTAATTGGAGGAGCCTTGCGTCTGCTGCCCATCGTCATCCAACAGTAAGCAACCACCTCCCTTTAACCTTTTCTCATTTTCTACTGTTGATCACTCGCCTTAAATTTGTTTTACAATGTTCTCTCCCCTATATTTAATGCTCCAATAAATATTGTCTGTTTCACCATGTCTTCTTTTTAGTCTCCACCGAGCTACCACCCCCAACCAGAGCACTCCCTTTGGGCCCCAGTCCCTCAGGCGTGTGACAATATGTATAAATTAGTCCGGCAGTAAATGCGGTGGTATGTAAAAACATTTCCAAGTATTCCGTCTCCTATTACTTTTTTCGTGTGCAAGCCCACCATCGTTTCATTCTCAGAAATTTGAAATTTTTTAATAATGAAGATGCTCCATTTGTAACAATAAATTATCAAATTTAAGAACAGTACAAATCATTACTATGGTTTTATGTCTTCCGTCATAATTCAAAAATCGAAGAAGTTACTAAACATACAGTACAACAAGTGCATAAAATTTATAAGCATATTGGATTATTAAATGACTCAAGATTTTTTAATCAACTCAGCCGTAGCAATAAATTATAAGATGTAAGTTATTCTTCATCTTGCCTCGTGTATAACAAAGTTATAGAAAAGATCCACGAAGACGCTAGTGAAGCAATGGGAGAGATTGAGATGACAATGGAATTGAGATAAAGGAGAAAAACCAACTTTACGATATATGGCTTTACAAACGATCCAGAAGGCAGGAGAAGATATGCTCAAAAGACCAGGGAGGTAAAATCTGATCTAGCGAAGGCAAAAATGACTTTTGTCATTAAAAAGGCTGGAAATTTGATGACTTCATTGGATCCAGTGGGTCTGGTGAAGCTTGGACAATTGTGAAAGGTATACGAACAACCAGGAAAGGAAAATGTGAAATCAACCTTATAAGCGCGAAGACATGGGAAAACCACTATACAGCATACTAAAATGTACTGTTTCAGAGGGACAATTTATGTATAAGCAAATATTTCCAGATAAAAATCTTCGATGTAAAAATTGGTTTAGATACTAAAATATTTTTTTCCAAACGTCAGAGTACGAAATTTCGAGGTGAAGTCTCGAATCAACCCCCGAATGACTATCGCATCCCCTGATTTTAGACTTGGGGTAGTCATTATACAAAGGAATACTTCCAGACAAAAATTTTCTATGCACAAATTGGTTTAGATACTAAAATATTTTTTCCATACGTCAGAGTACGATATTTCGAGGTAAAGTCTCGTATCAACCCCCGAATGACTATCGCATCCCGATTTTCGACTTGAAACTGTTAAATTTTTTTTTCCATATGGAACGTATTAACCCCCGAATGGCCATTGCTTCCCCTTATTTTCGACTTGAAACTATTTCAGGGAAATACATGATGTAAAAATGAATATTTTCCGATAAAAATTTTCAGTGTAAAAATTGGTTGGGGTGGTTAAAATAATGTTTGTTTCGATTTTTTGGTTATTTACCCCATCTATCAACCCTCAAACGATAGCTAGGGCGGCAAATCGTATCGGATACATTTTATTAGTAATAAACAGTCGTTTGTAGTACGTTTTTATCACCAATTTTGATACCAAAAAAATAGCAACTATTTTACCGTACTAACCGACGAGTTTTGCATCATCATACGCTTATCCCACTTAGGAGTGGAAGGTAGCTAGGCTATCAAGACCAAAATACCAGTTTTACGGTTCTGTCTTCTGACACTTCCCATGAAAATATCGCAACAAGTTTTGCTACATTACCACATTTTTCTTAGAAATAAAAGTAGATATGGTTTAACAAGCTTAATACATATTATTATTGTTTCTGTGGATATATTTCAACTATTTTTTGCATGTTATTTTATGCTCAGAATTACTGTTTTTGTTCAATAAATGATATTTGCTTTTGTTGTTAAACTTTTTTTCTAAAATAATTAAATGTTCTCTCCGAATTCTTACCTTAAAGTAATAACTAATCTTTCCTCTGGAAAAATAGGCTGCCTGAGTGTATTGCACCAATTTTTAGTAACGGTTGTAACGGTTACATTTTCCAGTACGGCTCTGGACGCCGGAAATTGGTCGTTTATAGGCAAATAAATGATGCGGAGCTAATTACTCGCCCCCGCGATAACGGATCAACCCCGAATTTCACCTTGAGTTAGCCCCGGAATGAACCTTTATAGAGACACTAAAATCAAAGCTGGGGATGGGAAATTATTGGAGATATTCCCGTGTAAAGATAATGTTAATTATTCCCCCCTCGCGGTAAAGGGCGAAGAGCTTAAGTAAATATTGGATTCCAAAAAATATGCGACCAGGAGCGTAGAGCGTGCAATGGTGTGATAGGTGGGGAACCAATGAGAGCGTGATATTTAGCGTAGGTACGGGTAGAGGTGGTAAATGTTGCGGAAGAGACGAGGAGAACGGACCAAGCCGTCGACGCCTAACTACGTTCATTTTTAGCCGGAATTTGAGGTTAACTTGATAGTAGGAAGGCTGGCACTGTGTGAAGGTCAACTTTTTTGAGGTTAATGTTTGAAGTGATGTAAACAAGAAGTCTGCGTACTTCTATTGATGAGTTCTCTGGTAAATTTGTAAAGTGAAGTGTGGGCAAGTGAATAGGGAAACACGAACGTACTTGAACGGAGTTCCTTGAATTTTCAACAACCGACTTCCGACTTCAGCGTCAAAGCCTTTAAGACCCGGAGTGGGGCTGCATCCGGCAACGAATGTGGCCAGTCAACAGGACTAACCTGCCCAGGGTACCACCGAGAAAGTACTCCTCCGGTGACCTCTACGCACGAGGGCGATAAAGCCTGCGTGAGTGTGCCCCTCTTCGACGAGCCGATAAACCCTGATCAGGTATCGTTTTTTTATATTGGTCGACCAATGTATAGTGACACTTATAAGTGAGGTATCGGTACATTTGATTTGTTGCTCTTCTGGAGGACTGTTAGTATAACTATTTTCTTTTGCTTGTTTACGTTGCCAGCAGTTAACCGTAAAACCGTTGTTCGGTAGGCGTTCCCCGTAGAGAACAGATATTTCCATTGTAGTCGGAATTAAATGGGAACTTAACTCAAGGTAACGTAACATTAGGGTTATGTTAGCGAAGCGACCATAACAATTCCGAAGCAAATTTGGTTAAGGTCTTGTAGGCGTAACTGAATTTATTAATGCGGCTTTTCTTCTTTTAATGTGGTGATCGAAAATGTATGTATAACCTATAATGGAATTAAATCTCAGTGTAACCATCATCATTCGTTTGAACGTTTATTGAATTCTCCCCACGACCCAGGAATTAACAAATCAACAAAAGGGAACTCATTGCAAGCAGAGCTAGTCGTGGCAATTGTTCGTTCTCTTGTAAGTAATTCAACCAAATAAATTTATAATTACTAAAGTGAGCGTTACACGGTGTTCCATTTTTCCTAAAATGTAGCGAAACGTCCTGTGACCCATTCTCGCGTATTCAAAAGCCGACCATACACACACGTTCTTTCATCTTAAAAATCGTGGTGTGTCTGAACGCCACGGTTGGGGCGCGCGAAAAACCGGCGTGGCAAAAAAACTTTTATTGCCCATACACAGTAAATGGTCACCAGATGATTTAGCAGGTGATAGCTCGTGGCGCATCATTTCCAAAGGAAAAACTGTATGTGAGTGGACGAAATGTGTCATTTATCATGTCACTTGGAATTTCATGTCGACGTGTACAAATTTCTAAAGTGATTTTAGGAACGCCTTGCAGTATTCCGTAAGTTTGTGTGTTGGAAAGAAGTGGAAATGGATAAAAAGAGAAAAATTTGTATTGTTGCATGTGCAGTTATCACTAATTCTATGACAGGTAGAAAAAAACGACGCATCTGGCAGAAAAAATGGCTAGCTGAAAGAGAAAAATATTGTCACATGTCTCTTTTACGAGAATTAAGGGATAATAATCCAGATGACTTTAAAAATTACTTAAGGATGGATCACGACACATTTGATGAGCTTCTAAATTTAATGAGAACGAGTCTTACTAAACAAGATACTGCAATGAGACGAAGTATACGTGCAGAAGAACGACTAATTGCCACCCTCCGTTTCCTTGCTACTGGACGTAGCTACGAAGACCTTAAATTTACCACAGGAATATCTGCTCAAGCTTTGGGACGCATCATACATGAAACGTGCAAGGCCCTGTACGAACTATTACACAAGGATTATTTGAAGGTAGTTTAATGATTATTACTTATTTCTACATATTATATTCTTCTACATATTCACATATGATGCAA
This sequence comes from Cryptocephalus moraei, assembly GCA_946251905.1. Lineage (NCBI taxonomy): Eukaryota > Metazoa > Arthropoda > Insecta > Coleoptera > Chrysomelidae > Cryptocephalus > Cryptocephalus moraei. The sequence goes on from OX276459.1 coordinate 21,465,494, forward strand.
AATGACTTATGAACTCTCCAGCGTTTAGTGGTTGCTCTTGATCTTGCTCATGGGCTCTAGGTGATGGTGAAGATGAGGATGTTGCAGATGACAAACCAGTTAAAGATGGTAGAAATTTAGTTTGGTTAGAAATGGTAGAGTCTTCGCTTAATTGATTCAATGCAGCTTTGTGTAACACTTTTGTAATTAGGACCTCAGCATACATCTTTTGGACTTCATTTAACTTTGCATGTTTTGAGGTAACATATCTTCCAAAAGCTACACTGTCTGTTTCTTCATCGCATTTTGTTAATGCGTCAGTGCATTTCTTCATAAATATTTGCTGCTGTGTCTCATGTGATATTAGCTTCGTCCTCATTCTTTTGACAGGTTTCTTGAATGTCTGTAGAAATATTACTGATTATTTCATAGGTATCCACATGTCATACAGTATTTTAGAAAAAAAATAGCCATAAAAATTATATGATTTTGCGATTTAATGATGAATTAAATAAGCACCATGCGAGTATTTTGTCTTTTATTTCAGCTACCATCAAGCCAAGACGAGTGGAAGAGAGTAGCAAAAGGTTTCAACTCACGATGGCAGATACCTAACTGTGGAGGTGCCATCGATGGAAAACATATTCGTATATTTCCACCGCCACATACTGGCGCATTATACTATAATTATAAAAAAAATTATAGCATTGTTCTGATGGCAATCGTGAATGCAGATTATGAATTCTTGTACGTTGATGTTGGGAAAAACGGTCGGCTATCAGATGGTGGGGTATTGGAACACACGACGTTTTTTAGACATTTAACTTCAGGTCGACTTAATTTACCTGATAATGTGGAAAATATAGCAAATTTAAACTTCGCATATATAGGGGATGAAGCATTCGCTTTGCATGACCATATTTTAAAGCCATTTCCACAAAGGGATCTCACGCATGATAGACGTATATTTAATTACAGATTATCAAGGGGAAGAAATGTTGTAGAAAATGTTTTCGGCTTGATTGCGGCTAGATTTCGAATTTTACATACACCTATAAATGTAGGCACTGAGAAAGTTTGTTACTTTGTAATGGCTGTATGTGTACTTCACAACTTTTTAAAAAGAAAGGCGAGATCATATATTAGCGGGAATGTTTTTGATTCTGTAAATGCAGCGCATCATGAAATAAATTGCAACGCTGAATGGAGAGAAAACGAAGTACAACTTCTTGGTCTAAGAACTGTACGTCATAGTACTTATTTATCAGCAAAACAAAATCGCGATAATTATGTCACCTACTTTAATGGAGAAGGTGCAGTTCCATGGCAAGAAGACATGTTAAATAAGGGAAGAGCTTAAATATTTGTTTCTTCACTTCATATTTATACCGACTTAATGACACACAAAAATTAAAATTTCAACACTTAAATGTACAATGAACTATAAATAATAAAAAAAAAAATTAGGAAATAAATAGTATACCTTTTCATTCTTTTCACCGGTTTCCTTTTCCACAGTAGAGGCACTTGGTACATCAACAGATACAGACATAACAGATGTTTGTACATTTTCACTGCTATTCTTTTCTGTTTCTGAGTCAGGGTTGTCATCTATTTCAGAAAAAGCACACTCTTCCATTGGGAATGAGAGGTTGTTTGCCAAACTGTCGAAGCTCTCTGTAGGTGTTTCATGTTCTCTAGTAAACATTAATAAATGAAAGTACCAGAGACTTGGCACGAACTGATCATCGCTAGAAGCGCCGCTTCTATTAAATTTCTCAAATTTTTTCAACTCTTTTCGAAAGGAACCCCGCATCGACTGAATTTTTTTAGCAACAAGGTCTCGATCGGCATTTGGGTCCACTTTGCGATAAAACTCTACCAGCTCATCGTACTCCTTGTTTTTTAAATTTCTGTTGACATATTCTTTCGATTTCACCTTCCACAATGCTGGATGTGACCGATAGATTTGTATAAAATCGGTTAAAAACTCTTTTGTAGCGTGACGAATATCGGCCATAATTATATGTACTCACGTACTAACGCAGAACTGAAATGGCGTGTGGCGTCGTGGCGTGTGGCTCGCAGATTTTAGACACAACAGGTACGTACGCCCCACTCCAGCGGAAAGAACATCTAAAATCTCTTCCCGTTCTATCACTGCATGTGGTAACGGACACTAACACACATGATTTTCCCCATGATTTTAGAAATGACGCGATAATCTACGCGAAAGAACGTGTGTGTATGGCCGGCTATAGAGTCGATCACTATCCTGCCATAACTTTTTAAATGAATGATGATATTCGTGATCTGCTCTTTCGCCATTTATAGGATGCACTCCCACCCCTTTTCATTTTTAATTTAGTTATTACAGAATCTAAAGCTAACCAGTCGTCGTCAGATGAAGACGACATCTCTCTAAAGCGAATTTTTAACTCTGACGACAAATTTTCCACAAAAGCTGGTTTTATATGGCGAACGTCTCCCATTCCCCCTTCTATTAGGCCTTCCGATATAATTGTCCTCAAAATAGTTTAGTAATTCATGAACTTCACCCGGCAGTGTAATGGAAAGGTAGTCTACTGCATCATCCAGTCTGTCAAGTGGGACATATGCCAAACTCAATATCATTTTGACTTGAATGGCAAAATCGGCTTAGTTATTATACCTCTGCCTCAAACCTATCTGTGCTACGTGTTTCTGGAGATTTTGGGCCAGATGAAAAAAACAGCCCGATATATTACTTTCTTCAAATACTTCTCGAATGGCTTGGATTGCGGCCATTTCGAAGTCGCAGAATATTCTACGAGGCTTGAAGTCTGGAATTATGACTTTCACCAAACGAAAAAAAGCATCGTAGATCTAGCGTCTTTTGTTCGGCAACAAACTGTACAAAAATGGAATAACACCACCATAAACGTCGGCCAAAATAATGTACACTTGAGCAAATAGCGGTGGTGCTGATTTAAACGTACCATCTACGTACACGTTGTCTGCTTGTTGTAAGTATCTAAGATTGCTTTGGCGTCCAAATATCACAATTCTTTCCTCTATGGGACCATTATCTGCCAGTAAGAATTGTTTACGATGTCCTTGCCCGTCAATGGTTATATATTGATCTGGAAGAATGAGGTCAACTGTGGAGGTTGGCGCTGGTGGCGGAGCGAGAACTTGATGGCGTTTTCTTCTGACTATCTTTCTCAAAGCAGATTGACCAGGCATTGATGCTTGAGCGGCTTGAGATAGGTCACCTATGCACTGATTGATGACCTGAACTGGTTGTTCCCGACTCATTTCTGCTCTCTCCTTCATTTTCGTTTGGCAGCATCGTCTTCGATTTTGGCTGGTGTAGGTTCGTGAGAATAATTGTTTAGAAACTTCTTCACCACATCACGTTGAATATGGATTCTTGCCTTGCACCGGTCCTTCTGCTCGCAGCGGTAAAACTTCACAGTGCTGTCTGCTTTATAAAAAATGTAGCTAAAGCCTCCGTGAATAAATTTGGGTTTGCCTCGTTCACTGTTCACTTGATTCGCCATTATTATTGGTAGAGTAGTGATACTAAATTAACGAAATTGTTTCAAGTGTACCCTATTTATATGCCTTTCCCTAATCTGCAAATATAACAAACAAAGAAGGTAACCATTCGTTTTACCTGTACCTTTTTACCTAACCTGCAATATCAGTTATTCGTAAACCCCACTTCATAACCAGGATTGGAGTGAAACGATCACATTTCGGTGAAATTCCTGTAACGAGCTGATTACTTAGTAATCACCGAATAAACAAGGCAGGTAGACCTTGTAGACAATACATAATCCAGGGCGCCTAGGTTATTAGAGAGGTAATTTGTGATTGGTGGTCGTTTGGCTGAAGCCGGACCCTACCAGATCTCAGTAACAAATTTCGTGGAATGTGCGAATACTTTTACGATTGTTTAAACCTAAACACCTAAACGGATAATCGGCTGTCATCGAGACAACGCGGCTTAAAACTTTATACTAATGCCCATGCCTGGATTACTACCTACTTACTTACCTACCTTATTACTTGGCAAGTATCGCGTAATGAGAGCTGACTTTACTCTTTTATTATGGGTCACGAAAATAATCAATTATAACCTGTGGCTAAGTATATTAGAGTACATTATACCTGAGGTCGACTTTTTATTTATATGCATATTCGCATTATGAGTTGGCCGAATTGGCCGGCGCCGAATCGGCCGGCGTCGAATCGGCCGGCGCCTAATCGGCCGGCGCCGAATCGGCGGCGCCGAATCGGGCCACCCCGATTTAGTAAGGCCATCAACACAACACCTATCGAAGCATTATAGGCTGTAAATAAAAGAACATGGCAGAAGGATGGATCCTCAATGAAATTCAGAGCCAAAGTGAACGGCTAGATCTGCAGGTTTTGCTCCAACAAATTGCTAATCATATTACGGAAGACCAGAAGAAACGGTATGATGATAACAGACGAGAAGCTACCAAGTACATCGTGGGAGACTTAGTAATGCTACTTATCACAAGTCAGGCGGCAACTGGATCGAGTAAGAATTTACTTCCAAAATACCGAGGGTATTTTCGTATCTTCCACATTTCAAGATGATGCAATGTAAGTACTCGATCGACTTTTCTTATATTGACAATTACGTTGACTTTAAGTCGACGTAATTGTTTACTCCAACCAAACCATCATTATTTTATCGCTGTTTGTGGATTAATGAAAAAGAAAAGGTTTCGGTATCCCTGCATGGTATTCAATTACATAAATCGGTTTTTTCGGATATACTCGTTACTTTGGCACGTATTAACAACAATGTACATAATTCCAGTGATTCGCATAGTTTGTTACATTGTTACTAATCCCGTTGAAGAATTTTCGGAAAATAAAATGTTGCATTCGACTCCTATTCATGGAAACGAAGCCCCGATAAAATTGTTGGAAGTTTCCAAAATTGAAAGTAACATTCATGACCCTCAATTCGAGCACAGTCCTTGGCAGAGTAAGGAATCCTCGTCTAGTATGAGGAGGGTACATAAAATTACCCCTTGTTAGGAGCTGGGCCTAGGTTCGGCCCTATGGTACCAACTATGGGACCTGAACGCTGACTTAGCGTTTCGGGAGAAGCTGAGATGCGGCAGGGAAAAGTGTTCGGGCCGAAGGGACTAATGACTTTACTTTCGTAGAGTGTAGACGTGCCATATTACACATCATTAATAATAATAATATATCCGATATTCCCCGAGTGTTATTAACATTAACCCCTAACGTTCACCTCACTAACAATTCAGAAGTGGGATTACCCCAACGGTAGTGCCTGTCTTTGTGCAAAAACAAAAAGTTTTTTTTGCTGACTAGTGTGTTTCAACGATAAGAGAAAGGAAACATGGCACAGAGAAGCTTCACACCCCCTCTACCAGAGAAGAGCTTCACACCTCCAGGAACGGACTATCAAGGTGACCAGAGCCGTGCATGGCCGGGGGTCGAAATTGATCTCACCCCACCTACCCCGTCTACTTCAGGCGAGACCTGGGAACAGCAGCTAAGGGTTCTGCGGGATGAGATAAGTAAATTCAAGCAGGAGGGAGGTAAGGGCTCTACATCTTTTTAACATTCCGAACTTTAATCCGATGGACAAGACAATTTCGGTAAATAAGTGGATTCGGTTAATAGACCAGAAAAGTTATTTTGAACGCTGGGACAACGTGACGGTAACCCGATATGCCATTGACAAACTTATGGAACGCGCGCGTGAGTGGTTCATAAACAAGGAGGTAGACTGCTCAGGGTGGCTTAAGTTAAAAGAACATTTGCGCGCTACTTTTGATACTGACCCACGGGCGATCGGTGAATTGTTTAAAGAGGCTGCGAAATATAATTCGTGGTCTGAAAAATCGTATGAAAACTATTTTCGAAATAAACTTTCAAAAATCAACAAGTTGTCGTTGGAAATTTCCGAAGACGACAAGGTTAACATTATCGTGTCGGGTATCACAAACGTATCCATCAAACAGTTAGCGCTAACTCATAATTATTTAACTCTCGATGAGTTATTAACATTTCTGAAAACGTGTGATCACACAAAACAATTCCGTCATAGTAATACAATAGGAAATACTGGTGTAAATAAGGGCATTTTTAAAATTTATTGCTTTGAGTGCCATGAACCCGAACATAAGCGTGTAAATTGTCCGAAAAACAGGTTCCGTAAAATGCCTGGCTTTTGTACCAAAAATACTCCTTTTTGTCACGTCTGCAAGAAGATTGGGCATTCTACTAAAGAGTGTAGAAAAAGAAGGTAAGTCAATTTTGTTGAAAAACATATGACAAATTTATTTTACAAAGATGTTCTACTGGGGAATGTTAAATTTATCGGCCTTATCGATACTGGTAGCGAATGTACGATCATGCGACAAAAAGACGCAGAAAAATTAAATACGCAAGTTACGCGACCTTACTAAAGCTGTTAAGAGCTTGTCCTAGGTTCGGCCCTGTGGTACCAACTATGGGACCTGAACGCTGACTAAGGGTACGAACATACCGAAGATGTCGCGGTCGATGTCCCGGTCGATGTCTAAAACAAAACAGTGCTTTCTTATGAGACCGCACATACCAAAGATGCTTTCATCATCGCACCCTCGCGGCTTACCTAAAGGAAAAGCATATTTGGTATGTTCGCCCTCACATCGACATCGACCGCGACATCGACCGCGACATCGAGGTATCTTCGGTATGTTCGTACCCTTAGCGTTTCGGGAGAAGCTGAGATGTGGCAGGCAAAAGTGTTCGGGCCGAAGGGACTAATGTCTTTACTCTCGTAGAGTGTAGACGTGCCATATTACATATCATTAATAATAATAGTATATCATATATTCCCCGAGTGTTATTACTATTAACCCCTAACGTTCACCTAACTAACACCCTGAAAGTTTCAGTATTCCCAAATTATTTTTAAATTTGGAGTCAAGTATACTTTGTCCAGCCCCAACTGGAACGGCAACAAAAACACTTAATGGCTTTTTAAGTGGTGCCGCCTCGTCGGCCATGGGCGTATCATTACGGATAATAACTCTAACAATGAATTCACTTTCAAATAGCATAAATAAATGTCACACACATACACACACCACTGCTTTCTCGAGTATAAGTGCCGAAGAACCGAAACACCTGCTCCATAGAAGAAGAAGAAAATACAAACGAAGCGCTGCCGTCGTAGAAAAAAAATTGCGGCCCAATGGACCCTTTATTTCTTTATCTGTAGATATCCATACATTCACATATACGATTACACTTGGGCGACTGTACGAACACGACCACTTTCATTCTAAAATATACCGGTGCGTTTCTGAATAAGCAAAGAAATAAGTCCCATGGTTTTGTATAGAGATAACGGGCTCTTTTCGACTGTCCTCGGTAAATTCAGATTTTGTAGAGTGTTCCAGTTGCTACTGGTTAGAGTATAACAGCGTTGTACTTCAGGGGCGATTACGGCATAAGCCAACTAGGCTATATCCTAGGGCGCCAAAATATAAATAGGCGCCGACGCCGGCAAGATAAAAGAATAAAGAACGATTTAAAATGCCATCTGTAAAATGTAAAATAAAAATTATTTCAATACATACCCATATCCTATAATTTATATACTATTCATATAGTGAACGAGCGTATATAATATGAGCGGCGCGATTGACGAAACTCGCAAGTTGTAATTTGAGGAGTTCCATAAAAGCCGGCCGCTCTGGACGCCCTCGGACGATCCAAGTGTTTGGCATTGTTTTTCGCTTCGTATTTTGCGTACGAATCCAAATTGTCTATTTGCAACTTTTGTCTCTCGGGTCTCGGGTCTCGGGCACCGCCTACGAACATTCGTCGTTTATTACTAATATTACTGAGATAATCAACTACTGCTGAGTGTTTTATCTACTCATGCTCACCATAAATGCGAATTTAGACTTCTGCGTTTGAGACTAACGTGGCGCACAGTTTAAACAATCGCCGTTCTTTTAAGTCAAAACCAACATCTCAGCAATCAGAAACGGCAACAGCTGGGCCGCTTTCAACATTAATATTTATTTTGTAATAAAAGCTTAAGACCTGAAGATAATGAAAAAATTATCAAAGTTGGAAAAAATATTTTTCCAGGTACCAGAAAATCGGTCAAAACTTACAAATTGTATTTTTTTATCTAATCCGCAAAGGTTACTTATGTATTTTTTAGATCTTAAAAAGTTCCATGACTTTTGTCGGTAATATTTTTCTAAAACATACTTACGTGAAACAGTCCTTCAGTTGGCATTGTGCCAATAGTTTTTTTTTTAAAAACATGGTAAAAAAATATATCGGGTTTTAATGGGCGAAAACGGAATAAACTCATTTTGATACGCAAAATTTGCAGATTTTGGGCGAGTTTTCGGAATCAGGAAAATTACTTTACCCAATTTTGACACTTATCTACAGGCCTTATTAAGCTTTATTAAAAAAAGCATATATATCAAAACCGATAGAGTCGTTTGTAGGATGTTATTTAAAAAAAAGGCGATTTAGCCTATTGTACCGCTGCGCGACGGACGGCGGCCTGTAAACAGCACACAAAAGGAAAAATCAAAGGGAAGCCGAGGCCCGTGTCGGGGCGATTTTTTTATTTATTTTCTTTCTTACTATTTATACATACATACATCGTGAAAAAGTCAGTCGGCTTGTCGGCTTACTTTCCTTAAGGCGCTTGAGGAAAACGCACGCACATTTGCACAACAAAAAGTGGTAACGTAAGGAAGAGGAAGAGCAAATTTAAATGATCTTTAATATAACAATTTTAATTTCTGTAAATTGTGAATCAATATACTATTGGGTTTTGTTTTTTGGGTGACAAAAATGAGTGGAAGGAGACCGGGTCATAAACTTAGTGGGTGGGACAGAAAAAAATAGAAAGACAGAAACAAGCAAAGATGGGAGATGTACTGAAGAAGCACGATATAATTACACTTGAGATAATATGTTGCGCACGATGAGGGCGGTGCTTAATCTGGCGTGACGTCACTCACAGAGTTATTTTGTATTCGTCGCTGTTCCGCGCTGTGCCGTCAGTGTTTATGGTGTACATTTAATCAATTCGACTCCAAAGTATCTTTGTTGGGGTTTGTCTCCCCAACGTTGTGTTGCCTACCTCTCAGCGACCTCAGTTAGGAGGTGAGCCGAAGGTAGTATGTTCGTGGGATAGATGGCTCGAGATAGTAAGTGTTGGAAGGTCGGACGAGATGCGCCTAGTTAAGCGGCCCTCACACGATCATATTGACATAATATTGACCATTCGAGGGGCCAAATTTTAATAATGTCAATACATTGATGGACTTTCACAATACCGAAAATATTTTGGGCGGAGTCAAATATATTGACAATAGTTTAATCGTTCGAGGGCTATGTGACAATATTTGTCTTAGTTGTCCTCTGGCCATGAGTGAAGAAAGGTCACCACCTCCGTCGCCGTCCCCTGTTTCACCGGCAGATTCGATTAACGATACGAAAACACGCGAATGTGAAGATCGTCAAGTATTAAAGACTTTTATCAGTGTCTATAGACAAAATCCCATACTTTGGAATACGTCACTGAAGGAGTATTCGGATAGAGATAAAAAAAAAGTGCTATAAAGAATTGTTAGAGATATACTCGAAAATTAAAAAAGATGCTAAAATTGAGGATGTGAAGAAGATCAAATCGTTACGGACGAATTATCGAAAAGAAGTTAAAAAAATGAAGGATTCTCAGAGAACTGAAAGTTCAACCGAAGATATTTATGAGATATTATGTTATTTTTAACATCATGGATATTCTGGGAACTTCAATTCTTAAAAGATGGTGAAACAGTAGATAAAAGCAGATCTACAGTGCCTGAGACAATAACGGTAAGCATATTTTATTTAAATGGGACTTTTCTGTTGGGTCCTGAAAAAAAATTGTTTGCCTTATTTTAGTTACTACTTTATTTTTATGGAAATATGTTCTCGAAATTAATTCAAAGTGATGGTGTATATGAAACAAATGTAAGAGAATCTGAAAATGAAATTTGTGGCTCAGCCGGGATACGAACCCGGATCTCCCAATATCGCGTCAGGTGTTCTGCCAATTGAACTACCGAGACACCTATCAATTTCATTTTCGATGTTCGTGTTAAACGTTTTTGACAGGATGATACGGAACACCTGACGCGATATTGGGAGATCCGGGTTCGTATCCCGGCTGAGCCACAAATTTCATTTTCAGATTCTCTTACATTTGTTTCATATACTTTATTTTTAGTTTTGGTTGTTACACATCATTCCTTACTTCATTCTAGTTTCTAAGCAAAAGTATTCTGCCGATGTACTTGTCCTTCCTTGTTGAAGTAATTTCTGAAAGAGTCTCTGACTTGTTTTGCATCTTTGAGAGAGTTTCTAAACGTGCCTTTTTGAAGTGGTATGAACGCCATTTTTGATCTTTCACTTCTAATTTCACATTGCCCTGTTGCCAAGTTTTCTGTTATTAAGATATTATTTGTGCAATAATTCTTGGAGGCTTTACGCATTAAAAAATTATATAGATAGCAAGATGCCAACGTAATAGTAGAGACTTTTTCTGGAGATACCTTTATGGACTTCTCAAAATTCCAAATCTTGTAACAAGTGTTACGTTACGATTTTCTCTCTCCGGTAATTTTATTTGGCTAACCAACAGTTTGAATTTTTGCATCGCCACCGCACTCCGAAGCGAAACTCGAGCTTGTTTACTTAGGAGGTGTAGACTATTTTTTGTTAGGAAGACGCGACATTGGAGCGCCCCTTTACAATCTCTTGGAGGTTCTTTCGCAATATTTACTTTGTGATAATTATTCTACTGCGAATTGAAGAATCGTTAGTATCACGTGCTAAAAGAATGATTTGTTTTGTAAAGAGGGGAGATCGGCTACGCCCCTAGGATATTTTTACGTGTCGGTGATAGGTTGGAAAGCGAAAGGAAGGGATTTTGAAATTGGATTTTGGTGAGTAAGTGGGAGAGCTAGGGTCAGCGAGAAGAAGAAAGTGGGACATGGCTTTGGGCCTCGGGGGAGGCAACACCTCTCCCGAGGTGCTATTTTGAGTTTAATTAATGTTGGTTTAAATTTTGGTTGAGCTTAGTGAATTGGTTGGTGTATTGGTCTGGTCAACGAAATCAGCATTTAATAGTTCCGTTGACAAACTTTTACTTAACGAATCCTACTAATTTGATGGGTAATGTGTTAAAGTAGAATCAGTGCTTAATCAGTGCGTTGATTACGAGTGTCATTCGAAGTGAGTAACTGCTAAAATCGCCAGAGAAGTACGTCGCCGGTTGCAACGTGAGATGCCGACGTGCGGCGCTAGCAAACAGGGCAATTTGCCTTGTGTCCAGCCAGCCTCGACAGGGCGATCCACCTCGATCTACCCAGACGACTTCCGCCATCCAGCGACTTTCACCGAGCCGAACGGTGATGTGGAGAGTCTAAGGACCCCTCCGCCTACAATCCTGTGTGTGGTGATTAGCGCTATGTGACAGGTATTTTCCCCCTTAAAGGCCTTTAAGTTGAACCGTTTAATTTCCCCATCAGTTAAAACAAACATTAATAATTATGTGTTTCTGTTATTACTTTGAGAACTCTTAAGTTTTTTAGTATTTTGTTTTGTGTGTAAATGGAATATGTATTTGGACATTGTTGGTTCTTGTTTTGGTTATCTGACTTACTCAATTAAACAGCTTTAATCGAATTCTGATATTTCTTTTCGACGACACCTGAGTCTTTTATTAGTTCGAGCTAGCCGGCTAAGGAACTTCTAAGCTTAATCAGTAAGTACAAAATTTCATGCGTTTCACAAGGATTTCAAACGCATTCTCCACTACTCTTCGGGCTCTGGAAAGTCGGTAGTTAAAAATTCGTCCAGCTCTCGTGGCGTGGTCTCGATTATATGCCTTCATTAAATTGGTACTCAACGCAAAAGCGTCATCTCCAACAAATACATAAGGGAGACTCATATCTGTATTTGGTAATTTTTAAGGTTTGGTAATATTTAACTTGTCATTTTGTAGCAACTCCCAAAATTTTGTACTGTATATCACGCCACCATGTGAAACTCTACCATTTGTTCCAGCGTCAACCATCAGGAACTCGTAATTGGCATTTGCAATTGCCATTAACACCATACTGTGAGTACCTTTATAGTTGAAGTACCTGGACCCAGCATTCGGTGGTTTCCAAATAGTGATGTGTTTGCCGTCTATAGCACCTAGGCAATTTCAAAAATTCCATTTTTTTCAAATTCTGAAGCAACTTGTTACCATTCTTCTTTTAGTGGAATCTGCAAAGAAAATAAAAAGCGTTTTTTTTTCAGATCGAATCAGCCCACTATCAGCAAAGAGGACAAAACAATAAAAAAAAACGCAAGAAAGCGAGTTGTTATCGCTTGCATGCAACTATCTATCAAAGGATTCAAAGGATGAAAAGAGTTCTGAAAAAGATGAAGAATATTACATCGGCCAAGTTTGGGGAAAGAAATTAAAGACATTGGAACCCAACCAAAAAGTTTTTGCTGAAAATGCCATAAACGATATATTGTTTGAAGCGAGATTGGGGACTCTTCGCAGAGATTCCGTAAAAAATATTTCTTCGGATTATAACTCCTCAATACGTCCTACATCGGCGTAAAGCTGGGCACAGAGCTCCAGCCACAATTTGAGCTATTCGAGTGTTTCGACACCTCTGCAATCACCTCAATGTCAATATATAGAGTTCAGAACCGCAACCACCACAAACTTCTGAACAGTCTCTTTAAACCTTTTACAACACTTATCAAATTTAGGTTTATAAATCATTATTATTTTAATAATATAGGTTTTAGCGTTACACATGTCATAATAAGTAGAAGTTGTATAGAGTTGTAGAGTTGTATACAGCAAACTAAGGCCGTTTCTCGCATCCTAAGCGCCATTGTTTTTTATATTGCCACTCGTTTTCCGTCAGTCCTCTCATTTCCATACCTTCCTTGACTCCTTCATTCCAGTCTTTTAAAGGTCTTCCTCGTTTTCTTCTTTTCTCCGTTGGGATCCATCTCCACACTCTTTGGGGCCATCTGTTTGTATCCATTCTTCGTAGGTGTCCATACCACATCAATCTTCTTGTTTCTATATCATTTATTATTGTGTGTTGAACATTAATTTTTTCTCGGATTTCTTCATTTTTTATATACTGTAGCCTAGACACCCTACAGCTTCTGCGTAACACATCCATTTCAATAGCCATCAGTCTTTCTTTATTTCTTTCTGTTATCTCCCAGGTTTCGGATCCGTATGTGATAATACTTTTTACTATGCTATTGTAAATCTTTATTTTTGTATTTTTTGTTATTTGTTTAGACCACCATATGGAATTTAATCTCTGTACCGTCTGTTTGCCTTGTACTATTCGACAATCTATATCTATACGGCTATGGGCTTCTGTCGATATAATAGCTCCCAAATATTTGTAGTCTGTACACGTATCTATCATTTTCCCACTTATTTCAAGTGGTCTAGCAGCGCCTCTAGTTACTAGGTATTTAGTCTTGTTAAAATTTCTTTTGAGACCCCATTTCTCATAAGTCTCTGTCAACTTCCTCATCATATATAGTGTATGTCGTCTTCATCGGCTGCTATAACCACTTGATCGTCTGCAAAAAGTAGCGAATGCAAAAATTCATCGTCAAGTAGAATATAAGAATTATTTGTAATCCAAATTTTGCTTACCTTAATAAAATCCTTTAAAACAGAAATTATCGCTTCACAGGTTTCCATAATGATTTCGCTGATTGTTGTTGGGGAGATCAATGTCGAAAATTTCAGATCTTCAAAAGACCTTCCCGTTGCTAAAAATCTTAGACATAAGGACAGCCTTTCATGAACTGATATTGCTTCACGCATATTCGTATTTTTTTTTTCAATATATGGAGTAACCAAATCCAGCAGTTCTTGATATGTTTCAGAATCCATTCTCTAGTAGTTTTTATAATCATCGGGTTCTACTTCCTTAATGTAATCTAAAAGATTCACATGTGTAAATTTTTGCCTCTGTGAAATCCCAACTTTCATCCAACGTCTTTTTTTATTCGTTTCATACTTGATGTTTTCTATCGAAAATTTAGTGAGAAACTAAGTATTGATACAAATATTGATCGTGTGAGGACTTTATTTAGATATTGACAATATATTGTCAATATAAAATATTGACAATAATATTGATCGTGTGAGGGCCGCTTAAGGAATGCGAAGAGAAAAATGACAGACGAATGACGTAGCATGAATCACAGCACATCACCACCATGCATAGGACACAGTTCATTACCAAAGACAAATGCGGTTATAGACTGTCGGCGTAAATGGATAGTACTTTTAGTTCATATTTGGTGGCGTGTTGTCGTTTCCCTGAATATTTTACGTATAAATGCACACTCGGTTGTCGCAGGTAGGTAAGGGATTTGTTGAGATGGCTAAATTAGGGTTGCGGTGTTGTCAACGTATCTGTCTGCTGAAGGACTCGGCACGTGAAAACAAAACCAGGTAGTTCTTACTTACGGCAAAGACAAACCGTATTGTCTTTGCTTACGGCTTACCAAATTATGTATAAAGATTGAAGGAATGAAAGGCTAGTTACCTACAAAAACCAACCGAATGTTACTATTACGGCGACCATTCTGCTTGTATAATAGAATTAAAAAGCAATAATGCCATTGTTTTAGATGATGCACATATCACTTTAGATTGTGAATAAAGAATTCAAACTGAAATTCATGAAAATACGAAATTTAAGAATTGTTAATGGCATGCGATATATTTATTGAATGAATTATTACCATGAATCATATATACAGTGTGGTGATAAAGTAAGGAACAAAATGTTTAATTCAAAAAAAATTTAATAATGTTTTCAAGCAAACCGCTTTGACATGTCAATCTAATTTTTCACTTAGCCACCTTATGATATAAAAGCTGTTCTGTAATTCAAACAAGTACCTTAAACGCACTTTTCACACTTGTATGATACGAGATTTTTTCTCATTCACAAATAATTAGGATGTTTTAAAAATATCAAAATGCGTCAGATTCTGAATTATTCAAAGTTACAATCCAACTATCTTAGAAATCACTGTAACTAAGGTAATGAAAGTTTGTTTCGTGAAAAAAAAAACACTCAAACTGATAGCTACTTTTGGTCGAATCAGGTCTAATCTATTTTTTATTCTTCGCACAATTGCATTAAAATTGCACTTTTCACACTAAAATGATATTTGAAAAGTACAATTTTTCAATAGTGAAATGATAGTAACTCTATTTATTTCGAGAAAGCAAACGCTTAGGATCGTCAGAAGTGAAATAAAATAGATTTTTTTTCTGGGGGTTATTTAAAATCAAAGGTTTATATTCTTATGCCAAATAATTTACACGAACTACGACAAATAATTTGCGCTCAAGTGGAACACATTACTTCTGAAATTTTTGAGCGAAATTTACAAAATGTTTGCCCTAAATTTTGTATGTTTTTGAAGCTTCATTAAGATGTTCTCCATTAAAGTTACATTTTTATTTCTTACGGTAAATGTACTTTCTCAAAAAAAAATAGTTCATCATTTAAGTAGTTTGATGATCTGATAAAAAAACAGCAACAAATAGATAAATAGAAATTTCTAGATATCTTTACTCAGCTTTATAGTTCTGGGAATAAATCACAATAACTTCCCAGAATTTCTTGCACTAATATCTTTAAAATTGAGTTATCAAGCAGGTAAATGTCCCAAATGATTATCACCTGCAGGTAAACGTTACGTCCAATCCGGTCGCGTAAATAGGTTAATCACCAGCCAGGGAGATTCTGTACTTATTATAAAAGAAAATTTACAACGAAGTAAAAATTATTCCCTTTTCGAATTTTGTCCGATTTATTGGGTATTTCATAGTGATTTTGGTGTTTCGGTGTTTGTTTTTGGTAGTGAGTAAGTTTTGTGTTGTAGTGTAATTAGTAGTTTAGTGCTTTGGTAAGAGATTTAACTTGCTACGGAGTAAATTTTAGTTTTGTATTGTATTTAATGGTTTAGTAAGTAAGTAAGTAAGAGGTTTTAGAGATAGTTTTAGATTAGCGTTAGATTCGTTTAATTTTGGTTTCCTTTGTTTTTTGTTGTATATTTCTTGGTTTAGTTTTTATTTGCGTCTTAGTGGGCTTTTTTGATCCGGTGAAAATGGCAGGAAATAAATGCCAATATCTCAATTGTAATGCTACCCGTAAAAACAATCCGGGACTTCGAATGTTCCGTTTCCCTTCTCGAGATAAAGCACTTTGCAATAAATGGATAATTAATTGTGGGAACGCAAGTCTTGCAGGCCTCTTGCCGGAGCAATTAAAACAAAAATATTTGTGCATAAAACATTTCTCTGAGGAAACTGATTTTAAATCGGAAAACAGGCGTTTTTTAAAAAATCATGCGGTACCAGTTCATTATGCAAGAGACACTGTGGAATATCGAGTCTTAACACCCAAACGAACCTATTCGAGGTTATCTGATTGTATTGGTAATTTACCAAAAAAAGCACGTTTGTCAATGGAGGAGGCCACTAGCTCTACAAACATGATACAAAATAATACTTCCCCTATTGTTTCATCCATTACGGATCTTCCAGTTTCAGTGCCAGACACATCAAAGGAAGAAAAGTTGATAAAATCTATTTGTTTTCAAACTAAAAAATGTAAGAATTATGCGGCAAAAATAAAATCTTTAAAACAGAAACAACAACATTTGTTCAAAATATCCGATTTTAAATCAAAAGTTGTCCGGGTATTTGTTGCTATGCAACTTAAAGGGACGAGAAAACCATGGACTCAGAATGAAAAAGATTTTGCCATTTCTTTTTACTACAAATCTCCCTCAACATATAAATTTTTAATGCGTAAAGGATTTTCAATGCCATCTCCATCTACTATTCGCATGTGGGTAGGAAAATGTAATTTTCGCACTGGAATTGACGAAACGCTTATAAATCAATTAAAAGCGAAGTGCAATACTATGGAAGAATGTGAAAAAAAATGTATTTTATCTTTTGATGAGATGGCTATTAAAACGGACTTGGAGTTCACAAAAAAATTTGATATAGTGGAAGGGTGTCAAGACTTCGGTCATCTTGGTCGAGATCCAACTCTAGCTAAGCATGCTTTGGTGTTTTTTCTTCGAGGATTGTACTCCAACTGGAAATTACCGTTAGGTTATTATTTTAGTGGAAATTCAACTCCTCCCGAAAAGTTAAAAGAACTAATTTTTTTTGTAATAAGTACACTTCTGGATATTGGTTTTCTTCCAAAAGCGGTAGTTTGTGATCAAAGTAGTGGAAACAGATCGACAATAAAAAAATTAGGGGCTACTGCTGAAAACAGTTACTCTTTCTTTGTTAGAAATACCAGAGTTTACTCAATATATGATATTCCCCATCTCTTCAAAAGTCTTCGCAATAATATGTTAAATGGTAATCTAAAATTAGATGATAAACTATTTACATTTAGCATTATGAGGCAGACTTATGACCTTGATTTGAAGTCTAATACAGCTCGACTATTAACCAAAATAACCAATAAGCATATGTATCCCAATTCCTTTCAGAAAATGTCTTGTTACTTAGCATTGCAGGTTTTTTCCAATACCTTTTCCGCCGCCATGCAAACTGCTGTTAATTACAATTTAATAAATAAAACTGTTGGTACCGACACAGCCCATTTTTTAAAAACTATGAATAATTTATTTGACGCTTTAAATAGCAAAAAACCATTTTCTTCCAATCCATTCAATTGTTCCCTTAATGAGAAGTCTCCTCAAGTAAAGCAAATATTGAATGAAGGCTTGAATATATTTAAAAAAATTACCAAAATCGATTTTGTCAAAAAAAGTCCATCTCGACCATATTGTTTCGATGGATTTGTACAGTCTATTTCTGCAATTCTTCAGTTATACGAAGATGAGAACAAATGTGGTAATACTATATTTTTAAGAACTAATCGCCTGAACCAAGACGTCTTAGAAAATTTTTTTTCTATCATAAGGCAAAAAGGTGGGTGGTCATTAAACCCAACTGCTAAATTTTTCCTTTATTAGTCATTATTAAATAAAAGGTCGTAGGTCGTAACACAATAATAAATTTTCTGTCGAAAAGATTACATGAGAGCATCCCCTAACCGTTTCAAGGGAAGCTCGCTTAAAGGTATGGTGTTACACATCTGGCAACACCGTGGATTTAACCGCACCATCTATCGGTGTCCGCTGCGAGTGTTATCTCTGAATCTCTCGAGGGAAGCTCGCTTTGGTGGGCGAGCTTCTTTTTAGGGTCTGCATTTTACATCATTGCGCCGACAGTCTATAACCACATTTGTCTTTGTCATTACTTAGACTAGTTGTGTGGACGCGTAATAGCTGTCCTGCGCCTTACTAAAGGACCACATAAATACCAATACAAAAATATAAGCGATAGGCGACGATGTAATTTCAATTTGAAACATCAGGTAGTATAGGTAGGTTAACACGAAATAGTACAAGCAATAAGATATAAGCTATAAGAATTCGGAAAAATGAATTCTTATATTTTATCTCTTATATTCAACCAATCAGAGTATACCAATTTGTGTCATGTGATGTGTGTCGTGTGTCCAGTGTGTTTAAATGAAATGAGGTTAAGTTATAAGGAAGGAACGTGGAAAAAGTAAAAGCAATTCATAGATTAAGAAGCAATTAGGGAAGCAATCGAAAACAATACAAGGTAAAACATGGTCATTGTTTACTTCTCGTCCTTCTCCAAATTGCTTGCGCAACCCACTGAACCCCCCAATATACAGTTGTTTCTTCCAATCCTTCCTCCAATATATATCTCATATCAGAGTGAGGAGGTGAAGTAAATAATTACCATTTTGGTAACTCCACTTTAGCACCCCGAACTTTTGCATTGACATTGACAGGTAAACATTACTACACAATGTTGCCACATACATTTATTGGGCTCTGTGGCTTTCAATTTTTGCATGTTAATACTAGCTGTACTGTTATTAACTGTTTGTTACCATTTTTAGGTGTTTTTTATATTAGTTTGTTAATATTAATTGTTGCTTTCAATCTTTTAGAGTTTTCAATATGTGAACGATGTGACGGGGTAAGTATATTACTTCCAAATTAATTACTTATTTTCAATGCAACAAATTTTAGGTGTCGATGTCATTTGTAAAGAGGAAGTCGTTACGTGATGGATGGATCTGGCAGTGCAAAGCCTGCAAGTCGAGGATCACCATTCGACAAGGCTCTTTTTTCTCCAGAAGCCACGTGTCACTTCAGAAATTAGTTTAGGTGATGTATGGGTGGGTGGAAGATGCTCCACAACAGGAGATTGCCCATCAGGCTGGTTTGGATACTGGCCACACCACCATCGTAGACTGGTGCAATTTTTGCAGAGAAGTTTGCGAACAGCATCTAATCAACTGCTCTGAGCCGTTCGGTGGCATGGACGACAACCTTGTCTCTAAGGTGGTGGAAATCGACGAGTCAAAATTTTTCCACCGCAAATATCATCGTGGTCAGTGGCGACCTGGCCACTGGGTATTTGGGGGTGTAGAAAGAGACACGGGGAAATGCTTCCTGTTAGAAGTTCCCGACAGGTCAGCGCTGACAGCGATCATCGAGGAATAAGATGTTTCAAAAGAACCTTTAAAGAGCTGTTTTCTTTTACCATAATGGTTTTTTAGTTTGCATGATTTTATTTGCAGAATTGTTTGGGTCTAACAAATCTTACTTTATTTCTTGTAAATGTAGGTAAATGTAAATTATAGGTACATACTGCCAGGTACGATTATAATGTCCGATGGATGGCGGGCAATGCCAACATAGATGAAATCAACGGTGGGGTGTATGTGTATGAACATCATGTGATAGTCCATGAGCGAAACTTCGTTGATCCAACGGACGCCAATGTTCATACAGACAGTAGAAAACATGTGGATGCGCGCCAAACGTAAATTGAGAAGGCAGAAAGATCATCTGAACGTTGTTTCCATCGTACCTGCACGAATTTATGTGGCGCAACAAATTCAGATCTTCAAAACCGTTCCCCGAATTTTTAATCTGTGTTGCAGAGCAATACCCTGTGTAGTGTGTATGTATGTATTGCTATTTTTTCTTTATTTTTCAGTAATTTTAGTTATATTATTTTACAGTTATTTCAAGATCTGTAGGCTTGAAATGTCAGACACATCACCTTGTATCATTTTGTATTCATTTATCTGTTTTTTTTTTGTTCAATTTTACTTATTACTTTTAGTATACCTTTGGTTTTTTATTTTATTATTCTGTTTTCCGATTTTTTCTGTTAGCTTTTTCGATAGGCAACATTTGAAATTGAATTTAAGACTGGCTGACAAAGTAGATAGAAAACAATTAACGCAGCCAGTTCTTTAACCCCCCCCCCCCTTTTTTTTAGTGTACCATTTGTTCAGTTCTGTTGTAAGAAATAAAAATGAAATTCTGATTTTGAACTTTTTTTCCCACATTATACTTATACAGTTTCTCCAATGAAGTTTTAGATGGGAATCAAAGTAGATTAATAGGTAGGTGGATATATTGGTTATACATATAGATATAGGTAGAATATGTATTAATAGTAGGTAAATTATTAATCTATTAGATATTCTACTGATACATTCAACTTAAGGTAAAATTGGACAAACTTATCTTTAAATATAGTCTGTAATGTATCAAATGTATCAATAATCGGTGTGCAAATGGGAAGCAAATTAGCAAGTAGAGGGTAAATCAATCCGAGATAAATTTCGCGAGCACAGGGCATACGTAAAAAGCTGGAAGAACTTCCATACAATTGAAGGAAAGGTTTTATTTCAAACACACAAGTTCTCGCGTAGTTGGTGGCATAAATGAAACGAGAGTCTGTAGAATTAGTTTATGTAAAATAAAATTAATCTGGCAACAAAACTGTCAAAGTATACGTTTCGCGCCATTCTTTAATTTATGTTCTGTGCTTGTGACAGTTCGGGGTGCTAAAGTGGAATTATATCACCACCATTTTATACATTAAAATTAAAGAATTATTGGTCAAGTATTTTAGATGTGTGACGAAACGATGGACTTGTCCGAAACAGACCCGTTCCTGACAATTTGTGAAAAGAGCGGTGATGAACTGTTAATTAAATTTGTAATAAGTTATCCGGCTCTTTATAATAGAAGTCTTCCAGAATTCAAAGACAATATTGTAAAAGAAAATGCTTGGAAGGAGATTTCTGAGGTTATTCAACTACCAGGTGGTATAATAGAAAATTTATATTTCAATTAATAACACGATAGTTTTAATTTCGGAGTGTCAATCTAGGTGGATTAGACTCCTAAAATTCCATGGTCGTGCTGATACCCAAAGAGGGAAAAGACCCGAAGCTGTCCAGATCATACAGACCGATCTGCCTTATCCCCGTTATGGCAAAGACGCTAGAGACCATAATTAGAGACAGGATCGAGGATGAGGTGGAGGACACCGGTGGCCTCTCGCCCACACAACATGGGTTTAGAAAGGGGAGGTCTACCATCACCGCCCTCAAGGATCTGATGACCGTGACAAACACGCAGCGTAAGTGGGCGGTGATGGTGACAGTGGATGTCCAGAACGCATTCAACTCGGCGCCATGGCACCGCATCATTGAGGCGATGGAGAATCGGGGGATCGAGCCCTATCTTATTAGAATGACGGAAAGTTATCTGGAGGAGCGAAGTATAAGTATAGGCAGGGGAGTCACACTGGACACAAACAAGGGGGTACCGCAGGGATCCGTCCTGGGCCCCACTCTGTGGAACATTTTGTTCGACGGGGTGCTCAGGATCGGACTCCCTGTGGGAGTGAGTCGCATCGCTTATGCAGACGACCTAGCAATCATCGCGGAGGCCGACGATCTAGGGGTACTTGAAAACCGTATAAATGAGGCATACGAAGCCATCAATCGATGGCTAACCGTACATGGGTTAAACGTTGCCCGCGAAAACACCCAGGCCCTGGTCCTGAAGGGCCCAAGAACGGGCAGAAGGTTCGACCTCAGGGTGGGGGGGACTGGTATTAAAACCAGCGCGACAATAAAATATCTGGGGGTGACGTTGACAGAGGGGTCCCGGTTCACAGACCACGTCATTGAGGCGGTCAACTCTGCGGACTCACGCCTGGGCGCCCTGACCAGGGTGTTGCCCAATGTGGGTGGCCCTGCCGGGCGAAAGAGGGAGGTGATGGCGCACGTCGTGCATATCATTCTACTGTATGCGGCACCCATATGGTGTCACACGATCAACATGAAGAAATACGCCATCAAGCTAGAGAGTTCCCAACGAAGGACCCTGCTCCGTGTGGCGGCAGCCTATAGGACCACCTCAACCGCGGCTTTACAAGTGGTCACGGGGTTTCCCCCTATCGACCTGCTGGCCAAAGAGAGGCGCTTCCTACATAACGTGGGGGGCGGTGCACTAGCTGGCACGAGGCGCATGGCCAGGAGGCGCACCCTAGCACAGTGGCAGACGCGATGGGGGGAGAACACCCAGGCTGCTGCCTGGACCAGAACCCTAATACCTGATATTACCAAGTGGGTATCCTGTGAACACCGACAGCACAACCATTGGTTCGTCCAGTTCCTCACGGGGCACGGGTCCTTCCGAACTTATACATTCAGAATCGGGAAAACGGAGAACGACGCATGCGACTGTGGAGAGAGGGATACCCCTGAACATGCAATATTCCATTGCCCGTGGTGGAGAAGATATACGAACGACCTAAGACGAATAATAGGGCACCAATGGAATCCCACCTCGTTAATGGACAAAATGCTAGAGGACAAGGAAACGTGGAAGGCTGGGTATGATGCCATCACTCATCTACGCCTAATTAATAGAGCCAAGCTGTCTTTTTCAGGACACTAGTAACCAATTGAAGCAGTTTCAATTTTTATTAAAAAAGTGAGGTTATGTCAATTTTGACATTTTTTAGTAAGGCGCATTCACAAACACTATCCACACTATCCATGAGGTGAAATTTAAAAAAAATACCCGATATATATACAAAACAAACCTTACCTCTTACCAGAGAGGATATATTTGCTGCACATTTTCGTGTAACTGAAGATTTTTGAAATGTTCAAATATTGTCTTCAGCGTAAATATAGCGTCTTTACTAATGGGTAACATGGAAACACCTGAAGTTACACCTTTACACAATATACAAATTCGGCAATGAATATATTTTAGTAGTGAAGACGACTTACATGTATTGCGGGAGGTTGTTGGACAGAATCCGTATGAGGACAATAATAGATGGAATATTATACAACTAAACGTTATGCAAATAGTAGTTGGAAAATTTATTTCGGTTCGAACCTTGAAAGACACGGTAAATAATTTAGTTAGGAAGTTTAGGGAGAAAGACAGGATTTTACAATTCCAGTAAGTAGATACCAGTATATATTTACCCAATATTAGTGGTTACATATTATTTGCAACCTAAATACTAAACCTTATAATATGGTTGTTCTATTGCTATTGGCTGCTAACCGTAATAATGTAGTGAAGTGGCCCCACTGCGCTAAGTATAACTAATTTATATTTCGGGTGTTTTTTTTTAAATTTCACCTCATAGTAGGCTGTGGATAGTGTTTGTGAATGCGCCCTACTTAAAAATGTCCATTTTTACGTGGGTTGACATAATCTCACTTTTTTAATAGAAATTGAAACTGCTCCAATCAGTTACTAGTGTCTTGAAAAATACAGCTTGGCTCTATTAATTAGGCGTAGATGAGTGAGACTAAAGAATATAAAAATCTAAATGCGAGAACCTCTGTGAAAACAAACTTGACAACTCTTAACTCTCCCACAGAACAATAGTCTTCGAAGTGCTTGGAACGATTTGACTTTTGATAATGACATTTTTTTACTAAGGCGCATTCACAAACACTATCCACAGCCCACTATGAGGTGAAATTAAAAAAAAAACACCCGATATAAGTAAAGTATGTAATGATGTACCCAAACCTAAATAATGATATTTGTAGATCTGGAATCGAGGAAGAAGTCACGGAAGTGGATAACTTGCTAAGGCACATTATAGGGTTAATTAATGAATTTAAGGAGAAAACGTCAACCAGCAACAAAAATAAAAACTAAATTTGTAACACACCAGTAAAGGCGAAGAAAAGCAAATGTGAAACTTCATACCAAACAGGTTTTAATGTAAGAAGTGCAGCAACACAATTGTTCTCGACACCATCGATATCAACAAAAGCACTTGACGTCTCTCAATTTGATATAATAAATGTAGAAGGACCGACGTTAGAGATAAGTGTAAATGATGGTAAGGCAACTTTTTCTAATAATTGGTATATCAATTTATATATTATTTTAATTTTTAGTTGAGATGAAACATGCAAACAACAAAGAGAATAATCCAAATTACATTAACATTGAGAATCAAGAACAAGACGTTGAAGACAGTACACCATTACGGACAAAGAATTCAAAACCAATAGGCCTAATGCGACTCAACGAACCACTTTAAGTGAGTATTGTTGACGTGACAACGTCTTAAATTAGGTTGCGGCTGGGAGTCACTTATGAAAAAGTGTAACGCTCGGTAACGTTACGATGAGTGCCTTGCGTCTCTCTCCCACTCAACTATGATCGGTCTGCCGCGCGCGCAGCACTAGAGAATTAGGCGCATTGAATCGGCGCATGCTTGTGTCTCTGTCTTTGTCTTTCTCGAACGTTCTTGGCGTTGGAAAAACAAGAAAGCGTCATAATACAAGTTCACACGTGTGGTTAAAGTATCGTCAGCTGTGTCTGTAGTGAAAATGTGGAGTGCTTAGATTCGTCATTTACAACAACTACAACAATAAAGGTAAATAATTGTACACTGATATTTCATTATCGTAAACTATTATTGATTGATTAATTGTTAGATTGACACAAAAGTTGAGAAACTGAGTTTATAGGTTATGTCATACTATTGATAAATGTTGATAGTGTTAAGTAAATTATTAGTTTAAAATTAATTAATTAATTAATTATTATTTTACAAATTTTTATTAATTTCAAATTTATTTAGCAAAAATTTGAACCTTCGATCTGAATAAATGTTTTGATTTTCGAATTGATTCTTTAAAATTACAAATATTAAGAAAAAGTGGCAGATATAAGAAAACTTGATTTAAACTGTGTTGAGCAAGAATTTTAACATCTAATTTAAGTAAATGTTTTAATTTTCAACTTCACCATTTACAATTACAAATTTTAATTAATTTCAAATTTATTTAGCAAAAATTTGAACCTTCGATCTGAATAAGTGTTTTGGTTTTCAAATTGATTCTTTAAAATTAAAAATTCATCCATTCAATTTCAAATGTTCAACAGGAATCACCACTCTCAAAACAATGGAAACGGACGAGCAAATGCCTTCAACTTCCAGTACATCAATGGAGACGGAGGATATCGTGCCGTCAACGTCTGCAGTACCTTTCGTTGTTCCACACACCACCTCTACCGCCAGAACGAATGCTCAGCGACAACGTGAGTACAGACTACGTCAAGCATTGACCAGAACTCCTGAACAAGTAAGAGCCTTTGCAAAAGCGGCAGCGGAGAGGCAACGCAGGTTCAAGCTACGTAAATCTGCTAACATAGCCCTCACCAGCGGTACGTCAGAGTCACCTGCTTCAACGTCTTGTTCTGTGGTGGAGAGAACAAGCGTTCCTGTCGTGGCGGAGAGAACGAGCGTTCCCCTAACTAACGCTCAACGGCAACGTGCATTCCGACAACGTAGAGCAGCATCTTCTCGGACTGATGTACAACCGAATACTTCTTCAACCCAAACAGCAATACAACTGGAACAATCCACCTGGTATACCAAATGGTCATCGTCAATACGGAGATTTCAATCTACTTTCCTGAACAACGATTTTGGCCATGCTTGCTCGGTTTGTGACAGATTGTGGTTCAAGAATGACCTTAAAACCATCACTGCACTACAACTGAAGGTAATCTCGGATTGGTACGTTAAGGAAAATCGGCAGCTACGCAAGGAGGATTATACAAAGTCTTGCAACACCTGTAGACAATCACTGAATAAGCGTAAGCTTCCTACTCTCGCAAAGGTCAACGGCTTCTCATATCCTGACATACCTCCAGGTCTACCGCCTCTGGATCCTATCAGTAAACGTTTGGTCTCACCACGCCTTCCATTTATGCAAGTGCGTCGACTGCGTCATGATTTCTCTTATGGAATTATTGGACAAGTGATAAACGTCCCAGTCAACGTACAAGACATGGTAAAATGCTTGCCTCGCCATCTAGAAGAGGACGATGTTATCAACGTTAACATCAAAAGGAATCTTGCACACAAAACAAATTACATCAGCGGGTACATGTCTAAGCGTACGGTCAAGGAATGGTTAGATGTACTTCAAAATTCAAGTCTATATCGTTTGTACGATATCAAAATAGATTTGTCAAGACTGCAGCCTGCATTGCCATCAGATGAAGGCCTTCAAGATGATCCTGCTAATCGGATCGAAGCAATCTCCGCCGAATATACGCCCGAGTCTGAAGTTCTTGCTGCGAGACAGCACACACTACTGTGGAATGAAGAGGATTGTCTTGACATCGCACCAGGACATCGGGCAACGCCTCTTAACATCATTTATGACCGTCATGCAGAAGAACTATCATTTCCTGCGATATACTTCGGAGAGCCCCGCCGTTTCAACATGAACATTTCAGTGACACCGTACATGATGGCGACCAGTGAAATACGACGGAGTGACAGGCGTGGAGCCACGCCTCAAAAAGTCTTATACGATGCAATGAAGATTCTACGTCTGCGAATGGTCGATGGGATTTACAGCACATTCCGAAGTGTTTCGATCACAGAGAGCGTAACTCGACGCATGTTAGAGGATCCGGAGTTTCTCAAAGAATTCGTTGTGCAGAATCTCGCCTTTATGAAGTCGGTGCCAAACTCTGTCCAGTACTGGGCCTCTCGTAAACGAGATCTCTTCGCTATGCTCCGTCAACTTGGTAAGCCGACCATCTTTCTCACTCTTAGTGCAAACGAGGTACGCTGGTTAGTATTGCTGAATTTACTGCTCAAGTTGAGCAACAAATATCCTGGCAAAGTCGCCGAAGATCTCAACACATCAGAGCGGTGCAACTTGGTGAGTGACGATCCAATTACATGTTGCATATATTTCCACAAACTCGTTGGTACATTGATGAAAATGCTGAAATCAAAACAGTCATACAATCCGTTTGGCCAGTACTACGTGGAGGATTATTTCCTTCGCATTGAGTTTCAACATAGAGGAAGTCCGCACGCTCACATTTTACTGTGGTTACACGATGATCCACATGAGACTGTGTCAGAAAATATGCCGAAGACCATCGAGCTCGTGGAGAAGCTGAGTTCCGTCGCCAAAGAAGATGTGCCCAACGATACCATCTACGCCAATCAAATCCACAAGCACACTTTCACCTGCACGAAGCGAGGCGAAACGACTTGTAGATTTGGGATCCCGTACTGGCCAATGCTCACTACCCGTGTATTGATCCCAATGCCTCAAACTGATGGACGCCGCATAGCATTCCAAAAAAAGGCCAAGGAGCTACGCAACTGTCTCAGCGAACGTACATACGCTAGCATGGACGACTTTCTTAGGGAGCATAGTTTGACATTCGATGCATATCTTGACGTAGTGCGTTCAACTTTGCGCAGGCCATCTATGTTGTTCAAACGCAACTTCGACCAACTTATGACGAACACATTCAACCCTTACCTCGCTGGTGAAATCAAATCCAACATCGATATCCAGTTTATCTTGGATGAATACAGCTGCGCACAGTATGTCGTGGAATATGTGAACAAATCAGCTCGTGGAATGGGTAACTTGAATCGTGAGCTGACTAAGATGATGGAAGAGCATCCTGACCGGGACTACACGGGCCAATTGAAAGCGTTGAGTGTCAAACTTCTTAATGCAGTTGAAATGTCAGCTCAAGAAGCAGCATGGTATTTACTACGGCAACCGATGAGCGAAACGAGCCGTCAAATTATGTACATACCAACAGTTTGGCCATCGGAAAGACAACGCTGTCGCAAACGTCGGAAACAAATGGATCGCGAAAACATCGAAGCAGACAGTACAGATGTATTTACCAAGAACATCATTCAGCGATATGAAGAGCGACCTCCCTCTCTGGAATCTTCATATTTGGCCGAGTTTGCTTCGTATTACGCTGATTTTCATGATTTCATCGACAATGAAGATGACGTAGATGTGCAAGAAGACGAAATTGAAGAACCGGTGACCGAGGAAAGGACAACTGTGGGAAGGACGACATCAAATGAACACCGCAGACGAAAAATTGGACGAATAATTCGATACAGACGCTACGAAATAGATGAAACTGTTAATTATCAACGTGAAATGGTATTGCTGTTCTTGCCTTTCCGCAATGAAATAGCTGACATTGTTGATAGCAATAAATTTCTACAACTGTTCGATGATAACAAGGATACCATCATGGAACGCCGCCAGCTGTTCGAAAACAATCTCAACATCGACAGTGTGATGCAAGAGCTTGAAGCTATGATGATTCTACAAAATTCAGACAGCAGAGAACCACCTGAAATTGAGGAAAGGAGAGTGTTTGTCGAGCAGGTGTTAGGAGGAGAAGGTTCCGAGAACAACGATGATGTCAATCAAATCGTCCCGCGAGAAGGCTTATTATCGGTCGTAAAAAAACGTAGCAACGTGATGCCAAAACAGCAATTTTGTGAGCTGATACGAACGACGAACCCTGAACAACGTGAGCTGATTCATGAGGTCATACATCGTTTACATGGCTGCGGAGATGAGGTCGTCGTCACACTACAAGTTTTCTTCACAGGACCGGCCGGCTGTGGGAAAACTTATTCAGTTAAGTGCCTGATGGAGACGTACAATCGTTACACACAGGAACACAACTCACTGAACAACGCATACGTTGCTTGTGCAAGCACAGGCAAAGCAGCTGTCCCTATTGGCGGAACGACAGTTCACTCAGCGTTTCGTCTCACAAATTCTCGAGTGACAAAACTTCTTTCTGCTGAGAACTTGCAAGCCTACAGAAACATGTTTGTCGGCGTGAAAGTTGTTTTCATTGATGAAATCAGCATGTTGAGTGCAGCTATACTTGGAAAAATCAATTATCGACTACAGCAGATTACCGGTATTTACGATCAACCATTCGGAGGCATTCACATGATCTTATGCGGCGATTTCAGACAGCTGCCACCTGTGCGCGCTAGTCCGTGTTACACAGTACCACACAACCAACTCGGAGGACCTGTACTCTGGCAAAGCATCAACTACTTCCCATTAGTCCGTGTTGTCCGACAAACTGACGAGCTGTTTTCGACGATTCTCACCAAAATTGGAGATGGACTCAAACTAAGTGTCAATAATATCGCACTTATTGAGTCCAGGCACAAATCTGAAGTCTGGTGCAAAGAGAACGTACCCGACGCTGTCAGATTGTATTACAGCAACCATGAAGTAGATTCATACAATCGAAACGCAATTCAAAACACACACAACTGTATCGCCACTGATATTATGCTTGGGTATTCCAGCAATTCTGAAAAGAGCCGGGAGCAAGGGAAACTTCACAAGATGTCGGTTGCAGAAACCG
The DNA here is from genome assembly GCA_946251905.1 of Cryptocephalus moraei. NCBI lineage: Eukaryota > Metazoa > Arthropoda > Insecta > Coleoptera > Chrysomelidae > Cryptocephalus > Cryptocephalus moraei. The sequence continues at coordinate 21,495,263 of OX276459.1, forward strand.
ACGGATTGCCATACATGTTGCCATTAGCAGTAGGATATCCGTACATGATTACATCTAACATAGACGTCGCCGATGGATTGGTAAATGGGGCTATTGGAGTTTTGCTATACATCGAACGTCAGCCAGCCAATGCAGATGACCGTTCTGCTCCAGGAGGACCATCGACCAGCACAAGTTTGCCGCCAGCTAAAGATGAAATCGCCACTCTATGGTTCCAGTTTGAAGACAAAAATACGGGTACCAAAGCAAAAATCAAATGTCGACCACATGTGCACAGCAAACCAAACACCTTATCCGTCGATTGGGTGCCAGTGCACAAGAAAGTGGTAAACATTTCGTTGACAAAAACAGTGAAGTGCAAGCGAAAACAATTTCCTTGCGTGCCTGCTTGTGCAATTACGATCCACAAGGCCCAGGGTGGGACGTTTACTACAATTGTTTACAAGTACTCCTCAAAACAACCACAGCAATTGGTATATGTAGCCATGAGCCGCGTCACAAGTATCGACGGATTGTACATCATAACAGAAAAGGACTCTCCATTGGTTTTCAAACATGGCCGAGATGGAAACGACTCACAGACTACTCGAGATATTCGCAATGAATACTTACGACTCCGTGGACACACTCTAGACACAATTACCAAACAAGCCGTAAAATTCTGTGACGACGCAGCCGACGCTGGACAACTTATTGTAACGAACATCAACTGTCAAAGTTTAAGTGCCCATGCCGCGGACATTGAAACAGATACAGTGATACCACGATCCGACTATTTAGTATTGACTGAAACGTGGATGCGCGACACTTGTGAACCAACTCCAATCAAGGGTTATGAGTGCGTATCCAGGGAAAATAATCGAACTAACTCAGATACCAACGCGGCTGGTGGAGTGGCGATCTATCGTAAATTATCATCGATATCTACGGCGGAAGTGGTCCAAGTTGCGATTACAGACGTAACTCGTGTCATTAAAACCAAGGGTGACATGTGCATGACTGAAGTTACTTGCTTCGCCGCTAATACTAGCTTCAAGTTTATACTCGGTGCTGTATATATTCATCCAGGAGCTAGTATGCAGGATATTGGAATGTTGCTATGGCAAGGACTCGGTCCGTACACTCACAACAGCCAGTACGTGCCACCGTTCGTGCAAGTTGATTCTAGTATACCGATTCTTCTGTGTGGTGATTTTAACAAAAACGTAAAGCCTGACAACTCGTTTCTTAATTTCATGAAAAATACGTATAATCTTGATTGCGTATCAAACGTTTCTAAGTCAACTACGTTAAAAGGAACAACTATCGACTTGACTTTCGCAAGACACATTACAGCAGAAACACTTCCTTTCATTTCATATTTCTCCTATCATCGTCCTATCCTCAACAAAATCACTCAAATAGGAATTAGTTAAGTTTAAGTTTACATGTACAATGTTTTAGTAAACAAAATATATTTCTATAGTTAAAATTTGTGCAATTCTTATTTTCATTCAATTCCTTGTTCCTATTGTGCAATTTAATTATATTCATATCAATAAATATTCTACCGAGAAAAAGACGTTGTCACGTAAAATCTTCGTCCGTAAAACCGACTTTACAGGCAACCAGTTTTTTTTATTTCATAATTTTGAAGTAATACTGAAAAGTGTATTTGACAGTTATATGATTGCGACATTTATATGGTGTATGTTTTTAGCCCCTGCTAGAAAACGGTCAGCGAATTCATTAAAACAAAATACTTTGGCCTATTTAACAAAGAAGAATGATAGATGGTTTAAGTTTAGAATTGTATAAAAATCAAGAAAGATTAATAGAATTAGCGTTTAATAGTAAACCTAATTGATACCAATTCTCCCCATAAAAAGATATAAAGTGTTAATATTCATATTATTTTTGAAGGGATTTACCTAGTATATTTTGTTTTTGCGTTGTTTGTATTGATTTAGTTAATTTTGTGCAACATCATTACAGTTTGTTGTTGTTCTTCTTCTTATTATTATTATAATCATTTATTCCTATTACTGATTTGTTCCTATATGTTGTATTTGTTATTTTTGGCACCATATATATATATATATATATATATATATATATATATATATATATATAGTTTATTTATATATATATATATATATATATAAACTATAAAATATATATATACTATATATATATATAGTTTATTTTCATGGCAATTATTAGTTTGATGTTTCACAATAATCACAATATTTCACAATTTTTAGTTTCACATAAATATAAAAATACTTTTCAGACTTTTTCTAAGCACATTATTTTTTTTAAGTATTAGTGATTTGAGTAGAACTTCTCTGGATTGTTAAGGATTGCATGTTCTAATAATAAATAGGTAAGAAAATAATTTATCACGTTAATGTTTCATAACTTTATTACAAAAATAGATTTTTTTATATGTTCACAATCTAGTTCATTGCAAATGTTTCCTAATAAGGTTGTCAACTATTCCCCAGATAATCTTCTAATATGGGAGGATCTATATTAAAATAACTAGAAGTTTCCCCTCCATATAAACAAGTATGGCAATTTGTTAATACCATTGCCACCTTGTACATTTGTCCAATATTCTGTAATTGAATTTTCTGATTCTTTTTATAATCAAGAAATGCAAATTCCTGTATTTTTTTATTATACCCCCACTCGACACAGACACTCATAATATTGTTAAAGTTTTGCCTTTCTTCATGTCCTGCAATTTCATAAGCAGTATATGGTCTAAGGGCCGGTTGTAGATGCGCAGTTCAACGCAGGTTCTATTTTGAACCAAGTTCAATTACAAATTTGTGTTGTAGATGAGTCACTCACTGTTGAACCTGTAGCCCAGGCTACATACTGAAAAATTATAGTTTTCACGGCAGAATGTTCTACAAATATATCTGAAAGATATCTGAAAGTTTTAAATGGTAGGGGGGACCTATGGAAAGATCACTGTATTACCATATACAGCTAGAATATCCCTGGTTTTTATAAACAATGGGTTAAGGTGTGAAAATTGATTTTTTCCTCATAGAATTTTCCGGTTGCATATTTGAGAAAAGTGGTCAACAAGAAAGTTGTAGAGAATAAAAAGACGGTTAGTTTGGTTTTTATAAATTAAAATCAATAAATAAACAATTGAGTTATTAGCAAAAAACCATCAATTTTTCATTATTTTATAAATGTTAATAACTTTTGCAATAATAGTGATAAGTGAAATGTAATACACAAATTATGAAGCCTTTAGGGGTCTTTATGAGTGTGCAACATTTCAGCCAGATCGGGTTATTAGTTTACGAGATATCTTATTTGTTTATCCCAGAGACTCAATGTTTAAACAATTGAGCTTGCCCAGGCTGCAATCCTAGAGTTATTTAATAAGGTGGAATAGTTTCCTTGATTGCTGAACTATAAGTTAAGTTTGATACTGTCTATTCATCATCTATTAACGCTGCTAAATCCAATACCGCCTCCATTACTTTCTATTTTCCACCTTTCTACAAAATACAGATTAATTTTGTGGTTAACTGTCATCAATGGTCACAGCCGTTTGAAGGTTTGAAATTTAAATAAACGGACACACAACACGACATACGACATAGGTACCTACCGCCGCTGAGAGTGCCTTAACTCCTTTTAAAAAGTAATGAAATACGTAAACGTATCGTTTTTACGTTAAGCTAGTACGTTTACGTGTATGTGTTGCCGTAAGTGTCTAATGACAGCCTTAGACTATAGGTGCATTCGGCCTGACAACTCTTTGTGCTCTGAATACTCCGGGTTGAATAAACTGTTCGGCTACGCACAAAAAGAGTGAAAAGTGTATGTAAAAATGAACAAAACGTGTTCGGGTTACTGCGGAGTGGTGTAAATAGAGTTGACTCTACAAGCACAATCCCTGAGAGGGAGATATTGAGTGCAGGCATGCGCAGATGTAAAAAGATAACGAAATCATAACAAAAAGCGATTTTGTGGTAAGTATAGGTGTAAAAGTTAAAAGATTAAAATACAGAGCAAAATTATTTCATTGTCTTGAAAATGGAAAGTCAGACACAAATAGACGCAGACTGCTATGAATTGTTTAATATAACAGAAAATGAAACAGCAATTTTGCGACAAAAACAAAGTAAGATGTACAACAATGTGAATAAATTATTTTTGTAGTAATTATTTGTTCCTTTAGCTGAACATTTATATGAAGTACCTCTGATTGAAGAGATAAAGGAAAATTTCTAACGAATAAAGACCACGTGACAGGCTGTGCAGATAAGGAAAATGCGAAGGGCTCCACCCTTGAACGAGAAGGAAGAGAAGAAAAATTATTATTAAAAAACCATTACACATGTCATAATGAGTAGAATATAATTATTTGTAATCCAAATTTTGCTTACCATAATAAAATCCTTTAAAACACATATTATCGCTTCACAGGTTTCCATAATGATTTCTCTGATTGTTGTTGGGGAAATCAATGTCGAAAATTTCTGATCTTCAAAAGATCTTCCCGTTGCTAAAAATCTTAGACATAAGGACAGCCTTTCATGAACCGATATTGCTTCACGCATATTCGTATTTATTTTTCAATATATGGAGTATTTCCATCATAATCCAGTAGTTCTTGATATGGTTCAGAATCAATTCTATAGTAGTTTTTATAATCATCGGGTTCTACTTCCTTAATGTAATCTAAAAGCATGTGTAAATTTTTGCCTCTGTGAAATCCAATCTTTTATCCAACGTCTTTTTTAATTTTTTTCTGAATTTTTTTCGCAATGCACGCCAAAAATAAAGCAACACACCCTTTTTTTATCGTTTCATACTTGATGTTTTCTTTGGAAAGTTTTGTGAAAAACTAAATATTAATACAAATATTGATCGTGTGAGGACTTTATTTAGATATTGACAATATATTGCCAATATAAAATATTGACAATAATATTGATCGTGTGAGGGCCGCTTAAAGAGTAAGGCAAATTTACGTCGATCCGTCATTGCAATGATGGCAAACAGTGGATTGTCACCGTTGATGTTCGTGCGCTTTAAAAGAGTTGTGTGTTATTTTGTGTTTACGTTGTAGTTTTAAAACAATGGTGAATTGTTGTGCATGGCGCTGTTCCAACCGCAGTAAGAAAAAAGAAGAGGAAATAAGTTTCCACAGGTAAATTGAAAGATGCGTTATTTTATTACTTGTATTGTGCTGGTCTTAGCTATCTTATTCCTTCATTGTTATGCAAGTAATTCATAACGATGTTTTCCTGAAGTTCCAGTGTAACTTTCACGTAAATTTCAAGTGGTCCTCTGTAAATTTTCACATCTAAATGAGTTATCCTGAAAAACTTTGCTACAGTTCTGTAGCTGTTCTCTAGCTAGTAGCTCGACCACCAGAAGAAGGAGGCAGGTCCCGACGAACCCACCCCACCCCTACTAACACGTGTTATATGTTGTATCGTGTAAGTGACGCCACCGCAGCCGAGCACCTCGAGTAGAGCTCCTCTATACGGGGTAGCCAGAGGGCACGGTGTCACACTACATGTAAATGTTGTGGTGACGCCACCGAAGCCGGGCACACGAGGGGCTCTCCTAGTCAGGAGGTAGCTAGTGAGCCCGGTGTCACATTATATGTTTGTGTCGTCCTTCCCGTGACGCCACCGCAGCCGGGCACACGAGGGGCTCTCCTAGTTAGGAGGTAGCTAGTGAGCCCGGTGTCACACAATGTAATAACACTCGAAGGGACCCGTTTCCTCCGGGATCGAGCACTAGAAAGGAAGAGTAGTAATAAAGTAGAGTCACGAATATAATCGGTGCTACTACGAGTGGTCCTCCGGCCCGCACCGATTAATTAACCGGTGCTACGACGAAGCCCCTTCAGGCGGGCACGACCCAACAGTGCTACTACGAGGGGCCATGCGGCCCGCACTGCCTAACCCGTGCTACGACGAAGCTCCCTCAGGCACGCACGACGTAACAGTGCTACTACGAGTGGTCCTTCGACCCGCACCGATTAACCTGTGCTACGACGAAGCTCCTTCAGGCACGCACGACGCAACAGTGCTACTACGAGTGGCCATGCGGCCCGCACTGCCTAACCTGTGCTACGACGAAGCTCCTTCAGGCGGGCACGACTCAACAGTGCTACTACGAGTGGCCATGCGGCCCGCACTGCCTAACCTGTGCTACGACGAAGCCTTTTCAGGCACGCACGAAGCAACAGTGCTACCACGAGTGGTCTCTCGACCCGCACTGCCTAACCTATGCTACGACGAAGCTCTTCAGGCGGGCACGAACACAGTGCTACTACGAGTGGCCATGCGGCCCGCACTGCCTAACCCGTGCTACGACGAAGCCCCTTCAGGCACGCACGACGTAACAGTGCTACCACGAGCGGTCCTTCGACCCGCACTGCCTAACCTGTGCTACGACGAAGCTCCTTCAGGCGGGCACGAATCAACAGTGCTACTACGAGTGGCCATGCGGCCCGCACTGCCTAACCTGTGCTACGACGAAGCCTTTTCAGGCACGCACGAAGCAACAGTGCTACCACGAGTGGTCTCTCGACCCGCACTGCCTAACCTGTGCTACGACGAAGCTCCTCAGGCGGGCACGAACACAGTGCTACTACGAGTGGCCATGCGGCCCGCACTACCTAACCTGTGCTGCTACGAGCGATCTAACGATCGGCACGACCTAACCGTAAGATCATTCATACTGATCGAGTAAGAACCTAACCACAGTAAATATCGGTCACTTGGACCGCAGCAAACGAAGAACCTAACCACAGTAAATGTCGGTCACTAGGACCGCAGCAAGCAGTAAATGTCGGTCACTTGGACCGCAGAACAGAAAGAGAACTAACCTATAACCTAGCCAAACGTCGACCTTCAGATAGAGATTGTGGGTACCCAAGGGTATCCACCATCTCCGACAGCCTAACACGAACGAGTGAACAGCGGTTCACGCTCACCTTACTATCCCATCCTTCCGCCCAGCTCTAAGCAGTCTTATTAATATTATCAACCCTTTCAATCCTTACATACTGGCTTAAGTGAGCGGGTACCAGAGACAAATATCGGGTGTTACTGGCCCTGGACGAGCAATGATCCACGAGGTCGAACGCTTGCGGACAGGGACGGTTTCATCTAGTGCACACCATCCCGGGGGAGGTTTTTAACGGGTAGGCGACCGATCCTAGGGGGGAACTGAGATGATTGAGTGCTCATCGCTTGGTCATACTTTCCCCCCGTTTAAGCCTTGAACGAACCCCGATCACTCACTTAGGGTGTTCGGGTTGCGTTCGGCGTAGCTAGGATTCACTGACGACTCCAACGGACACTGAGGACTTGCAATCCGAAGTTCCGGCGCAAATGTGCGTGGTAGACCAGTGGCTAAAACGGCTTGAATCCCGTACGAAGTCTTTTCGAAGATTTTCCTCCCTCTCAAAAAAAAAAAAAGGTTTACAGCGGGGTGTAAGAAGAAGGTTATCATCGATAGCGTTTTTGGTATTCTGAAACTGCCGATGCATCGTCTATTTGTTCTGTGATATAATTACATCGTAACGTATATCGTAGCTCACTTCACTGAGTCGAAAATGTAAATTCGATTAATCCAATAGAAGGTTATGTTTTTAGATGTATTTTCACTTCCGATTTTTATGAAATTTTTAAGATCTCTGCCTTCCCTTTGACGATTGACGTTATTTATAGGCAGTATTAATAAACTCATCATCTCATCATGGAAGCACCCATCGCAAAAAAGTACGTATAATTAAAAATAAGTGTATGATACGGTCTTAACAAAAAGATTGTAGCACTTCGAAGAAAAGAAAGAGAAATACAATAGAGCAGCAGTGAACGAAGTGTGAAGTGGCCTCTGTAGAGAGTGGGCTGTATGTAATTTCTCTCTTGTAAGGCTGGAGACTGTATCTTTCGGCGTCCTAGATTGTAGTTTCCCTGACCTAGCTGTGTGCTTGACCTTACCGAGCGCATTTATTATCATATTACGAGAAATGGGTGTTATGCTTATGCGATTAATCATTGTTGTAAGATTTTGAAATTATCACTTTCATTCGCGCTGTTTCGTCCACCTAAGCGACTCAGTTGTTTTAATTCCCTATTTAATAGTTATTAATTACTTCCTATTTAATTACTGTATCAGCACGTTCACTAAATTATTTTACTGACTTAGTTGTTCTAATTAATTTTTGATCACTTAATTTGCAAGTAGAAATTTTCACCTAAGATGTTTTTAATAACAAGTTCCTCTAGTTCTATTTAATGGTTATTAATCCCTAATTGATGATTATGTTCCCTAAATCCCTATTAAATCCCTACAACCCTACTTAGCTCTCTTTTATGTTGATCGTAGAGTTAACAAGCAGTATGACATATATTTACACGAAATGGAAGCTGATTATTCTTTCCGAAACGGCACAATTACTCCTACATTAGGAGATCATTACTTAAATAAAAAGTGGGAAGAATTAACAACCAAACTAAACTGTGTTGGAAATGGACCTCAATTAACAACCACCGAATGGAAAAAGAGGTTCAAAGAGTGGAAACACGCCACGAGAGCGAATCAGAGAAAAATACTGCAATACCGAGAAGGAACTGGAGGCGGCCCACTCTTGGACTTCAAATTGTCAGAAGTAGAAGACAGAACTTTAAGTGTTTGGAGGAAAATATGTGTAACAGGAAACAAACAAGTAAATTTTTAAGGAGGTTTATGTGATACACCAGTTGACGTACAGGAAGGATTCAGTGAGAATACAGCTGTTCATGATCCAATTGCAAGCGATGAAGAAATTGTAATTGAAGTGGAATCACCAGGTACATCGGTACAAGATACCCCGAACAACAGCACATCAGAAACAAATATAAAAATCACAGAAGCAGCAGATCTTACACAACGAGAAAATAAACCGAAATCAAAACGGAGCAGGAGCCGCCCAGCAATGGTTTTGTCTGAAATAGCTGCAAATTTATTGACTGCATATGAAAATAATTGCAACAATGTTGCATCCATTGCTGAATCAGTCAACAAATTTACAGAAACTTACAAATATATTGGGGAAAACATTATTGAAAACGAAAGGAAGAAATACAAAGTAGAAGAGAAACGATTAAAATTTGAAATTTTAAAATTTCAATTTCAAAACGAGAATTTTGTATTTCGGCAAGAATAGTAATGTTATAGTCAGTTATTTTCATTGATTTCTCTTCACGTTTTAAATTTGAAATACTTGCCTACTATTTATTTTGTTTGAGTTTTTATATTTTTAAAATATGTTTGAAATAGAATCTATTTTGTTAAATATTATATTAGAATACTTAAAGGGCTTGGGAGCAAAAGGTAACAAGCCACAACTTGATCATTTTGACATTTCCTTTCCACAGACTCCTTTCTATTCCACTAACTACCACACATTACAACGACGAAGTTAGAATTATTAAACAGATAGCAGTTAACAACAACTATGATCCAGCCATTATTGATAATCTCATCCTAAAAAAAACTAACCGGTTAAAGAAATCAATCTACCCTAATTGAAATAACACCAATCTTTACATTTCTACCCCTTTTATTAACGAAGAAATAAACAATAAAATCAGTAATATCTTCAAACATCACCTTCCGTCAGTTTAAATTTCTTATAAAACTTCACACAATTTGTCATCTTTATTTGTCAATAGTAAAGATCTCAAAATTCCATTACAACAAAGTGGCATATATAGACTTCAATGTGGAACTTGTAACTCATCATATATCGGTCGTGCTTGCAGAGCTTTAGAGACACGCATTTCTGAACATCTAAAAAGAGCACATTCTTCAACTTTTGGTGAGCATATTTCTTCTTCTGGACACAGCTTCAGTCCTACTCAGAACTCCTCCATAATCAAACAAATCATATCTAGAAATTACAACCGATTAGATTTCATGGAAGACATTGCCATACATTTCGAATTACTCAACAGTTCCAACTGCATTAATAAACAGGTCAACCTTGGTAAATCATATATACCACTACACAGAAGACTTTTAAACTGAATCTTCTAATATTTTTTATAAAAAAAAATTACACAAAATTTCATTTTCAAAACATGTTTCATAACCTACTTACATTACTTGACATAATTTTTCAATCGCCTCGCCATCTTTTAATAATTAAACGTTCCATATCTTCCTCTTAACACCTTGAATTCAATATTCTATGTTTTTATTGTTCTGTCCTGACATACAAGTCTGTCATTGTCATAGTCTTAAATTCATTCGCTCCCGTTTCATCATGACTTGAACAAGTCTCACCCAGCCTTACGCTGCTTGGGTTTTAACAATTTTTACGTTTCGATTTGTATCAACTACAGGGATTACCCCGCTATGTCACTTCGTGATTATGTAAACGTCGTTTGAACAAGCATTTTGTAATGTTTGTGTCGTCCAGTCCAGTCTTTGTATCGCCTACCTGACATGTAAGTCGAATCAACCTCCATCTTGTTACATTTAACCACTAATTTTAATTTTCATTCTTACTTGCATTTCGGGTAAAGCCGATATAGTATTTGTACATGTTTGTCGTACTAATGATGCCGTAAGGCGAAAGCGCTCTACGAAACTATTATACATTTATACACGAGAATACGAGTTTCCTTTCCTGTGAAAAACAACTATTTGTTTGGCTTAATACAAGCATTTGAAACAAAACGTGAATATCCTAAGAAAACTAAACGCCTTCGTTCCTCTAGACATGCAACTTTTAAATATTTCATAAAAATAGACGGCAGTAATAAGGAAGTTTGCAAAGCAGAGTTTGTCAGCCCCTGGTTCGCAAAATTCAAAAAAGAGGGTTTACAATATTTGTAAACAACTCTCCGCAGAGTGTTCCACACCCAAAGCAGATAAACGTGGACGTCACAACCATCAAAAAAATAAGTTAGATCCAGAGAGAGTACAGTCTATTCATGATCACATAAAGGCAATACCAAAGTATACCAGCCATTATAGTAGAGTCGCGGACAATTCATCTAAAACAGTTTGTCTAAAACAGTTCATCTAAAAGAGTACATCTAAAAGACGATTCATCTAACGGTGAATTCATTTAATAACGAATTCATCTAAAATATAATTCATCTAAATACAACTCATTTAAAGAGCAATTCGTCTAAACGGAAAGTTTATCTAATCCTCAAAATTTAATATATATGTTGATTCGACGGGTTCGTATGGGATTGATGAATTGTCCAAACCTGCCAAATTGCAGGAGATATTGTGTTTCCTAAAGAAAACCAAAGAACAGAAAAGGGGGAAAGTTTTTAATTGTTTGATTCGGGCAAAGAGGATGACAGAGTACTAGTGATATTCTCCACAAGAGAAAATCTTAACTACCTTCAGAAGTGTTCTCACTGGTTTATGGATGGAAGCTTCATCCGCATTAGCTTTTCTGCCTATACATCATGTAATACGTGCATTTGAACAGCTAGTGGATTCAGATTTTTTTCCGTAAGAATGTGAAGATGTTATAAACTACTTCGAAGGTAACCTGATTGGTCGACCAACAAGGAACAATAGGCGAAAACTTCCAACTTTTGAAATTGAACTGTGGAACTGCAGAACAAACACAAGGGTCAAAATTCCTAAAACAACCAATGCCGTTGAAGGATGGCATCGAGGTTTCCAATTCCAAACTTCTTGTGCCCATCCTACAATTTGGAAATTTATAAACGCACTAAAAATGGAACAACATCTTTGTGAACTTAAGATGGAGCCAGCAGTAGCGGGAGAAATTTTAACCCAACCAAAGAAGAAGTACAAAGATGTTACTGACCGTCTTGTAAGGTTGGTCGAACGCTTTATGGAAAACGAGGAAAATTTCGAGGAATATTTTCGGGGAATTGCACATGATATTTAAATTTATGGTATGTCTTATTTTTTTATCCTTTATGTTACATTATGCATAGAATGTATACATATTTCCAGCTAAGGCCCTTTACGGAAAACCCGTCCACTTTGTCCTACTGAATGGCTGATGTTGTAACGCAGCTACAACTAAGTCCAGAGCTATATTAGTTTCAGGTTAAACTCAGTTTTAAATGTGTAACCACTCAATAAGTGAAAAAAATTAATTGTCACACCTATAGCATAAATGCATTCGTTTTATTCCATGGTGTCAACTTCATTGATTAGATTGAATAATCAGAGATCTTTAATACGTATATATGATAACTGATATGCTATTTAATGTAATACCTGCTCATCGGATAAGGTAGATACAAAACAAAATGAAAAAGAATGTAAAAATAATTAACAGTGTTCAACAAAATCAGTATTAGATGAACTTGCCGTTTAGACGAATTGCTCTTTAGATGTGTTGTATTTAGATGAATGGTATTTTAGATGAATTCGCCGTTCGATGAATTGACCGTTAGATGAATCGTCTTTTAGATGAACTGTTTTAGACGAACTGTTTTAGATGAATTGTCCGGAACCGATTATAGTAGACGCCAGAATCCCAATCGTACCTATATTGATACAGATCTTTCAATATCGTCTTTATACATAGACATTAGATAAGTTCTTCTCTTTTCATTTCTGTAAAAAGGTCATAAAATGCTGTAAATGAAATTCGAAGGGGTTGTTGTGGTTTTCCCCACAATAAGCCCACCATTTCCGGTAACATGCTTCATATTGTTTTAAGGTAACTTCACTAATGGACGCTATCATGATAGGAATTGCTTCCTCCGGAACATTTTTTATAAGCATCGATTTCCGGATAACTTCGCGGCAACCAATGAAAGGCTCTGGTGGAGTGGGTGTGGAGTCCTAAAAGGGGATAAAAGTAAATCTTTTTTGGGTTTGAGCATCATTGGTTTACAAATTAAAAGCCTATTGAGAAGAGGGTACCATGGTTGGGATGGCCAGTTTGGAACAACAAGGATTCCTTGCGCTTTGTCATGTATGATCTTTTGTATAACCTTTGAGATTAGGCAAAAAGGGGGAAATGCAAAAAAGAAAGAGTCCCATTTTATTGTAAAATCGTCTATATGGCTTGAATCGGGGTCCGGTCCCCCAAGAAACGTTGCATTTGGCATTTAACTGTGAGGCAAACAAGTCTATGGTAGGTTTACCAAACTTGTTGCAAATTCTATGAATTACTTCAGTGTTTAATTCGTATTCTGTCTCGATTGAAAGTTTTGAATCCACCAATCGACATCCTTTTACAGGCGTGTTGGAATTTTAATTTTATGGTTATAGTTGTTATACCACTTAATAGCTAAAAAAAATTCCCTTTCGAGGTCTTTGGTGTGCACCCATCCATATTTAACTGCTGGGCAAGCTGCTACCAATTTACCAATCAATTTTGCCAGAAATAAAATCGTGCAATGAGATTCATTTCGAAATGTAATTAACATATTGTAAATGTGCTCTTTTTCCTAGATTGATAAATAGAATGTCATGTTTCGGGAATTGTATGTAAACCCTAGAAAGGTCAGTTCCTGCACAGGCTTTAAGGTGCTTTTCGTCAGATTAATCAAGAATCCGTGTTTTTGTAACATTTCTAGAGTACTGTTTACTGCCAACTGATATTGTTGTTTTGAAGTATCAATTATAAGGATATCATCAAGGTATATGACAAATAAGATATTTAGTTTGCGCAGTTCTGCAATAAATGGTTTAAACAGCTTTGTAAACAGATATGGGGCTATGTTTAGGCCAAATGGTAGACAGGTGAATTGGTATCGCTTGTCGTTGAATGCAAATGAGTAGATAAGAAATAAGAAAGCTCCGCGGATCAGGATCTGGTTTATTGACCCCAGCCCCGCCCACTTCCGGTACCCCACCCACTTCCGGTACCCCCCACTTCTTCCACCTCTAACCACCAATCTTTAACTGATGACTCCTGACCATTACAACAACCTTTAACCCTGAACTCAAGACCCCTTTTAACCTTAATTCATCACTCCTGGCCATTATTCACCTCTATTCTAAAAACAAAAACCATTAATCCCTTACTTGCATGTAATCAATTCGCTTGAGATCGTTATGTAAAACTTTCCAATATTTTTTACAAGACCTGGTACATTTTCCGATAATTTCCAAGTGGTGGATATCTACTACTAGCTTCTTACAATTATTCTTACGGAGAATATCTGATTTTTTAAATAAGTATTGTGTGTAATACAAAGTACTAAAGAAAGACGATATTATAACTATCTGTTACAATGTAAGAATATGAATTATTTATGCGGCGACCATGTATAAGGATAATTATATTTTACCGAGGTCCACTTCATAACCACCTAATTATATGTTTAGAGCGGAGGCATCTCCGACGTTTACCTGTAAAGGTATATAATTATACCGGTAGCAAATTACTTTTTATCTATTGGTACTGTCTCAAATAATTTTTATAAATCGAAAATGCGAAATATGATCTTAAAAGCATGTAGGTAATAAAAACGTAATTTCATCCAATCTCCACTTTGAGTAATTGTGTTGGGGTTAAATTGATGCAATTACTGCTCCAACGTTTACCTGAAGTGGTGTATAATTATAATGGTAGTAAATTACCTTTCATCCGGCGGCACTTTCTTAAAAAATTTTGCAAATCAAAAATGCATAATATAATAAGGCAATTTCACTTATAATGCATACTCTTGCTACATTATGTATTTTCAACCGAGTCGAGTAATTGCGTTGGGTTAAAGCGGTTAATAACAGGTAGCTAATAAAAAATTGTAATTTCATGCAATCTCAACTTTGAGTAATTGTGTTGGGATGTTATAAAAATTGGTGTAATTACTGCTCCAACGTTTACATGAAGAGGTATATAATTATAATAGTAGTAAATTGTCTTTTATCCGGCGGGAATTTCTCAGAAAAAAAATACATTTCGAAAATGCTAAATATAATAAGGCAATTTCATATATTATCCATTTTTTATCCAAGTTGAGTAATTGTGTTATAAAAAATGGTTTAATTATTGGTTGGTGATAAGTGATGGTGATTTAAATAAACCATTCTTTGTCAAGTTACCTACTTGTTGCTAACATTAATTGTTTTAAACAAAAATATGAATTATTTACAACCACATTTAAATTCTACCGAAGCAATTCTACCCCACGGATATAATGTCAAAAATTCGGGTCCTGGTAACTAAGATGTAAAGAAACAATTATGATATAGTTGGGTAATATTCTTTACCTACTTCAGAAGGTGTTTATTTTACATGAAATAATCTACATAATAGATAATATGTTTGAGAATAGTCAATGTCTCCATATACAATTTATTTAGTATATGGTTTTCTGATCTACAAAAATAAAAACTTTGTTTACAAAGTATATCGCTTTATTTAAACATATTTTATCAAAAGTTATTATTATAGAAGGTGCATTGTTCAAAATATATACATAGGTAGAAATAGGTCTGTAATATACCTTATCCTTAAGGTCGACAATTGTAAATCAGAATACTGGTAGAGTTTGGGGTGGGGGATGCTCTACTTATATACGAGGATCTCCTTTTACACTTCATTCATTCTTACTGGTATTCATTTATGAACAACATAAAACAGTTTAAAATGAAGACAACACAGTGCAGACGTGAGTTACCAGGCAAAAACCTGGCGCTGTTGAAGCAGCTTCAGCAGGAGGCTCCTGATTCCTCTTTTGAAGTGTTAGAAGGCTCTTTCTCATCTCTACGGAATATTGGTGAGAAAAAGAAGAGTCAAGCTGTAACGCTGTCGAGCCAAAACACGTGTCTAAACAACTCAAAAGAGGTCCTGGAGGTCATCACACCAAAACAACACAACCTGGGGCACAACGAGGACTACCAGCAGCAGCCCCGAGTGTCCCGCAACTTCCAGGAGTCAGTGGGAGGCAGTACATCATCACCCCGAAGGTAGTACCTACACACCACTTGGCTCAACCATCAACATCAACACAGCCAGCGGTGATCATCCACGAGGATGTTAAACTAACACCTCCATCCCACTGGAAACCCTCGGATATGTCGACACCCAGACATATCTCGAATCCAATTTATGAAAATGTCACAGAAGACGAGGGTGATGCAAGTGTTGTGGATGATAGTGATTTGGATGTGACAGTTGTAAATATAAGGGATGAAAGGTGAAAGGATGTAGAATACTTGAACAGAGTGAAAGATTTTTTAAATTATAATGAGAGTGTTATGAATGAAAAAAGAGGGAAGCGTGAAGAACTCATTAGAAAAATTAAAAAGTACAAAAGAAAAATTAAACATTTGGAAAAAGGTGTGAATGAATTAAATGCGACGTTACAAAAAGGTGCTCGTATGAATGATATTATTATTGATTGAATGAGTGCTTAATTTTAAATATATTTTTTTGTATATATTATATTTTATTTTGTATATTTGTTATTATTGATTGAATGAGTACTTAGTTTTAAATATATTTTTATGTATATATTATATTTTGTATATTTGTATATCTATTTGTTTTGTATAATTGTATATATGTATACCTCTAGATATTAATCCATCATTAATATTTAAATAAAGGGATTATATTTACAAAGTTTTTATTTTTAGCAATGACTAAACCATATAGTAATTGGAAGAACTGCTTTTTTAACAGGTTTATTCATGAAAAATCAACAGTATAAAATGACTCGCCAAAAAATATATAAATTAAGTAATGAAGAGAAGTACTAAACAGTCTCTAGTAAAAAATAACTCACCTGATATTAAATCTCAAAAATGATTAATCCAAAATCACACACCCACACACACACACACACACACGCACACGCACACGCACACACACACACACACACACACACACACACACACACAACGATTTTTTTGATACTACTTGTAGTAATTAATTCAAGCGCACACGATCGCAGCCGACCGTATACCGACACATTGACCGAGACAGCAAGTTTCACATCTCCCGCTATTAGCATTCCTTAGTGGAATGTTGTGTGCGGATATACACAAAGTCGGACTGAATTAATTTAAAAATATATCTCAAGATGTTCTCTTTTACAATCTTTTATAGATGTTATGCTTAGTTTTAATCATGATTAAACGATGGACAGATTTCTAAATTTTCTACACTATCTAACACGGTTCGTTCTATTTTTACAACCACTCGAATTCCCTAGAGGCCGCTTCGTTTTTAATCTTTGTTACTGGGTAATTCACTTACCAGAGTAAACGATTTTACAGATTACTTTTTATAATGTCATTTAGATGTCATTAGTTGACTTTTTATATACCAAGCGTACAGAGTTGCACATGAAACGCATTCGCTTAAAACTTGTAACTAGATTAAAGGCCTTAGGGGTTTATTTAAAAAATCAAAAACAATATATAAATTATTATTTATTACATATTAAACAAAACTCGGTTGCCACCATAAATCTTAAGTCACTCACACAAATACAGCAAGATAATTAATCCACATTGTTATAAAAACCTGTAATATGTTTATTTATGCCCACTATATCTAAATTTTGTGGTGTATTAATAATTTTATTGTAAATACATCTAAAACAATAATTATTACCCTCCCTCTCGAAATAGTTTCTAATGAAACATTGGACATCCCTATTAAAAATATTTAGGAGTGATGTGCTCGACAGACCAGCCTCCCTGTATATTTTCCAGTCTTCCTCGACACTATCCTCTTCTTCTCCAGAATCAAAATCTTGAATCCTCTCTAACGGTTCTGGAACTCGTGGGTTGACTTCTAATGCCTCTTCGGGGATGACTTCCACAATACCAACTACCAAAGGATTAATTTCCATCACTTCTTCAGGGATAACTTCCAAGATCATTGTTTAACGTTGACTACTGTTTAATTGATGTGTAAACCAATTTATAAGAAACAACCAGTCGATCCGGTTTTGGTAAGTAATAATAAAAACCTGTTTTCCGAGAGGTCAATGAGAGTTAAGTAAAAAAACCTACCCCCCCTTTCAACTATTTCTAAAAATAAAAAACTGGCTATCGAAACCTGTTTTGGTTCATGAATAACAGGTTACAGACAGGTTGAAGGAAACCGGTTTGGTTGATCATTAAGAGCTAAAAAAATAGGAATAAGTTCAATGACCGGTCAAGGATAAAAATCTGAAACCAGTTTTGTAACTATAACCTATAAAAATAATGAAAAAGAAAACCCACGGATCTAGACCATTTCCAACAACGAGAAGATACATTGACTCTTCCAAAATCAGGCGATGATGGATCAAGTACATCACAAAGAGTGACACCTTCACCCATTGGACTGCGGCCAAAGCGGAAAAAGAATCTGACTCCGGCAGATGAAGTTATACAGCTCGCGGGAGAGCGTCTGAAAGGTATTAGTCCTGATGATGAATTCGAAGCATACGGAAAGATGTAGCCCATAAGCTACGTTCCCTTAAAAGAAATCAGGCCATATTCGCTCGCAAACTCATAAATGATGTGATTTTTGAGGGTGAGCTTGAAGCACTCACCAAAGATTTCAGAGTAATGAACAGTCAACCATTACCATACCGTTCATTCGACAGTCCTGTCCATCCACAATTCAACCCCTACCTCTACCATAATACACAATCGTATTCTCATACACCTAACCCTCAACAACACATTCCTTTCTCTTCTAGTGATAATCTTCTACAGCCTAACGCGACACTCCCCAACCCCCAAACTCCGATGCACGATACTCCCACAGTCCCTACCAAGATACCGCCAAACAATCAAGTAAACAATCCTCAACAAGCCAACCCACAACACCCCACTCACCACCAACCAGAATCACAACAACTGAATAACATAAATACTTCCAACCAATCAAGGGGTAACAATATTTCATCCTACTTTTCAGAGTTCGCGCCAGAACATATTCATATTCCATGATTATTCACGTTATCCTACGATTGTTCACATTTATACATTTGTATTACAATTGGTTATTTTAAAAGAAAATAAACAACTTTTCTTAACATACCTGTATGTATTGTTATAATACTTTGTAGATAGCCTCACAGGTTTCCGGGATTATTCGGCTGAGAGCTGGTTTCGAAATGACAGTTGAATATTCCATGTCCTTCAGGCTTCTTCCAGTAGCAAGGAATCGTAAGGTAGCCGAGAGTCTTTCATGTGGAGATATCGCTCTTCTCATAACAGTATCCGCTTTCACAATAAACGCAGAAACTAACCCTAACAACTCAACATAAGTCTCTTCGTCCATTCTCAAGTAATTTCGCCAGTCATTCGGTTCTTTTCTCAATTCTTTCATTAACTTCACTCTTATCTTTAGCAACCACTAGCGGCTCCACTTTGTTCTCTGCTTTCGCGCTTTTTTCACATTTCTCGCTAAACAACCGATGTACAACGACAACAACACTACTTCCTCAATGACAAAAGTTTTTTTGAGGTCGATAGCTGTTGACAACGAATTATGGAAGGAAATCGTTCAGATTTATCGTTAACGTGGAAACAGTACTCCACTCTTTCGATTTATTGCAGCAATAAATTTGTCACTTACATCGTTACGTTATGTTCTGATGACATTTGCATTCTTCTCTGATATATTCTAAATTTATTGGTTAACATTCCGAAAGCATTTTCCGATACTCTGCGTGAGCGACTTAACCTATAATTAAAAATTGCTTTTGTTCCATCTCCCCGCATTTGACAGCCCGGGTAAGGGCGCATTAAATTTTTATGGAGGGGAAAAGCTTCATCACCAACAAAAACAAGAGGTGAGGAAACATTTGTATAAGGAAGTACCTTGTCGGTAGGTATTTCCAGTGTATTATTCAACAATGCTTTCCCCATAGAAGAATTGGCAAATATTCCACCATCACTATTTCTGCCGTAAGCTCCAACATCCACAATTATGAATCTGTAATTTGCATCAACCAATGCCATTAAAACAATACTGAAGGTCCTTTTATAATTAAAACACAGTGAGCAAACAAACTGTTGGAAGATGCTTGTATTACCACATGTTTGCCATCTAAGGCATACCGCACACGGGTCGTTGTCAATGCTAAGCGTAAGAGAAGCGTATGAGAACAGCTTTACGCTAGTCGCTTCCCTCGTTGTAGGTTCCGCACACGGGACGTAAAGCGCTCGTTAAATAGCGTCAGTTTGATCCCGGATTTCAGTGAGGAACGGTCGGTGTGGGTATGATATTCTCAAAGTGATGTCATTATCAAGACTTTCCAGTACATCTTCATCAAGTGATGAAGAGGATATGCTATTATTGTATTATATCGCCAGACATTCGAGGAAATCACACCGGAAATATTGGGTCCATCCCTACTTGGCAAAAAACCGGCAACGCAGGCTCTTCATTGCAGTAAAAGAATTGGAAATGTCCGATTCTAAATTTTTGGGATTTTATGGAATGACAAAGCCGACATATTCACGCTTGGTAGAACTGTTGGTTTCTTCACTGCAGAGACTAGATACGAATATGCGGGAGTGTGTGTCTGCTGAGGAACGAATATTGATTACGTTGAGGTAAGTGTTTCAGTGATAGATTATTAAATAATTGCAATAATTTTTCAATGATTTTACTTTAAAAGACTATCAGTAAAGAAAATACAAAAAATATACAGACAAATATAAATGAATATCAATATAACTATAAAAATATCAGTGTACATATAGAAAATGTAATTTGTCAATATTCACAAAGAAAAAAAGGACATCTGTGTGGGTTCTGAGTCATCGTTGGTTCCAAGAGGATGTTCATACGTCCCTGTCTCTATTGGTGCCCCTAGTAAGGGTGAATAGGTGGAAGACGATTCAGGACTGAAAATTGGGGTTGTGGAAGAAGAGGAAGTTGATGCTTCCTCTGTAAGCTCATCAATAAGACCTAAGGTTTTCCTTTTAAACTTTATAATTAGAGTAGGAGGAAGTGCTTCCAAATCAGGAAGAAGGCTAAGCAAAAACATTTTTAATGCCTCTGCATGCTTTGGAATTTTATTGGCCTGGTGTTTCGTTTCAACATATTTCATCTTAGCTGAAAAATATTCTGCAATTCTCTTGTCAGTCTCCTCATTACCAACAGCTCTTCTCTTTCTCCCGACCGATGCCGTATATTGGCTCACATCAGAGAGACCTGGTGAGGCTGCTGAGGTGTGAGGTGTTGCAGTGCTGGGTGAAGCCTGTTATAGCGTCGGTGATGATGATGGTGGTGGTGGGGGCAGCATTGTTTGAGATGATGGTAATTCAAGCTGGTCCAAGGATTCAGGCTCCCCGTCTACAATTGAATCATCATTTGAGATAATATGTTGATCGGGGACAGGCACCTCTGGCAGATTTGCACTCGTTGCGGAGACCACTTTAACAAATGGCAATGCAAATTTCATTGCCTCGCTCAAGTAGTATGCTTTCTCCTTCCTTCCTGAAGCACCACTTGCAGGCGGCTTCATATTTTTAACAAATGCATTACGAAGGTTCCTCCATTTTTCCTTGCTCTCATTCGCTGAAACAAAAAATTAAAATACATATATACATTAAAATGGAAAAAGTACGGAAATTTTGGAATGTAAGTACCCCAGTCCAAAAACGTATCCATGTTAAAAGAAATTGTGATTAATTACATCCTGTTAAGTAAATGTGTTTTTGTGTTACAGGTACCTTGCAACTGGGGATACGTTTGTATCACTTGGATTGTATTTTGCCAGAGGTGAAACTACCATAGGAAATATAGTAGCAGAAACCACACCGATAATGTGGCACATTTTGAGAGATTTGTATATGCCTCCGCCGAGTGCAGACCAGTGGAAACAGATTGCTCAACGACTTGAATTACTGTGGAATCTCCCAAATTGTATTGGGAGTATTGACGGAAAACATATAAGGATTGAGAAGTTTCCCCGCGGTGGCTCCACTGATTATAATTATTAGTTATTTCATTCAGTCGTTTTAATGGCATGCTGTGATGCAGATGGATTGTTTACAATGATTAAAACAGGATATGCAGGAAGAAATAGTGATGGTGGCATATTTCGTTCTTCAACAATGAAATAGTGGATAGTTAATTTGCAGCTTAATATACCACCTCCAAGTAAACTACCCTCTGATGAAAATGACTGCCTATTCCCTTACTACTTTGTTGGCGATGAAGCCTTTCCATTAACACAATACTTGATGAGGCCCCATTCAAAACGAGGTCTAGATAATGTTAAAAGAGCTTTTAATTACAGATTAAGTCGTGCTCGGAAAACAATAGAGTGCGCATTTGGTATGATGTCAAAGAAATTTCAAGTTCTTAACAACCCTATTCGGTGTCGTACTCGTGAGAAGGTGAATGACATCGTGAAAGCAGTTTGTGTTCTTCACAATTTCGTTCGTAAAACCGAAGGCATTCCATATACACCTCAACAATCCATTCAAAATAACGAAGGCTCTGGAACGTATGAACTTGATATTCCTAGGCAATATGCTAACTCTATAAATGCCCAGTTAAATGGTAATGCTTTATGTAACTACCTAGCAATTTATTTCCTGAATCCTAGAGTATCACTGCCTTGGCAGTGGAACTACTGCTTGTAAAGCTTTTATGCGATTTTGATCACTTTCATTATTTTTATGAATGACTTGTAGGTAATGTGTGTAGTGATAATAATGACTATGTGAGAGTAATGCTGTGTTTTAACAAAATATATAATATTCACAATATTTACCTGTAAAGTTGAATTTTTTCCTATTTCCGTCCATGCTCTTTCGGTAACATCCTTCCTTCCAGCACATGTGAAGTTATACAGTTCAGGATGTTTTTCCACTTTAGCGACAAACTGCAAATTTATTTCCTCCATATTGTAAACAAAAAATCAAGACAGACCCGAAGGAAGAAAGGAACGAAGCGTATTCGTAGAGCTCGCGAACTGCATGGCATTACGAGAGATTGCGCATCTCCTACTTTTCGCCCTCTCTACGCCTCGTCTACGCTTCGTCAGCGGTTCCCGCCCCTTTTCCTAGGCTGTTACGACCAGTCGTAACTCCTTGCGCTAGTTGTTACGACCAGTCGTTTATCCTTACGCTGGCTCTACGACCCGTATGCGGACTGCCTAAGGCACCGATGCAATTTGGAAAATTCCATTTATTTTAAACCTTTTCCATATCGCTTGGCATGTTGAGTGTAGAATATTTCGCACTGTTGTATGACCTGATCTGTAGCTATATGCCATCGAATGAAACGAGTCTCGTGTTGCAAGATACCTAAAAAAAAATTGACATTTATATCTACCTACCTGGGTTGAAATGCTATATTAAACCAAAAAAATCATCAAATGATGACTGTATGATTGATATAATAATATAATATGTATTTCAGCAAATGACTGTAAGGAGAAGTGGTCCAGACTTAGAGATAATTACCGAAAGGCCTTAAAGTTCCGAAAGGGAAAAAGTGGAGATGCTGCTTCACAGATGAGACCTTATAAATTTGATAAGGAAATGACATTACTCCGACCATTTGTGCAAGATCGGGACCAACAGACCAATCTTCAAGAAGCTACGTTAATTACAGATATTAATAGCGATATTAATGAAGAATCAATCAGTTCAATTCAATCACATGAACTCATGACACCAGTTTCTTCAGGAACCATGTCTGAATCTGGACCCTCTAGAGTCTAAAATTTTTAACATCAAATGCTTTAGCCGCTAAAGCATTTGATGTTAAAAATTTACCTTTATGGAAGGGATTTATGGAGGTATTATTCACTGATGCAACGTACTACATGTCACACATCCAGTGTTTACCTTTTATTAACGAACCACCATCAAACTTGACAACGCTTAACACTGCTTTACATTATGCTTTAGAGGAATGTCAGAAGCTAAATCAAAAGACGTGTTTCATAACTTGCGATCAACCTCTTTATTGGAAACTGCGATGTATTGTTGCTCAGAATCAAAATGCAGAAACAAGAAACGCTATAATACGCCTTGGAGGATTTCATTTATTTATGTCTTTCTTGGGTTCTGTAGGTTTCATTATGAGTGGTAGTGGACTAGAAGAGATGTGGTACACAATTTACGCAGCTGATTCTACCAAAAAAATGATGACTGGACATGTTTATGCCCGAGCTTTTAGAGCACATATTCTATCATTTACCGCCATTGCTTCAATTATTTGCAAAAAAATAGAAGCAACAGAAACTATAAGGAATTTTATCCATAGCTTCTTTGAAAAATGGAGCACTGAACCACCTTCTATTGGAGATTTTAACAGTGATTCCTTCATGATACATATCACTGAGTTGCTCAACAAATGTTTAGAGAGGATGGAAAATGTTGGCCCAACAGCTAAATTGTGGGTACAGTATTTTAGATGTATTCACATAGCATTAGAATTTGTCGAAGCTGAACGTGTTGGGGACTGGGACCTCCATTTAGGCAGTGTTAAAAAAATGTTGCCTATATTTCATTCAGCAGGACATTTTGCTTATGCAAAAAGTTCGCAAATATATTTGCAAGACATGGCAAATTTAGAACTTGTAATGGATGTAAAAGAATTTCATCAATTTACCAAAGAAGGTGGTTTCACCATTCGTAAAAGCGACAAAGCCTGGGCCGGAGTTTGGACCGACATGGTCATAGAGCATACTCTAAACAGATTCTTTGGCACAGACTTGAGGCATGGCAGAGGTGTAACTCCCAGTGTCGTCGCCCGATATTTATTAGCTATGCCAGCTGCCGTAAATGTTATGGAAGGTTTAGAAAATTATTGCGGTTTTAAATCAGAATCTAGTGAGCAACACGTCGATTTGTCGGCCAGCAGAAGACAAAGAGATGATGCGGATCTTAAAAAGATGATTTTTTGGTTGAATCAGCATGATCCATTCAAACGTGACATGTCGTTAATGTCACTTTCAAGTGGTGTAATAGGAGGACCGCATATAAATTGTCACATGGCTTTTGAAGAATGTTACAAAGGAATGAAGACTATGATAGGAAAAAATGCAGAAAATGTTTCACTTTCAAAACAGCATAGAGTGAAGCCACTTTCTCTTGCAGTGCATGGAGCTCATTTCACTGATGAAGCATATCTAGATATCGATTCAGATTTATTATTTCAAAGAATAGGCGTAATTTTTAAGGGTGACGTTGAAATGACTAAAAAAGCTCTGAGCTATGAGCTTCCTCCAATTCCTCCAAGTATTTTTGACAAAAAAGGATTTATGCGAAAAAGCCCGAAAGCTGATTTATATAAACTTTTCACGCAGTGTTTGTATTCTGACTTACTGATGAAAAGTTTTATTTTTGTTGTGGATGGAGGCTGGCTCTTGCATAACGTTAATTGGTCTCACAGTGTCACATACAGAGATATTTTTAATAAATACCTTTCAGAAATAATTCACCGTTTTGGTGTAAATACAGTGGTTGTATTTGATGGATACAACAATGAACTAATTGGCACAAAATCTTATGAACGATACAGACGTAAAGAGAGAACTGTCGCTCCTGATGTTCAGATTGAGGAAGATAAGTTAGTTCCTTTGAAACAAAAAAAGTTTCTATCCAATGTAGCAAATAAATTTAAATTTGTAGCAGCATTATCTCGTTTTTTAAAAAACAATAAGATTCAAACATTGGTTGCTACTGAGGATGCCGACAAATTAATTGTTAATACTGCAATACATTTAAATTCCAGAATAAATGAGCCCGTGTGTATTGTAGGTAACGACGTAGATTTGATAGTTTTATCCATCGCTTTAACACCAAATACAGATACAATTTATTACTACAAAATAGTTTCCAATGCAAAAAGAGGAACTGCACTATATTCAACGGCTGATTATAAACATTTGCAAGCATTTATTTTGTTTGCACATGCTTTTGCAGGGTGTGACATAACAAATTCGTTTTACAAAAAAGGAAAAAAACAGCATCGTATCAACTCTTCAAAAGAATGAAAATCTTCAAACATTGGCTGCTGTTTTCAATGAACCAGAGAAGACGCCTGAAGAATTATATGCAGCTGCAAAATGTTTCATTATGCATATGTATACAAAAGGAGAAGTAGATGAGCAATTATCAGTAAATGATTTAAGGTACACCCTTTTTACTTCAGGAGTGTCTACAACAAAGAGACGGTAATCTATTACAAATATATAATACAATGTGTTTCAAAATGATTGTCATCTAGTTGGCGTTGGAATTTCTGTGCATGTAATTTTTGATGTGCCGCGCTCTATCGGTTTGAACCTATCTAATTCTGACAACCAGTGACACTTCGAACATTTATTGTGAAATTGGCAATCAGTACTGCTGGTAATTAACGGCCCTTTCCAGGGCCAAAACAAATACTACAAAAATAGACAAATACTCAGAATTCTTTTTCTTTTGACAGAGAAAAACCAGAACTCAAAAGAGGTTAAGTAGGTTATTTTGAGGTTATGTATAGCTAGTAGAAACTCATATTTTCTCAAGGTGGTTTTTTTTTTATTTTACATGAGTATTCCACAGCCGACTAGATGACAATCATTTTGAAACACATTATATAAAAAAATATAATTTAAGGCTGGAGAATGATATTTTTTATATAGTAAAATAGATTTTATGTCCTTCGGGGACTAAAATACATTTCTACTGTCCGTTTTGAGGGAGTAAAATCAATTTTTACTTGTAATCGTAAAACCAAATGTAATTATTTCCGTTTTAGCTTTGATTTAGCCTTATTGCCACCTACCGAGTCAACTTTATTGCAGCATGTAAAGAGAGTATTTTATCAAATACAACAGTGGTTGGGGAATGACTTGAACCCCGAAAAATGGGGTTGGAAAAGAACAAAATTTATCTTATTGCCAATAATGAGCGAGGACCCACCAGCTCCAATAGAATTATTAAGACAGGTAAAAAATATTTATTTTCGTAACAATTGAGAAAAATGCGTTAGGCACGTATTTTTTATGTGTTATGATTGACCTATTCGTTACTTTTATGTAAACATTTCAAAAGTAAAAAAAAAGGCCAAAGCGAGTTTTGTTAAGTAAATGTAAATCTAAAAAAAAAAAGTAATAAGTTTATTGTAGTAATATGAATTTTTTTAAAGCAAATCAATAGGTATTTGGCCAAATCTTATGCATTTCTTTCTGTAATATTTTTTTTAATACATTATCTGGAAAATAAAATTCTAATAATATTACAGGTTACTTGTAACTGCAGAACAAATTGTTGTTCAAATCGTTGTACCTGCAAAAAAGATGGGTTAGCTTGCACAGGAACATGTTGACATTTTAAACAAATTAAACTACTATTCCGATGTAACATTTTCTCATCTGTTTTCTCTGCCAGACTTTATAGTTTTGCAGTTTGGTAGATAGTTATGAAACTGTTAATATTTACAGAATTAATGATACATCGAATTCATAAATTGAATTGGCGTATAAATATCACTACTGTTAACAACACAATCGGATGCACATCTTGATTATTGCCTATTTCTTAAATTTAATATCAAAATATCCCTTGGCCCGAGTTTTAAAGATTGTTTTCTGTGAAACACAACGAGGACGCCTCTCTGTCTCTCGGCGACGATCAAGCAGCGCATGGCTCGTTAGCGGTTTCTCCTCTCGTGGTAACGTCAACGGGATCGCACAGCCGGTCGCGATCTTTCCCCTCTAATTTAATTATAAATTTCAACATTACAGTGGAAATTTTGTTAATATGAATGTACAAAATGTCATTTTCGATGTAAAAAAATGCGAGAAACACACTGGTGTGGTTTATTTTCCCATACATTTTGTAATTTTTGAGATATCACGAGTTGAATGACTATTTGTCGATTTTCAACCCTTTGTCGGGGGTTGCGGTCAAAAATAATGTCAAATTCGGAATCCTGAGGGTCGATTACCCATTTGCAGGGTATTTTTGTTACTCGAGCCTACAATGTAGGTTCAGAGCTAATTTCACTGGACTACACCTCTTCCATCTCCAGACAGCCAAGATGACATGTCACAAGAAGCAGGAGAGGCAGATGTTGAATCTGCTAATAATGAAACTGTCGAAGATCCACAACCAACAAATAGTGTTGAGCAGCCAGCAGTTAAAAAATTCAAGAGAACACGTCACTTCTGCAAGAACATCACAGATAGTGTTGACGAACACGTGGTGCAGTTCATTAAAAGCAGACAACGTGAATCTGAAAATCTAAAACGATTTTTTCTATTGAGTTTGCTGCCAGACTTAGAGCAAATGCATGACAGACAAATGAGAAACTTTCGTCGTAAAGTGAACGATCTAATAGACGACATATTAAACAGCGATTCTGTACCAGTTCAATCGCGGCCATCTTCTGCAACATCGTGGCAAACTGAGCACTCTCAATCTTCAACATCCACACATCCTGCACAGCAATGGTTTGTTACCTGCCCGGGACCTACGCATTCATAACAAAGCAACGCAGACGAACATTCATCTAACCATGATCAACAATCGTGGCTCGATGGATAGATATCCACATTATATATAAATATGTAAAAGTGAAATATTATTACCAAATTAAAAAAATGTTTACATTAATGTAATTAGAAGTGTTTCCTCCGGTCCTATAGGTGTTCTCCGGTGAGTTTCCTTTTTTTTTCAAGTAAAGGTTTAATCAATTCCAGCAAGCGGTGATAGTTTTGTATGTTCATCCTGTAAAATTCCTTAAATTTCTCGGGATGTTGCCGCAGTTCTGTACCAACAAAACTAGTACTATATTGCAGATTAATAACGTTAGCAGGATGCACCCAAAATCATCTTCTCCTCTTTGTTTTTAATTTCTTTCTGCGATTTACCCACCACAAGAAAATTACGTCTTCATCCGAAGACATAGTAAGTGAAACTAAACAAGTTTCTTGAGTGTGCATTGACATGAAACAAAGTTTCATGTAAACTTGTTTCAGTAACAAGTTTCGTGGAACTTGTTTCTCCAGTGTGTCACCGGCCTTACAGTTTCTACTGAAGTCGCGAGGGGAAATAGGAAGCAGGCGGAAGCGGGACCTATGAACCGTTTTAGACAAAGATAGGCTCTGTAACGTCACGCGTCCGTATGAGATGCGGGTTGTACTCAGCCCACTACATTATGTTTTTACTTCCGAGTGGAATTTCTGTTATAACCCTGCGTGTCTTTCGATTTTGACGAAATTTGCGTAGAAAAGAGGTTCTCTCTCTCTCTCTCTCTCTTCTTCTTCTTCTTCTTCTATTCTGTATTCTATTCTCTGTTTCTAATTATTTAAGATATATCATTCTTTGGGGTATTATTTATTTATTTTTCATTGAAAAGTTATTAAAGACATTTGTGTAAGATAAAAGTGAAATGAACAATAAAAGAGACTATAGAAGGGGCAACAAAGCGCGATTGCGTTTAAATGCTTATAGGAACAAAAAAGAGATTCTTTCCTATTCCAAAATAGGTAAGTTGTCAGTATAAATCGATCATGAGTCATAGGTATATCCTATAACTATATACTAACGTTGTTTAATATAAGGATCTCGAAAACTATAAGAGATAGAGAAAGGGCTAAAGGTTTTATAATGCAAAATTAATCTGCCATTTGCTTTTCTAAAGAATCCATGGCGCTTGATGTGTGGAAAAATTCATTTTCTTTCAATTATGATAACATCATCACTTATTATTAATTTAACAAATTGTCGTAAATTGAAAAGTTGTAGATTGATTTTTTTTATTCTTTACAGGTTTTTGGTTATAACATAACGTTATGTTTTTTAAGGGAACCATATTCTATAAAGGACCTTTTTTTTTCTTTTAGATGTATGTAGTTCTGAGATCCTTGTACTAAATATTAAAAAAAATTCACCCTGTATACATTGTATTCCAATACAATTTTATCACTTTTAACCTGACCATGATAAAGAATCACCTTCAAAATTTAATCAAAATTTACCAGCAAGTAATTGTATGGTCCATACAATTACTGAAAGAACAAGTAAGTTAATTTTCTACGTACGAATCAGTTTCATTGATATTAAAAGGAGAAAGTGGCAAAACTTAATTGATAGCTTTTAGCATGAAAATGATTTTGAATCACCGTCGACACCTTTTCAAAGGCCACAAGTTAGTAATAATCTGAATGTTGAAAACGTAAGTTGATTTTAAACGTACGATTCATTTATTTATTTATTGTTGAGATGTGAAAAAATTTAATTTATCTCTTTTAGCCTGAAAATGAGTTGGAATTACCGTTGACGTCCTTTCAAAGTCAACTGGACGTTGAATAAGTAAGTTTATTTTCTCTTACGACGAAATAGTTTCAATTCAATTTGAATGTGACATTATATAACTTTTAGGGAATTTTTATACCAAACTATGATGGCACTAAGAACAATCCGCTATTAGAGGGACGTTATATTGTCGACATCAATTTTCTTTTAATTGTATTATAGAAATTTCTCGACATTCCACAAAATTTGGATGTTCGTTGACCAATTTGACTTTCGAAAAGGAAAAAACTTATAGTTTTCTACCAACATTTTTTTATGAGATGTTCCATGTGCAATGAAATGTTCTTGCTACACACATCCAACAGCAGTCTCAACAAAGATGCGATATTGGCAATGATGAACAGAGGTTCAGGTTTTACACATTTGGAACATGTTACATCAGCATTAGAGACAAAATGTATGTTTAAGCGAATGTACGAGAGTTCATGACGAGGTTTGTACAGCATGGGAAGAGGAAAGTTTAGAGGCAATAACAAAAACAGGTGAGGAGGAAAAGATCTTGCTATACAAGAAGGACGTGTAAATGACGACGGGTGCCCTTAATAACCGTCGTAGCCGATGGTACCTGGGCAAAGAGATCATATCAAAATAATTATTCATCACTGTCAGGAGCTGCTGCAATAATCGGGTTTCGAACCAATAAAGTCCTCTTTCTGGGAGTCAGAAATAAATATTGCACGATTTGCAAAAGAGAAGAAAAACTGATAACCCTTTCATAACCTGGCATAAATGTTATAAAAACTGGAGCGAGTCTTCCTCGAGTATGGAGGCTGACATCATTGCTGAAGGATTCGCAAACGGTTTAAACATGTATGGACTAATATATGAAAAACCAATTGCGGAGGGAGACAGTAACGTCTATAAAAAGATTTTGGATATAAATCCTTATGAAAATGTAGTGGTTCAAAAAATATAATGCAAAAAACTTTTTTTAAGGAATTATTAAAAAAATTAAGGGAATTGACTAAAAACACTTCATCAGGTCCTTCAACGTTGCGAAAGGAAATCCTTTTAAAGAAAATTACTAAGTAAATAAATATGTATGTATGTATGTATGTATGTATGTATGTATAAATTGAAGAATATATTAATTCTTCAAAAAGGTGGTGGTATTCACCCAGTTGTTTTCTGTACATAAATATTTCATTAACCCACACACGCCGATGTCGCCGACGTTGACGTCGACGAATTAAATTGCGGTATGAATTTTATAAAAGATACATTTCTTCGAATTCCTCCATTTTAATGTCGAAAGCAACAGCGTTGACACAACAAAATGCATTTACACCAAAGCAAGGTGTGGCACGCTACACGTTGTATGTGACGGAAGGCAACGTGTATCGGTTGAATGGGCGACATTCTACGAGTCGACCAGGGTTTCCTCGGACCCACCAGTGTCGGGAAACATTCTCGGTTGAAAGCAACGATGGAGTGGAGCCAGGAAAAAGTTTGTGATTTTATTGAACAATATAGGGCGCTAGAAGTGTTGTGGAACATACGCTTGCCCGAATATAAAAACAATAGGGCCAAACTAGATGCCCACCAAAAACTGGCCCAAAAATTTAACTGTGATGTGACATTCATTAAAAAAAAGATTAAAAACTTGCGAACCTCTTTTCGCCGTGAGCATAAAATCACGACAGAAAAAAAATCGGGATCTTCAGGAAGTAAAAAAAATAAGTGGTTTGCTTATGATTTATTATTGTTTCTGAGGGATGTGGAAACACCAAGAACGGGATTTTCATCAGAAGTTGATGATTTTCCAGTATCAGGTGATGAGGCGAGTACATATTTTTAAGTATATTTTGTCTTAGTATGGTGGTAAATTAACTAAATATTTATTTATTTATTAAATTTATTACAAATATTTATTTCTCTATCTTCTACATTTCACTTAAATATACAAGTCTTGCCAAGGAACTCTGCCAGAGGCTGAAGCAAAATACTCCTTAAACTCTTCCCTGACTCCTTTGGCGTCAGTTGGTGGTTTCCGTGGTATGTTCCGTAGACCCACCATGCCTGTGTCTCCATAAGTTGTTGCCCTCCATGTACCTGGGATAAGTGATCCGTCTTGTGTATCCAAATCAAAGCAACCCTGTGGTGAATAGAGTGATCTAGAAGTTGAGCTCTTGGGTAGAATATTGTGCAGATATACGCACGTGGTTGAGACAATTAGAGTATGTTTTTCATTGACCATTATAGGTTTCCGAAATATTCTAAAAACAGACGCCAGCAATCCAAATGTATTTTCCACAACCCTACGAGCACGGCTAAGCCTATAGTTAAAGACTCGCTCAGGTGATTTTTTGTCGTATATGCCTTTAAATGGTTTCATAATATTAACCTGCGGTGGGAAAGCGTCATCTGCAACAAGCACATAAGGCGTTGGGATTTTCCTGTGCGGCAAAGGCTCTGCGTGAGGCAAGTCAAGTTGATTCCGTGACATTCTTTGATAAAAATTTGTTTCGCGAAATATGCCTCCATCTGAAATTCTTCCTTGACATCCAATATGAACATAGCTAAAACAATACCTAGCATCTGCCACAGCCATTAAAACAATGCTAAATGTTCCTTTGTAGTTAAAGTGAGTACTGCCGCTGTTTTGAGGACACTGTATCACAATATGTTTTCCATCGCAAGCGCCAATACAGTGTGGACAGGTCCATAATGATTCAAATTCCTTTGAGGTGTTTGGCGACCTATATTCATAGGTCCTATAATCATAGGTATATTCATATGACATGTAATAATTGGCGCCATCTCGCGGCGAAAAGGTATCTTTTAAATGTCGAACAGTTTGACAGAGCTTTGAGGGTCGAAATGCTCAAAATCATTCTGTTAAAAGTAGAAATATTTTTGAACGTGTGTGAGTGTTAGTGGTGTTATTTGTGAACTTTGGACATGGGACAATAGAAATCACGCGCATTTATTTTATACTTTCGCTGTGAATTATGCCTCCAAATAGGAAATCGATTGGCAGATCCATATGTAAAGCAAATAAATAAAAGGCTTTACGAGCTTCAGAAAATGACGGGCAAAGGACAGATAGATTAGAAATCCTCAGATTAAAAAATGCTCATGCCCGTTTATTTGAAAAAGACGAGCAAAGGGAAGATAGACTAGAAACCCTAAGATCAAGAAATGCTCAAGCCCGTTTATCTGAAACAGAGGAGCAAAGGGACGATAGACTAGAAACCCTAAGATCAAGAAATGCTCAAGCCCGTTTATCTGAAACAGAGGAGCAAAAGGAAGATAGATTAGAAACCCTCAGATAAAGAAATGCTCATGCCCATTTATCTGAAACAGACGAGCAAAGGGAAGATAGACTAGAAACTCTCAGATTAAGAAATGCTCAAGCCCCTTTATCTAAAACAGACGAGCAAAGAGAAGCAAGATTGGAAATCGAAGGAGTACGCATTGCTCGATCAAGACAAATAACGCACGCTGAATGAAATCATTTTCATCGAGTGTGGAAAAAGGGATGAGACAGGGTCGCCCCCGAGCGAAGCCGAGTATCTATATCGGTTATAAAAAATAATTACAAAAAAATATTTTTTCCCTTTTCATAACATTCTACAACATAATCACAGTAATGTCAGCCATGCAATGCATGGTATTGATATAAATTATTTGTTTTCTCGGTAAATCTATATTCGCTAGATTAACTATTTTTATTTAATTGCTCATTTATTTCATATCAAACTGAGCCACAGCGAAGCGTGGTCGGGTCACGGCTAGTGTATTAATAAAAATAGAAGCGAATGATTTCAAATTGAGGCACGTCGTATTTATATTTGCTCTTCAGATTTAGGCAGTGATTTTACCAAATTTAGGAACCGGAGACAGCCAAAGCTCATCTAAAGTTATAATATACAGTCCACTCTATCGAAGAAGACAAATTCTTCACCAAAATGCGTATTTTTGAATCAGAATTTCGAATAATACATTGCTATAAAGTTTAAACAAAAACTAACCAAATTATTGTAAATGTTTATAAGCTTAAAGTGGCAAAATTTTGCAAATTTTAAAATATTTTTAATTTCGTGAAAAAAGCAGAAGCTTGAACCTTTCACAATTTGTGTCTTTTACTAAAAAGGAAAAAGGTGATAAATGAAAAATTTAATTTGTACCTTTTTTCGTCGGCCTAGGGGGTTGCGTCGGAAAATGTGTAAATTGTTTTACGACCTGAGATAATTTTTTTATTAAAAAATTCGGTAATTGTATATTTATATTTATTAAGAGCTAAAATTGAAAATGGAAGTAACGGGATACTTAAACTTTATGATGGTACCATTGCCAATCGAAAAAAACAGAATTATATGAGTGAAAATAAATATTTTACTGACGGTAAGTGCGGCACGTAAGTATTGAGAGAATTGAGTCGTCACTAGCGCGCGCGACGTGGAAAATTTATCGAGCGAATTCAAATTCACATTGCGATAAAAATTCGGCATATCTCAGCTAATTATGAACCAATTTGGACGTTCCTTTTTTTAATGTGGGCTAGCTCGCGAAATTATTCACAATTCATACATATATTTCATCAGTTATTTAGTTTTTTTTTTTTTGTTGTTTGTTATAAACAATTATTTTTGGCAAAAATTCACTTCTTTTTAAATATTCCAAAAGTTATGAACTCAATTCTCAATTAAGATAAATCTTAAGCCTTTTTCATCTAATTATACTGGGCTACTAAGTGGACGTTTCCCATTATCCATGTCCATATCCATTCAGCGGAACAGTGTGAAAAAAAATAAAAACGAGCGGTGAAATCGGACGCTAGCCCTTACCGCCCCAGGATCACTATCAGCAAGTAATGACACTATGGTCATTCGATTCGCTATTCAATTCCACACATTTGACCAAAATTTAAAAAAAATTCATTCAGCGGAACAGTTTGAAAACAAATTAAAACCAGCGGTCGACGTCCGATGCAAATCGGACGTTAGCCGTTAGCGGCCCAGGATAATCGCTCCGAGCGATCTTTTTACTAATCATTATTGTAGGGAAAGTCCATTTGTTATAGAATATTTCGAATATATGCGAAACGTCCACAAAATTGATTTTGGGAATACTTGGAATTAACTATTTAAATTTGAAAGTCGACAACGTCTTAGGCAACCAGTTCTGCGGCTATATGTTTTCCTTATAAAATATATTATATTTGTTTGAAATGAGTTCACAGAATCAATTTGTCGTTTATTGATCGAAATCAGACGTTAAATGTTTAATTGTAAACGTTTCATGGCTACAACAGCACCGTAATTGATTTCCCCCCAATACATTTCGTCTCCGTGCGCTACTGACCGCTCGGGCATCCACGGCCACGGCTAAATTGGTCGCTGAGAAAAAGACGCTATCGTCACACCCGTTTCTCTAATGTTCTATTTATTAAACAATAATATATATACCTGTAACGCTTTCTTCAATTTTTTATTTTCTTCTGCCAGTTGAGCATTCTGCTTCTTTACGAAAGCATACTTCTGGTGCAAATACTGGAATAGCTTGGCATGGTGGTTCATTTGGAACTCGTACACCTGAAAGATCAATGAATATTCAGGCAAACGATGAGACAATAACAAATGTAAGAGATATTGAAAAAGGACATTGTAGCTCAGCTGGGATCCCGGCTGAGCTACAAGTATCATGATGCATGATTTAAATTTAATGCATGATAAGTCGATACGAAAAAAACTGTTACCTCTTGGATCTGTTTCATAAGCTCATTGAAGGGCGTAAACAACATACGTAAATTTGAGTCATTGTCTTCGTTGTCCCTGGGATGGGATGAGAGATTTTCCCGGTGCGGTTACTTGTGAAATTTGGCGCCCGAGCAGGGACTTTTGAATTCGATTTCCGTGTAACTGTCCGTAAAAATAATAGCCAGAATGCCTCTTGAAACTAAGGAAAATACGGAGAGTGTAAATCTCAACATTCCGATTACCGATTCAAACGATTCTCGTGTAGGTTGGATTTATAAATTAAATAAATCTGATCTACAAACGGAAGTAGCGAAATTCCGATTAAATAATCAAGGCACCGTAGACGAATTAAGGAAACGCTTAATACGTTATTTGCGAGAAGGAATTAGTTCCCCCTGTCCCCAGGAAAACCCACCGCCCTTTTTCACGACAGAAAATACTCCGCCCCCGCAGAACCCCACAGTGTCTAACGTAATATCTCCCGAAAGTACTCCCAGTTTTGCACCACTCAGGGTAAGTGAGTGGAAAATCGTCTTCGACGGCCGAACCGATCCCGTAACCTTCATCGAGCGTCTCCAGGAAATATGTACATCGCAGAACATCCACCTCGACCAACTTCTTCCCGTAATGCCTGAATTGCTACGAGGGGACCCCGCACTCTGGTACCGAAACAACCGACAATGTATCCATACGTGGGAAGACTTCCTCAAGAACTTCAAGACGTTCTACTACCCGGTCAACTACCAGATCGATTTAGAAGCCGAAATCAGCCGCCGAGTCCAGAGGGAAGACGAGCCAGTATCGAAATATATTACTGATCTTCAGACCCTCGTACGCAGACATGGACAGATGTCTCCAGAACAAGAACTCCAATGGCTGTACCGAAACCTGAGGCCCACGTACCGTCAGCAGATCCGCCGGTCCGACTTCAGCGATATCTCGTCCTTCTGTGTTGTAACTCGAGACTTCGAGTTACTGAGGGAAGAATTGAAGAGAGAGTCAGCCGCCTCGCTAAAGCCGAAGCCGTCGCCCACGCCGAGAACGCCAACGACAACACACAGCTCCGTGTCCTCGGCAAGCGCGCCGTTGCCACTTCCGCCCATGACAAATCCACCTGTACGAACCGACCTGTCGCCGCCGCGTCTCGATCAACCGCCGCCACGTCCAGTACAACCGCTTCGCGTCCCGGGCCCAGGGAAAATCTCTCATCCCATCCCAGGACTGCCGAAAGGAACGCCCCGGCCCTACGATGCTGGAGGTGCGGAGAGGCAGGACACACCAGAAGTGAATGCAGACGTCCCTGGAAGATCTTTTGCTCACGTTGTGGCACCGAAGGTACGCTCTCCCGAGACTGCCCTTGTCCAGGAAACCGATCAGCCCGCTGGACTCAACCAAGGGAAGATCAGCGAGCGCCCCCACAAACCTCTGACGAGATTTCCGCCACAGAAGGTAGTGACAACCGTCCTCATTTAATGGTGTCTGTCTATGGGGAACGTTATGTCGCCCTTTTAGACACCGGAGCCACCCGATCCTATGTGGGAGATCGCATTGCACAACAATGCGCCGCCGCAGATATTCCGACGTCTAGAGAGCCTCGTTCGTACGCCCGTGTTGCTAGCGGAGATCCAGTAGACGTACAACAGAACCTAGATCTCACCGTGAAAATGGGACACCGACTAGTGACACACCGTTGGGGTTATATTCCCCGGTTATCCTCTGACTTGCTTATAGGGATGGATCTCCTCTGCCGCCTTCATTTCCAACTCGATTTGGGAACAAAGACCGTCTACATGGAAGGCCGACCGCTGCAGCTGACGCAGATGTCTTCCTGCACTCCGGTAGAGGAAATGTCTGCCCCACAACTCCGTACACTGACTGCCGAACAGGAGCGCCGCCCACAAAACTTCCTAGAAGATGATTTAAATGCCTTCGAAGGAATCCGAGAAACGACGCCCCTGATGCAAAGTGAGAATCAGGACCGAAAAGGGGACCTAAATCGTATGGTCGATGCGCTAGCCAGAGCTTCGCCGTCCGATCCCATCCTCGCCGAGGAACAAGAAATCGCTTGTCCCTGGTATAGTCGGAAGTTGTAATTTTTTGTAACGCGCTTTATTAAACTGTTTGCGAGAAAAGCAATAATTTCCGTTTCTACCGTTACAATTATTGCTTTTCTTAAGGACGAAAAGGGGGGATGTAACGAGGCAAATCCGTGGCTAGGCAACCAAATCTGCTTTCGCATAATTAACTTAAGAGGTCACTCACTCGGAGCGTTAGCGTCGATGTCCGGTATTCAAGATTAAATGAATTTTCTTAAGATGGCGAGAGATATAACCCGCCCGGAGATGTTTGTTCGGTACGCGAGAAATATAGGCCGATTGGGAAATTCAAATGAGATCTTATCCGGCCGAGTCCTCGAATGGTAAGAACTCACATTCCTCTCTGGCGTTCCGTCATTTTGGAATCCGCTTTATTTCCCGATTTCGCAGTGGCGTCCCGTCGTTGTGTGATCCGTAAGGGAAATCCGTTTAGGGCCCCTAGTACTGCAGGACTACGACATTGGCGTCCCGTCATTGTCGTATCAGTCTAGGTATATTCCTCATTGGCGTCCCGTCACTGAGGGATCCGTTTTATTTCCCGATCTCGCATTGGCGTCCCGTCATTGTGAAATTCGTTTAGGGACCCTAGTACTGCATGACTACGACATTGGCGTCCCGTCATTGTCGTATCAGTCTAGGTATACGTAGAGATAGAGACCGTTTTATTCCTTATTGGCGTCCGTTTTATTTCCCGATCTCGCATTGGCGTCCCGTCGTTGTGAGATCTGTAAGGGAAATCCTTGTAGGGTTCCTAGTTACTGCAGAATTGCGTCACTGGCGTCCCGTCATTGGCGTATCAGTCTAGTTATACCTGTCATAGACCGCCCTATTCTCGTTCCCTTGCCCCTGCTTAAGGGGTAACACCAATCTAGAATTTTCAAAAAAATGGATTTTCTTTTTTTGGCTTAAACTATACTTTAGACCCTTAAAAATCATATCCAATTAGTTTTATATTGAAATAAAATTTGTAAGAGGTCCAATTCTTGATTTTGCCGAAGCGCCTCAGAGCTGAATTTGAAATACGCTAATTACGTGGGCGACGGAAAGTCAAAAACCTTCAAAGGAATCATAGCTTCTGAGCCCCATGAAAAGTTTACCATTAAAAAAAATGAATGTATCGATCATGTGCAGAAGCGGATAGGTTCTGGTCTCCGTAATTTGAAAAACCAAATAAAAAGACTTGTAAGAAAAGGCAAACTTACTGGCAAGCTCATAGATGGGTTGGCAATTTATTGTGGTTAAGCAATTCGTAGGAATCATGATTCTGTAGAGAAAATGCGCAATGAAATCTATGCAACGCTGGGCCACAAATTGTCTAATGACGATCAACCGAGACACGAAAGATTCCCGCGCGAAGAAACTCCATGGTGTTCTTGGCAAAAGGCTCAAGATACTGGAGAAGATTTTGTACATAAAACACCTTTCTCTGATGAAGTTTATAAAGCGATTTTACCAATTTATAGAGAGTTAAGCAGTGATCTACCTACGCGTTGCTTAGGCGGCTTCACACAAAATAGCAACGAAAGTTTAAATGCGACTGTCTGGTCTATGGCTCCAAAATCTTTCTCTAGTGACAAACTCGTGCTCGATACCGCGGTATATAGTGCTGCAGGTATCTACAATGATGGCCTTTCAGGTGTTATGAAGCTGATGCAACACTTGGTCTTGACAATCGGACCGAACTGCTATAATTTCTGCGTGGAGGCTGACGCGCGTCGCATAAAATTTTCTGAGAGATCCCTAACAGACGATGCCAGAGAGGCCCGGATGTCCTTAAAATCACCAAGGAAGGAAAAGGAGTCAGACATTAATAGAGATTGCCAAATGTACGGTGCTGGCATCGCAGATTAGAGGTGTACAAAAGTTTCAAGGATTTAAATGCTCCGAAAACTTTAGACGCGTTTTTCTCGAAACAGGTTTTTTCAAATTGGGCGCACTCCCCAAACAGCATTATACGTACATAGTACGTACTTTACTAGTACATTTTACGCCAGTACGTACAGGACGTAAAATGTACGTACTTTGTACGTACATTACCTGTCCATAAAAGTACGTACATACTTGTACGACTTATGTATGTACATTAGACGTTGGTAATTGTATGTACATTATTGTACGTACTATGTACGTATATTAGCAGTTGTTAACTGTACGTACATTATTCTACGTACATATTACGTACATTAGCAGTCCATAAAAGTACGAACATATTTGTACGATCTATGTACGTACATTAGACGTTGGTAATTGTATGTACATCTTTGTACGTACTATGTACGTATATTAGCAGTTGTTAACAGTACGTACATTATTCTACGTACATATTACGTACATTAGCAGTCCATAAAAAGTACGTACATATTTGTACGATCTATGTACGTACATTAGACGTTGGTAATTGTATGTACATCTTTGTACGTACTATGTACGTATATTAGCAGTTGTTAACAGTACGTACATTATTCTACGTACATATTACGTACATTAGCAGTCCATAAAAGTACGTACATATTTGTACGATCTATGTACGTACATTAGACGTTGGTAATTGTATGTACATCTTTGTACGTACTATGTACGTATATAAGCAGTTGTTAATAGTACGTACATTATTCTACGTACATATTACGTACATTAGCAGTCCATAAAAAGTACGTACATATTTGTACGATCTATGTACGTACATTAGACGTTGGTAATTGTATGTACATCTTTATACGTACTATGTACGTATATTAGCAGTTGTTAACAGTACGTACATTATTCTACGTACATATTACGTACATTAGCAGTCCATAAAAAGTACGTACATATTTGTACGATCTATGTACGTACATTAGACGTTGGTAATTGTATGTACATCTTTGTACGTACTATGTACGTATATTAGCAGTTGTTAACAGTACGTACATTATTCTACGTACATATTACGTACATTAGCAGTCCATAAAAGTACGTACATACTTGTACGATCTATGTACGTACATTAGATGTTGGTAATTGTATGTACATTTTTGTACGTACTATGTACGTATATTAGCATTTGTTAAGAGTACGTACATATTTACGTACATATTACGTACATTAGCAGTCCATTAAAGTACGAACATTCTTGTACGATTTATATAGGTACGTACATTAGACGTTTTTAATTGCATTTCGGAATATACTATGTTCGTATATTAGCAGTTGTCAATAGTACGTACATTTTTGTATGTTCTATGTACGTACATTAAGCAGTTGTATGTTTACGTAGGTATGATTTACAGGGTCCCGATTTTTACCTTAGTTTTGTCTTCTTTTAAGCGATGCAATTTTGTTACAGTAATAAATGCTTGGCATTTTATAACACGTACAAATTCAAAAAGAAACGTTAGGTAACACAATATTTTTACCTACGCTAAACTTGAAAACAAATGAAAAAATCGCATAAGAACATATATTATATTAGATTTTCATTTTTATATCATTCCATGGTATATCAAAAGTGATGTTTTTCATATCATTTATTGAACTTAATAAACAATAAACCATTGAAGAATATGCTTTTTGAATAACAATCAACTCATTTTTCGCGTTATAAGTTATGTTATAATAACGAATGCAATATAGTACATATATAAATATAAATCTGCTAAAAACAATCCTTTAAAGAAAAACAATTGACGAATTAGTTCAGGGAGAATTCTCACATCTGCTCGGAAAAATATTCAGATAAGATTTTTGTGCCATTTTATAAAAAACGGAATACCCAATCCCCTGGCGCTGCGAAATTAATCTACAAGTTCTGCACTGTTTATGAACAAAAAAGTGATATTATTTAAAGTAAAACTGTTTGTGAACTATTACACGTGTACAGATGTCGATGGTCAGTTGCAATTTTACAAAACTTAAAATATAAAAGCGGTGTACGGGTAGAACGAAACGGTCTAGGGTTTATTACATTTTTGGGAAGAATTCTAGGCAGGCTAACTTTAACATGTGGTCCATAAGGGAATATCAGGTACATAAACGAACCATTCTGCACACAATGACTATTGTGAATAAATGACCATTTCCCTGTAAAATCATTTAGTAATATATCCTTTGGGATGGCATTTTCCCGGCATTTTTCTTTCTTTCTTTTTGATTGAATTTTTACCAGGCATAAAAAGCTAAGACTTTACTTTAGGTACTCTCTGTATTTTTATAAAAAAAAATTCTGCACCAAACAAATTAACGAAAAAGTTATGTAATAATTAAATCGTCGAGATTCAAAAAATCATTACTCCGCAAGCATAATTAGTAATCTTAAGAGCTTAACTCTTTAAATGAATTATAATTTTTTTGTAAAGAACAACTGCACAAAATTTCAAAAAATCTGCACACTTAATTAAAACAAAAGTTCTTGGTGGAATATGACCCAAGTATATTTATAATACCATACACCTGGTGTTTGTGGAATGTGGACCACCCCTATAACTTTTTTATTATTAAAGATAAACAAATGAAATTTGGTAGATTGGTATAATGCGTCAAAATACATTTTTTCATGTTTTCAATTGCTTCCTAACTCTTCCGGTTTAACCGGAAATGCGCCTAAATTTCTTATTTTAAATATGACACCCGGTATATTTTTACTTATTTCGGTAAAATAGGACATTCTGAGTACAACAGCATGTCACTTTTTTCACTTTTTGACATTTCAAAATATTTTAATTTCTTTAATTTCAAATTTGAGGCTCACGAATATGTTAAAATAGTCAATTTTCAATCCAGTAGCCTCAAAAAAATAGATTTGTTCATTTGTTTTTTAAATCCTCTGAAACCTCGATTAAACTTTACAGAGAATTGTTTTTATATAGCATTAACTCATTTTTTTAATGGAAATAAGGTTGGGCCACCAGCATATTCGAAAAGAGAATTTTTTTAACAACAATTATTAATGATACCACACAGTCGATGGTTC
This sequence comes from Cryptocephalus moraei, assembly GCA_946251905.1. Classification (NCBI taxonomy): domain Eukaryota; kingdom Metazoa; phylum Arthropoda; class Insecta; order Coleoptera; family Chrysomelidae; genus Cryptocephalus; species Cryptocephalus moraei. Next base: position 21,538,237 of record OX276459.1, read on the forward strand.
ATTTAAATATTTTTAAGTAAATTATCATTTGACGTTTAAAATTATTTCGAGATTAATTGTTAAAAAGTGACAAAGGTGACATGCCATTGTACTCAGAATGTGCTATATGTTATCGAAATACGTATAAATTTACCGGGTGTCCCATTTAAAACAAGAAAGTTAGGCTTATTTCCGGTTAAACCGGAAGTGATGGAAAATAACTGAAAACGTCTAAAATGCATTTTTACACAATACTTACGTCCCAAATTTCATTTGTTTTATCATTAAAAATAAAAAAGTTATAGGGGTGGTCCACTTTCCACAAACACCCAGTGTATTATATATGAATATATGCCCAATTATATACCGTCATTTTTAACAAAATTCTACGACCCTCCAATTTGAAATTGAAATATTTGTAACATATGATTAAGTTAATTATAAAGAAGTTTGACTATCCTTTCGACAGAACCCTGTGCAATTTTATTTGAATGTATTCTTGACAAAATTAATTAAAACCATTCTTTTTTTCGCTACTTCTTGAATAAAATGACTAGATTAATGAACATCAATGACGATAAATAAATTATTAATTATAACAATAGATAAAGTTAGGAATATCTAACTTACTGAATAATTTTTAATTATTATTGAATTAAAAGGACACAACACCGACAATTCATATTATAAGTATAGGATATACGACGGAAGACTCTCCATCTCAGAACGGCCGTATCTCAGACATCTGTTTCTACTTTCATCGAAATACACAATACCCGAAGGTCTCAGGTCAAAAACGAGGATGGATTTTTACCAATTCGTATATTCGAAAGACAACACAGGGATGAAAGTTTCACCAAAAATGCGCACTTGTCGTCTACGATTCACCGGCAACGCTTCCTCGTGAGAGTGTTGGTTTGGTACCTACCTATATTGTTTATAAAAGTGGTAATTTCAACGTGAAGCAGTTGTAAGGTAAGTGAAGATAAATTTTTTTATCAAAATATTTAGATACACCAGAATCTAATTTTATTGCCTATTATTCAATTTTAACCTTTGATTCCAATTGGTTCAGGTGGCCAGTTAACTTTATTTATTAAGGTAGATTAACGGGTCCCCTATTTAAATATCAGAGATGTCTGGCAAACATAAGTTGAGCAAACATTATAAAAGCGCCGCAAAACAATTGCGGATGTTTAATAGTGGAACTCAAAGAGAAAGCATAACTAAAAATTGCAGTGTATCATGTCCCGCTCAATTAACTGATTATCACATTCGTAATTCAGATTTAGACCCATTCATGAATCTTGATAGAAATGATAGTGAAATAAATGATGTCAATCATGAAGAAGTCGTCTTAGATATTCCTCAAAATTTAATAGAGTCAAACGAGCAAACTTTCAATGGGGGATTTTCTGCTCCAAATTTTAGTTTTCCTTCCAACGAACCAGTCCCTTCTGTTACATTTTCATCTGACATTTCGTCAAACATATCAGAATGGTTTCTGAAACATAACATTACCCATTCAGCAGCTAATGACATTTTACACATTTTAAAACCAATTTGTCCTTATCTACCACTTGATATTCGAACACTTCTGCATACTCCTAAATCCGCTCCCATAAAATCAGTCGAGCCAGGTAATTATATTCATTTTGGGTTAGAGAACTGTCTACGTAAATTACTTTTGGAAGATTCCAACTTAAAAGATATTGGTACCATAGAAATTTTAATTAATGTCGATGGTTTACCAATATCGAATAGCTCTACAAGCCAATTTTATCCCATTCTATGTAGTTTATTTGAAAGTCAAGGAAATGTCGATATTGTTGGTGTATATCACGGCTACCAGAAGCCAAAAGATTTCAATTTGTTTCTATCAGATTTTGTTACTGAGGCTATTCATATAATAAACAATGGTTTCGAACATGAAGGTCGAGTTCACTCTGTAAGGATAAAGGGATTTATTTGTGATTCTCCAGCTAAGTCGTATATTACATGTACCAAAGGCCACTCTGGTTACATGTCATGCACCAAATGTCACACAGAAGGAACATTCATTGGAAGAATGTGTTTCCCGGATACATCTAACCTTCGGTTGCGCACTGATAGTGACTTTAGGTCCAAGTTTTTTTTTTATTTTATCTAAAATTTATATAATTTCAGGAAACTGAGCTGTGTCTATATGGCGGATCAGGACTCCAGGATTTTATTAAAAGATGTTTAGGGTATATCATCGATAACCAGATTGCCCTAAAATATAGTTGGCTCGGCAGACGCAATAAACTGCAATTTAGCAATATGGAAATTGCCAAAGTTATTCTAAGTAAGATGGTTTTTTTTATAAGTACAATAACCATATGTATATAAGTTGGTAGATTTTCAATTTTACCTCTTACCTGAATTATTTTTTGTATAAGTTGCCACATTGATTTCACTTTTTTGTTTCCAACTGTGATGTATTTCGAAAATTGTTGGACTGTGACTATAATAGATATGTGACAGCATTTCTATTAGTAATTGTACTATTTTATTGTTGTTTTAGGAGCAGCTATAAAATCAGGGAAATGCTGTAATCAAAAAGAGGCCGAGCAAGAAATTGCTCGGTGGTTACGCCGCTCACCTGACCGCCTAAAATTACGCCAAAGTCTAGTATAGTTTATTTCTATATTTAGTATATATATATCTTTATTATATTATGCAACCTGTCGCGCCTATACATAGTTTTTCATTAATTAATATGATTATATAAGTAGTAAGTACTAAGTTTAAAGCGAATCGTTTGTAGTTTTTTTTTGTAAACGTATTTTAATATAACAATAATGTTAATTAAGTATCTTTTTTTAATTACCACTCTTACTCAGTTTATTAATAATAAGAAGTTTCTAAGCATTGGTACGTACATAGGACATACGATGTACATACATACCACTACAATTTTATTTTCGCACAAATGTTTGTACATAATACGTACACATTTCACACAAATGTAAGTATATAATACGTATATTTTCAACAAAAATGTATGTACTATATACGTACTGTCTGTACGTACTATGTATATACTCTGTGTACGTACTATGTAAGTACTGTACGTACTAAGTACGTACATTATACGTACATTTTTCACAAAAATGTATGTACTATATACGTACTGTCTGTACATACTGTGTACGTACTGTGTGTACGTACTATGTACGTTCTGTGTGTACGTACTATGTACGTACTGTGTGTACGTACTATGTACGTACTGTGTGTACGTACTATGTATGTACTGTATGTACGTACTATGTAAGTACTGGTTGTACGTACTATGCAAGTACTGGGTGTACGTACTAAGTACGTACATTATACGTACATTTTCCACAAAAATGTATGTACTATATACGTACTGTCTGTACGTACTTTGTACGTACTGTCTGTACGTACTATGTACGTACTGTGTGTATGTACTAAGTATGTACTGTCTGTACGTACTATGTAAGTACTGGTTGTACGTACTAGGTACGTACATTATACGTACATTTTCCACAAAAATGTATGTACTATATACGTACTATCTGTACGTACTTTGTACGTACTGTCTGTATGTACTATATACGTACTGTCTGTACGTACTATTTACGTACTGTCTGTACGTACCATGTACATACAAATTTGTGGAAAATGTGCGTATAATGTACGTATTATGTACGTACTACATACATTTATGTACGTACACTGTACGTGTTTTACGTACTGCCCGTACGTACTTTGTATGTACTATGTACGTACCCTTGCTGATCATAGCTTCAATACCATTGCATGGATCGACTTGCAATTTTTACAGTAGCTTCACAAATATATTCTCCATCGAAGTACGTAGCCGTTTTTTGATATTGTGAAAATTACTTGTTTTATTAACAATTTACTACTCTTTTTTTAACCGAAAACTCATACGTTTTGTTCAGAAGTGCACAGTTTCTACAAAAATTGGAATAAATAAAAAATCCTACGTACTTCTATAGCTATTAGTATGTAGCTTCAGAAAATGTTGGGTTTTTTGTTCCTGCTCTCACGGTTTTCGAGCAATTGGTGCGCCCGCGGAGCACCTTAAAAAAATTTTTTTCCGCAGATCTGCTATAGCGCCACCATTTTGTACAAAAATCATAATAAAAAATATTTTTTTCATACATCAATATGTGTTCAATGAACCGTCTAAATATGAATACTATTAGTTTTCCCATAATCCCAGAATAAATTGTCAAAATTAGGCCTTTTTTTCGGCCTCTAGAGTGGTGTTACTCCTTAAATTAGACCGCTTTGCCGACGCTTTAAACTGCACGTTTTCCTCGCTTTCCGAATGTAATTAATTTCAGTTTCGCTACTCTCCTTGCCTTGTAGAATAATCTAAAATCTGAATCTAAAATAAATTAATCTAAGTAATTCCCGTTTATTGGTTTTATTTCTACGGACAGCCCTGGCATTTCTCCTAAGTTTAAACTCACCCGTGGCTTTAGGGAGTAAACCCTTAAAAATCTGGCGCCCGAGGTAAACCGACTTTAAAACCGTTTGCCAAATTCCCGAACTCCGTCTCCAGCGCCAAATCTCACAAGTAACCGCACGTAAGCGCGTTACAAATTTTAACGGGCACCGGGTCGGTAATTCCCTGCGCCATCTGGCGTAAATGACCGAAAGTAAATGCGGAAGTTTGAATTTTATGTCAAGAGGTGGCACCATGTCCGATATTTAATCCGTGTACACAATACACAATCACATGACATGACAGAGACGACAGATTTGTCCTGTGATAGCGTCAGGTCGGTGAGGTGATTTAGTTGTGATTTATTTTCTTGTTTATTGTTGTTGATTATTTGTACGTATAAACAGTGAAAGACTATATATTTGGTGAAAATATACAACATGCCGAAGAGTTGTTCAGTTCCTGGATGTGATGGTAAAGATACCACAAGGTAGGAGCATTTCAAATTATGAGATAAAACATTCTAAAGGAGTTATTCAGAACTTGTTACATGTGGATTATAATGTACAAGAAGGTGGTGCATCTAAACGAAGACAATGACTCGAATTTACCTATGTTGTTTACGCCCTTCAATGAGCTTATGAAACAGATCCAAGAGGTAAGTTTTTTTCGTATCGACTTATCATGCATTAAATTTAAATCATGCATCATGATACTTGTAGCTCAGCCGGGATCCCAGCTGAGCTACAATGTCCTTTTTCAATATCTCTTACATTTGTTATTGTCTCATCGTTTGCCTGAATATTCATTGATCTTTCAGGTGTACGAGTTCCAAATGAACCACCATGCCAAGCTATTCCAGTATTTGCACCAGAAGTATGCTTTCGTAAAGAAGCAGAATGCTCAACTGGCAGAAGAAAATAAAAAATTGAAGAAAGCGTTACAGGTATATATATTATTGTTTAATAAATAGAACATTAGAGAAACGGGTGTGACGATAGCGTCTTTTTCTCAGCGACCAATTTAGCCGTGGCCGTGGATGCCCGAGCGGTCAGTAGCGCACGGAGACGAAATGTATTGGGGGGAAATCAATTACGGTGCTGTTGTAGCCATGAAACGTTTACAATTAAACATTTAACGTCTGATTTCGATCAATAAACGACAAATTGATTCTGTGAACTCATTTCAAACAAATATAATATATTTTATAAGGAAAACATATAGCCGCAGAACTGGTTGCCTAAGACGTTGTCGACTTTCAAATTTAAATAGTTAATTCCAAGTATTCCCAAAATCAATTTTGTGGACGTTTCGCATATATTCGAAATATTCTATAACAAATGGACTTTCCCTACAATAATGATTAGTAAAAAGATCGCTCGGAGCGATTATCCTGGGCCGCTAACGGCTAACGTCCGATTTGCATCGGACGTCGACCGCTGGTTTTAATTTGTTTTCAAACTGTTCCGCTGAATGAATTTTTTTTAAATTTTGGTCAAATGTGTGGAATTGAATAGCGAATCGAATGACCATAGTGTCATTACTTGCTGATAGTGATCCTGGGGCGGTAAGGGCTAGCGTCCGATTTCACCGCTCGTTTTTATTTTTTTTCACACTGTTCCGCTGAATGGATATGGACATGGATAATGGGAAACGTCCACTTAGTAGCCCAGTATAATTAGATGAAAAAGGCTTAAGATTTATCTTAATTGAGAATTGAGTTCATAACTTTTGGAATATTTAAAAAGAAGTGAATTTTTGCCAAAAATAATTGTTTATAACAAACAACAAAAAAAAAACTAAATAACTGATGAAATATATGTATGAATCTTGGGAGTCGACAAGAAATCCGCTCTTGTGAACTAATTGCGTAAATTATTTGTGTTTTTATTGTAAATATGTACTAATAGAATCAATTTATACATGTTCGTATTACATTGCATTTTTTATTACATTTTTCAACAATGCCTTTTTTGATAAATGTTAGTGCCTTTTTTGAAAAGCACTGCTGCCTTTCTTGGTCAATTTTATGCCTTTTTACTCATTTTAAATTGCCTAACTATCCGGTCTCTAGTGATTATAGTTATTGAACCCGCAAACCTATTTTAGAAGTTTTTTTTTGTTATTACTTTACCTCTTGTGCGGGAGTTGAGAACTTTATAGGAATAATCTGTCTGTTACTTAGGGAGACTCGAGTCTTGAAACTTATAGCGTGTTCGGACGAGACAATTTGATCTGCCCTGGAGCTGTCAACATTACTCGATGTTCCACCCAGGATCTGTCAGAGCAATCTGAGAGTGCTTTGTCAATCGGACGCTTCCATCTTACTTCTCTCGATCGATATGATAGTCTAACCTCGAACCTAACTCCCAAACTGTATTATAAACTGTTTAATATTTTATAGCGGTGTTTATCGATTCGTAAAAGGAAGACAAAATGAGGTGGCAAATTAAAAGTATTTGTGTGGATGTAACCGGTTCACCTATTGTAAATAACGATTTAACGTTATGCGAGTTGGTTTCTGAAACAGGTTAGATATGTTTATAGAATAGAATGCAATAATTAACTGTTGTATTGTAGGAGATCGTACGAGAAGAGCATTTGTTGACATCACTTCTGTCTCCGATTGTTTTTCGGTAGGTAACGAAGAACAATCTAGTAACGTACAAATGCAATGGAGTGATGAAGAGACCAAGTTGCTATTAGATTCTTATGCAGAGTATATAAGTGAAGTGGGGCCATTTAAAACCTTCAAAAATAAAAAAGCAATGTTTACGAAAATTGCTTGTGACATTCAAGATAAATTGGGTATAAATAACACAAGTACACAATGTGAGTCAAGGTATAAAACAGTAATGAAACGGAAATGTATTGCTCAATCTCACAATAGGAGAAGTGGGGAAGTACCAGTTGAAGTCCCTTTTCAAGATGAAATCGAAAAAATAAAGGCACTGGACGATAGTCTCCAGCCAGAGGTAATGATGTCGATTTAAAAAACAATAATTAAAAAAAATGATACAGAAACACAAAAAGAAAATAAACCACCAAAAAGAAGAAAAACAGTCAGGAATGATTTCCTCGCACTATATGTGTCGCTACTCTATACCGTCTGAGGTATCCGATAGCTTATACCTTAGCTATCTTAAAAGTTAGCGTCACAACACGTAGGACCAACCAAATCTAGGCTGCAATTATGTGTGAAACTATATGTGTGAGTAGGTAACGTGTTCTTTTGGGTATCGTAATGGATAATGAAGTAGAAAGAAAACATTCAAATTTTCAAATTCGCAATTTATGAATTATCGTATCAGAGGCGGTAGCGGCGCCTCCGGGGGCCGCGCGTAGGCCTACTCTTAATTCAGACCACCCCGAGAGGACGAGGCGCGCCGCAGAGGGCGACGGGCGAAAGGCCGATATACGTACGATTCGCCCGTATATATCAAATAGCTTATCTGGGGATAGCGGCGCCTCCGGGGGCGGAGCGTCGCCCTACTCTTAATTCAGACGATACAGAGCGAACGCAGGGCGTGTTGCATAGGTAGGTAGGCCGACGGGCGGAAAGGCTGAGATCCGTAAAATTCGCCCGTACATATGAAATATACGGAATTTGACAAGGAGTGACACAGCGACGTTATCCTCGACCTCTCTCTCTTTGCGACGTCTACCTAGTGTCGTACTACGACGTCCACACACATTACTCCCCTGTCGGAGGGAACGTTACGATTCGTCTGCCTACATATACCATTTGCTATCGCTGAACCATCGCCATGGCCGATATTTCGACAGGGATCGCGTAAGTAAGGGATTGTGACATCGATCCTGGAGAATTACAGACATGAGAGAGTTCGGCCAGCGTTGCGATTACCATTATTTAAAATATTATAATATATTTCTGGGACGATTTCGAGTTTTGTTTTTAGAGCAGCGGTGGGATAGATTCGTGCTTTCCGGTGTGTTAGTGTGACCTGAAATCTTGTGCTACGGTGTTCTACAGCTGGAGTGCACCTTTAAGGTGGTTCAGTGGTGCACACGAGGGTTGTGCGAATGACTGAGTCACCTGTGCGTGCGAGGGTGGCGCTGTAGCCGAAGGTGATTTAGTTAAACATGGACAAGAATAAAAGACGTCATTCTTCATCGTCATCTGATTCGGAAGACGAATCGTGAAGAGGCACGTATCGCCGACTTAGAACGGAACGAAGTTACACTCCCCCGCATGGCGACCCTAGAAATAGGGGACCATATGGAAATCAGGTGTTCTGGCCGAGAAAAAGCAGTCACATTGCATCTACGCCTACTTCGACACCGGCTGCTGAGCAAATTGAAGCACTTCAACGACAAGTTGACAGGTTGAAGAGCCAGTTAACTACTCAACAACCCGCCCCAAGGTCTAGTTCATGTGTAAAAGCTGAATTAGTCCCAGTATTTATGCCGGGTCAACCTTCCCTAACTAGTGCTAAATGGTTGGGGAAAATAGAACAGCTTGGAGAATTGAACGGTTGGGGGGGAGGCTGAGAAAATTTATGTCATGCGAACTCGATTGACCGGCGTGGCACGAAAATGGTATGATGATTTAACATCTTATGATTTGACGTGAGATCAGTGGAAACAGTTGGTGGTAAATACTTTCCCCGATCATCAAGACTACGCTACACCTCTGAAGAAAATATTAAATTATTTAAAAGGTGGTCATGAAACTTGGGAGAAATATTATTTCAAAAAAATGGATTTGTTACAAGGTTGCAAAATTCTCGGACGTAACGCCGTGTCGTGCATCATCGACGGAAATAAGGACACCAATATTCAAACTGGTGCACGAAGTGGTCGATACAAAAGTCCTGAAGAGTTGTATGCTGAGTATTTATCAACACTCGAGAGCTATGAACCGACGATCTTCGAGCGAAAGTCGAATAAACAAGCTCTGCGGTACAAGTGTACAAAAACCTATAATGGAAAGCCTAGTTATGAGAAAAGCGTCAAGTGCTATAACTGTCATGAACGTGGACACACCTGGAGCCAATGACCTAAGCCAAAAATACAATGTGGCAAATGTCAACGTCTAGGGCATCTAGACAAAAATTGCCGTAAGGGATCCTTGGATACAAGCCAAGCTCACACTATCGAGTCTGAGAATGATACTCACAAGAATTATTTCGTTGATTACAAAATCAATGGAAAACTGACTAGAGGGTATGTTGATACAGGATGCGGCTCAGTGACTTTGAAGGAAGACGAGGCACGTATGTTGGGACTAACCTGGAAAACTTGCAACTTGACCATCAGTGGTTATGCAGGAGAGACTATAAAGGCGTTGGGCAAAACCACAGTCGAGCTAACGGTTGACGAAGCGCAAGAAGTGGTGGATATCGTGAATGTACCGAATGCAGTGCAGGAGATAGCGGTGATATTCGGTCAAGAGTTTTTGAACAAAGATGGAGTGGTACTTTTGGTGAACGAGGATCAAGTACGAGTTCTGCGTACTGAAACCCTACCTTTCAATTTGATGGATTTGCCACCGAAGAAGAACGCACTATGGGCAAAAGATGCGAGTGTCTTGCCCCCGGAACAGTATCCATTGTTGAAGTACAACTCCAAGATGAAGATGACCTACAGGACTACTACGTGGAGGTTGGGTAAAGAGGCAAGTGTCGAATGGGGCGTGGAGCGGTGCATCACTCGGACAGGCGGGTACATTCCTGTCGTCAACTGGTCGAAGAGAAGAGTACAGATCGATTAACCAGCGGCATTCCATGTCATCAAGACGATAACAAAGACCCCGAACTGAGTGTCTTTACTGCTACTTGCGTGGTCCTGAATGATTTCAATTTAAGTAACATAGCCGACTTGCATGAATAGACCTTGACTGAAGCCGAAGTTAAAGAATTACTTAAAAAAAAACATTTAAGTATTTGTTGTCTGCGCATCTCTTTGTTATGTCTTGGTAAAATTTGTGTATATGTACTTTACGGACTTTTTGTTATTTGTATTTGTCTCGGTAAACTTGATGTCCTTTGATTGGTTTCTTGGATCCTAAGATTAACTAATTTGTATGTTTCGTAACTGTATTTTTGGAATTCGCCACCGATTAAACCATTTCATAATTAATGCTTTTATTCTTCTTTCGTCCACGACCCATTTCAGAGATTCTTATAGATAGCCGGTCAAAGCATTTTGCTCTCTTGGTATATTTCATTTTTATAATGACTAGAGAATTTAAGGGTCGTATTCAGAAACGGCACTTAAATGTGTCTTAAGTTTTCCTTAGCTAAGTTAAAATTTTACTTAGCTTAACGGTAAGGAGCGTGTGTATTCAGAAACGTCACTTAGATAAATCTTGGCCGAGAAATTTTTAAGTCGCTATTTTTTCGTTTTGTGTCGAACTCTGTCAAAAACTTAACCTACAAACTATATTTTTCATTGTTTACATTTGGGATATTTGGTTAATTGTTAATTTCTTGAGTCCTAAAAGTCCTAAAATTGAGGAGTGTTGTGATTGTGTACCTGAGACGGGATACCAGGAATTCCAGGAAAACAATAGGGAATGGTCAGGCGTGTATTGAAGGGAATGTGGTCATTTAAGAGACAGATGGTAAAGGTATTAGGAAACAGGTACTGTTTAAATCGCATTAACGAGAGAGAAATACGCGGAAAGGACCGCTTTAGAAGAATAGGGGAAAGACGAGTTAAATGCTAGCAATGGTCGTTACAGTAAATCTAAAAGAAAAGTAACAGTTCTAGAGGGTAGAGATGAGGACAATCCTAAGTAGGTATAAAAACCGCACTGCCTTTTTCTACTCATTTTTAATCGTGCGCTAAGTTGGAGGACGGTGAAATGGAGAAGAAACGGATAAATTTTAGCCCCACTGAGAAGGTGTTGCTGAAGGAGCTGGTGGCTAGGAATTGCAGCATTGTTGAGTGTAAACGGTCAGATGTGGTCACTACAGCCGCGAAAAAAAAAAGGTAATGGGAGGAGGTGACTATGGAATTCAACTCCATTCCTGACGTCAGGCAAGTAAATTTTTTTTATAAGCAGAATGAATTCTTGCCAATCGGAAATCATGACAGTGTTATAATCTATTTATTTTTCCAGCGTACCCCTGATCAACCGAAGAAATGTTGGGACAACATGAAGTCACAACGGAAGAAAGAAATGAGCAAATGAAAAACGTGCGAGGATGGCTACGGCAGGAGGTCTTATGTAGGGCCTTCTACTTCCAAAGACCCGACATCCCAAATAGCACAGGACGTCCATAGGACGTATATGTACGTCGTTTATATATACGTTTATAGACGTTTATATATATATATATATATATATATATATATATATATATATATATATATGAGTATCCGTCAAAATGCCTGTGCCTCAGAGAGTCCGCCAAGACCAAGCCAAGCACCACGAAGAGACTAGTGGGAATGGGTCGGCCAGATCGTCTAATACCGTGGAGGAAGAGGCAGCCGCCAACATACATACACGCCAACACGCGGTGCCTGCCACCACGCGGTACCCTGCCACCACGAACTGCCCTGCCACGCAGAGCCCTGCCACCACGCGGTGCCCTGCCACCACGCGGTGCCCTGCCATCACGCGGTGCCCTGCTATCGTGCGGTGCCCTGCCAGGGCTGCCAACATGATTACGCATCAGTACATATGCAGAACTACTACTGTAGGTGGCGGCTATTAAACGAAAGGGATAAAATGGAAGTGTTGCAAAAATTTGGCAAAATGATAATCGAAGCGGAGCGAAAAACACCCGAGTAGGACCATTGACCTACTCGAGGGTATATGGTTTATGGGATATATGGTTTATGGGGTATATTTGTGGTGTTTTAAATGAATTAAATAAAATTATGTTTTTGGGGAGAAAAAAAAATAAAAAAAAATACTCTTAAGGGGCTCATGCTCCACCTAAAGTGGCGGTTGGGGCTATAACCTTCGGGTTGCCCACGCCCGAGGTGGGAGATTATGAGTCCCATGAGCCCGAGCCACCGCCCACCGATCCTTTTTAAAGGACAGGCGAGAGTCGGAAACAGCACCCCCTAGGGGTGGCTGACCAAGAGTGGCAGGGTTTTCTTTGGGGGAGCGAGCGACACTCCTGCGATCCGGCAGGGGACAGTTCGTTTCAGGTGTGGCGAGCCTGCCTCTAGCTAGCTACTGGTTATTACCCATTTCCTTGTCCGGGTAAATTCAGGTCCTCATCCCTTTTCCTACCCCGCCTCAGTTTAGTCCCTCCCAATTTTTCCTTACCCCGGATTTCAAACTTGTGAATGATGGACAAGAAGACTAAGCCCCAGCCTCGGATGGGGGTGCCCGAAAGGAGCCGCGGGGGTACCTCGGAGCAGGGCGAAGCGCCACAGGTGACGGCTCCACCCCATGACGACCCAGCTATAGTGCCGAGTACGGCACACGATCATAAACAGGGAACACCACCAATCCCTGATACCACAAGGAGCCGGAGTGATAGTAATCAAGAAGATAAGGACGTTCAGCAAGTTCCTGACCGTGCCTCTATTAAGCCCTAATTGATGATTATGTTCCCTAAATCCCTATTAATCCCTACAACCCTACTTAGCTCTCTTTTATGTTGATCGTAGAGTCAACAACGTGGGATCAGGGGAAACAGTTGGCGGTAAATACTTTCCCCGATCATCAAGACTACGCTACACCTCTGAAGAAAATGTTAAATTATTTAAAAGGTGGTCATGAAACTTGGGAGAAATATTATTTCAAAAAAATGGATTTGTTACAAGGTTGCAAAGTTCTCGGACGTAACGCGGTGTCGTGCATCATCGACGAAATTAAGGACACCAATATTCAAACTGGTGCACGAAGTGGTCGATACAAAAATCCTGAAGAGTTGTATGCTGAGTATTTATCAACACTCCAGAGCTATGAACCGACGATTTTCGAGCCAAAGTCGAATAAACAAGCTCTGCCGTACAAGTGTACAAAAACCTATAATGGAAAGCCTAGTTATGAGAAAAGCGACAAGTACTATAACTGTCATGAACGTGGACACACCTGGAGCAAATGACCTAAGCCAAAAATAAAATGTGACAAATGTCAGCGTCTAGGACATCTAGACAAAAAATTGCCGTAAGGGATCCTTGGATACAAGTCAAGCTAACACTATCGAGTCTGAGAATGATACTCACAAGAATTATTTCGTTGATTGCAAAATCAATGGAAAACTGACTAGAGGATATGTTGATACATGATGCGGCCCAGTGACTTTAAAGGAAGACGAGGCACGTATGTTGGGACTAACCTGGAAAACATGCAACTTCACCATCAGTGGTTATGCAGGAGAGACTACAAAGGCGTTGGGCAAAACCACGGTAGAGCTAACGGTTGACGAAGCTCAAGAAGTGGTGCATCGTGATTGTACCGAATTGTGTGCAGGAGATAGCGGTGATATTCGGTTGAACAAAGATGGAGTGGTACTTTTGGTGAACGAGGATCAAGTACGAGTTCTGCGTACTGAAACCCTACCTTTCAATTTGATGGATTTGCCACCGAAGAAGAACGCACTATGGGCAAAAGATGCGAGTGTCTTGCCCCCGGAACAGTATCCATTGTTGAAGTACAACTCCAAGATGAAGATGACCTACAGGACTACTACCTGGAGGTTGGGTACAGAGGCAAGTGCCGAATGGGACGTGGAGCGGTGCATCACTCGGACAGGAGGGTACATTCCTGTCGTCAACTGGTCGAAGAGAAGAGTACAGATCAATTAACCAGCGGCATTCCATGTCGTCAAGACGATAGCGAGGACCCCGAAGTGAGTGTCTTTACTGCTACTTGCGTGGTCCAGAATGATTTCAATTTAAGTAACATAGCCGACTTGCATGAATCAACCTTGACTGAAGCCGAAGTTAAAGAATTACTTTAAAGAAAACATTTGAGTATTTGTTGTCTGCGCATCTCTTTGTTATGTCTTGGTAAATTTTGTGTATATGTACTTTACGGACTTGTTGTTATTTGTATTTGTCTTGGTAAACTTGATGTCCTTTGATTGGTTTCTTGGATCCTAAGATTAACTAATTTGTATGTTTCGTAACTGTATTTTTGGAATTCGCCACCGATTAAACCATTTCATAATTAATGCTTTTATTCTTTTTTCGTCCACGACCCATTTCAGAGATTCTTACAGCTAGCCGGTCAAAGCATTTTGCTCTCTTGGTATATTTCATTTTTATAATGACTAGAGAATTTAAGGGTCGTATTCAGAAACGGCACTTAAATGTTTCTTAAGTTTTCCTTAGCTAAGTTAAGATTTTACTTAACTTAACGGTAAGGAGCGATGTGTATTCAGAAACGTCACTTAGATAAATCTTGGCCGAGAAATTTTTAAGTCGCTATTTTTTCGTTTTGTGTCGAACTCTGTCAAAAACTTAACCTACAAACTGTAACGAAGCCGATTTTCGAGAGCTGAGAGTAGACCACCCACCATACATTTAAACGCGAAATCAAATCTATCTCGGATAGATGGCGGCCGATAAGGCACTGTTCAATCTATCATCATTTAATTATCAAGACTAAATGAATATGAGCCACTTGTCCCCCTCCAGTGTCCTCTGCCTGAGTTAATCCAAGGCGAGAACCACTGCTTATTTCCGTTATTCGTATTTATCCGTTGTTGTTGTGTTTCTGTCCTACCGACCGATATATGTGATTGTCCTATATGTAATTGTGAACGTTACCGTCCGACCGATCAAACCGACCGAATTATTCGTTACATAACCGTCCGATTGTGAACGTACTACCGACCGATACATGTAATCGTGAACGTTACCGCACCGTTAGATCTAGACCGACCGATTGTGAACGTAATACCGACCGAATTATATGTATCTGTGATTGTTCCGCCGTTTTATGTTATGTAATTGTCCGTTACCGACCGATATATGTGAGTGATCTGTACTACCGTCAAAATATCCGTCTCTCCGAACCGCTACGAATTAATTTTTCCTTCGTTGTAGGGAAAAATTAATTTTTCTCTGTCCTCCGCTTGCTCTCTCTCACACTCTCGCTCTCTCGTAATAGCCGCACTACCGAATCTTAACCTCTGCACGTTTTCTTATCTTCTCCGTATTTAGCTATTTCTCTTTCATTGTGAAATTGTTGGGATAATTTTCCGTTTTCTCATTTTTCAATATTTAGAGGGTTTTTCATATTTTAAATCTTAATTTTATTACTCGCAAAAGTATTGTAATTTTCAGTTTACGCATTTTCTCTTAGTTAAATAGTTTTCGATCTTTCCAATTTCGTTTAGAATAAAATTTTATTTCTCTTCAACTGTGATATTTTAATATTTTCGCATTTGTGTGTTTCCTTTCCAAGATATATAAATAATTGTAAATAAGTTTTTGCCGATCACCGTTCGACGACCTCGCAGGTGTTATTTGTACGAATTGTTTTCACGGCCGATTGGGAATAAACTAATTTTGGGATTTTCTGGTTTTGAACGTGTGTTTCATTTCTACAGACAACCCTGGTAATCTCCTGAGTTCGTAAATTACCCAGACATATCCCGAGGGAGAAAACCCTTAAAAATCTGGCGCCCGAGCAAAACCGTAAAACCGACTCTTAAAACCGTTTCCCGAACTCCCGAACTCCGTCCCAGCGCCAAATCTTACAAGTAACCGCAACAAGCGCGTTACAAAACTATATTTTTCATTGTTTACATTTGGGATATTTGGTTAGTTGTTAATTTCTTGAGTCCTAAAAGTCCTAAAATTGAGGAGTGTTGTGATTGTGTACCTGAGACGGGATACCAGGAAAACAATAGGGAATGGTCAGGCGTGTATTGAAGGGAATGTGGTCATTTATGAGACAGATGGTAAAGGTATTAGGAAACAGGTACTGTTTAAATCGCATTAACGAAAGAGAAATACGCGGAAAGGACCGCTTTAGAAGAATAGGGGAAAGACGAGTTAAATGCTAGCCATGGTCGTTACAGTAAATCTAAAAGAAAAGTAACAGTTCTAGAGGGTAGAGATGAGGGAAATCCTAAGTAAGTATAAAGACCGCACTGCCTTTTTCTACTCATTTTTAATCGTGCGCTAAGTTGGAGGACGGTGAAATGGAGAAGAAACGGATAAATTTTAGCCTCACTGAGAAGGTGTTGCTGAAGGAGCTGGTGGCTAGGAATTGCAGCATTGTTGAGTGTAAACGGTCAGATGTGGTCACTACAGCCGCGAAAAAAAAAGGTAATGGGAGGAGGTGACTATGGAATTCAACTCCAATCCTGACGTCAGGCAAGTAAATTTTTTTTTATAAGCAGAATGAATTCTTGTCAATCGGAAATCATGACAGTGTTATAATCTATTTATTTTTCCAGCGTACCCCTGATCAACTGAAGAAATGTTGGGACAACATGAAGTCACAACGGAAGAAAGAAATGAGCAAATGAAAAACGTGCGAGGATGGCTACGGCAGGAGGTCTTATGTAGGGCCTTCTACTTCCAAAGACCCGACATCCCAAATAGCACAGGACGTCCGTAGGACGTATATGTACGTCGTTTATATATACGTTTATAGACGTTTATATATATATATATATATATATATATATATATGAGTATCCGTCAAAATGCCTGTGGAAAAAATGGATAAAAGTGGATAAAATGGAAGTGTTGCAAAAATTTGGCAAAATGATAATCGAAGCGGAGCGAAAAACACCCGAGTAGGACCATTGACCTACTCGAGGGTATATGGTTTATGGGGTATATGGTTTATGGGGTATATGGTTTATGGGGTATATTTGTGGTGTGTTAAATGAATTAAATAAAATTATGTTTTTGCGGTGATATTCGGTTGAACAAAGATGGAGTGGTACTTTTGGTGAACGAGGATCAAGTACGAGTTCTGCGTACTGAAACCCTACCTTTCAATTTGATGGATTTGCCACCGAAGAAGAACGCACTATGGGCAAAAGATGCGAGTGTCTTGCCCCCGGAACAGTATCCATTGTTGAAGTACAACTCCAAGATGAAGATGACCTACAGGACTACTACCTGGAGGTTGGGTACAGAGGCAAGTGCCGAATGGGACGTGGAGCGGTGCATCACTCGGACAGGAGGGTACATTCCTGTCGTCAACTGGTCGAAGAGAAGAGTACATATCGATTAACTAGCGGCATTCCATGTCGTCAAGACGATAGCGAGGACCCCGAAGTGAGTGTCTTTACTGCTACTTGCGTGGTCCAGAATGATTTCAATTTAAGTAACATAGCCGACTTGCATGAATCAACCTTGACTGAAGCCGAAGTTAAAGAATTACTTTAAAGAAAACATTTGAGTATTTGTTGTCTGCGCATCTCTTTGTTATGTCTTGGTAAATTTTGTGTATATGTACTTTACGGACTTGTTGTTATTTGTATTTGTCTTGGTAAACTTGATGTCCTTTGATTGGTTTCTTGGATCCTAAGATTAACTAATTTGTATGTTTCGTAACTGTATTTTTGGAATTCGCCACCGATTAAACCATTTCATAATTAATGCTTTTATTCTTTTTTCGTCCACGACCCATTTCAAAGATTCTTACAGCTAGCCGGTCAAAGCATTTTGCTCTCTTGGTATATTTCATTTTTATAATGACTAGAGAATTTAAGGGTCGTATTCAGAAACGGCACTTAAATGTTTCTTAAGTTTTCCTTAGCTAAGTTAAGATTTTACTTAACTTAACGGTAAGGAGCGATGTGTATTCAGAAACGTCACTTAGATAAATCTTGGCCGAGAAATTTTTAAGTCGCTATTTATTCGTTTTGTGTCGAACTTTGTCAAAAACTTCACCTACAAACTATATTTTTCATTGTATACATTTGGGATATTTTATTGGGATATTTGGGATATTTGGGATTATTTGGGATATTTATATATATATATATATATATATATATATATATATATATATATATATATATATAAACCTGTTATTCACGGCTGGACTAAGTTAACCATAAAAGTTAAATTTAGCGGGAAGGTTGGTTCCCGCTAAATTTAACTTTTATATATATATATATATGTATATATATATATATATATAGAACATTTGTTTTCTCGGGGATGCAGCCTTAGGGGACCAATTATACTTCTTTTTTACTTTGTGAAAGCTTTCGAAATAAGTTTATTTCTTCTTCAGTCACACTACAATATGAATTACTTCGATATTACATGTATAATCAACAAATACACAACTTACTGTAAGGTGAAGACTCAATTGAAAACTAAGCAGTGTCGGGAAGAAGGAAAATAGATGGTGATTGATTCTGATTACATTGATTAGCCTTAGCTTATACATAATCGATATACTCGATTCAACGTGACTCGACCTAACCTATCTTCATTTAACCTATTTACCTCTGACCTTTCGCATGGAACAAGGAAACAAATGTCAACCTTCTGTGTTCATAGACTTTAGTCAGGGAATGGTAGTATTTGTAGTGTCCCATTTGTAGGTTTCACCATAGAAATGGTCGTTGGAACGACAGTTTAGGATGAAACATTTTCCTGGACTCAAATTCGTTAACAGAGTTGTCGAAAGAAGAAATTTCGCCCGTTGGACTCCAGGATGGCCCGGAATCACAATTTTTACCTTAGAGTTTTAGTTCGTTCGAACGATATTTTAGAATGAAATATTTTCCTCTATTCGAATTCGTTAACAAAGTCGTTGAAAGAAGAAATCCCGTTCATTGGACTCCAGGATGGCTCGTAATCACAATTTTCACCGTAGAAATGGTCGTTGGAACGACAGTTTAGGATGAAACATTTTCCTGGACTCAAATTCGTTAGCAGAGTTCTCGAAAGAAGAAATTTCGGCCGTTGGACTCCAGGATGACCCGGAATCATAATTTTTACCTTAGAGTTTTAGTTCGTTCGAACGATATTTTAGAATGAAATATTTTCCTCTATTCGAATTCGTTAACAGATTTGTAGAAAGAAGAAATTTCGTCCGTTGGACTCCGGGATGGCTCGGAATTACAATTTTTACCGTAGAAACGTAGTCCGTTTGAACTACATTTCAAAATGAATTGTAGTCGCATACTTCAACCTAACAAAAAGTACAATTTGGAACGTTGGACTCCAGGATGGCTCGGAATCGAGCAATTTTTTTATGGTGCGTTACAACTCTAATTCGAGATGAAGTGTTCGAGTCACGACTCGAAACTCCATAACCGACTCATTGGAAATATCGAATTTAGTCCGTTGAACTCCGAGACGGCCCGGAATTACAAACTATCTAACTGAGACGAGTGGCGCGTCCGTACCATTTCCTAAAATAATGAAGTGCGCAGCTCGAAACGAGCCGTCTCACTTCGATCGAGGTATTCGAACTAACGGGCACCTGCGCAGCCAGCAACCAGCGACATGCGCAGAAGGAACATTTTTTTAGGTTAGGTTAGGTTCCGCCGGTACCTGTGAGGCGAAGTCCGAGTCCCGTAGCTTGTGCAGCAGGTTCATCGCCTTGCAGTCGCTGTGGCCGCAGACGATTATGTGCCGTATGTCGTTGATTATGCAGCCGAGCTCGAGGGCGGCCGGTTCGTTCGTCGTGTACTCGTCGAGGAAGTGCTGCGAGTGCGGCACTATGTTCCCGGCGTTCCTTACTGCGACAAAAATGTAAGAGTTTAGTTCGTCGAACTCCGGAACGGCTCGGAATTAAGACAGTTTCGAATACGGCAGAGTAGTTCATTTGAAGTTTAAGTAGAAGGTCATAGCTTGAAATGTGAAAGTACTTTTTACGTTTCACTAGGACATATTGAACCACTAGCTGAAGTGAAACTTTAAAGATATCAGAAAAGTCACTTGAATGTTCTGTGTTTTAATATATAAGTAGATGTTCTGTGTTCCGACATACAGATGTTCTGTGACATGAAGGTGTTCTGTGTTCTAATATATAGATGTTCTGTGGGGTCGCTTGTAAACAAACCTTGATCTTAATCAAAATTGTAATACTGCATTCTAACTGTATCTATAGCAAGAATTGTTTAGTTTAAAATCAGTCAGTCTTGGTGTTTCGTTATATAACAAGGTAGGTTTATGCGTTGTCTCAATTTACCGTTTTTTTAATATAATATAAATTTAATATAATTAATAAAAGTAAATTTTAGTAACGGGAGTGTTTTATTGATTCGATTTTTTTTTATTTCGATTCGATCGATTTCGAATAATTTCGATTTTGTGGTCATATCTTTGGACCTCCACGCGACCACACAAGTAAATTTCATTATTTAAGGTAAGTTATATTTGTTGTTTTAGTTCAATTAGTTAGTATTAGACTGCTAGTTAATCACTATTTGTAGTTAGTATTTAAAGTAATCTGTAGAGTAGTATATCCTTAGCAAAATATAGGAAGTATTCAGATTATTTTTACAATATCACTCGTTTTCTGCGTTTCGAATACGTCCATTCTTCTTCGCGTTCCGTGCGGTGTCCCGTGTGTTTCGAGGTTGGTATCCTTGGCCGTCTGTGTCTGTGGAGTAGGACGTGCGCTCGCTCTCGCTCTCTCTCCGGCGGTGGCGTCTTCGACGAGGAATGGCGTTATCATCGTCCTAGGCTATCTCGACGGTATCTTAGCCCATCGAGGCTCCTAAAGGATTTTCGTTTGGCTGGAGCGTTTCGACGGCTATACCTGGTTGAGGCAGTTGTCGTTTCTTTGTCAGTTTCGTACCGCTACCGTCCGTGTATTGGATACACGTGTGTACCTAACCCTCTTCTCGAGGTAAGAACCACATGAAATACCACTCTCTTTCTAATTTGGGACAATCTGTTCCGATTCAGGGTTTTTATTTCGAGTCCCTGATTTCGAGTTCGCGGTAATCCTATACTTTAGGACCCCGAAATTTGTCCTTGACTTGTGACATGTACGCAAACCTCCACACTGTTGCCACTGATTTGTGTTGGGAATATCGACGGTTTGATCAATTCAAACGTAACGGATAATTTACTGCCAAAGAAATAGGGTTATGAACACTTCGCTCATTTCGCTCCATTTTTGTTCATTGTGATTCATTGCTCTGAAGAGATTCTTGTGGCGAGGTCGTATGTTACAGCTTTCTGAAAGAGTGATACTCTGAATACCTATTAATACTGCCTCTATTTATTTAATTGCTTTTTTAATTGCACTTTTATATATTGCTTGTAGATTGTTGCTACCTGTTTTTTTTTTTCATTTTGTAGGTGTTTGTTTATTGTTTGTAGTTGCAATTTTTTGGTGAAGGGTTTTTTAATTAGTAGGTGTAGAGTACATTTTAGGGATCCGGGTAATAATGGCGAGAGCTCAACGTATTGAGGTCGTTCATCCGAACGAACTATTGGACAACGGCGAAATCCGGGGAATGGACCTTACTTATAGGGACTTGACATTCCAGGATAACTTGGAGCTCATTCAGTGGTTATGTAAAAGGCGACTTTTACATAATACATCGACATGTGAGCGATGTAATGTAAGTTGTAACTTCCAAAGAAATTATTTATTGTTAATATCAAAAAATTTTAGAAGTCGAGGTCGTTCGTAAAGAGAAAAGCAACACTTGACGGATGGACCTGGCAATGCAAAGTCGCTGCCTGCAAGTCAAGAGTGACAATTCGTCATGACTCCTTTTTCTCCAAGAGCCATCTTACGCTCCAACAGTTGATTCATGTGATGTATGGGTGGGCGAAGGATGCTCCTCAAAGGGACATCGCTCATGAGGCCGGTTTGGGTACTGGTTATAAGACCATCGTAGACTGGTGCAATTTTTGCCGAGAAGTCTGCGAACAACATCTAATTGATCACCCTGAGGCGATAGGTGGCTTGAAAGACGACTATGTCGCCAAAGTCGTGGAGATAGACGAATCGAAGTTCTTCCATCGCAAATACCATCGTGGCGAGTGGCGGCCAGGCCACTGGGTATTTGGAGGTGTGGAAAGAGGAACTGGGAAATGCTTCCTCTTAAGAGTCCCTGACAGGTCAGCTGCAACGCTGACAGCGTTCATCGAGGAGTAAGAAGTTTTAAAAAAACTTTCAGTGGGCTGTTTTTTTTTGACAATGGTTTTTAAGTTTGCATGGTTTTATTTCTTTTGCAGAATTTTGTGGGACTAGCGAATTCTTATTTTATTTTTCGTAAACTGTACTTTAACAAATTATAGGTACATACTGCCAGGTACAATAATTATGTCCGATGGGTGGCGGGCATATGCAAACCTGAATGAAATCAACGGTGGGGTGTATGAAAATCATGTCATCGTCCATGAGCGGAACTTTTTTGATCCCTTGGATGATAACGTTCATACACAGACAGTGAAGAATATGTGGATGCGTGCCAAACGTAAGTTAAGAAGACAGTATGGGACATTTGAAACGTTGTTTCCATCATACCTTCATGAATTTATGTGGCGCAATAAATTCAGATCCTCCAACCTGTTCCCGGAGTTTTTATTATGCGTTGCAGAACAATATCCAGTGTAGTGTGTATGTATGTATTGCCATTTAGTTGTATTTTCCAGTATACTTTTATTTATATGGTTTTTTAGTTATTTCGAGATCTGTATAGTTAGAACGTCAGACTCATCCCTTCAGCTTGCAGTGTATCCTTTCATCTGGTTTTTTTTCTGGTAGAAATTTTAGTTACTTTCATTTTTATCGTATTTTTAATTCTTATTTATTTTATTATCGTCTCTTAACCGATTTTGTAGTTACTAGCTTTTTTTGATAGGCAACATTTTAATAATATATTAATATTAATATATTAATAAGGCTGGCTGACAAACTAGATAAAAAAATATTAACGCAGCCAGCCTTTCTTCCTGTGGTGTACCATCTGTTCCAGTTCTATTATGAATAATAAAAATGAAAGTGTATTTTTATAGTTTTCATTTTCTCCAATGAAGTTTCAAATGTCAATCCAACTACTTAATATGTTAGATTAATAATATACATGATATGTATTACACTACTATTTCATTCAGTATCTTACTGATTGATCACATCAACACAACTTCACATCAGTTTAGTCCCACTAAAAATTCGTCTATTATTTACCATATCACCTCAAAAAATTTCAACAGATTAGACTTCTTAGAAGATATTGCCATTTGTAACGAAATAAGAATTAATAACCTCTGCCTCAACAAACAAACTAACCTCGACAGACAATACATACCCCTACATAAAAGACTTTCCCTCTAAAGATTTGATTCCCACACCTTTGTTTACATATAAATTCCCTAACCTATATTTCTTTCATAAACACCCAATTTCAAATGTTGTTTTCTGCCTCGGTTCAATTGATTTATTCATGTCCTATGTCAACACATATTTCATGTATTTTAATATCCTATGAACAATTTTCGATACATTTACGTGAATTAGCAAATCATTGTACGCCATTACACCTGTTGCAGGGTGTGAGGTTTAAACTCTCCACTAACCGACGTCCCTTCAGGACGTTGCGTTATTTCAATTGGTTTTTAAATTCGTTAAGGGTCGAGACAGCCTACGATTGTGGCGGGCATGGGCATTCCCTACCAAGTCTCCCCTTAGTTATGTGATTGTGTCTACTTCGTTCTTCGTTCTTGTCGCCGCCATTTCAATCACCTTCTTCATCAACATGTGCTACCGTTCTGATCCTGTTACTATATAAGTTTGATGTCTCGCTTCTTATGTATCAGCTACCTGGACGTGTAAGTCTTTTTTAAAAATTGTTATATGCTCCTTTAATTTTAACACCTTATTCTCATCCAGGTAGGGTACTGATGATGGCCTAAAGGCCGAAAGCTGCTCTACGAAAATAAAAAGAATTTTATACACGGATATACACACCACGTCTTTCATTTAATTCAAGTATACGTGTACACAGCCGTCACCCCTGGAAGCACATATTTGGCAAAAACTTAGATTTTCATATTAATGAAAATTTTTTATACGCTAGTTTTAATTCTATATCTAGCGATGGGAAATTTGTAGATTCGCATTTTTCACATTCATTTTTAAAAAGAAATAAAGAAAAGGAGTCTGCAACCATAAGCGTGGGAAATTTTAGTTCAAACAAACGTTTAAATGAACAATTCTCTGAGTGGGCCTTAAACTTTAATATTCCACACGTAGCATTAAATGCTTTATTGAACATCCTTAATAAAGTATATTCTGATTTACCACATGACGCTAGGACTCTTCTAAAAACATGTAGAGATGTACAAGTGAAAAGTATCGAATCTGGAGGGTATTTTCATAGGGCCAGTTGTATTAAAAGACAAAATAAACAACGATTGATATTTGAATTTTCTTACGATTCACGTAGCTTTAACTATTTTATCCAGTGAAGTGCATTTTAAATTAATTGATTATTTGTCAGAATTATTGGTTTATTTTGTACAAACATTTAAAATTCTATATGGATCAGAATATATTAGCCATAATATCCACGGGTTGTTACATATTGTCTGTGATGTGAAAAAGCATGGCCCACTGGATAGTTTTAGTGCATTTCCCTTCGAAAACTATTTGTAATCATTAATTAAATCTGTTCGAAAATGTGATAAACCACTAGCACAAATTATAAAAAGAAAAAGTGAAAAAGATAATTGGACTTTTACTACTTCAAATAATAAAAAGGGCTCCTATCCTATTTTTAAAAATACACACAATAATGGGCCAATATCCAATTTAAACATTAATGATAATAAGCAGTTTAAAAATCTTATTTTTGAAAATTTCTCACTTTCAATTACCAAACCAAATAATTGTTGTCGTTTAGTAGATGGTAGTATTATTCTTATTGAAAATATCTTTAATGGATAGTCCAATAACAGAATACAAAATAATCGGAAAACGATTTCAATCGTTAACAGATTTTTTTGATAAACCATGTCGCTCTTCAGAGCTAAATATTTTTGTTTCAAATAATGATTTTGGTGTTCGTGACATTTTTGATGTCAGCAAAATTGAAAATAAATGTTTAACATTACAGTATGGCAAAAATAAATTTGTTATTTTCCCACTACTCCATGGATCATGAAGCAACATTTCCTTAATAACTTTCTGGAATATATTCCAACTTTACAGGAAAGGTTTGTTTTCTCTATTCTATTTTAATTATTGTATTTTTTTTTTCAAGATTTTTTTAATTTGTTATCTGACGTCTCAAAAAATGTTTGCGGATTCATGGACTCTGGACGACAACACTGTTGAAGCTGTTCCAACATCTTGTATTGTCGAAGATGAATGCCATTGCCCATTGCACAGCTCGCTGCAATTAAAAATTGCGACGCAGTACACGAAACTTGGCCTACACATAAAATAAGAATTTTTAGAAATGCCACGTTTGACAGTTATAGCACGGCAAGGACCAAATCAAAATTGGCGGAGCAAAAAAGCGACTTGGAGACTGAAGAGGACGAAAGAGAACGCAGAAAATTAAAAAAAAAAGAAAAACTGTCTCCGATGTCTCTGAATCGTCAGAGGACGAAATGGTGCAATCCATTATGATAAGTCCTCCGGTGCTCAAAAATATAGAATCGATAACCAATACACCACAAGGTTCCAGGCAAAGTGAAGGTAATGATTAACTTTGTTTTCTACATAAATACATAAAATAACTAAACAAGAAATTTAAAAAGTCACCAAAATAGTTTTTTTTTTCATATCCTTATAATTTCCTAATTTTTAGGTAATACTCCATCTAAACCCAATAAATAAATGCAACAACACGTGCCACTGCTGTCATATGAAAGGTGAAAATTTAGAGGATACTCTGATATAATACTCATTACATATTTATTTTATAGATGCTTACCTGGATAAAATTTTAAAAGAAACGTTGGTCACCAGAGAAGTAGTCAGGGACGTGCTAAAGAAGTGAAGAACCTCTTAAAAAGGAATAATACAAAAGCATAAGTACTTCAAAATTCATCAATTTTTAATGATCCGACAACGTCGTTACCGATTGCCAGCGAAACGGCTATGAAGGAGTTCGAAGAAAAATTAAAGAATCCAGAGTATTTTTTAATAGCTGTAAGTACTAATGTGAAGTCTTCATTTAACCCTTAGGATTTTCAATTGGCGGACGTTCAATGGACGTACATAGGACGTACGTGGAAAGGTCAAACCGGGTCCGTAGGACGTCCGCCGACCTAAAACGGACGTCCATTTTACGTCCGAACGTCCGTCATAGGACGTCCATGTGCTATTTGGGATTGGACATATTGGACAGTGTCAATATAGAAATAATTGAGACAATCGATAGTGATGCGGTGGCCTTGGTTGAGGCTGGGGCTGATGGCGATAAATACCTCGATACGAAGGGCACCCTCCATTTGATGGAAGACAGTGCAGGAGTAACGATTGAAAAAGCAGGTAAAATATTTTCAATATTTCAAATTGGGGTTTATCATGGTTTGGTTTGTCGATAAAGAATGATCATTTCGCCATGTTTTAAGAATGAGGGCAATATTAATGAAATAGATAGTTTAACTTTACTCTGCGTGTTTCTCGATCTTGCTAAATCTATACATACGTATTGTGGAAATCTATTTATTTAATTACAATATCCTCAATACCTCTACTACCTAATTCAGTTTCAGTGATATTTTACTTCCAGCAAGATATCCAGAGGATGTTATCGAGGAACGTGGCAATGAAAAGCCCGATGAAAGGTTACCGGAGCGTACTCCCCGTCGCACTCCAAGTAAGGAAATATATAACGATATGAATAATTTAACAAGGCAATTATCCAATAGATTAATAAGTTAACCCCTTCAGACATGGTGTAGATGTATATGTACATGTACTTCAATATTTTTTAAAAAGCTGTTTTCTTCATGAAAAGAACCTGAACCATGAAAGAAAATGAAAAGATTTGTACATGTCTATGTGCATGTTTTCTATCCATATTATATTAATACCCTTGGCGTCATCTTGTGGTTACAAGTAGAATTATTCACATTGAGGTTGGGTTGTGTCGAGTGAACTGCTGGTTTTGCCGGTAAGTCCTAATTTATTACAGTTTTATTTTGAAACTATTGACGGCTTTTAACAAAATTCGTGTTTTTATGAGTAAATAAGTGTTAACGCATATATTGCTGTAAAAACTATAGTTGTGCAGCTTTTTTGAGTAGTTTTTGGTCTTAGAAGTTATGTACATCACAATGTGCAAACAGACTGGAGCGCTCTTTTTGTTTGTACATTTGTATATACAAATAGTACGAAAAGACTATTTTTTATAACTTGGAATTCATTTGCGATGATTAAAAGAAATAAAAAATTTGATTTAGAAAATCCTGGACATGTTCAGGAACTAACTGACTTCATAGAAAACGACGATTTGTCAGAAATCGAAAATATTGGCTTGGATATAGAAAGTGACGACGAATTAGATGATTTTCAACAAAGGCCTAGCCTTCGTCCAAGTGCAGACATTATGAATAGAAACGAAACTGAAATAATTGATCATCTGGATTCGATTGAAACATATAACGATGACGACTATGGAAATGAGCAACATTCAAACGCTGATGAACCAGAGGAAGAAGCACCCGTAAGAAAATCAAAGAAGGAAAAAAAGAAAGCAGTCAAATGGACGAAAGCCCATTTCACACTCCCAATTATACCGTACTGAAATCCGCCTCCGCCAAATGACAATTCAATGTTTTATTGTTTCAGATTGGGTCAATACAAGAAACTCAAAATTCGCATGTTGAAGACGCCCCGGATTCTCCATCCCGCCAAGGACCGTCTACAACAGACAACGCCGGTCCGTTAACAGAAAATGAAAATATTCCATGTTCCTCACTGGTACTTCGAAAGCCAGACCAGGCAAACGAAACCAAGATTCTTTGACCAATGATGTTTTGACGACTGTGCAAGAACACTTCAAGCGTCCACAAATACAAGACAACCGTTTTGAAATTTTTGGAAAAAGTGTTGTCATAAAACTTAGGGACGTGGACAAAAGACAAAGCCTAATTGCAGAAAAATTAATTAACGATGTTATATTCGAGGCCGAACTTGGTAACCTTACACTACAACATACATGCCTTAACATGCAGGAAACATCTGACGCAAGAATTCGTTATATGCAGCAACATCTGCCAGCTATGTTTTCACACCACTCAGTTCCGTGTCCCTCATCACATTCCTCCAGTTCTAGCCTTATTACGACCCCTGCTCCAAGTCCAAGTGCAAATTATATGCAGTACAACCAATTAGAAATAGCACAACTTCAGCCAAACCCACAACACACTTTTCAGCATTCTCAATCCCAGCAGTTCTCTCCGACCAGTCCCCCACAACATGGTTCTCGATTTCAAGAAAACCAACAACCTTCTGAAAATTTAGTGCTTTTGGAGTCTAGCACAGGAGATGCTGCTACTTATCTTACAAACTTTAGAAGTAACATTTAATATTATTACAACTATGATTATGAATAAATGCTGAATAATACTTTTATTATCTAGAGATAGACCAGATTCAAAAAAGAATCTCGTTCACCCCATACAAAATAATAGATATAAAGAGATTAAACAGAAAAGTCAAAACGGAGGAGGGGAACATCTACAAGCCTACCTCCACAGTATTATGTATATTTAAAGGAACAGTACTGCCAAGAAGGATAGGGGTGAGCCATATGAGTTACCTCGTTACCCATTATGTTCCTCCCGTGACTCAATGTTTCAAATGCTTATACTTTGGTCACACAGCCACTCAATGTAAAGGGGTTAAAAAATGTTTCAGCTGCGGGGATTCACATAACAACGAGGAGGAATTCAATGAATGTCAAGTAACCAAATGCATACACTGCAGCAGCAGTAACCACAAATCAAACTAGAAGGAATGTATAGAATATGTCCGCCAAAAAAATATCAGACAAAAAATGACCCTAGAAAACCTTTCTTTTTTCGAAGCAGCTGCCCAACTCTTAAAAGCAGGAAAGCCAGGAAAGCAGGAAAGCAGGGGAGCAAGTATCAATCTCGAGTAGGATATCAGAATTCCCTGCCTTAAAAAACAGGCACAATCCAAAAGACAATGACATAAACATAAACCAAAGAGAACAAGTATATTCCGAAAATTTATTCGCCATGTCTAAAAGATCATATACAGAAACAGTCAATATCTCCCCCCCTATAAAAAACAAAGTTGCTAAGAGCGTCACAAGTCACTATGACAAAGAAGTTTACAATGATATATTCGCAAATGGTAGATTGCCTCAAGAAAAGCCAAATAGGAAGGTTCTCTTAAATACCAACAGTGGGGTAAATTTCAACTTCAACGCACAGGAAGAGCCGACGAGTGCCAAAGCAAAAAATATTTATATTAGTGAGTTGCCTTCTGGCTCTAAAGAGTTAGTAGGCATAATGGCGGGATTACGATGGTCGTAACGTGACTTAACTTAACTTGGACTTAAAGTGACGTGAAAGTTAAACGCATGGTAGGGAATGGAACCGTTTACGATTGACGTGCCGTGAAGCGACGTAACGTGAAACATTGGCACGGTCAAGCTTTCACGTCACGTTAAGTTCAAGTGAAGGATAACGCATTGACATAGACACGTCAAATACCATGAAATGTGTGATTCTGTGAATGTGGTGATGTGTACCTTGTCAAATGTTAATGTGTTTGTGATCATGAACCTCGTTAAAATAAACGTCCATCAAGGCGGATAATGTCCATAACCTCTGTTCTGTAGTAACCTATGAGTTGGTTCGTTGGCTGTGATTGTGGTCGTTGTGGTTGAGCGTCCTGCGTCCTACTCGTGTTACTCACTTGTCGCCTTTTGTTGTTGCCTCCTCACTGATAACATGTGTTAAGGTGTGTGGACACAATGGACGACGCTTTACTAATCGAGGCGGTGCGAGCAAAGCCCGAAATATACAACAAGCGTCACCCAGGCTTAAAAAATCCCACCATTAAAGAAGCCGCGTGGAAATATGTTGCGAGTGCAATAGGTGGAGGTAAGTTTTTTTATATTTGTTTTTAAGTACTGTTTTAAATGAACTAAAAAACTTCCCAATAATAAGTGTCTGGAAGGTATGATGTACCTCACCGAAGTGGTTCTCAAACGTTTCAATTGATTTGCAAAACTGACTTCAATTTTACATTGTCATGCAATGTGAATAGAACTGAGAAATATGTGCGTAGGTTGATTGAAATGCATATATTTCCAGTCACTACTGAAGAGTGTACGGCACGATGGTTGGTTCTCCGTGAGCGCTTTAACAGGGAACGACGCCAATTGGAGCTGGGCATGAGAAGTGGTGCGTCAAGTAGTTTAGCAGCCAGTACTTGGGAGCACTACCCAGCAATGTGCTTCTTGCACGAGCACATTCGTGTGAGAAAGTGAGTAGTTATCCAACAAAGCTTTCATTTATTTGAGATGTATCGAATTACTTAACAAACAATATCATTACATTTTGTAGAATGAAATATTACAATAAATTGATTTACAGATCCAGTACAAACTTCGGCATTAGTTGTACAGCGAGTCACCTAATGTCACCACCAACTCCATCGCCATTAACCTCATCAGGACCAGGTCCGACACTGATACAGGCTGAACCATCCTCATTCACACTGGCTCCTTCATCGTCATCGACAACTCCTACATCATCATCATCGTCTATGGACATTCTCACTGAACTGTTTGTTCAGGTAGGAGAAGAGGAAGTGCCTCTTTTGGCAAGTACTGTGGCAGGTGATATATCACCGCCTTCAACACCTCGGCCACCAAAAGCAAAGAGGCCAATAAGTAGCGGGGCGAAAGCAGGTGTGGGAGGTTCTCTACCATATTTGGGAGCCACTGGTCGGGCAAAAAAACCAAAAGAAGATGAAACGGCCCATTTATTTCACCAAACTTTAAATAATTCAAATCAACACATGACAAAGAAAACGGATAACCCCAACGAGCTGATTGGAAGAAGTGTTTTCGCAGCATTGGATAGCATTACAAATCCTGCATTACAAGTGAAATTCCGGGGAAAGTTTAGGGCCCTTATTCAGGAATGCGAGGAGTCATCCTTGTAGGAAATTTAAAGTAAAAAATGCAAATAATCAAAAAATAAATTTATAATGAAAAATGGTGTATCATTACTTTAACTTAATAATCTTACAATTTTTATTTTATTTAGTTATGGGAAGACCCAATTATGCAATGCTTAAACTATATAACTTTCAGTATACATGTTACAGTACAGTTACAGTTATACATATATATATATATATATATATATATATATATATATATATATATATATATATACAAGGATATTAATTTAGTGGGTTTGTAGCCAAGAAGGTTGGGCAAAAATTAAAGAAAACTCTTCAACTTCTATGAAAGCTTTCGAATGTATTTTTCATTCTTCATCAGTCATGCTAGAAAATGTATATGGAACGTTATAAATCTGCTAGAAAATGGTAAATTATTACTTACAGTTATGAGGTTATTATGTAGCTGCTATAAAATACATGAAAAGTAGAAGGATCTACACGATTAAAACTGATTACAATAGATACCCCATATAGTCGTACATGTGTTCTGAATCTTTATAGGTTAACACAAAACTTAACCCTAACCTTACTATTGAAACATGGAACAATGAAAATTTGACAGGTTTTACTAATCTAATGGAACACAAGGATATGCATGTCAAGTTGTATAGTTACTAAAACAGTATTAAATTCTGGCGATTCGAAAGGAGAACACAAATCAATCTGGAGGGTCGGTATCTGGGCTAAGGTTTGAACGCCCTTCCCTAAGTTTACTGTCCAAGAATAAAATATTCGAGTAAATGATATTAAGGTTCTGGATATCGGCCCTCCTATTGAGAAGGTTCGTACCAGTAAATATGTGAGCCATTTCAAGAAAGTTACGTTTAAACAAATTGGACTCAGTCGTTAAAATGCTAACACCCTCAAAATTTGGTTTATAAATTTTGGTTAAAAATAGATTTTACGTCAAAGATTCTTTTGAGTTTGCTGATTTTATGAATAATTTTCAACTGCCGGAGCATTATAAAGTTATTAGTTTGGACGTGGTTTCTTTGTTTACAAACATCCCGGTAGAATTAGTTCTCACTAGTATTGAGAAACATTGGGAAACTATTTCAAACCATTGTACCTTATCTCAACAGAACTTCGTTGAACTCATAAGGTTCGTTTTCAACACAACATATTTCTCGTATAAACATGAAGTGTATCAACAAGTGTTTGGCACACCAATGGGATCAAAGATATCACCAATCCTTGCGCAATATGTCATGGATGATTTATTGGAACATTGCGTAGCACTTTTGCCATTTGAACTCCCCTTTATCAAAAAGTACGTTGA
Organism: Cryptocephalus moraei; assembly: GCA_946251905.1. NCBI lineage: Eukaryota > Metazoa > Arthropoda > Insecta > Coleoptera > Chrysomelidae > Cryptocephalus > Cryptocephalus moraei. The sequence goes on from OX276459.1 coordinate 21,570,979, forward strand.
TGACTTGATCTGTGCCATCCCCTCAGGGATGGAAGATTGCATTCTTGAGATCTTCAATGGGTATAACCATCATATACAGTTTACAATAGAAGAAGAAACGAACAATAGAGTACCATTCCTAGACACCCAGTTGATCAGAGTTGATCACAATCGGATTATCCTAGATTGGTACCAGAAACCGTCGAGCTCAGGCAGATATTTGAACTTTAATTCTGCTCACCCGCATAAGATGAAGGTCAATCTGGTATTAGGCCTGAAACACAGGATCTCTAGGATATGTCATCCATCTTTGAGGCAGCAAAATCTCAACAAGTTGTTCAATTTAATGTCAGATAATTCTTATCCTAAAAACTTATTACGTAAGTTGATTTTTTCCTCTCCGGAAATATTGGTGAGGAGTGGTGATATCCGAGATAACCGTACTGAATTGAACAGTAATGAAGTCACGATACCTGAGAGCTCAAAGAAGTTTAGGTCTCTTACATACATAGAGGATATCACGCCCAAGATTATAAAAGTTCTAAAACAAGAAACGGATTTGTTCATTGCTTCACGTTTTACAAAGAAGGTAGATAATCTTTTCACCAAACTCAAAGATAGAACACCTATTTTAGAAAAAACCAACGCGGTGTATAAGATCAATTGTTATAATTGTGACCAATCATATATAGGGATGAAGGCACGTAACTTAAAATACAGACTCACTGCCCACCGGAGTGATATTAATTGTAACAAACAATCATGTGCCTTGGCAAGACATGCCATCGAGACTGGACACAAACCAAATTTTGAGGGTGTTAGCATTTTAACGACTGAGTCCAATTTGTTTAAACGTAACTTTCTTGAAATGGCTCACATATTTACTGGTACGAACCTTCTCAATAGGAGGGCCGATATCCAGAACCTTAATATCATTTACTCGAATATTTTATTCTTGGACAGTAAACTTAGGGAAGGGCGTTCAAACCTTAGCCCAGATACCGACCCTCCAGATTGATTTGTGTTCTCCTTTCGAATCGCCAGAATTTAATACTGTTTTAGTAACTATACAACTTGACATGCATATCCTTGTGTTCCATTAGATTAGTAAAACCTGTCAAATTTTCATTGTTCCATGTTTCAATAGTAAGGTTAGTGTTAAGTTTTGTGTTAACCTATAAAGATTCAGAACACATGTACGACTATATGGGGTATCTATTGTAATCAGTTTTAATCGTGTAGATCCTTCTACTTTTCATGTATTTTATAGCAGCTACATAATAACCTCATAACTGTAAGTAATAATTTACCATTTTCTAGCAGATTTATAACGTTCCATATACATTTTCTAGCATGACTGATGAAGAATGAAAAATACATTCGAAAGCTTTCATAGAAGTTGAAGAGTTTTCTTTAATTTTTGCCCAACCTTCTTGGCTACAAACCCACTAAATTAATATCCTTGTGTTTAACTAGTTAGCCACAATTAACTACCCTATAATCTTATATATATATATATATATATATATATATATATATATATATATATATACAGAAACGTTGGTGCGTATTTGCCTTGACCGGTTAGAACCACAAAGATATGATATTAGGGAACTAGGCAAAAGGTCCTTTTAAAAGAAAATCCTCTTTGATGCGATCAAGCTTTCGGAAAACTTTATTCCTTCCTCAGGATCTCAGCGCGAGAAAAATTGAAACTGATGCTTAAGGATAGAATAATCAAGAGTCTTCATATCAGTTTAGACATTATTAATGTTTTTTATTTTTTAATTTATTGTTCTTCAGGAATTTCCTGCAATAGGTAAGTAACCGTAATACTCATTGGTCATCCATGTGCTCATTGTTTCATGAGCACATGAAACCTTTGCCTAGTTCCCTAATATCATATCTTTGTGGTTATATATATATATATATATATATATATATATATATATATATATATATATACATACAGTATACAATTTACATCTAGTTATAACACAGGATGAAGTAAATATAAATGTATAGGAAAAGGACTAGACTTCAACTAACAAATATGATGTGAAATAAATATTATGAAAAGATTAAGAAATATAAATACTAATAAAACAAATACAGTAAAGCAGTGTAACAAGGTAAGACAGTGCAACTGCTAAGAAGAGGAGAGTTCAAAGAACCCTACTATTATGAATACTATACTAATATAAAAACAAAAAAGAAACTAATAAGTTAATAAAGGTTTAGGCTAAAGAAGGCTCCATTCCTAGACGAACTCGGACAATGTCATCTTGCCTGCCCAACGGGGCAGGCAAGGGCAAGGGCCCAAAAGGCATTGGGCAAGGGCCCAATGGGGCCTGGACAAAGCCCCTGCCCCATTAACAAAATCCCGCTGAACATCCCTTTGTCTTATGGCTTTCATGGTTGCATTTCTTGCTCCAAGTCTTGGTCCTGCAATGATCGCCCCATTTTCGCCCTCAACGATGTTTCTCCATTCCCCTGGTACCATCTCTCCATCTGGGGTTTCAAAGTCAGTGAAATTGGCAGGGCAATATTCTGTTTGCAAGTGTCGGGGTCCAGTTTTCAAGATAAAATTATGCAAGCAAATTGCACAATCCACTATTTGGACCACATTATCTTCAGTGGCTGTGATAGCTCTGCGAAAAATCCTCCATCGGGCAGCTAGGATCCCAAAACTGTTTTCTACTACACGACGGGCTCTGCTTAATCGAAAGTTATAAACAGCAGAATTAAAATCAACATTACGACCACCATACGGTTTCATCAAAAATATTTTTAAGGGAAATGCTGCGTCCCCCACTATAAAATACGGCATAGCAACATTGGTCCCCTGTAGATGTTCAGCTTCTGGTAATTCCAGTTCCCCTCTTTCCATGGCGATACCAAAGTCCGTATTGGAGAAAACTCCGCCATCACTTTGTGAGCCTTCGGCACCAACGTCTGTTATTATAAAGTTATACTTTGCATCGCAAGCAGCAAGGAGAACAATGCTGAACGTTTTTTTATAGTTGAAGAATACACTTCCTGAAGACTTTGGGGCCTGAATTTGGACGTGCTTCCCATCAATCGCTCCGACACAATGAGGAAACTGCCAGTCTTCCCAAAAATAATTTGCAATTTTTTTCCACTCATTTGCATTCGATGGAGCTTTCACATATGTTGGCTTCAGTTTTGCAACAAGTGCTCTGGTAGTTTCTGCTAAAATTTGGGAAACGGTGCTTTGGGCGCATCGGTACGCGAAGCTTAAGCTGTCCCCAGCGATAAGAAATCTACAGATAAAATGAATTAGTCACGTCCAAAAAGGGTCATTGTAACAGATTCACATATTTACAAGTGAAGATTTACCTCAATGTCATCGTCAGCCGTTGGGTCGGTGAAATTGCTGTTCTTATTTTCCTCTTCCTCAATGTTGGCCCAACTAATCCCAGCAAATACTCAAATCTGTCAAAAATAATGTAGTTTGAACACAGGAAAAAAATTAACCGATATTTTTTATACAAACCTTTCCACGTTCATCCTCGTAAATGTAAAAAACATCTCGGCATCACCAAAACGCATGTCATTTATCAAATTATGTCCATCTCCAAACCGTTCCCGATTTCGAAAAATTTCTCGCACACCAACACTTCTCATTCTTCGTTTCTTTTTCTCCTTCATCCTTACATATAGGTAGCCAGCAAGTAGAACATTATAATAAATTAACTCCGGGTTTTCAAGAGACATTTGCTCGTATTTATAAATGAAATAATACCTCAATACTCACACCAAAAATAATAAACAATTTGTCATTAATGTCATGGATGTCATGTCACTAATGTCACTTTTGCACAGAACATTCAACTTTATACGTCTACGAGATACCGTTACGTGCATCGTAATGATACGCATTCGGTTTCACGTTACGTCACTTCAAGTCCAAGTTAAGTTAAGTCACGTTACGGCCATCGTAATCCCGCCATAAGTAATGATCAGCTTCTCCATTACGTTATAGAAAAGGTACCGCTGAACCAGCGAGTAGAGTTTGCAGCAGCAATAGCCGCAACAGCGACATCTCCTCGCAGCGTTCAGGCTCAAGCTAATAGTAATCAATAGAACAATCATAAGTATGTTAAACATCCAAGAAATTAAAGTATTACAGTGGAACATAAGAAGTTTACACGCAAATTATGATAATCTAATTAACCTTATGCACGAGCATGACCCGGATCTAATACATCTCAATGAAACATGGCTTAACAGTAAGAATAGACTCAAAATAAAAAAATTCACTATTCTCAGGGACGATAGGGAAGATGGTAAAGGGGGAATAGCCTCATTAATCAATGATAGGATAAAATTTAAAGAAGTAAAAGTAAAGCTAAACTCAACGACTACTAGGATACAATACATTGTTATAAAAATACAAGACATATTCTATATCAATATATACAACGAGCCTAAAAACAAAGCTTTTCATACAGAAATGAATGAACTATTAACACATATTAACAATGAAAAGATGATAGTTATAGGAGAACTTAACGCACATCATCATATGTGGGGAAATAAACTTCCCAATGCCAATGGTAACAAACTCATACAAATTATAGACGATTATAACTTGGTAATATTAAATACTGGAATATCGACACGACTTTGTAGGCCGAATGCCAATCCTAGTCCTTTGGATTTAACTTTAGCCACAAGCTCTATAGCAAACAAATGCATATGGGAAGTATTAGAGGATTGTGGGAACAATGATCACTTTCCGACCTTGTGTAAAATAGAAGAACCACAGATAGCATATCAACAAGTCCATCATATTAATATCACCCTGAGAGATCATAAGAAAGCGGATTGGAACAAATACTCTAGACACATCAATAAGCATATTGACATGCAGAACGTTTACAAATATAATGAGTTAGAAAAAATCCTATATGAGGCAGCAGATGAAGCAATACCATTAAAAAGTGTCACGACGGATAAACATAAAAAAACACGATGCATTTGGTGGGATAGTGAGTGCCAAAGGGCAATTGAATATAGGAAAAAAACATTAAAAACATTTAAGAAAAATATAAGTATGGCAAACTATATAGAGGTTAAAAAGCAAGTAGCCAAATCCAAAAGAATACTTAGATCTAAAAAAAAAAGTAGTTTTATAGAGTTCTGCAATACAATTAACAGACATACCGATATCACAAAAACCTGGAAGACGATAAAGAAATTTAATAATAATGTACAATCAAAGTTTAAAGACAAGTTCCCCAATCAGGAAACAGCGCTACAAATTCTATCAAACCTAACCATATGTAATATACATCCAGATTTTAATTGGATACCAAAAGAAAGTACAGAACCAGACTTTACATATAATGAGTTAAGAAACTGTATACGACCTAAAAAGACAGCCCCTGGAATAGATGAGATCTCGTGGAAAATGTTGCACTATACCCCAAAAGTATTTAAGGAAAAAATACTAATAATATACAACGAAACTCTCAATGGTAATCCCATACCTGATTCATGGAAGACCCATTTGCTATTACCTCTATTAAAACCAGGCAAAGATCCGTCTGTAGCCCAAAGTTATAAACCCATTACCCTCGCCCCCTGTATCAGTAAATTGTTAGAAAATATGGTCAAAAATAAATTAGAATGGCATTGCACCGTTCTCTGCAAGTTTCATAGAAACGGAAAAGAGTAAGTACATTTTCATAAATAAATAAAGTATCAATTATTTTTGATACGTATGTATTGACTGTATGTTATTCAGTGCACTACGAAAGTTTCTTCTCGAGGCGTAACGAGGAACTGAGCAACCATATAAAAATCTTTCCGCGCGATAAAGCGCGCCGAGCCGAAGCGCTGCGAAAAAAGTAAATCGCATTGTTTTTAATGGAGTAACGCACACTTAAGCGAAGCGCGGCGTACGGAAGCGCTGCGACCTAGGCGGAATTTGTTGCCGAGAATATTTTTCGCCGCTCTTCGGTGCGCTTCGTTTAAGTGCGTAAAGGCCGGCCACTGCGAGCGAAACGAAACTAAGTTGAGCGAAGATAAGATTTCTGTAAATCAGCTCCCATACTTCTAAATGTATCCGCGGCCACTGAAGCGAAACTAAGCGAAAATATGAGAACGAAGATTTTGTCCGTAGTTTAGTTTCGCGCGTTTTAGCCCATGTCAGGTTCCGACGAGTTTTTCGCAGCGACGCGTTTCAATGGTAGTATGTTATTTACTGACGTAGGAAGAATACGTACTTCGAAAAAAAGTTAAATATGTCTTCTAAAATAGCACAAAGTGAATTGTTAATTGAATGTGTTCGGAAACACGCAATATTATACGACACGAATTTGAAAGAATACAGTGATACCCATTCGAAAACCAAGATATGGGAACAAATTGCAAAAGATTGTGGCTTTTCAACAGGTAAGTTATTTATCTCACTATGATAATATAATAAGCATGATGATATTACTGATTTTGCCATGGTAAGCAACCCTGTAATGAGTTAAAATATTCCATGAAATCATTTCTGACTTCAAAGGCCTCTTGGGTAGCTCTTCGGGAATTACAAAGTTTTTTTGGGATGTTTGTCAACTGCTTAGGTCCAGAGTACTTGGTCACTTCATTGTTCTCGGATATATTTTCGGATAAATAATTATGTAAGACGCATGTAGCTTTAACTACATTGTCCACTACTTCCACAGGGATCTCAAATGGACTGCGGTATACTCTCCATCGTGCAGCTAAAATTCCAAAAGCATTTTCTACAATCCTACGTGCCCGAGATAACCGGTAATTGAAATGTTCAAGTCTAGGGTTGCCAGAAGCTTGTCTGTTTGGATAAGGCCTCATTAAATGTCGCAGTAATGGAAAGGCTTCATCCCCGACAGCCACGAAAGGCATTTGTTTACCGCCATCATACAATGGTTCATCTATTGGGAGGTTTCTTCCCGATTTCAGAAGTTGGCCAAGTGGGCTATTTGAAAATATTCCCCCATCACTAAATCGACCTTTGGCGCCAACATCTATTGCTATGAATTTATAATTGGCATCCACTAGAGCCAGGAGTACTATGGAGAACGTCTTCTTATAATTAAAAAATGAGGAACCTGACTTTGCAGGCGCTTTTATTGTTACATGTTTTCCGTCAATGGCACCTATGCAGTGGTCAAAATGCCATTTCTTTTTAAATTCAGCAGCAGTCTCTTTTAAATTTTCTGTACTTGGATCTGGCATAAATTTTGGTTGCAATCTCAACCACAACGCTTGACATACTTCGTTGACGCATCGTGCAACAGTTCGTGGACTTACTCGATAGCTGTATGCTATGCTCTTATATGAATTTCCTGTTGCAAGATACCTGAAAAAACAAATTATATCATCAATAATTATCATATCAGGTAATATATAAATTTATGGATCTATCCACTATATTTACTGATTAATAAACAATAAACTTATATTTAGTGTAGTATCATAAGAAGGAAAAGCATTTTTTTTACTTTTCAGGCATTGAAGCTAAAACTAGTTGGAAAAATCTTATTGACAGCTATAGATGCTCCCTCAAAACTGCCAAGGCTGGCAAAAGTGGTGATGCCGCGAAAAATATCAAAGTGTGGAAGTTCACGGACCAGATGAGTTTCTTAATCCCTTATATGAAGGATCGACCAAGGAGTTCCAACATTAGACATGATGATGACACAGGATTTCAACTAAATGAGACACAAACGGAGAAATATGATGAAGTAAATGAAAACTCCCACGATGAGATCGATGGAGCCTCTGATAAAGTGGACTATAATGAGGGAGAAGTTTCCCAAGGTACTGAAACCCCATCCACATCAAATGAAAAGAATGTAAAAAGAAAAGAGCAACATCGAACCTATCAGAGATCTCCAAATACAAAAAGACTTGCAAAAGCGAAAAATAGTCCATTAGAGTTTCTCAAGGAACAAGCTAAGAAACGTGAGGAGAGATCTGAAGCTAGACAACGCCATAGGGACAATCTGCTCCATTCATCTCAGGACAGCCTTAAATTATTTTTTGACTCTATGTATGAAGCCACACGGGTTTTGCCATTACCACAACAACGTCAAATACGAAAAGAACTTTTCAATGCAGTTTCTGCTGCTGAGGAATTGGCTGACAATCAATCTAATGCTAGTTCTACACCAATAACACTTTCAATATCAGATTCCGACGAAACGCGCGATTTTGCATTACTTGGATCTAATTTTCAAGCTTCACGTGTACATCAGCCAAACGATACAGATAACGATTATGAAATATTAAACGTTGTGCAAAACTTTCTGAAGTAGATACAATCTGATGTAGGTACTCAATAAGTATAAATGTATAAAGTGAAAAATATAAGAAATGACCGAAAAAGTATAATTATTACTGCATGTTTACTTACCTGAGACAGATGGCAAATCTTTCTTTGGTACCTATCGCTTGTCGAAAATTTGTGTTTTGCTTCTGAATATCATCAGATATTAATTCGTGCAATTCATAAAATTCTGCTCGAGTTCGCCTGAAATAATTCTTGAATTGACAATCATCTAGTTTCCTAATGAGATTATGAAATTCTCCAAATTTTGTTCTTGATTTCATGTAACTGCTCATCCAACATTGTTTACTTTTCGTGTCCAAAACAACGGCGGCAATTTCTTCAAAAAACTCTGAATCATCTGATTCCGAACTTAGATCTAAAGATATAGCTTCTTGTGTAACAGAACTCATTTTCAAGACGTCCATCAGCACGAAAACGCAGCTCACTACTAATCGAAAATCGTTCTCAGTGGCCGCTCAAAACTTATTTTCGTTTAGTTTCTGTTTTCTTCGCTTAGCCTAGCTTAGTTTCGTTTCGCTCGCAGTGGCCGCCCGCCTTTATAGCTGGCAACCCAAAGAGAAGCTTTTCAAACGAAGTTTATACGATGGTAGATACTTACTTACTACACTGCTATTATTACGGCATAAAATGAGTGCGGAAGAGGAAAAATTGGTTTCTTTAGTAGAAACCCGTAAATTCTTGTACGATATGAGTGATCCACTATACAGTAACCAAGAAATAAAAGACAATCGTTGGGCAGAAATAGCTAAGGAAATAAATTTAGACGGTAAGTTTTTTACACTTTATTATTTGTTACATTCTACCAATTATTAGACATAACTTAATAGAGAGTCCTATAATGAAGTACTAGAGAACCTAATTTTGAACAAACATCTACGTACCTACCTAAAAGAATTATTAATTTTCTCCTAAACATACAAAACAACACTATATATTTATAATTGAAAGAATGGGTGGTCAATTTGTAAGCAATAACTCTGTACTAATACTAAATATTACATGAGATTACCATTCTAATAATAATAATAATAATTGTAATAATAATAATTTATTTGACTGTTAAAACGACACCACGATGGCGCTTAACTTTGCATTCCTTTACGTACAATAGCATTTTACCATTCTACTGACCCGACTGAAGCGAAGTAATCTTTAAAATTTTCTCTGACAGTCATAGCCTCTGATGTTGCATTTCCTCCAGTTTTTCTGATATTATCAAAAGCATCAGTAACATCGTTTTCATTATACACTTCAATTCCTCTGACAATTTCTTCTTCCCTAATAAAATTATGTAAACAACAGGTGGCAAATATAACAGTGTCAACGTGCTTGGGAAGCATTTTCAATCGTCTTTGATATATTCGAAATTTTGGGATAAAATACCAAATGCATTTTCTGATACCCTGCTGGCCCTACTAAGACGATAGTTATATATTTTCTTAGTGTCGTCTGCCTGAATTTGAGTGCCAGGGTAAGGGCGCATGAGGTGTTTTTGAAGAAGAAAAGCCTCATCTCCGACTATAACATGAGGTAATTTTTTATTACTTCCTGGCAGCTGCTTATCTGGAGGAATATTCAGAGAATTTTTTAATAATGATTTTCCTATATGGGAGGAAGCAAAAATACCACCGTCACTGTTTTTACCGTAAGCACCAATATCAACTACAATAAATCGATAGTTTGCATCTACTAAAGCAAGTAATACAACACTAAATGTTTTTTTATAATTGAAAAACAGTGATCCGGTATTTCCAGGAGCTTCCATGGTGACATGTTTTCCATCGATAGCTCCTATACAGTTTGGAAAGTTCCACCTTGCATAAAATTGTTGTTCAATACCTTTCTACATATCCACTGATGGCGTAGACATGACCTCAGGACATAATTTTTTTACAATTGTATCACACGTATCGTAAACGATTTCACGAACAGTTGTTTCACCCAATCTGTAACTAAATGCTATTGACCGGAAAGAATCTCCAGTTGCAAGGAATCTGAAAAAAAAAGAATAAATGAAAAAGGTATTCTAAAATGTCCTAGTAAAATGCAGGTGTAATAGATTTTTTTAATTTTGCAGCAGCCGCTTGCAGAAGCAAATGGAAAAAGTTACGTGACTGCTACAGGAAAGCGATGAAAAATCGTCGTTCAAGAAGTGGCAGTGCTGCGAAGAAGATTAAGTTATGAAAACTGGAGAAACAAATGAGCTTCATTTTACCATTTATAGAAGAGAGACAACAAATCACACATTTACCGTCCACTTCAGATGAGGAAGAAACACAAACAGAAAGAAATACACAATGTGACGAAAATTCATTTGACATGCTCAGTCCATCATCCGCTTTACCCAGTCCTGGTTCATCACATTCCGCATCCAGTACACCAACTTCACATGTTACATCGAAACGAGTTCGTACTGTAAACAAAAAAAAGGCTCCATGCGTGGCAGAAGTATTGCAGGAATATATTGACACCCAAAGGGGTAAAAAACTGAACGTCCTGATTCAATTTCAAGTTTTTTTTTTCAAGTATGGAGGAAACTGTAAGAAATTTGCCTTTACCATTACAAATTGAAGTTAAAGCAAAAATTTTTAATATAGTAAATGAAGCAGAAAAAGCTGCTGTTATTGATTCCGCAGTACCTACATTTTCTTCTCAAACTCAAGCAAATGCTTTTCAAATGCAATCATTAGCAGGAACATCCACTCAATTTTCAAATAATATTCGATTTCATCAACAGCAGTTGCATATCAATCAAATTTAAAACGTCAGTTTCATTCAATTCCTTCTAACACAAATAATTCTCAAGTAATCCCACTACTAGATACCATATCTCAAATTCCTCAATGTGCATCGAATTTGCACCCACAAATGTATTGGGCTCAATCACATCAAGAAATCGTTCAGCCACGGCTTGATAATTTCACACCACAGCGCTTTTCGATGAACAGAGAGGTTGTATCAGAAAATGCTTCTAATATTTCTCATTGTTCACCTAATATAGATAATCCACGTTTACCTGATTCTTAAGAAAAGAAATTAGTTCTATAGGTAACTAGGCTATTTTTGCTTTTGATCGAAATAAAAAGTGTTGGTCCATTATTTTAGTTACATTTGAACTTATCTATACTCAATGTATTTCTGTTTCTAAATGTATTTCGTTTGTTTACACTTAATAAATTTATGCCTAAATACTTTTTCTTTCAAACCTACCGACATAAATGAATGATACCCACATAAAGTGTACTTACCTTAAGCAAACAGCTAACCGTTCTTCGGCCTCTATAGCTCGGCGAAAACTAGTGTTTTGTTTTACTATTTCCGGTTTTAATATTTCTAGTAATGCCAAAAATTTCTCGTAGCTCATTCGAAAATACTGATAGAATTTGTCAGGCTCGCTTATTAAATCTTTAAATAAAGTGTGGAATTCACCAGTCTGTTGCCTCTTTCGGCATATCGGATGCACCCACTTTTTTTTTCGTTTTTTTTTATCAGCTTCGCATAATACTGAAATCAAAACAATATCCTCCTCCTCCGAATCCATCTTCAACACTGCTTTTCATCTGAGCATACGCACTGGTTTCTGCTGTTCGATTCGGACGCCGTCGTTTTCTTCGCCTAAGTGCGCGTTACACAGCATTTTTTCGCTGCGCTTCGACTCGGCGCGCTTCTCTTCGCTTCGCCTAAGTGCGTGGCGCCCTTTAGCCGTGGCCTCTGCAGGCCAACGTTGAGGTTCGCTCCACGTTCGCCGAACGCCCGTCAGCAGAGCAATGTCGTGGCTCGCTGATGGCTTACCGGACGCTCTCGAGCGAGCCTAGCGCGGCCATAGAAAGCTCGCGCGCGGTTTGCCCAACACCCTCCGTGAGCAACGCGTTGGCCCATATCATACCTATACTGTATTACAGAAGTCAGAGCGTGCATAACGCTCACAGTAAACCACGGGCGAGCGTTGCGAGAGCGAACGATTTTCGAGAAGGATAGTAATGATACAATCCACAGAAAAATCGGGGAATAATATCGGGAAATACAATCATTTAAAGATCGCGAAAGAAATTCACAATCTAAAAAAAGATATTACCAAAATAAGAAATAAAGGAATAAACAGGTTAGGCATCGAATTTAATAATTACTTAGCGGCCAACAAATTTTGTGACAACAAAACCCTCCTTGAAAAAGGATATAACATATATATATATATACAGACCGATTCTACAGAGTCGCAGGATGGAATAAACGTGAGAGCGAGAGAAAGGCCATACATTTCTCGTTGGCTGAACAGAGAAACAACTTTTGCGAAGTTGCTAGCTCACGAAATATCTCAGTCATCCGTCTCGCAGGAGACGACCCGAGACCGAAAAGCGTAAAGCGATACGCGTTAGATGCTTGGACTTGGACTGCGGCCGGCAACGTTGCAAAACATCGTTCTCTGTCTCACTAACGAACTACTATAAGTTTATCGTATGCTCTTGTTGGATTGCCACCATGCGTTTCGATAGAAAACCTCCGTATATATATATATATATATATATATATATATATATATATATATATATATATATCCCTTTCAATCAAGTCAAATGTAGAGATATAATTAGACACATAGATACTAACTTCACTTCACTAATGAAGATTAGAGGTTAGTAACACTCATAAGACCGGTCACAGATTCACGACGGCACATGCGTTCTTCCAATAAGTAGATACTCAACACTTTACTGGGTGGTCAGAGCGTTCTGTAAGTTATCTTTCGGTTAAGTAACTTTACTCAGGACATTAAAGTTACTGTAATATCGGCCCTCGTATTATAAAAGGGTTTCAAGTAGAAGATCTACTTACTGGTCAAAGTATAGGTACCGATATTACGTTTGGGTGGGATTGATTGAGGAAATTAATTATCATCAGAAATTAACTGGTCCCTTAGTGAAGCATGGGCGCGGGGCTTCGCAAATGCCCGCTTTAATCGTGCTCAAAGAAATTAAACAACTGAATAAAACAGAAAATTATATCAACAAAATTATTAAGTCAAAATAACACAAAGAATTCGTTTATCCCGCCAAGTCAATCATATTATAAAAATTAACACAACCCCAAGTCTGAGATTCAACAAGACGAAATCAAATCTAATTTACCAACAAGGAACGTTCTTGGTTAAACCCCAAAAAATGAAACAACAATCGTTGCTAAATATTTACTGCCGACGCTTCGTCACGCTGTTGCGGACATAATCATGGCTCTATAAAGCAAAGTGGTAAGTATCTCTGATATAACCAATGTTAACGCTTACATTGTAGGTGGAGACAAGTTGTATGCAATACAAAGATAGGACCACTGTATATCGTCAATATGAGATGTATTGGAGGGCCATTATTGAAAAATAGAAACCCCCCAATTTTGACAGCGTGTTGGAGCAGTGGTGAAATACAACTAAGGTCGATGAGGTACCTGAAAGGTACCCCTAGGTGAAAATCCTCGTAATATGAGAAACTCATTCGATTTAGTCAACGCAATCAACAAATTCAACTTCTTACCTTACAGGGACCACACCTTCATATCTTTAGATGTGGTATCTCTGTATACCAACACTCCTATTGATGTGGCGTTAGACTACATCTCTTCCAGATTCGGGGAGCTTACGACCACCATCACCCTTGATCTATTAATTGACATCATTCACTTCATTTTTGATTCCTCGGTATTCTCATTCAGGGGTAAGACTTACAAACAGATTTATGGTTGTCCAATGGGTGGCCCGTTGTCCCCCATCATTGCCAATTTAGCGTTGATAGCTCTAGAAGAAAAAGTGTTTAACAGTTTAACCCCGTCTTTGCCACTATATTTCAGATATGTGGACGATACCCTACTCCTTGTACCGGAGAATAAGGTTCAGGTCATTATCGATACATTCAACAGGTTCCACCCGAAGATTCAGTTTACGTGTGAGCTTCCTAAGAATAACAACTTACCTTTTTTAGACGTCTGCATCTCTTTCAACAACGGACGTTGTATCACTAATTGGTACAGAAAGACTACACCTTCGGGTAGATATATTAATTCCCTTTCCTTTTCTCCAACGCGATACAAGCGAGCCGCCATTTTTAATCTGGTTGACAGGGCGTTTTTGCTGTCCCACGATTCTTTTAGAGCGGAAAACATTAAATTCATTATGGAAACTTTAGTTAAGAACATGTACCCCACTCACTACATTTCACATCATATAAATAGAAGAATACATCAATTAACAAATAATCCTAATAGTATCAATAGCCTAATTACCCCACATAACGCAACCCACACATCACTGGATAAAATTTTCATAAGACTTCCCTATCACAGCAATATGGAAAATTCCACTCTAAACATCCTAAATGCCTTAGACCTATATCCAGCTTGGTATTCTTTTACATCGTTTAACAATCTCATTTTCTCCAAAATTAAGGATCCAACCCCTAAGGAATACCAAAGCTGTGTAGTTTATCAAGTAACATGTGTCGATTGCAACCCCCCGAAAGGTTACATTGGAGAAACTCAAAGTGTTAAGGCCCTAGCGTAAGACTATAACTCACCTATCACGCCTCTCGCGTACAACTCTAACATTGTCAAGATTGATGCCCTCGATCGACAACTCTAAACTCCAGAGAGATTACGACCCTCGCGTAAACTGTAAACTCCAAAATGTCCTCTCTCGCTCAACCACTCTCACTCTTGAGCGAGTACGACTCGTTTAGCAACTCTAGACCTCTCCAGATACTTACGACCCTTTCGTAATAACTCTTTGCTCCTCGCTTCGCCCTCGCGAATGAAACTCTGACCTTCTTCACGGCCCCAGACCTTAGATACAACTCCTAACTCGTGATTTCGCCCTAGCGAATCCAACTCTAATAATCCTCACGGTCCCCGACCTAAAATAACTCTTACCCTCGACTTCGCCCTTGCGATTCAGACTCCAATAATTGTGTAGGTCTTCGACCTGAAAATAGCTAATTACTCTGGACTTCGCCCTTGCGAGTCAAACTCCAATAATCGTCAAGGTCCCCGACCTGAAAATAGCTCCTTCTCTTGACTTCGCCCTTGCGAGTCAAACTCCAATAATCCTCAAAGGTCGCAATCCTCAACGCAAAAGATGACCACTCACATCAAAATCACAACCGGACGGTTGTGCGGTCACGCGACCGACCCTGGGTTCGGCCTCTGACCGACTCCGGGCTCGGCCTTTCACCGACTCCCTAACTCTCAACTTGGTTCTTACCAAGAGCCCTCGACTCCCCCACTCCAAGTACCAAAATTCGATCAAAATTTACCTCCCAAATTGTAATTGGTCGAAATTTCTCTACTGAACCTATGAAAAACCGCGTTACGTCATAAAGTTCGTCTTCTTACTTACTTAAGTATTTTATCCGCTTCTGCTTATTTGACAGAAGTACGAAGCAGAGTCCCATTTTCGACCTAGGATATTGTTACCAATTCAACGCATCCAAGTCAGCTGTTTCGGCGTCATTTTACGAAATAATAATATTAGTATGTTCTAATTACCGACTTATTGTGTTACGAAATGAGGATAAATCACGTAGCGCTTTTAGTCAATTCATATACAGGGTCCTTCTTTCCTAACGTTACAAAATCTAATAAATAAAAGAAAAATCCCTTAAACACCCGCAGGGTGTTACATTACTGATAGGTGAATAAACGTTTACTGATCACTTACTCTTAACATTACTTGAGGGTTTACTGAGAGGTGAATAAACCGGGCCTATATATATCAAGTATTTCATTACGTACACGCGAAAAAACTACACCTCCAAACTTCCTAGATTGTGATATACTTTTATTCACGCGGCGTCCATGTATAGTATCGTACATGCGTCCATAGTCCGTGCGCCCACGTTGATTCCCTTTTGTTTCTGATTTGTTTACAAACAACGTGTGAACTTTGTTTACAAACAACGTATGAACCTTGTTTACAAATAACATCGAATGGTTAAATTTATTAATCAACAAGAAAGTGCAAAAAGTGAAAAGAATTTGTTGTTGGTGTTATTGGAATATATCAGTTTTATAAGTTTAGTCCAGCAAATAAAGGCCGATCAAAGTTGATGTGCAAGAATGAGGAAGACGAAAATTTCGTGCAAAGTTCTTTACAACAATGCATTTCGTCAGTACCTTCAAAACCTATTCAGATAGACAAGATGACTTCAATTTTCGGCAATGTGACGCACTGTTAAGTGCAAATATTCCATTAAATAAGGTACAAAATCCTAAGTTTAAACAGTTCTTGGAAACATGTTCCAACAAAAAGTACCTCACGAAAGTACACTAAGAAAAAATTGTTTGTGCCGTTTACAAAAATGTAATTGAAGATATAAAAAACCAAATTAACAGTCAGTTTTTATACGTTATTGTTGATGAGACGACCGATGTTCGATGTCGTTATATTGCAAATCTGTTAGTTGGAAAATCCAAATATTTTCCCAAAATCTTTTTTATTAAGTACGAAGGAGTTAAAAAAACCAATAGCGTAGAAATTGTTCGCTTTATTAATGAGTTTGATGGCTTTTTTGCTCAAGACATACTACCGCCTGACAAAATTCTCCTTTTCGTTACAGATGCGGCAGCGTATATGATTAAAGCTGGGGCAAATTTAAAAAAAAAATACAAAAATTTAATCCACGTCACTTGTCTATTGCATGGAATGAAGAGTTGCCGAGGAAATTATAGGTCAGTTTCTTTTAGTCAATTCCTTAATTTCAAACGTAAAAAAAATATTTAGGAAAGCACCCATACGAGTCCAAGTATATAAAGAAAAATTGCGAACCGGTAATTACCCGATGGGGGTAATGGCTAGATGCAGCCACATTCCATGCGAACAACTATAATCGTATTAAAAATGTAATGGAGTTTTCAGATTCAGCTGAATCAATTGTTAAGACCAAAAGTTTATTTGAAAAACGCGAGATTCTAGATCAGTTGACGTATGTTAAAGCTCCTTATAGTTTTTTAGGTCATTTAATTAAAAATTTAGATACTAACCAAATGTCTCTAATAGATTCAATTTGTATTGTAGAGCAATGTGAAGATTTATTGAACAATGTTCCAGGTCAAATTGGTAAAGTTATATTAGATAAATATTACAGTGTTACAACTAAGAATGATGGATTTCAAAAGCTAGCAGAAGTATCAAAAATTGTATCACTCAGTTCGACTGTTAAAGATAGTAATTTACATTTAGACCCCGAACATTTGGCATCATTAAAATACGCACCGATTACTTCAGTTGACGTTGGAAGAACATTTTCAACATATAAAAATATTTAAAACTGTAAAAGACAAAATTTGAGTGTCGAAAAGCTAAAAAGACATTTAATTATAAGTTGCTACATACACTTTGTTCGCGGAAGCGATCCCCGACTAATCCCTGACAATCCGCGACAAATACCTGATTGCCGACTACGCATGCGCGGTTGGAAACAAATCCGGGATATGTCTGGGATTGACAACTCTCCGCGAACGCGTTATGATTGGTTGTGGTGATATTTTGAATTGTTCGACTAGGTTTTGGCGGTTACGTCTTCTGTGTAATTTACTACAATTACTAGTGCTAGGTCTGTTTAGTGATCAGTGTAATTCCTAGTGTAATTTACTAGTGCTAGGTGTAATTAGTGTAATTACTAGTGTAATTTACGAATACCAGTGTTTGGACAAAATAGATTAATGATGAACAGTGAGGTGGAACGTGGTAAGTTTATTTCTTTATTTCATAAGCGAATTTGTGGAAATTAGATCCAGAAGTATCCTACAAGAAGAATTATACAGCCATGGTAAGACATGGTTCACTGTTAACGAGTCTGGGCGCCATTAGTCGTCAGGCCGCCAAAAAAAAACATAACCTTTCCTGACCAAAAAAATCAGGAGCGTAGCTGGAGCGCTCTACCGTACGATTATTCCCGTCGATTACCTTACCGGTTATGTATGTAATCCTATACATAGAAACATTAATGATTTACCTCGAAACCCAAAAACATCACTGTAAAGTAATCATCAGCGGAATGGGTCAGATTTTAAGAATGTGTAAATCATTTTAGGTTGTTTCTGGGAATTCTGGGATTACAATAACCGGAGAAGTAACACTGTAATTACTAGTCCTTCACTTAAACACTCCATTATCATACGAATTAATTTGAGTATCGACATCGTTACCCTAATGATTTTCTGAAGTTTGGTATAAATATTCCAAAATTCTTGTTGCATTTATTAGTTCACGGTTTGTAACCATCGAGTTATCATGCTGCTGAGAGACTTCTACAACACATTCATTATTTCCGAAGAAGCTGCCATACAGTATCTACGACAAAACCACCCACTTGATGAAGCAGACCACATTGATCCATGTCATCGATGTGGAACGGGGATGCAAGAAAAACGACGAAAGCTGAAAAATGGAGAAAACACTCCCGTTTTCCGGTGTCCGCGGAAAGGTTGCCAAACCACCAGATCCATAAGGAGTGGCAATCGATTTTTCCACTACACCGACCTGAACGACAGAATTAACTGCAACCTCAGATTGACCGAGATACTTGAACTGGTGTACATGTTTTGTTTTGATGTGCCATTCGAAACAGTACAGGACGGAACTGGGAAGTCCCCAACAACAATTACTGACTGGTTCAACATGTGCCGGGAAGTTTGCAGTTTCACAGTATCTGTACGCAATCGAGGGCAGATGGTAGGGACTCCAGAAGATCCAGTGCAGATCGATGAAGCCTACTTTTCCGGACGGAGGAAGTATAATCGTGGCAGAATGCTCCAAGGCGACCAGCGAGCAGAATCCGAAGATAGCGATGCGGAAGTGGACAACAACCGAAATCATGGCAGACGCGTTGACGGCAAATGGGTGTTCGATCTATGGAATTCTCAAGAAATTCGATATTTTTATGTGGAACGCAGAGACAGAGACACGCTTATACCAATCATCCAACGAGAAGTGCATGCGGGATCGGTAATCCATTCTGACGAATGGCCAGCATATCGGAGCCTACAGCAATTGGGTTTTGTCCACGAAACGGTTAACCACCAAGAGAACTCTGTGGACCCCAGAACATCAGCTCATACGCAAAGAATTGAGATGGCTCCTGGCTTGATTCGAAGACGAAATTCTTGAAAAAAATGAGAGGTGTGCCACTGAATCATCTTCAGTCACATCTTGATTTTTTTACATGGAAACGGCTACAAGGCGATGGTGATTTATTTGTAAATTTTTTGCGTGATATGAGATCAATGTACAGATAAATATATATTGTGTGTATGATCGTTTCTAAATTATAGTATATTATTTAAGTAAATTGTAATGTAGCAGAAAATAAAATTCATTTCGACAAACTGATTTTTAACAGGGCCTTATAGTAGGTAGAACACGTAATTCAGGTAGAGCGCACGCTGTGGACGCTAGCGTCAAGATTATTTAAGGGAATTTTAGGTGAAGAAATTATAATTTATTGTAACCGAATTTAGGGAACTTTTTACATAATTTAATCATTGAAAGTAATACGCGTTGTTTTACAAAACAGAAAAACAATTCATAATTAAGAGCGAGGATAAGTGTGAACAACATTATTGGATTGTTTTTACGATCGCACACGAATTAATAACACGAGCGACCATGTCACGTTACTAGAGGAAAACAATTACGATTAAACGTGGACCGGTCAAGTTCGATTCGCCATACTCAGCTGACTAAGCATAACACGACGACTAGGTAACTTGATAACAAACGATTCTCGAGAATGTCAGTCTAGTGCAAGGTTACAAAACAAATAATATCTCATTTAACTTATGTAAAATTAATCTGTATAAAAACCCTGAAATTTGGCATAATAAATTTAGTATACCCTAGTATGCTCAAAACGACAGTGTGTTGTGATCTTTCTTCACGCCACTTAACCCGACAACCCAAAACCTAACAAACTTCAACCCGGAGAGTACGTCACGCCCTCTCTCCAAACTACTAGAACCTCAAACCCCGGATCTGCACAATACGCCCTCAGATCCAAACCCGGAGAAGTACGTCACGCCCTCGCTCCAAACTACAAGAACTTCAAGAACTTCAAGAGATCACGTCATGCCCTGATCTCCGCCTACAAGAACTTCAAGAACTTCAAAAAGATCACGTCACGCCCTGATCTTCAATCTACAAGACCGTCTTCAGCCTTACAACCTGGAGACAAGATTTATCTCCGCAGCCACCCACGAGTTACGAGAGATATCTACATACAGTCCACTCTCTAGAGAGATCACTTCACAGTTTCGTTCATGGTCCTTCGAGCCCTTAGAGTCCAGCGACCCAAGAAAGCTCCTGAGTAAGTCAAAAGCAACTTCACCAGGACACCGAAACTACAAAGACTACAAGTTCGAAAAGACGGACCAGTTTACACTTTCGTTCACACGCTAAAGTAGTATTTCTCCGGTAGAGCGCACGCTAAAGTGGCACCGACCATTTTCTTTCATTTTGGGCCACATCTAAAACAAAATCCAAATTCGGCGTGGAACGTACCATATACAGTGAAACCTTCGGCAGTGGACACCTCTTATTTTGGACACATTTTAATGTGTCCCTGCATTTTCCCATTATTCCCCATGTAAAAATAACTCTCTAATATGGACACCCTGTACCTCTCTAATCTGGACATGGACACTTTGTTTACCTGAGATGTGGACAGTCTTCTGGGAATTCCTTGTCCTTAAACACTAAAGGGATCTCGTTAGTAGGTAGTAAGTAGCACGTGTTAGGTTGATTGCGGACAAATTACATATTTTTCTAAAAAAGGTTACCTGCTTGCTATTTAACATACATAGATGTATCCAAAATGTTCACTGTTGAAATCGGTTTATCGCGACTCGGTTTGTTGTAAAGACGAATTAAAATGGCACCGCGTAAAGAATTAACGTTACGTGAAAAAGTTGAACTAAATTAAATTTTCCGAATCGGATCGATGTGGTGTGCGAGAAGTGGCAGAGCCATTTAAAGTTTCAAAAAGTTCCAGGGCAAACATTTTGAAAAGAAAGGACGAAATTTTAAGAACTTTAGACACGGCAATGAAGAAGAAAAACGTCATTTTCGAGATCCCCAAACGTTACTTCTTGATAAAATTGTGTTTGAGTGGTTTTCGAGAATGCGCGCAAATAATCTTCCTATACTTGGGCCACTAGTTCAATAAAAGGCCAAAGAAGTAGCAGCGCAGTGCAAAATTGAAAAATTTCAAGCTTCCAATGGTTGGCTGCAAAAATTTTGAAATCTTCACAATATTGTTTTAAATCTGTCTGTGGGGAATCAGCAGCTGTTGACCAAATTTCTGTGCAAAATTGGATCAAGAAACTCCCAGAAATTGTCAGAAATTACGCACCTCGACACATATGGAACTTAGATGAGACTGCGCTTTTCTATAAAGCACTTCCTAACAAAACTTTGTGCTTGAAAAACCAAAATTGCTTTGGGGGTAAAGCATCAAAAGACACACTAACTGTTATGTTGTGTACAAATTTATTAGGTGATAAAGAGATCTGCGAAACCAAGATGTTTTCATCGAATTTCCATTGAAGATCTTCCAGTGGTGTGGAAATTTAATAAAAAGGCGTGGATGACTCAAGCAATGATGACTAAATGGTTAGGTAAGTTACATAACAGATTGTAAGATTATGCATTAAAGTAATAATGTTTTCTATCATCAAGGTGCTTTGGATCGAAATATGGAGAGACAGAATAGAAAAATTTTGTTATTTTTGAATAATGCTACATCCCATGCCAAGCTCGATTTAAATCACGTCGAGTTAATGTTTTTCCCTTCAAACTGCTCTTCGGTGTGTCAACCCTTGGATCAAGGAATTATTAAAAGCTTCAAGATAAAATACCGTTCATTTCTTTTAAAACATTTATTGGCTGTCATGGAAGTTGCGGAAACAAGTAAAGCAGTGTTGAAAGTTCTGCCCATTATATTTTCAAGGAATTTGTTCGGGTAATGTTAACGTTAATGCCCCAGTATATTAGATGGCCGCAGAATCACAGAGGTGTAATCACTGTAAGTTTTTTCTTTAGTACAAGAGTATTACTGTTATCATGTATCTTTACTTGTGCTATAGGAATTTCATGAGAAATCTCGAGGATTCCCAGGTATTATAGGAGCTGATGATGGTTGCCACATTGCTATTAAAAAACCTTACAATAATGGCAATGATTATTATAACAGGAAGCAAATTCATTCCATCATCTTGCAAGGTAAAGTAAAACTCAGATGAAATATCGAAATTTCAAATTTGACTTCTTACAGGAATATGTGATCATCGTATAATGTTTATAGACATTTTTGTTGGAATGCCAGGTCTGATGAATGATGCTCGTGTTTATCGGAACAGTGTTATTTATGGACAAATAACAAATGAGGAACACCCTCTTATTCCACCTAATCTGCATATTCTTGGCGATTCAGCATATCCTTTGATGAAAAATTTATGAACTCCATTCAGAGATAATGGACATTTATTTAACTCCGAATGAAGTAAATTATAATCAAAGGCTCAGTTCTGTAACAGCTGTGATTGAAATAGCTTTTGGACGACTGAAGGGTAAATTTAAGCGTCTGAAGTACATAGATGTGGCAGATCCTGGTTTTGGGACTGACGTGAGTGCAACAGCTTGCATATTACATAATTTTATCATTGTACATGATAACGATGGGGAGGCATTTAAAAACGAAGATGATATACCTGAATATCCTTTGGAAGAAGAAGATGACGATCTATCTGATGAAAATAGGAACTTAGGTGTGCAAAAAAAGAAGAAATATCGTTCAAATTGTAAGAAATTAATTTTGTATTTTTCAAAATAGGAATGAAGCTATAATTTATAATAAGCTTTTAAATAAATTTATGAACATATCAAACATTATTCATTAACATTGAATTTATCTACATTCACATTTTTTCAATTAATGTCATAAGAATTTTGTTCCGCCTCTGTTGAAGTAGCGTTGGATTCTGCAAGGATCAATTTTAATGATTTCAGTTCTTCAATACGTCTTTCTTCCAGTTCCACCAACCTTTTTATAATGCCATACAGTGCTCAAATTTTGAGCCCTTTCTCCCTTTTTTGGTTGTGGTGCAACACTATTACCTAAATCTATCTTTACCAGTTTTGGTACATCACTCGAAGAAGGTATGACGTGCTCTTCTTTAGAGGATCCAGGCTGTGGAACTGTGATAAAAAGTACATAAGAGTTTGATAGTTGTATTATTGTTGTGTTTACATGTTACACTGCTAAAGGAGGAAACTGTCTTGGGAAAATTGACAGTTTTATCTTCATGAAAAATATCTTCGAAATCACCAAAATACTCCCATGAAATCCTCCCCCTTCCTGTTTTTTTGGTAGTATCTCTTATGGTGGAGTATCTCTTCTTTAAATTTCTCCACTTTCTGTCTAAAATATCAGTAGTGACAGAACCAAAATTATGTTGGCAAAATTTTTCAATAATATTAGACCAGAGGTCTTTCTTTTTAAATGTCGGTCCCCTAAATTGAGCTTTTAATTCTCTATATGATTGTAATAAGAGTTTCGTGGCACCGCGGTCCCACGAGAAATCTAAAAATAAGCAAAATTATTATAAACATATATCAAGCCTCATAATGCCTCAATTATCATGTCATTTGTACAATTTTATCAATATTCAAAATTGAAACCAAAATTTTTAGGAAAAATTAAATGCCTACAACCAAAAGTCACAACTTTAATATCTAAAGTAAACATGATAAAACTTTCCACCCTCCACGTAGCCCAAGCATGATACATATTTATCTGTAACAGTTATTACCTGTTTTTAGAACATCCTCTTTCTTACGGCAAGACAAAGATCCATGAGGAGTATATCGATATAAATATATATCATGAAGGAAAGTATATTATTAATATTAATTATTTAATTATTAATTATGAATATATAAACAATATTTATTTATTTTTATCACATTGTACCTTTCTCCACGTTTTCTGACGTTTCCCGGATTTCTGTACCGCTTTCCACAACCTGCTTCTCAGATTCTTTTTAATATTTCGAAATCTCATACAGTGTATTCTCATACATGTAACTCTTGTTCACTGCCATTTCTAACTATAAAGTATAACCTCATAAACCAAGTTGTTACGGTACAAATCTAGCGCGTTTGCTGACGACCGCGAGTGAGAGGAAGCGCGAGGGAGAAAGAGAGAGTGAGAGTCGTGGTGCGTAGTCTCCTTCCTTTATACACGTCGAATCGTAGCGCGTTTATCGTCCCGTCGTGAGGCCCGTTCGGGTATCGTTTTTTTTTACAGTCTTACCGATCGCGTAGGCAACTTTAGTTTAGGTTTTGGTAGTTCTGTAACTTCCGGATGGCCCTCCGGCCCGGAAGAGTTATCCCTCACTAATGTTCTGTTACTTCGGGGTTTATCTCCCGCTCTGAGCTCTCAGCGTTCCGTGTTTCGGGTGACTCGCGTTTCACAGTTGGTACCAATGATTTTGTTCTCCGCGGAGCGGGTCTGCCTTGACTCCCTTTTTGCTCTCGTTCGTCGTTGAGGAGACCTGGTGGGAATTCGACTAGACGCCATTTTGTGCGGATGTGATTCGTTCTCCCAGGGCTGATTCCTCGAGCGCCTTTGAGGGTTGGTGGTTGCAGCTTCATCGTGGTTGATTTGCACCTTTCGCATATAAGTGGATTTAGCAGCCCCGGCGTGTGCGTGAGGCGTGAGGCGAACGAGTATCGTCCACGAATGAGTATCCTCCACGTGTTCGAACGGCCCGTAATTGTTACGGTAACACAAGTGTGTCTTTTATACAGGGATTATTATTCACGATTTGCTCAAGAGCGGGAGGGGGTCATGTTAGATTTGAGGGCGGGTATTTAATTCAATGTACCACATGTTTAGTACTCGTGTTCTGTAGGGTTCTACGGCAGGGTCTTACCCTCTGCGTTCTACGGCAGGGTCTTACCCTCTGCGTTCTACGGCAGGGTCTTACCCTCTGCGTTCTACGGCAGGGTCTCACCCTCTGCTTTCTACGGCTGAGACACCCCCCCCAGAGAACCTACGTCAGAGGCGGCTTCCCTAGAACAGGACTGCAAAGACCGGCGGAGTCTCAACGGAGTCAACCGACCGTCCCCGTCGAGAGCTACGAACCCGGACCGACGAGGGTTGGGATTGGGGAGCCAGGTTTTCGCTAGCATAGTTTAATTTTAGGTACTATTGCCAGGCGTCCTTCAGACACCTCGCTAGTTTTTTTTGCTTTAACACGGGCCCGTCGTTTTGCTTACGCAATCGGTTTGATTCTAACCTTTAGTTTTTTGCGTGTTCGATTCAATTGTTTCTTCTCTTGTGTTTGTGTTCAGCGGATTTGCATTCGTCCGAATTATATTGTTTTATTTTAACAGTTCGTTCTTCTTTTCCCCGCGGAGTCGGTCGGAGTCCAAGGAACTTTCTCCGTCACCAGAAGGTTTCCCCGTTAACCGTAAAACGAGGTGGCGCTTAATAAATAAATTCCCACGTGCTAGCCGGAGCTGCTCGTGTCACCTGGTTCCTTGGATTTCGGTCGGGTTCCTATCTCCCCAATTATTTTTCAGAACGATCGAGAAAAGCTTCACCCAGTGGTAGTCGTCATACTTCACTGAATCATTTCGACATTTTAGAGAGGCTAGGGCTCTCCACTAAAAGAAATTCTAAATAGCACACGTAGCAAAGTAATACTGTGTAATACTGAATATAAAAAAGCACTATAAGCACCAATAGCTTGCTAAACTTAATAAACAACCAAGCGCGGAAATGGTGGAAATAAAAAAGTGAGCCTCTCCTCGTTCCTGACAGAATTTTTATTGATAGAATTGATGATAGAATTGATAGAATATCTGATAGAATAGATAGAATTTTATCCGACCGCTACGTTGCGTTTGGAGCGGAGATGGTAGCGCACCGTTCATCAGAAAAGTTCGAAACAGTTGCGCAACTGTTTTGTCTGCTGAACGCACCCATTATCTACAGAGAAGTTGAGGCAATTTTGGCCGATAATTTGAAAAGTGAAGTAAACCACACAAAAAAAGTTGAAATCACTTTTAAAGAGATGTGGAGCGATATCAATTCACTCATAATACCTCTTAATAACACTGATTCTAATGGTAATTCAAGTAGCGAATAATGTCACAACTTTATGTTATTCTTTAATTCCTTCCTTTATTCTTATTCTTTATCTTTATTTACTATACCTTTGACTATTCTGTTTTTCTAACGGTGATTTTGTAGTTATGTGTAGTTTGTTATATGTATGTTTGTATATAGTGTAGTGTACGTAAGTTGTAATTTTGTGGCCCAGAACCACTATCAGCAACTAATCGGACTATGGTCATTCGATTCGCTATTCAATTCTACACATGTGACCAAAATTTAAAAAAAATCCATTCAGCGGAACAGTTTGAAAAAAAATAAAAACCGGGTTGTCGACGTGGATGCAATGTCGAACTGAGCTGATTTCTTAATCGCTCCGAGCGATCTTTTAACTACTAATTATTGTATGGAAAGTCCATTTGTTATAGAATATTTCGAATATATGCGAAACGTTCACAAAATTGATTTTGGGGAACACTTGAGTTAACTCTTTAAATTTGAAACCCGACAACTCTTTTCCTTATAAAATGCATTCTATTCGTTTGAAATGAGTTGTCGGAATCAATTTGTGGTTTATTGAACGAAATCAGACGATAAATGTTTAATTGTAAACGTTTAATGGCTAGAACAACATCGTAATTGATTTCCCCCCAATACATTTCGTCTCCGTGCGCTACTGACCGCTTGTGCATTCTCTGCTAAATTGGACGTTGAGAACGCTTGGACGCTAACTTCACACCGGTCATTTCTGACCAAGTTAAGGGACAATTTGTCCGCCCGCTCATGCCTACATTCACGGAACGTGCTTTCCGAGACGCGGCGCAGCAGCTTGATATCCAGGCTACGCTTGGGCCCGGTTGTCTCAAAACCGGTTAAACTGTTGACAAAAATGGTAAGGATCATTTTTGTAGGTAATAAACTGCTCTTCTTTTCTGTTCAAACACAAATTGCCTTAGTGTCATATTTTGGCCAATATCGGGGAAAATAGTCGGGAAAAATGGATTTTGACAAAATGAAGCCATTTTCCAGCCTCTTCCGCACATTTCCTGGTGGACCTTTTTTTCAGAAATTAATGTACCCATGTATACCTACAAGTTTAAAAAAAGTCTGGGATCTATCTGATGTCAAGGTTCGGCGGTTTTTCGGCCTTTGTTTACTGGACTATTTTAGCTCAAGAAATTAGTGAAAAAGCGTTCTTGGTTCGAAAAACCTATAAAACTGTTCGTTAGTACAATTATATTATCGTTCCCGTGTTTTTGCTTGACTAAATATTTTTTGGTTAATCCTTGCAAAAACTTTGTTTTAGAAAGTGTGATAAAAATGGATGAGTGTCTATCATCTACTTCATCGACGACAAAACTAGAGGCAGTTAAACCATTAGAAGAATGTCATCTTTGCAAGAAAATGTTTAAAAGTGTGAAACTAAGAAACCGTCATGTTGTTCGAGTCCATAAAGTACCTGTATTAAATCCTAAAGCAAGTTGTATTTATTGCCCATTATGTGAAGAAAAAACTTTTTTAAAGAGTCATGAGCGATTACGGACACATCTTCAGGAGTTTCACCGGGTACGTATTAATCAGATTTTAATGTTGGAGTTTTCGAGCGAACTATAATTTAGGACATGGAAACATGAAGAAATTTTTGATGCTAATTTTGCTATATGCAGACTGAATAAGGAAAGAGATCACAAGATGGTATATTATGATTGTAACAGAAATGATATCAAAGGTAGGTTAAATATATTATTAAGTATAACGTCATTAATTAAGTAGACAAGTAATAACTACAAAATATATCTTCTATACTACAGTAACATTAAGTAAATTATTAGGATACAAACCTAATTACAAAAGCAGAACTGAGAAATCTGGAGGTACCATTAAAATCAAAGGGGTATGACCTTCCAGATTAATTTGCAAAGTGTGCGATGAAGGAAAATTATCAGTTAGTTACTGGACGACACATGTGGGGCATGAAGAAGAACTGCAAACCAAACATCTTTCGAATTTAGAAAAAAAAAGGGATTGGAGAAGCTGCAGGCAGGGGTTCAACCAAATAGAATATTAGAAGACTCAAGGAAACTGGAAGCACCAATCCTGGGAAGAATAAATGTTCTAACTGGTCAAGATATTACAAATTTGTCAAAGAAACATAACATTAAAAAAAACGGGATCAAACTGAAATGGTAGCAGCAGAATTGAAGGTACAGGAATGGAATGCTAATGGAAAGAACCATGCTTTTCTATTCAAGAAGGAAGGTATGTAACAAACAAATGCCTTTTTTATTTTAAAACATACCTATTATATAAATAAAATTACTTGGGTAAATCTTGGGTATTATGCTCAAAAGTAGGCTTTAAATTTTGGGTATTATGGGTAAACAATTATTATGTATTGATACTCTAGAATCTAGAGTATAGATTCTCTAGAATAAATGGTTTGGGTTATAGTTTGTTGTAAGATGTAAACCTTGGTGTGTGTGGTGATGGTTGTTTAATTTTGGTGCTGGGTAATTTTAATAGGAGAAGCACATAGTGTTCTGAAGAAAGAAGCTTTTGCTTTAGCTTTTATGAATTTAAGAATGGAAGCTAAACTACAATTCCCTGACATAATTTGCATGGGTGGCACACATGGTACAAATAAGATAGGAATGCATCGGACAGTATTGCTGATTAAGGATGACAGAAATGCAGGATTTCCCGTGGCTTTTCTACTCTCAAATAGATTGGACCGGCAAATTCAGGAGGGTTTTCTAGGTAAGTACCAATGGTTTTGCTTAGGTTTATTCAATGCCTGTTTCAAAATAATTTTTAAATGCATTTGTAGCTGCCCTCAAGGATAGAATGCAAATGAATATTCAAGCAAAATGTGTCATGAGTGATGATGACCCGAAATACTATAACGCGTGGATCAATATTATGAATAATTCACCACAGAGGCTCCTGTGTACATGGCATGTTGTGAAGAACTGGAATTTCCAAGGCAAGAAGAAGATTCATGATCAACAAATGAAAAATGAAAAGAATGAAATGAAACGAATAATTAATGAGACTAATGAAGATAAATTTATGATACTTTGTAATAGATATTTATTAAAATTACAAGAAGCAAATGAAATGGATTTTGTCAACTATTTGACTAGGTATGGACCAATTCATGATTTAGTATGTTAGTAGTGTGTATGTAGCCTTAATCATAAATATTTTTTTGTTCTAGATATTATTTTCAAAATGCAGAACGGATAAAAATATGGGCCCATTGGTATAGAAGAAATTCTGGAATCAACACAAACATGGCAATAGGATCACGGAACAACTTACTAAAAACAAATCAACTAAAGAGGAATGCAAGAGTGACAATCGAGAAACTGCTGGATACAATCGACGATCTAGTGGACATCAAAATGTGGAAGAGAATAGTGGACATTGAATGACCAAACGCAAACAATTACCAGGACAGAATCATAATTAAAGCTCACAAACAGGCTGCTGCGATGAAGAACAAAATTAAGGTAAAAATGAACAATATGGGCAAAACAACCCCAAATTGTTTGCTAGTGATTTCGTAAAAAGGACTAGATTGCATATAAAATATGAACAGTTATAACTTCTTAGACATATAAAATGTAATCCTTACCGGTTTTTCGGTATTAACAAATTTTCAATAGTCGCATGGTGAACATTTCTCGAGTAGCCTGCCAAATGTTTCAATAGATACACGCCTACCAAAGTGAGATGAACAATCACAGCAACCGGCCCCTACGGTTTTAACTGTAGTCTTAGGTATAGTACTGATACAGCTTCAGGAAGTACCGGGAGATAAGGAGAGCAATTGTAAGAATGAACTCGTCGCTTTGCTATGCTTCAAACGTAGATAATTAGGCTGTAATGTTGCAACGCTTGCATGGTTAGTGCTTGAAAGAACGTAATTACTAACTAAATTATTGGCTCGATCCTTAGGAAAGGGTGTTAACACTTTAACGTGACAAATCAAAATGTTCGATTTGAATTGAAAAATAAAATATCTTGAGTATCGGAGTGATGCTTGCGTTGGGAGAAACAGCTGTTATAAAAGGAAACTGGTAGCTACCGACAAGAAAATTGCTTGAATCTTATTGTGAGAGACTGAGCGAGGGTCTTGGTCTAGAGGACTAAACGAGGTAATTAGTCGTGAACTGAGCGAGGGTCTTGGTCCAGAGAACTAAACGAGAGAATTAGTCGTGAACTGAGCAAGGGTCTTGGTAAAGAGAACTAAACGAGGGTGACATTCGATATAACCTAAAACCAAAACATAACCAAGTTTTTTTGTTTGTTAGTTAGCTTATGCTTTAGCAGATTATCACTGAACATGAATGGTGAAGAGGTAATAGC
This sequence comes from Cryptocephalus moraei, assembly GCA_946251905.1. Lineage (NCBI taxonomy): Eukaryota > Metazoa > Arthropoda > Insecta > Coleoptera > Chrysomelidae > Cryptocephalus > Cryptocephalus moraei. The sequence continues at coordinate 21,601,840 of OX276459.1, forward strand.
TGCGTTTGGTGTCGTTCTATGTATGTACGTTGCGGTAAAATTACGAAACCAACGTAAACGCACTCGTTGCTACAAGACTATGTTGACCAATAAATAGGACCCGAAGGCAAGGGGGGGCTTGCAGTATTATAAAAAATGAGATCCTGGGACCCATAGCAGTTCTTTAAATATACGAGGATGACTGCCAATCTTCGAAAAACTGCTGCAAATAATTAAACCTAGGATCGGGAGACAGAAACGCTTAGATGGTATATCAGCAGAGGAAAGACTTGAGATAACTTTACAGTAAGTTACAGATAATGATATTTTGTGTATAATATTTAATTACCTTACTTTATTACAGATTCTTATCTCAGGGAAGTACCAAGCAGACGGTGGCGTGATATTTTCAAATTGGGCACATAACAGTCCACAAAATTATACATGAGACATGCCCAGCCATCTGGGGCGTTTTAAGTCCAAAATATCTGAAATCGAGAGAAAGTGAGAAGGAATGGTTGGACATTGCTATAAATTTTGAAAGGAAATGAAACGTTCCACACTGCTTATAGGTGCACTTCATGGGAAACATGTCAATATTCAAGCTCCTGCAAAAAGCGGATAATTGTATTTCAATTAAAAGAAATCCTTTAGTATTGTATTACTGGCAACATGCAATCATCATACCGATTTACCATGGTTGACATTGGCGCTTACGGATCTCAAAGCGATAGAGGAATCTTTAGGAACAGTATTTTTGGGCAAAGGTTCGAAAACAACAATTTAAATATCCCAACGGAAAGACCATTGCCTGGTATACATCACAAAATTCCATACTTCTTAGATGAGGATGAACCCTTCCCATTAAAGAAGTATATGAGGCCATACCGAGGGCGAAATTGATCAGAAACCCAAAAAGTATTCAAATGTCGTGTGTCGAGAGCCAGGCAAACGATCGAAAATTCCTTTGGCTTATTAGTGGCTCGATGGCGTATCATAAAGACCATCATAAATGCCAAACCAGAAAATGTTGACTAACTTGTGATGGCTACAGTAGTTCTCCATAATTATTGTATGACAGAAATACGTTCAGAAGAGGGGAATCTTTACTGTCCTACAGGATTTGTGGAAGGGGATGATCAGGAAAATGGTACATGGAGAGAAGGAAGCAAACGCCTTTACAATCTGTTCATCGAGTAGGTGCAAATGTTGCTCGTCGGAGTCTGCCCCTGGCATATTATTTTATATCATTAGGAAAAGTTTCGTGGCAGAATCCACAGAGGAAGATAAAATGTGACCTATAAGTGAATAAGTACACCTTACTGAACTGACAAAATGACGAATTTAAGTGCGCTCAGAGCTTGATAAGGAGTTGATAAATAGTTAGTGAAAGCAAAATGTTGCTCGGTCTAACATAGTGTTTAGGCCATATTCACCTCTTATATATGAAAAATATGATCAACCACGTTACCTGTAATTTTAACTAGTTTATGGTTTGTATATTGTATTCTGTTTTACTTACGTTCCTACTAGTACCATTTGAGGTTCACAAATCTAACATCGATCTATTTGAGTTCATATCATATTCTTCCTTCGCTGTTTTGCAACATACCAACACTACAACAATGATTCAATAAAACTATACATCATATTTTTCATATATAAGAGGTGAATATGGCCTAAAAAATATGAGTTGATAAATATTTGATGCAGATTGTTACTTAAACATAATATATTTCAATTTACCTAATACTTACCTTACTTTATAAACTTATACTTAATCTGTATCCACTTGTAAATAAGCTTGTTACTATTAACTATATTTCAAAACTATAAATGTATTGAAAATACACTGAAGAAGTAGAAGACAGTGTGTATAGAACATTTTGACGTGATAAACGTCTTATGAATCGATGTGCGGGCTACGAAACTGGTATGGGAAAAATGGGAATTCAAGGTCAAATCCGTATGGCACAATACGCGCGTTTAGTATGACGTCACACATTGGGATAGGTTAGTGATGTGAATCAAAACAAATCGCTCTTATGGGGAATTAACATGGGAGTCATTTTCAAACGCAAATAGATTTTCAACGGGATCTTGATTAAGATTTCTAAGCAGAAAAAAAGAAAAACCTTTATGTTTTAACTGCTCCAAAAGATACATAATCGCACAAATTGTATACTGCCACCCCTGGACAAACTTAAACTTTCCATGAGACTTGCCAGTAACACGATTTATAAATTTCCAATTATCTAATTGTGGGAGTAAAGCCAACCAAAATTTTAAATGAGGGGACTCGTCGGACAGTGCACACTTAAATAATTTGCCATATTTTGGATACAAACTAGAACTATTTAGAGAATTAATCAACTGATCAATTAGGCTGACAAATTCAGCAGTGAACATAGCCTCAGAACGTAGAACTCCGCCACTCAGAAATGTTTCTATGGCGACTGCAACCGAATTACTAAGTAGTTGTGCGGCAATTTTTACATTCATTTTCTTTCATTTGTGGCAAGCATTTGAAAGTTCGATTTTGATCGGCCCTGAATGTTGATTCAATATGGTGAAAACAAGCTTGTTTGTTAGTGTCAAACTGAATATTACATTTCAAAATTGAATTTCGAGTCCTTTTCAACAGGTGAGGGACATCAAAAATTGTTACCACTATTTGGTTTTGAACCACAAAAGAAAATGGACAAGGATTACAACTAGGATATTCGTTAGTCAATAAAGAAATCGCTCCCCTATTTGTAGGACTCTGATAACAAACGGTAGCAACAACACAGGAACCAATATTCATAAGTTTAGTAACAACTTCAACAATTAACTGTTTCCATTGGACGGTCTTAACAGTATCAACGGTGAAATAAAAACCTACAGGCATTTTGAATTGCTTCCTGACGACATCCCTGATCATAAACACTAGTGCATGATAAACATGCTTTTCACTACGACCCGACATACCTAAATCTTCAAAACCGATGATCTTACCTTTACTATGGTCATAATACAAACCAGGACCTAATGAAACTTCATCAAAAAGGAGGGTGCAACACCTATCCATTTCATCAAAATTTGCTATTTGGGATTTTAAGTAATCCATTACTGGATCGATGACACCACAGGTGAATGGAATAGACGACAAGCCAGACTTTTATGTTCTTATAGAAGGCAAATCAAAATGAATTCTCAAATATTCAATTTGGGACTTCGCTTGTAAAACAACAATGCAAAAGCTTTATCCTCAATGCTCCATCTCTTACCTGTAGAAGACCTACTGACGTTACGCAACTGGGAGTTTAGAAACTGTTTTGGGACGACATTTAAATTATTCTCGATAAATTGGAGCCGACCATCATTGAATAGGTTTCGAATAGATGACAAATGTTCACTTTGCTTTTTTAACCTGTATTTCAATTTTGAAACTTTATTTAGAGTTGATTCATGTACTCTCAACACAGCCTCTTCCCTAACGCTCATATTTTTTCCCTCAATTTCATTACCATCCGTTTGAAAATCGACTGCTTCACCTAAAGAAAGAAACGAAAAGGGATCTACTGGAGATTTTGAGGAAACGCTAATATCCGTAGTAGATGAACTAGGCCCTGCAATTGATTCATTTACTAAACTGGAAGTTGAAGTGGACGCAACGTTCGGTTAAATAACCTTTCGACACTTTGAAGGAGACCGAGGAACTGCTCCAGTCTTTAACAACTTAGGATCACTCTCATTACTATAATCAGATATATCAAAATGACTACCACACACAAAAAACGAGTATAGTTTTCGTATTAGAAGTAGCGGACATTATTAAGGATTCAATAATTAAAGTGGGATAAAAAATACAACCAAGCATTCAATATAATAAGAATTACTGTGATACTTACCCTGCTTATCGTAGAAATGGCGGAATGTAACTAACCTAACTAATCACTTACCTACCGTCAGCCCACACAGAACCCTATTAAATCTGACATAATGACATCGTTTACTTTAATCTTGTGTTCTATACGCGCGTTTAGTGATGACGTCACACATTGGGATAGGTTAGTGATGTGAATCAAAACAAATCGCTCTTATGGGAAATTAACACGGGAGTCATTTTCAAACGTAAATATCTCACCGGAACTAAATTTCTTAAGTACCATTTTTGTAAATGTTATTGTCTAGAGTACAGAGATTTTTGTGACTGGAAAAAATCGTCATTATATTTGTTAATAAGGACGTACCGTGAAGTGGAAATACCCGTGTTGTGAAGGTCAAACTCAAATTAGCCGCCAATGACTGACATTTTTGACAACGTCAATGTAACAACCAATCAGAATTGCTAAAAGAGCGTCGTCTGTCCCTGTCCTGGTCTGTCGTCTCTGTCTTCTGTCCATTTTGTTTTGTTTTTCGTATGTCTGTGTGTTATTTTGGTATTGGCGTCGTTTGTAGTTTTCATTTTTTTTTTTTTTTTTTCGTTATTCACTTCCAATTCATTCATCAAATAGTCTTTTTCAAGACTCTTGGAACTCGTCTGTTTTACGCGGAGGTATGTCCTTAGATGCTTTATTAATTAACAATTGTGAAATTATCATCGATTATACAGTATATGATGTAATCAATGCATTCTTGTATTTCTCTTACAGCTCCTTTTTCCTTTTTCGTGATGACGGGCTGTTGGGTACCTGGGTGTTCCCACAACAATGTGAGAGACCCATGTAAATTTATTCGATTACCGAGGGAACGGAAAATTAGAAGAAAGTGGATGAATAACATTGGGTGTGTATTGTTAAATTAGTATGCAACATTAAAACAAATAATGTAAAGGAAGTAAAGTTTAAGAGCACTCACAAGTAAATGAATTAAAAATGTGCATGTTAATAATATGATTAATATGTTTGCTAATGTATCTGTTGCAGAAGGAAAGCAAGGGCAAAACAAGCTGCCTATGTTTGTAGTTGCCATTTTATAAACGGTGACAAGGAGAATGCACCAACACTTCGGCTTAAATCATACCCTCTCATCACTATTGTTCGCTGGAGAAGACAGTGAAACGGAAAAGAATATTTCCTACTCCAAAAAAATTGTGGTAAGTCGCTAATACCATTATTATAATTATGTAATTATGCTATTATCTTATATGTATAGGTTTGATGTCGATGACAATCTGGCAGACTGTCCTAGTACATCGTGTGCAAGTTCATCGTCCATAGCCCCAAGTATCGACGAACCTTCTACATCTACAGCCACAGTATCGGTACCATTATTTTCTCCGGGGCAACTGCAAGCCGAAAATTATTTTCTAAAGAAGGATATTGACGAATTGCAGTCCAAAGCAACCAGTTCGTTCAATATTGAAACACTAAAAGATGATCAAGTGTTGTTGTATACTGGAATACCAGGCCACAAATTACTTAATTTGCTGTTTAATCTGGTAAAAGAAGTACTGATCAATTATTTTCTTAAATTTAATGTGGAAAAAGTAACAAGAAAAGAACAGATGTTTATTGCTTTAATGAAACTGAGGCAGAATTTTCCATATGCAGATTTATCACTTCGGTTCGGTGTGTCGAAATCGACAATATGTAATATTGTTATTACATGGATACACGTGTTACATGAGGCGTTATATAAAACATTTATGTGCACTATTCCACCCCGTGAAAAAAAAACGATCTTGTCTACCTAATTGTTTTAGTACGTTCACAAATTGTAGGATAATTCTTGATTGCACAGAAATTTATATAACTGTACCACGAAAGTCTCTAAAGAATCAAAAGTTGACTTATAGTTCTTACAAGCACAGAAACACATTAAAGGGTTTGGTGGGAGTTGCTCCAAATGGTGTAGTTACGTATGTTAGTAAACTTTATCCAGGGCCAACATCTGACAAAAAAATTGTACGGAAGTCAGGAATCATAGAGCAATTCCAACCAGGTGACTTAATTTTAGCCGATAAAGGTTTTTTTTAATTCGTGATCTTTTACCTGATGACGTGTACTTAAATATACCACCGTTTTTAACTGGACCCCAATTCACCAAAGCGCAAATTCAGCAGACACAAAGAATTGCTAGAGCTCGTATTCAAGTAGAGCTTGCCATTCGTAGAATGAAATGTTTTAAAATATTGCAATGTGTACCATCTCAGCTGTTGAGACATGCTGATGTTATATTCCAGACAATTGGAGCATTGACCAATCTTCAATACCCTAATATAAAAGAAGTAGAAGAGTACTATGACCAAGAATGAAATAATAAGTATACATACCCTGTCAAACGGGGAGATCGTTGCACTGCACACCTTTTGGTATCATTTTTGAAAATTGTACGCCAATTCAAAACGTTCCGCAACAGTAGAGTGTTCTGCAAAGTTTTAAAGCATGTGCCTAGCATATTTCCTTTTACAGCTTATTGTGTTTATTCTTATTATATTGTAATTTATTACTGTATTATGAAATAAATGTACAACTGCCAAAATATTTACCTGTTTTATATGTATGTTATTGGAAATTAGGAGTCCTTTTTTTATTATGATGGTGAGATGTTAAACGTATAGATCAATCAAATTTTACATTTAAAATTGTAACATTCATATGTGAATTGATGCCGAAGAAAAAATGGGGAGTATGGAAAAAAGCAGTAAATTGATACAATTATGTTTTTAATAAAAATGGTATTCATTGGTTAACATACAATTCCTTCAATACATTCATGTTTTTATGCCAGTTGTTGTCTTTGTTAATAGTGTATATTTGGATATCTTTAATTGTCCATAAAACTAAAAAGCATTTTTTACGATTTGTTAACACCAATTGTCCTTGAATTTGGTGATAATAAGGATGGCTGGTATTGATAATTGGAATCCCATTTTCATAATCAACAATGTAATTTTTATCATTTAAGCAATGCATTAATATTTCATTCCTATACTTATATGGGCATTTCACTTCTATGATAGTATTGTCATCTACCACTCCATCTGGACTGGCACCCAAGAAACCGCAAACGTCTAACCATAACCCTGTTGCGTGCACAGCGAAGCCTGTCGCGCGTGTGAAACCTTCCGTCGCCATCTCTTCATGATCCTTTCCCCACTGTATTGCTTGCACACGTTCTAAATTGTACCACTCTACCAGAGTTTTCATCAATGATGGTGGAAATTTATTTTTCTGACAAGCTTGCAGTACTCTTCCGAATTTACTAGCTGTTAATCGGTGTTTTCTCGCTATTAGCCAGTTCTCATTCGTCGATTGACCTCGTGTCAATTCTTCCACCTGTCTGATTACATTGTCGCTTAATGCTGCATTTCTATCTTCTGCTTATAAAAACTATCTGCAGTGTAGTAACGGCTCTATTTCTGGTAAAATGTTATTAATAACATCTTCTCGAGGTGGGTTCGGTTTTAGCAACCAAGAAAAACCAACGGCATGACATTGTTGCAGTCCTGTTTTGAATTTGTCAACATTACTCTGAGGAATTGGTTCTTCGAGGGCCTTATATGTCGAGTGATAGAGTTCGGAGGCATTTGGTGTTGCGTCCTCTGGGGTATTTTGCGGATTCCACGTACATGCCATATCTGTCGTACTAACATGGTAATGTGTATACAATGCTAAAGCCGCCATGTGATGGCACACATCTTCTCCTCTTGGACATGTACAGGACATGTTAGATATGGTGTTGTCTTTGGTTGACAATCATCTGAAACATTCCAAATTTGAAACATCTCTTTTTTTTCTTTTTTGTAATAAGTACTTACATCTACAGAATAGGTTATTTTCTTCATGCTCGCAGACACAGTGCCTCTTATCACTGGTGGAGATACGTCAAAATCGCACAACATGTTAACCACATGTCCACTTTGGTAGGCTTTTTCTCCCTTCTGCAATTGATTCTTATAGTTGAAGAAAAAATCAAATATCGACGACAACGAAATAAGATGTTTCTCGGCCATTTTCAACTGCAAAATTATAAAACAATACGTGATTAAAAAGTTGTTAATTGATAAAGCGTCTAAGACCATACCTTCACGTAAAACAGACGAGTTCCAAGAGTCTTGAAAAAGACTATTTGATGAATGAATTGGAAGTGAATAACGAAAAACAAATAAAAACTACAAACGACGCCAGTACCAAAATAACAGACACACACATACGAAAAACAAAACAAAATGGACAGAAGACAGAGACGACAGACCAGGACAGGGACAGACGACGCTCTTTTAGCAATTCTGATTGGTTGTTAGCGTGTGGCGCCAATAAAGCTACTATCTATTCCGAGACAGGAGCTCTGTGGTGCTCTCTTACTAGCTGAACTTTCTGAGAAAATAGTTTCTGCTTTCAACATGCCTCTAGAAAAGGTGACATTCTGGACTGACTCCACCGTTGTTCTCTCTTGGATTCGTACTTCTCCACATCTTCTGAAGACGTTTGTCGGAAATAGAGTTTCTCAAATTCAAACACTCACTCAACCAGAGTCGTGGAAATATGTCAACACTATAGACAATCCTGCTGACTTACTCTCACGAGGAACTACTATTTCTATTCTAAGGAATTCTAGTTTGTGGCTACACGGTCCATCTTGGCTACAACTTCAGGAAGATGAATGGCCACGCTACACCCACAATATAAAGACAATGGATATTTCAGAAATCCCTGAAATCTCACATAAGACACTCAACTTTCACATATTAACCACAAGTTTTGACAAACTGACAAAATACTCTTCTTTGACTACGCTCATAAGAGTCTGTGCTTACACCTTACGTTTCACACATAACATTTCTAACAAAACTTCATTGCGAAAATATGGAAGACGAACTAGAGCATTCCCTTCACTTCTTAATTCAAACGGTTCAACAAGAATCATTTCCGGAAGACTACAGCCGACTGGCCAATGGTCAACCACTACATAAAGGAAGTAAACTCCTCGGCTTAAACCCATTCTTTGATGAGCAAAGCAAACTGGTGCGAGTAGGTGGACGTCTACAAAACTCAACCTTTGACTTTAACAAGCGACATCCTATTGTTTCACCTTCGAAACATTACTTCACTACACTACTTGTCAGACATGAACATTTAAAACTATTACACATGGGCCCACAAACGAAATATTACCAGAAAGGTCGTCCGAGAATGTACTAAATGTTTCAGTTTCAATTCCACACCTGAACAATATCGAATGGATAACCTTCCTGCTTCTCGTGTTTCACCCATGAAACCTTTTTCGACTACAGGTGTAGACTATGGCGGTCCCTTTCTACTACGAGATCGGAAGGGACGCAATTACAAAACGAGTAAGGCATACATTGCACTCTTTATCTGTCTTGTTAGCAAGGCAGTACATCTGGAGGTTGTTAGCGACCTCACCACCGAGTGCTTTTTGGCCGCGCTGCGGCGTTTTATGGCTAGACGTGGAAAGTGCTCGAATATATTCTTTGATAACGGTACAACCTTTGTCGGTGCAAACAATGAAATACATAAATTTGTTCAGAGAAACGGTGATATCATTGGTAAAGATTTAGCCAACGATGGCATTCAATGGAACTTCATTCCACCACGCGCCCCACACTTTGGTGGTATATGGGAAGCTGGTATTAAATCCGTTTAGATACCATTTAAAACGTATTATAGGTGATGCATTGCTGACTTACGAAGAATTTCATATTGTTCTTTGTCAAATAGAAGCTTGTCTTAATTCCAGACCACTGTATCCTCTTTCACACGATCCTAACGACTATAATCCTCTTACTCCCGCACACCTTAATTGGTCAATCTTTAATGACCATACCAGATGATGACTTATGCAACATACGACAAAATCTCCTGTCGAGATTCCAGAGAACCCAGCAACTTCTGCAGCACTTCTGGACAAGGTGGAGCAAGGAATATGTTTCACAACTGCAACAGAGGGTGAAGTGGAAGGAGAATTCGCAGCAACTGTTACGACCAGGGCTGCTCGTGCTGATCAAGGACGACGGACTACCACCGCTTAAGTGGCGACTTGGCAGAATCACCAGACTCCATCCTGGTGGCGACGGCATCACAAGGATTGTGACGGTGAAGACTGCTACGAGTGAATTCAAACGACCGGTGGTGAAAGTTTGTGTCTTACCTCTGCAGGAAGAACACTCAAACTAAAGGGTTGATTAACATAATTCCCACACATTTTTACTTTGAAACTCTAGTTGTTTCAAGGCTGGGGACATGTTCGGTACTGTGCGGGACATCTCGCGGTGAGAGGACGAAGTGCTGCAACGATCGCGAATATCGGTCCGATTCCACGCCGCCGCGATAGAGGGGGCTTCACGGTCGAGACGAACACACGAAGACGAACTGTCGTCATTACGATTTCACGATTCATTACGAACGATTGTACACTGTCCACTTGTCTCTCCAATAGCCATTTTGTAATAAAAGTTTAATGTGCAATTCTTGAAATTTAATCACTCACACGTTACGCGGTAACAACGTTGTCAAAAATGTCAGTCATTGGCGGCTAATTTGAGTTTGACCGTCACAACACGGGTATTTCCACTTCACGGTACGTCCTTATTAACAAATATAACGACGATTTTTTCCAGTCACAAAAATCTCTGTACTCTAGACAATAACATTTACAAAAATGGTACTTAAGAAATTTAGTTCCGGTGAGATATTTGCGTTTGAAAATGACTCCCGTGTTAATTCCCCATAAGAGCGATTTGTTTTGATTCACATCACTAACCTATCCCAATTTCTAACGTCATCACTAAACGCGCCTATAGAACACAAGATTAAAGTAAACGATGTCATTATGTCAGATTTAATAGGGTTCTGTGTGGGCTGACGGTAGGTAAGTGATTAGTTAGGTTAGTTACATTCCGCCATTTCTACGATAAGCAGGGTAAGTATCACAGTAATTCTTATTATATTGAATGCTTGGTTGTATTTTTTATCCCACTTTAATTATTGAATCCTTAATAATGTCCGCTACTTCTAATACGTTCTCTGGTTACATCGGTCGTCTTAAGTATTCTTGTAAGTATCCATCCTGGAAAAATTCACATTATTCGGATATCGTCAGAGATGATTATGTGAATATTCCTTTTCACCGATTTCCTAAACACCCAGCGTTAGCACCAAAATGGAAAACTATTCGTGGAATTGATTCTTCAATACATTCTGACTCGTTTTTTGTGTGTGATAGTCATTTTGATATATCTGATTATAGTAATGAGAGTGATCCTAAGTTGTTAAAGACTGGAGCAGTTCCTCGGTCTCCTTCAAAGTGTCGAAAGGTTATTTAACCGAACGTTGCGTCCACTTCAACTTCCAGTTTAGTAAATGAATCAATTGCAGGGCCTAGTTCATCTACGACGGATATTAGCGTTTCCTCAAAATCTCCAGTAGATCCCTTTTCGTTTCTTTCTTTAGGTGATGCAGTCGATTTTCAAACGGATGGTAATGAAATTGAGGGAAAAAATATGAGCGTTAGGGAGGAGGCTGTGTTGAGAGTACATGGATCAACTCTAAATAGTTTCAAAGTTGAAATACAGGTTAAAAAAGCAAAGTGAACATTTGTCATCTATTCGAAACCTATTCAATGATGGTCGGTTCCAATTTATCGAGAATAATTTAAATGTCGTCCCATAACAGTTTCTAAACTCCCAGTTGCGTAACGTCAGTAGGTCTTCTACAGGTAAGAGATGGAGCATTGAGGATAAAGCTTTTGCATTGTTGTTTTACAAGCGAAGTTCCAAATTGTATATTTGAGAATTCATTTTGAATTGCCTTCTATAAGAACATTAAAGTCTGGCTTGTCGTCTATTCCATTCACCTGTGGTGTCATCGATCCAGTAATGGATTACTTAAAATCCCAAATAACAAATTTTGATGAAGTGGATAGGTGTTGCACCCTCCTTTTTGATGAAGTTTCATTAGGTCTTGGTTTGTATTATGACCATAGTAAAGGTAAGATCGGTTTTGAAGATTTAGGTACGTTGGGTCGTAGTGATAAGCATGCTAATCATGCACTAGTGTTTATGATCAGGGGTGTCGTCAGGAAGCAATTCAAAATGCCTGTAGCTTTTTATTTCACCGTTGATACTGTTAAGACCGTCCAATGGAAACAGTTAATTGTTGAAGTTGTTATTTGAATATTGGGTTCTGTGTTGTTGCTACCGTTTGTTATCAGAGTCCTACAAATAGGGGAGCGATTTCTTTATTGACTAACGAATATCCTAGTCGTAATCCTTGTCCATTTTCTTTTGCGGTTCAAAACCAAATAGTGGTAACAATTTTTGATGTCCCTCACCTGTTAAAAAGGACTCGAAATTCAATTTTGAAATGAAATGTTCAGTTTGACACTAACAAACAAGCTTGTTTTCACCATATTGAATCAACATTCGGGGCCGATCAAAATCGAACTTTCAAATGCTTGCCACAAATGAAAGAAAATGAATGCAAAAATTGCCACACAACTACTTAGTAATTTGGTTGCAGTCGCCATAGAAACATTTCTGAGTGGCGGAGTTCTACGTTCTGAGGCTATGTTCACTGCTGAATTTGTCAGCCTAATTGATCAGTTGTTTAATTCTCTAAATAGTTCTAGTTTGTATCCAAAAGATGGCAAATTATTTAAGTGTGCACTGTCCGAAGAGTCCCCTCATTTAAAATTTTGGTTGGCTTTACTCCCACAATTAGATAATTGGAAATTTATAAATCGTGTTACCGGCAAGTCTCATGGAAAGTTTAAGTTTGTCCAGGGGTGGCAGTATACAATTTGTGCGATTACGTATCTTTTGGATCAGTTAAAACATAAAGGTTTTTCTTTTCTTCTGCTTAGAAATCTTAAATCAAGATCCCGTTGAAAATCTTTTTGGCCCAATTAGGCAACATGGTATTTCTAATTCAAATCCCACTTGTCATCAATTCATTTCTGCCTTAAAATCCATTGTTGTGAATAATTTTGGAGGTCCGGCTCGAGGAGGAAATTGTGAAGAGGATTCATGTCAATCGATAGGTAACTTCAGTCAATTTTTACGCAATTATTCGTCTCCAGATTGCGCAAACGAGGATAGTGACAGAGATTATAACGTCAATTCTGATAGAGACTTCACTTATGCTATGGTCGATGCTCAATCTGAAATTTCTCCTGCCTCTGCATATGTAGCCGGGTATATTCATAGAAAATCAGGCCTTGAAAATTGCGAGATTTGTAAGGAAACTCTTTATTCGTCGACTTGCACAGAACATCATGTCTATGTTAGTTTTAAAGAGTGGGATGATGGTAAAATGCAACTGAGCTATGCCAGAGAAAATGTTGTTAATCTTGTTAAAGAAATCAATTCTTTACTTTATTCCTTTCTTCACAAAAATGGTCATTCCTTAAACTTCGTGGCCAAATTCAAACAACAGTTTTAGCAACATTTTCATGAAAAGTATAAATTTGGTTCCATTCATGACCCTCTTGATATCATAATTGATAAATGTGTCTGTTTAACAATCTATAAGTATATCAGAGAGGAGAAAAAGTACATAAGTACTACGAGGGACACCTGTTAATTTTATTATTATTTATTGTACCACATATTTTACTTTTCGTTTCAAATTATGTAGTTTAGTTATGTATACATGTATATTTTTTATTGTTAATAATTTGTGTTACTTGTATTGTTGTCTGCTGTGTTAGAAAAATTTTGTAAATGTTTTCATTGCATAATTATTATTTTTTAATGTTATATATGTACATATATAATGTGTATAATATATGTGGGATACATTAAAATACCAGAAACCATTTGTTTCATTTCATGCTGATTATGTTCCTCGACAAAATATAGGCATAAAACTATGTACTACAGTATTTTGTTCAATTTTTTTGCAAAATAAACTAAGGACCGAATGCACAGTCGTCTCTTAAATAAAGGACCCCTTAAGTGGTAAGGGCGCCTTTATAGAGAACACCTTAATGTTAAGATACTAGAGGCATTGCACAGTCGTCATTTAAGGAACCCTTTATGAAGATAAGGACAATTGTGGCAACGCTGTCGACAAAGTAGAGAAATGCATAGATGGAAAAATCTGTGTATTTTATCATTGTCCACTACTGAGTCATTTGTTCAATAATAATAGCCGGCTGAATTAAAAAAAAATATTTTAAGTAAAATACAAAAGTAATAAGCAAAATAATGCTATGCATGAGTTAAAGGGCGAAGTGTGAAAAATCTACAAAATTTCTTTCTAACCAATACGGCCTTTCGTGATCAAGCATTATACCCTTTTTTCGGTGGCACATGACGCCTTGGACGAATCTTACCGCTTCTATAAGTGACCAAATCCACTTCAGATATGTCCAAGGTTTTTAATGATATTATGAAGTAATGTTATTGCTTTAACAATATGTACAACATTGTCGACATTTGTCTCGATTGCTTTTTGTAGTATTTTAAACTTGGATGCAATTGCTCCAAATGAGCATTCTACTACCATCCTCGCACGACAAAGTCTGTAGTTAAATATATCATTTTCTTCTCCTTCTTGTAACTGTGCTCGTCGAATGGTCTCATTAGATATTCTGTAAGTGGAAATGCTTCATCATCGAGAAATACGAGAAAAGCGAATGGCACCAGCAAGGAAGGAAGGAAACCTAGAAGAACAATTTTTGAGATTAGAAGTTAAAAAAGTTGCATTATTGGAAAAAGATGATGGTGACGAAGATACCATTTTTTAGTCGCTTCTTCCACATGTAAAACAACTTACTTCTTTAAATAAGTTGGTTTTTAGAAGTGAGGTCCAGAATCTTTGGGCTGCGGAAATATGGAAATTAGGAAACAATCAATATAATTCAAACTCTTCACAAATCCCACCAGCCGACAATTCACGTGCATCAACATCGGGATACAATCAATATAATTCGAACTGATATGATGGCATCCTTTAATATTTCACATAAAATTCATAGTTTTTGTTATGTACGCATGACATCATATTCAAATAAAGCTTGTATATTATGACTTACCTCAAAGTTAACATTAACCTCTCTGAAACTGAAATCGGGCGTTGAAAACTGATTGCTGCATATTTTATTTCAGGGGTGACTGCTTTCACAATATAGTCAAATGTTTCGGATAACACTCAGCTATAGCTGCGAAATAAAGCTGGACCTCTTGGACAAGATCTCAGTTTTTTAAACAAATGGTGAAATTTCCCGTATTTAGATCTTTCCAAATATAAAGTATTCGTCTTGTGTCTTCTGTTGAGCCTCTCTTTACGCCATTTTAGAATTCCTGTGTAGTACGAGCTCTCAGTTAAAAAAATTGTGCGCTTCTGTGTCCACGACATCTTGAAAACTGTGAAACAAGGGACCAAGACACGGGCTTTGCAGTTGCACGTAGGACGCTCTGGTCACGTTTACCGCATACGCCGCGATTGCCGCTCACGTAGGACACTGCGTTAGACGTCTAGATTTTAGATCCGCTGAGCAACATAACATTCACAATAAATTTAACAAGGAAAAGTATTAGCTGAGAATGACTGGCTTTATGGATTTTTAAAGCGATGACCTGATATAAAGCTACGACAGCCTGCGGGAACCAGTTTATGTAGGATTGCATCTTTTAATAAGGAATCCAAAAAAATATTTTTTACTAACCTTCAAACAGTCATGGAAAAATATAAATTTCCCCCTAAGAGTGTTTACAACATGGATGAGACAGGCATCACTATAGTGCAGAGCAAGTGCCCTAAAGTTTATGGTCGTAAGGGATCTAAAAAAGTACGAGCTGTAATTTCCGGCGAACGGGGAAGAACAACAACAGCTGTATTTTCTATGAATGCGGCTGGAAACTATATCCCTCCCATGATATTTATATCCCAGGAAAAGGATGCCCAAAACTCTTTGAGAAAAATGGACCAATCGGGGCGTTATACAAAAGTTCTAAAAATGGTCCGAACTATTTCTTCAGTGGCTCGGCCACATTCAGAAGCATGCAAAATACCGATCCTTTTGGTCTTGGATAATCATTCCAGCCACATCTCAATTGCAGCTTACAATTTTTGGAAAGAAAATAACATCCATATGGTTTCGCTCCCTTACATTTTTTTTAGTCCACTAAAAAATGCACTCTGCAGAGAATATGATCTCTACTTATCAAATACCGGCCATCCGAAAATTACTGAATAGGATGTAGCCAAACTTTTAAACAAAACCTTCATGAAAGTGGCTACAATGGAAAAAGCAGTTTCCAGCCACCCAGCCACCATGTAGGAGAACTTATAGTAGAACCAACCCTTGAAGTTGAAAGTTCATCCAACCAAAATGATGCAGCCACTCTATTTAATAATAATCCTGATTTACAACATCAAAGACATCCGAGCCCTCAGCTATCAACATCTAAGGATAATTCCTTTTTTACAGTGGCTCCAATACCCAAAATAAAAGTTGATCCTCAGGCAAAGAAGAGAAAATCTAGAAACAAATAGAAATCGAAGGCAAGAAAAGGAACTAGACGAAGACGAAGCATTTTTTAAGAGTATACTTTCACATGTACGAGCAATGAATCCAAAACAAAAAATGAGATTCCGGATACAAGTTTTGCAGCTAGTAGATAATGGAATTCCTACACAATTACCAATGCAAGCTGCTTCACAACAATTTCCACCTACTCACCATGTTGGTAGTACCCAAAGTTACAGTGTACCTCCAGGTAGTCAACTCAGAGGTTATAACATCAACGACAATCGCTTTGGTCAACCAGTTTCCCCCCAACAAATTTCTTCTGAATATAATAGTAACATAGAACCGGAGAAGTCTAACAATAAAGATACGAAAATAAAAAGTCGCGATAAAAATACAAAAGTCGCGAAAATAAAAATGTCGACCAAAGTTTATCTGGCATTCAGCGGTATTTAACAGACCTACGAACATACACAAACATGTAAATACTTTTACGTTTACAGCTATTTCTTAATCGAAATGAAGTTTTTGTAGGCGTGATCCTGTTCAGTCGTTCATTGTCTCGTCTCAACCTAATTCGTAACACTGAATTAGCTTTGGCCTGATTTGGGTCAAAAATTTTTGTAGCGAGCGATGAAATAATGATGGATACATGATTTTGCGAGAATAATGGCGGCAATGATTAAGTGTTTTTTGTGTGGAGAAAAGGATGAAGAAGTTAGGGAGTTTGACGACGAATCTTTTTCAAAATGTTTGGCCCGTTACACACATGGCGGATTTTTCCGAGCGGAAAAGTTACCGTCGCCGCCGTTCCAACAGTAGTCCACTGAAGTAAATGAGAGCTGACACATTAGACAACAAAAAAACGATCGGTTAATTTGCCGTCGACGGTAGCTGTGCATCCGCAAAGTGCCACTGGAGCCAACGGAAATTTTACCGTCGTCTTAAACTAGTGGCCCATGTGGCCAAATGTATGTTTACACAGACGGCGGTTTTTTTACCGTTTGGGGCGTTTTTGTGATTTCAATTGCCAAGTCGACAGTGTAGACAATATTTTTGTGTTGCAATTCGCGCTGCGAAAGTCAATTATTATCTGAAAATGGGTGATATTGATAATGACATTTTGATCTCATTAGTTGATCGCATGTGCTCACACCCTTCTTATGCAGCTGTTAGGGAGATATTCCTCGACATGCTAATTATACCACCACTGTCTATTGGGAGCGCATTCCATCGCATATTAAGTGAGTCATCACACCACGTGCATTTCTTCGCAGTCTTGCAAATGGTAATCAACGACAACAAAACGTATAGAGAGGGAGGGGGTTAGTAAGATATATAAGTAGCAGTATTATTTTAAAATCAATAGTCAATATGAACTTTAAAATTCCGGTAGGGATTCAGTCCGTAAAGTTGCGTAATTTTTTGAAAATTATTGAAGAAGATATCGTGTTCCAGATGGAGTTCAATAGCGATTCCAGTTTTGAAATTGTGAATGGGAGTTTCAGCGAATTGAAACCAATTCGTCAACCTCACACTTCCATCGCCCACCATGAAGCCACCACGCAAGGACTACTCTTCACTTCCACCCCTAATCCACATCAGGGTGAGTCACACCAGGGAGATCGGGATAACGCCACAATTCCACGTCAGGATGACTCTCATTATCGGCTCAGATTATAAATCGTTGTTTTTTTAAAATACAATTTAGGATAAGCTGAAGATCATAGCAACACCCTCCCCCTCCCCAAAATTGTGAGCTAAGACAACCCTTTTTTTGAAATTTTTACGTAAAGTTAAAAGATGTTTCATTAATTCATTAATAACATTACCCACTAATACTTTTTATTGAAAGTCACAAGAATGGTAGAAATAAAATATAGATATATTCAAGCAACAATGACAACATTGATTTAACACATACAGATTAGGTTCATGTAAAATCGATCCAACTTTTAAATTTTTCTCTTGTCTCCAAATCGTAAATACCAAATAGGTCATCACAGTGAGGAGTTTTTGTGTCTGGTTGAATGTAGCATAAGTGTCTAGAAGTTTGATATTTTTGACAAATTCTGCAATACAACTCACCACAGATATATTGTCTATTAACTATTGTCTATGAACTACCTCAAAGCATTCCTCACACAGTCTGATCACATTGCGTATATGATGTTCGATATGCATAACACACTTGCCCATAAAAAATCTTTTAAATTTCACACACTTTATTTTTGGTTCCATTTTGGAGCATGCAGGAGATTGTTGACATCGAGAACAAGTTCCTCCACATTTATGCTTCTTTTATCAGTAGGTATACGGTACGTCACATTCTTTGCAACAACATGTGCAGCAAAATGCCGCAGTAATAGAATGGATTACGTTGTAATACCCTTCATGATATAATAAATTCAATGAAGAATATCGATTACATTTACCCTCAAAAATAATGTTACGACCTTTAGTTCTATACTGGTATACAACTATTTTATAGTTGGAAAGGTAATGCTGAAAAACTACAAAATCCGAAGCCACACAGCCAATCCGAAGACCACACTTTTTCCTCACTTAAATTGAAATTATTCAGTAACAAAAATCATAACGTACAATGCTATAAATTCAGCATATCACGAGAATATATTGAAACACAACGAGTTAGTAAAGAAAAATCGCAACACATTACAATGTTTAATTGATATGATAATTTACTTAAAAAAATTAAAGATGTAGCATCTCAAGCACTGTTTGTACACTGCTACGCCCACAGAATGAATTTACTTTTACATGATTCTGCTGCTAAAGTTAAAGAATGCTGATTTTTTTTTGCAAATCTTACGGGAATGTCAACTTTTTTTTCAAAATCCACGAAGCGAACCAGAGTTTTTAGATGAAATTGGGTCTAGGCGTATACCAGGAAGTTCGAAACACTGTGGAATTTTAAATCGCGCATTATCCATACGGTTATTAAACAAAGGCAGCAACTGATGGACGTTTTTGATCATATGGTTAATAGCCAAGATTTCGCTAATGACCATGAGGCCACTCGGGATGCCGTAGGCTTTAACAAAATATTAAATGATTTTGATTTTATTTTTATTAAATGTTTTTCGTCTAATTTTTGAGAAGAAGGACTTAGTATTTAATGTACTACAAAGCTGACTATCTGACATCTCGTACTGTAAAAATCGAATTGAAAACCTTCTTCGGACTTTAAAAAATTATCGGGAGAATATTTTCTTTGAAAGAATTTTTAACAATGCATCTATAATTGTAGGACCGCCCCCAGAAAAGAAACGGAAAAAGGATTATGACGAGCTAACTGAACCAAAATTATATTTTAAACTCGTTTTTAACGAAATATTAGATTTAGTCATTAATCAAATTGATGTTCGATTTAAAGATTTCAAAAACCTAGCTTTTTAGATTTATTGGATATGGCTAAATTCCCTTCTTATAAAACTACATTTCCACATGTTTTGCTTAATTCATTATTTGCGTCTTACCCAGAGTTCTTCAACAAGCAGAAATTGCAAAACGAATTAACAGATTGGTACTCAGACGCGGATATATTAGGAGCTTCTTCAAAATTTACAGATGTTCTTCAGTTCTTACATAATAATAACCTTTGCGCAGACCTTCCGGAAATTTTCAAATTATTATGTTTAGTATTGTCGCTTCCCGCTACATCCGCTTCAGTAGAACGAAGCTTTTCGGCCTTAAAACGTATTAAGACATTTACAAGAAATTCTATGAATCAAACCTGGTTATGCAATTTGTCCACTATTTCGATAGAAAAGGGATTAATAAAGTATTTACAAGAACAACCTGAAATTTCAAGATTCTATGATAAAGTTATTCATCACTTCGCGTTAACAAAAAACAGACGAATCGAACTAGTCTATAACAGATACCTTAAAACCGAAAATTTTTAGTTCGCGCATTAGTGGGTTAGCAGTGTACGTTTCGGTAAATATAACGCGTAAAAAAGCAAACAATAATTATAATATATAATATATATTATAATACTATAATAATAATTTTCCATGTTAGTAAGGCCGACCCTCAAGCTAAAATTCTCATCAAAGCTTCAGATATGGACGTTTTGGTCATTTTGCTTGCCAATATTCACAAATTTCCGTCGATGCTAATTTGGATAGATGGTGGGAACACAAAAAAAACGATCACATTTGCACAAACTGTACACAACTGACATCAAAGTTAGGTTTATCATTGTGTCTAGCTCTACCTGGGTTTCATGCCTATACCGGTTCAGATTACACAGCTCCATTTTTCCGCAAAGGAAAACCACGGCCTTTCCGTTTACTCGATAAAAGTATCAAGTATCAAAACATGTTTTCTTCATTGACGGATGAGACAACCTTATGTGACAATGAAAAAATGGAAGAGATACGAAAATTTATGTCAGATGTAAGGGTCAAAAATTGTTGTAGTGTGAACTCTGCGCGTTATGAAATTTTCCAAAAAAAACGTACTCTTTGAAGGGCAAGGGGAAAAATGTGTTGCGTTCAGTGAAAAGTTTCGATTCCAGATGTATTACTCCGTGTTGGAAATCTTTAAAGCAAAAACTATTACGCACTATTTTCGTATCTTCAATGTGGCTGAATGCCACGAACTCATCTTGTGCATTTTCAAATCCGGAGGAATACGGCTGGGATCTCGACGGTACACTGAAACCCACTTATTTCAATGGTAACTCAACTCCTCTTACTGTTGAAGATGTTCTACTCGTAAACGAAGACGATAATCGGAGTGATGTTATGAATGAAAACGACGATTTGCAAAGCGAACTTGATAGTTCCGATTCAGATTTGGAATAGTTACATATCGACTATGTAAATCTACTGACAAAAAACATTGTAGAGAACCGAAATATGCTTCTTATTTTACAAATAACAAAAAAATTGATGTAAAAAATTGCATTTTGTACTTGTACTACTATATTGTTTTTTTATCAATATATTTTATGCAATTATCGTACTATAACATTGCAATTGTTCCTAAAATGCGCTTTACAGCGAAAACAAATGTATCGAACCTGATAGTTTTTAAGTGAAAGGGGGTTAATAAACTGATGCTCAACACAATCTTTGTTATTGATTATTTATCGATGCTGCATTCTTAAAACAGAGTATTCTGCGTATCGGGTTGTATACTTTTATTGCCATGAAAGTATGACATGGGGGAGGAGTGTGGTCTAAAATGGACCAAAAACGTATAACGTATTTTATGGACGACCCCTAACATGAATCCGCGAGTTAATCGAATATTTCGATTTGTATTGAAAAATGAAATGTATTATATGCAAATGAAAAACACTCGCTACGAAAATGTTTGGCCGAATTTGGCCAGATACGATGAGCGATTGATTGAACAGGATCACGCCTGCACCGAAACCCGAAACAGGAGCGCTCGGTCCTTCTCCACTCTGTTCGTCGCATCAATTTCTGTCATCAATTTTTTAAAGCGGGCAACCACAAATTTGGACAATCGGAGCGATGGCAACCACATCCGAAAATGTGTGAAATTTCGCCCTCTACATTTTTATACCCGATTTGTCCTTACACTCAATTGTCACATTTAGTTCTTAACTGGTCATCCCTTTGACCGGTCAACCTTGGTCCAGGACAGGTAACGCGATGGCAACCTGGCACTATTTAGAACCGGGGTCCATGTTGTATTATTTAAAACAAAATTTGTCTTTTAGATCTATATTCACATTTTTGAAAAAAATTACCATAAACATCCAATTTTGTCGCATTGTTCTCGAAATTTTGGACAGGAATGAATGTGGCAACCATTTGTAGCAGTGTCCAACCTATAATAATAGAGTGTTTAAAAATAGATTTTCGCTTGAGTCTTATACACCCTGAATTTTGCAGCGGGATCTCGGACTATAACATTAAAAGGGTTATAATCAAATAGTAATATGTTTATTACATTTATCTACTGATTGAATATGGTAAACATTATCCACCTACAATTACTATCTAAGTTTCTATAATGAAAGTGGTTTGGGGTGTCTAATCTGTTAGAAAATATAACTTTTGATTTCATGTGTTAGTGAGCATTCACCAACATGGCTGCGGAGCTGGAAACAGAATTTATCGAGGTATGTAGATTTTAAGAAACATTTTTGTTAAAGGTGAATAATTTTATGAATGTTTTTAGCGATTAAAAGACATGCGGACCTTTTTGTATGGGAGGACATAGAGGAGGTGAGTTTTGTGGAAGGCGCAGGATATTATTCACAAGGCATGCAGACGATTCCTCCATACTTAGGGATGCGGTTGGCGGTATCAATTTTTGATGGAATTGCGACCGTATGGTGTTATGGGTTTCATGAGTCCTTCCCTGAGGAGGCCTCTCCGTTTGAGGCCTTCACAGACAACTCGAAGGCGAAACCGTGGGAGGCGGTAAGAGTAATATATCATCAATGTTCTATTAAAAATTAATTCTTTTTCTCTCACAGCAAACACAAACCAACCAGGAACCCCCTCCCCCGCCGGCGGCTCCATTTCCGCGAGAAATGCGGTGAGTACTAATCATATTCTGTTGGAAACAATAAAACAATTAATTTTCCCTTTTTCTCTCACAGCAAACACAAACCAACCAGGAACCCCCTCCCCCGCCGGCGGCTCCATTACCGCCGAGAGATGCGGTGAGTACTAATCATATTCTGTTGGAAAATATAAAACAATTAATTTTCCCATTTTCTCTCCTTCAGTTCACACAAACTAAGGGGGGGGGGGGGGCGTGCTGGAGACATTGGGTTCCCTGCCACCATCAGCATCATCACCACCATTATTTTTATTATGTTCAATGTTGCTGCACTACATCGACAATTTTTTAGAAGGAAATATCCAAGAGTTATATTTGTTCTCCGATAACTGCCCTGGACGGAATAAAAACCACACTGTCATACGATTTTTAATGGGATTAATAGACAACCGTTTTCCTAAAATTAAGCATTACTTTCCAGTGCGAGGTCACTCTTTTTTACCAAACGACCAGGACTTTGGTGTTACTAAAAGGAAAATTAAAAAAAAAAAACATGATCGCATCTTTATTTCAGATCAGTACTATTCTATTGTCGCGATGCGGCCCCAATTAGCAAAAATAGGTCGCCGTCTAAGCTTATTCAGTACCGAGGCGACCTTAAACCAAAGGACGATACGCGACTCTCGGACAGGTACGACATCACGTTCATAAACATCCCGCTTGTATTTATACGGATCGATCATAACGATCAGGAGTCAATCATCAAGTACCACGTCACGCTGCGTCTGAGAGCCCGTCCCTCGACATGCCACTAATTGGAGTAGCCTTGCGCCTGCTGCCCATCGTCACCCAACAGTAAGCAACCACCTCCCTTTGACCTTTTTCTCACTTCTTGCCATTTGCCCATTTGCCTTAACTTTGTTTCCGATGTTCTCTCCCCTGTATTTGATGCTCAAATAAATATTGTCCGTGTTGCCATGTCTTCTTTTTCAATCTCTACCTGACTACACCCCCAACCAGAGCAATCCCTTTGGGCCCCAGGCCCTCAGGCGTGTGACATACTCAGGCGTGTGACACTATTATGTCTAGTGGTAGCCCAAATCTTAAGGTATTTGTTGACGCTTACGTCAACATTCTTTAAGGGAATTTTAGGTGAAGAAATTATAATTTATTGTAATCGAATTTAGGGAACTTTTTACATAATTTAATCATTGAAATTAATACGCGTTGTTTTACAAAACAGAAAAATAAGTCATAATTAAAAGCGATGATAGTTATGTAAAATATTATCGGATTGTTTTAACGTTCGCACACGAATCAATAACACGAGCGACCATTTCACGTTACTAGAGGAAAACAATTACGATTAAACGTGGACCGGTCAAGTTCGATTCGCCATACTCAGCTGACTAAGCATAACACGACGTCTAGGTAACTTGACAACAAACGATTCTCGAGAAGGTCAGTCTAGTGCAAGGTAACAAAACAAATAATATCTCATTTAACCAATGCAAAACAAGATGTATAAAAGTTCTGAAATTTGGGACAATAAACCAGTATACGATGTATGCTCAAAACAACAGTGTATTGTGATCTTGCTTCACGCCACCCAAACCGACAACCCCTAACCTCAAGAACCTCAACCCCGGAGAGCACGTTACGCCCTCTCTCCAAACTACTAGAACTTCAAACCCGGACCTGCACGTTACGCTCTCAGGTACACACCGGAGAGCACGATACGGCCTCTCTCCACACAACTAGAACTTCAAGAACTTCAAGAGATCACGTCACGCCCTGATCTTCAACCTACAAGAACTTCAAAAAGAGATCACGTCACGCCCTGATATTCAACCTACAAGAACGTCTTCAGCCTTACAACCTGGAGACAAGATTTATCTCCGCAGCCACCCACGAGTTACGAGAGATATCTATATACAGTCCATTCTCTAGAGATCATTGCACACTTCGTTCACTATTCTTAGTTGTGAATTCAAGAATCGTGTAACAGCCATCGGTGACAGTGAAAGTTTGGAGAAAACCGATGAATGTTATTCTTTTTTTGAAAAAATGAATGAAGAAATTAAAAGTAATTTCGTGAATTCTAGTGGTTGGGGCCTAACCATATATACTGAAGATATAGTAACGTACATAGCAGGATATGTGCTTAGGACACTTAAAAAATGCGTGAGCTGTACTACATGTATCTGCTTACAGGAAAGTAACATTTCCAAATCTCGTCTTTTAGACAGGAAACAATATGGAAACTTAATTAAAGCCGCGGTCTGAAGAAGGAGGACATTGAACTTGGGTTAAGGGTTTAATTATCTCCTACTCAAGACATATATAATGCAAAATGTAATTTTAATGATAGGTATGTAATAAAACGTAATTTTAGTTATAACATATATATATATATATATATATATATATATATATATAAGGAATATATATTATCCATTTTTTATCAAAGTCGTGTAATTGTGTTAAAAATTGGTTTATTTATTGGTTGGTGATTTAAATAAACCATTCTTTATCAAGTTACCTACATGTTGCTAACATGAATTGTTTTAAACAAAAATACAACGTGTTTCAAAATGATTGTGATCTAGTCGGTTGTGGAACTCCCATGTAAAATAAAAAAACCCGCCTTGCGAAAATAGGAGTTTCTACTAGCTATACATAACCTCAAAATAACCTACTTAATCTGTTTTAACTTCTGGTTTTTCTCTGTCAAAAGAAAACGAATTCTGAGTATTTGTCTATTTGTAGTATTTGTTTTGGCCCTGAAAAGGGCTGTTAATTACCAACAGTACTGATCACCAGTTCCACAATAAATGTTCGAAGTGTCACTTGTTGTCAGAATTAGATAGGTACAAATCAATAGAGCGCGACACATCAAAAATTAGATGCACAGAAATTCCAACGCCAACTAGATGACAATCATTTTGAAACACATTGTATTAATTATGTACAACCACATTTAAATTCTACCGAAGCAGATCTACCCCACGGGTATAATGTCAAAAATTCTGGTCTTGGTAAATAAGATGTAAAGAAACAATTATGATGTAGTTGTGTGTAATATTTTTTACCTACTTCAGGTGTTTATTTTGCATGAAATAATCTACATAATAGATAATATGTTTGAGAATAATCAATGTCTCCATATAAAATTTATTTAGTATTAGGTTTTCTGATCTACGACAATAAAAACTTTGCTTATAAAATACATCGCTTTATTTCAACATATTTTATCAAAAGTTATTATAGAAGGTGCATTGTTCAAAATATATACATAGGTAGAAATAGGTTCGTAATATATCTTACCCTTAAGGTTGAAAATTGTAAATCAGAATATTGGTAGTTTGGGGTGGGGGGATACTGTACTTATATACGAGGATCTCCTTTTACACTTCATTCATTCTTACTGGTATTGCTGTATAAACAACCCAAAACAAAACAAACAAAACAAAATGAAGACAGCAGTGTGCAGACGTGAGTTAGCGGGTAAAAATCTAGCGCTGTTGAAGCAGCTTCAACAGGAGGCTCCTGATTCCTTTTTTGAGGTGTTGGAAGGCTCTTTCTCATCTCTAAGGCCTATTGGTGAGAAGAAGAAGAGTCAAACTGTAGAGCCTTCTAAACAACTCAAAAGAGGTCCTCACACCAAAACGACACAACCTGGAGCAAACCGAAGACCACCAGCAGCAGCCCTGAGTGTCCCGCCAACACAACCTGGGGCAAACCGAAAACTACCAACAGCAGCCCCGAGTATCCTGCAACTTCCAGGAGTCAGTGGTATGCAGTACGTCATCACCCCGAAGGTAGTACCGACATACCACGTGAGTCAACCATCGACATCAACACAGTCAGCAGTTATCATCCACGAGGATGTCAAATTAACACCTCCATCCCACTGGAAACCTGTGGATATGTCGACACGCTACAGACATATCCCAAACCCAATATATGAAAATGTGACAGAGGACAAGGGTGAGAATTATAATGAGAGTGTTATGAATGAAAAACGAGGGAAACGTGATGAACTGATTAAAAAAATTAAAAAGTATAAAAGAAAAATTAAACATTTGGAGAAAGGTGTGAATGAATAAGATGTGATTTTACAAAAAGGTGCTCGTATGAATGACATTATTATTGATTGAATGAATGCAGAAATTTAAATATATTTTTTGTATATATTATAATTTATAAATTTGTTATTATTGTATGAATGAGTACTTAGTTTTAAATATCTTTTATGTATATATTACCGGTTATTATTATTTACCGGTTTTGGTAAATAATAATGAAAACCTGTTTTCCGAGAGGTTAATGGGAGTTAAGTAAAAAAAAAACCTATTCAGGTTAATATCCTATTTCTAAAAATAAAAAAACTAGCTCTCAAAACCTGTTTTGGTTTATGAATAACAGGTTACAGACTAGTTACAGACAGCTTGAAGGAAACCGGTTTGGTTGATCACTAAGAGCTAAAAAAATAGGAATAGTTCAATGACCGGTCAAGGATAAAAATGAAACCAGTTTTGGAACTATAACCTATAAAAACAATGAAAAATTACTCCCCCCACCCCATTAAATTTATTGAATATAAGGAGGTAGAAGGCACTCCAACATTCAGTAATTCGACGACATGAATTCTTTTGTCACTATGAAACAACAATTCATCGTTTTGGGGGAGCGAAGATTTTATCTAAACCCTTCAAAATCAAAGTTTGTGTCAATTGGAGTTTGCTACAACTGGAACTTCAATCCATGCATTCGATTAGCTGGGATGAAGGGTGATGAAGCAGTTTTCAACGAGGAGTCATGGCAAAACTTGTTGAATCACCAGGGAATCATTACGAATTTTCTGTATTCCAACGATTCCATGGAGACGATTGATGCTGCCGAATTCACTTTAGAGTTCAAACAACAACCATATGGAAAATTTGTGAAGATCCTGAAAGATAATTCAGCTGTTCACCTAGCCTACGAATCAGTCTGCACTTTATGGGAACTTCTACCACTCTTCAAATATAGGATTGATTGTATTAAAAGGCAGCAATTTCAAAATTATTATAAAATACTTCCGAAGGGTCTGCAAGGGACGCCAGGTGATGTTATCCTACAACTTACTACAACCGGAGGAGAATCCATCCAGTGAAAACATTTCCATGGTTTTGGAGTTTATGTATACACAACCAAAGGTATTTCACGAGGATATTAAAAACAGTTACGTTTAATATGTCTACAAATATAATTTATTGTGTTCCTTCGGTTGATAGTACTAGAGATATATTTTGGGAAATTATAGCACTTGATAGAATACGTTTTCAAAACAGAATTAAAAATGTTTCATTTATTATTGACGTCTTAAAACATAAATGTAGAATATTTAATGAAATAAATAAAAGCTTTATTTTAAAAATTGTTTTTATTTAATAATATCAGTCGTATTAATCCATGTGTTATGTTATGACTATTATCAAATCCTAATCATTTAACAAATAATTTATTATGTTTCCTTCGAAGAATTTTCTCAATTAAAAATATATCAGGGTGTTTCGTTTTCTGTAGTTCCTCGGCGTAAAAAGCACCCAAAATCGGTTCTCCATTTCTGTCTTGTAGTAGATAAGTAATTGGATTTGTATATGAATTTTAACTATTTTGAAGACTTCCGCTGACCAATTGGGCTGATATGCTTTAGAAAATGCTTCTCGATATTTACTAACACGCACAAACTCACCAATTTTGAATTTAGGACCATGAGGGTCTATTGTCTTTAAACGACTATAAACAGAAAGTAATAATTTCTTCTCATTTTTTTGTCCAACGTCGATTGGTTTTAACCCAATTGTAGATTGCCGAGTATTATTATATTCCTTAACAATTTTCGGTAAAAGATTCAACCATCTATATGAACCTTGCAGGCTAAAATCTCTCCACATTTTCGTTTTTAAAGTTCTATTTACTCGCTCAACAACACTAGCTTTTAAAGTGGAAAATGTATTATAATGATTAATACCATTTTCTCGCATTAATTGACGAAAATCACTATCCATAAACTCTTTTCCATTATCAGCCTGAATATTTTTAGGGGTAGGCATTTGAAATAAGATTTTTTTCATAGCCAACTTAACATCTTTTGCAGTTTTGCGTTTAACAGGTTCAACCCATACATATTTACTAAAAACATTGATGACAACTAAAATATATCGAAATCCCTTATTAAATCTAGCATATCGTATCATTTCTACTAAATCGGCTTATAAAAGGTGATTTAAACCTTTCACAATAACACTTCTCCTTCTAAAATTTTTTCTGGCAGGTTTATGAATCTCATAAACTACTTCTCGTTTACTCATTTTTAACAATTGGACTCTGTAAGACAATTTGGTAATATAATCTATCCGTGACGTTTTTCTGAAATGTCCAAAATGAAATTTTATCTTTGATATTTATATATTTTCCTACAACTGTTTCCGAATTAAAATCAATTGTGTCATTTATATTTATGGAAACATCGTGTGGGTGACATTCAACACTTTCTACAGAACCGCTAATTGGAAAAGTATAAACCGTTTTTGCATTATCCAATACAAAAAGCCAATTATTATTATATTTTTTCTGATCACCTTTTTCCATACCTTGAATAGTTAGTACTCATTTAGTATGGTAAGCCGATGTTTGCCAAATATAAAATGGTGAAGAAGGTGAGATTGGTTTAGATCCAACTATATCAGATTTATAAGTATTTGGAACTTGATAAGGAGTTAACAAATGACCTGCTTTATTGATCATTGTTAACCATATGAATTCTCGTAGTAGAGTGATGAAATCGCGATGTCTCGACGAGAGAAAGAATCGAAAAGAAGTCAGTTGTTTGGGAGACCGGGTTCCCGAACGACGAAGTTTCGACTCGAGAGTGATTTTATTTTTGTGTTCAATTTTGAGAAGGTTCTGTATTGCGAGACTTAGAGTTTTGAAATAGAGTTTGCTTTATTTTCGCGGGGCGAAGTAAAGTTTGAAGTAAATACGAGGGAATCGTAATTGGGGATAATTAAATCAGAGGGAAATAATTCTAAGTTGAGTTCAGTTTTCAAGGGAGAATAGGGCTTGAAATCTAAGTTTCCTATGGATTGAGTTAAGGGGAAATCAGAGCCACTTGCAGAGAGTTTTAATTAGAATTTTTGAGTAGAATTTTGATCAGAGTTGATTAGAGTTTTGATTAGAATTTTTGATTAGAATTTTGATCAGAGTTGATTGTAGTTCTGATTAGAGTTTGGAATAGTTTTGAATAAGCGTTTCGCTAAGAGTTTTGCTGGGAACGCCTTAAGCCAGTACCTTCTAGAGTCATTAAAGTGAGTAGAGTCACCCGTTCCGAGTTCCGGGCGAGCGAAACGAGTCCACGAGCCACCCTTGCTGAGCGCCGAAGTTGAGGGTTTCCCCGCCTAAGATCCAGGCAGTAAGCAGAGTCCTCACCGAGACCCTTTGGTGAGTCTGTTCTGATTTATAAGGGCTGCACCACCCTTGATATTTTATTTTGGTTAAATTGGGTTGTTGATGCGTCGTCCGTCGCTATAATCTCGATACACCGCTTAATAAACGCGTAAAAAGTCACGTCCGGGAACCGTACTGCGTTAAAGTTCCGGGGGGATTAAGATATGTAAGGGTAAACTGTTCCAATTATTTGTCTTATGAGTATTGAGCAAGTTTTCTTCTGTGGGCTTTAGTTTCCTGATCGTCACCTTGAGGGGATAATTCTATTGTCTTGTCTTATAACTTAATTAAGGGAATAATTCTATTGTCTTGTCTTATAACTTAATTAAGGGAATAATTTTATGGTCTTGTCTTATAACTTATTTAAGGGAATAATTTTATGGTCTTGTCTTATAACTTATTTAAGGGAATAATTTTGTTGTCTTGTCTTATAACTTATTTTTGGGGGATAATTGTTTAGTTTTATCTTGTATCCTATATTGGGAGATAATTTATATTGGGAGATATACTTTGTATCTTATTTTGGGAGAACTAAGTTCCAAATTTATTGTATTGTCTTAGTTGTGGGGATTTTGAGTTCGCACGACGGTGCATTTTGTGTTTGACATTTTTCTTTTTTTTTTTCAATGGATTATTGATTTGATTCCGTGTTTAATTTCTAATCGACTAAGGCAGGCATTTGAGAAGCCCTGCGCCTACGTTCCCTCTGGAACCATCAGAGTCAGAGTCTATTCTAATAAATTGAGTCAAACCCACCCAAGTAATATCGGTCCTTAGTCTCAGTTAAGTTAAATTGATATCTTATTGATTTATTGATCTATTGATTTGCTTTCTCAAAGGACCGGTCATTACACAATATTTGATAGTAATACCAACAGGTTCTTATGAAATAAATAACCTATTAGATGTGATGCGTAGAGAGATTACAAAGAAGAAAGGAAGCTCTATGACATCAAGGAGCTAGAAAAAACGTTCAAAAAAATCAAAGGAATATCAGAGTGTAAGAGAATTTCTGTGAAAAAATTCGAAACCAATAACAAGGTCAATGTTAGAGTCTGTTCGTTTGAATATTATCGATTCCGGTCAGGAAAAGATTCATATCAATGACTTACCAAGAAGGGAAAATCTGAAGAAGATATCGAACTTAACACAATTCCATTGGGCAACTCCATTCCAGATAAGAAGAAGAAGAGTACGTCACTTGATGAAAGAAAATTTTGGAGAAGAATGGGAAAATCGAGAAGATCTAGAATGGTACAAAAACTTGTTGGTCCAACGTGAAGAAAATGATAATGGTGAACAAAATAAGGAAGATGAAAATGACGGAACATGCAACTGTTTGGAGGAAGAGATAGCTCAGCATATTTAAAAAAATGATAATTTGATTATGCAAGTGGAAATAAACGTTTTTTTTTCAAGATTTTTTTTCGATTTTGGTGCAAAACAAGATATATCCATTTGTTTTTTCTGTATATTGGTCTGGATTTTCAATTCACATCATTCGAAAGTTTTTGATCCTATTCATCATACAAATTGTCATCTATCTACGGTGGAATTTTGATCAATTGAATCTAGCAATAGATTTGCCACGTTTTTCTCGTTTCCTGAAAAATTTAGGAAAGTGGATATATCTGGTTTTGCACGCGAGCTCCTCATTTGGTTGATGCAAAAATGTGGCAAAGGATTCTGAAAGTATAAATTTCTGTTTCTCAATTCATTTCATTTAATAAAATGTTATTGCAATTCTTTTCGTATAAAAGAGTTAACTAGGAGAAAAAGAAAATAAGATCCAAATAACATGTTTATAAATACTATTTAAGTATAATTATTTAAAATGTTTGGTAAATGCTTATTTTCCTTGTTAAGTGGACATATTTTGCATGTCCTTTATATAGTAAGTTGTTCTCTGTATATTTTCCCAAAATAATGAATTAATTTTTTCATTTCAATTCTGTATCTCTAGATGGAAAGACCTCATTCTGATAATTATCAGGACAAACCTGTGATAAGAGCTCACAAAATTGCAGAAAGAGAAAATACCGAAGTAATAGAACTAGGATTTGGTGACTTCCAGGTAAAATCGTCAGAAGGTGACTATTATTACAAGATAGCTTATAATGAAATATACGAGGCAGAATGCAAAACTTCATATTGTAGAATATGTAAAATTTGTATTCATCGTAATTGTCCACAAAATTCAGTAAAAAGTACCATTTCTAAACATATACGCTTGGTATGTTTGTATGAGCAAAGTAAGGGGAGCGATTCTGTTTTAGGTGAAGTTGCCGGAAGACTTGCTGAAGAAAAACCATCAGACATTAAAAAAGGACATAGTGAAGAAATTGAAAGGTTTATTAGAGAAAAGCAATTAGGTCAATGTGCTACATCAATAGATGGTAAAACAAAGAAAGAAATCGAAATTGAATCAGTAACAACCTTTTTAAGATCTTTGAATGATGAAACATACGACAAGTAAGAAGGGATTTATGCATGTATCTAAAAACTTAGCTTTCAATTTGTTATCAAGGTGTATGGAAAAAATTAGTTTAATAATGGAGCAAGTTAACAACGGGTCAAATGTATCATACAAGAGGAAAACGGAAAAGCAGGCATTCGAGAAGCCCTGCACCTACGCTCTCTTACGAATCAGTTTTAGAATCGATTTCATCGATTAAGTCAACCTCACCCAAAGTAATTATATCGGTCTCCTATTTCGTTAAAGTGTCAAAAATGACCGGTCATATTACAGTATACAGAAAAGAAAGAAATGAACATCCGTCTTTTTCAATTAATAGTGTTGTGGAAATAGTTGCTACTTCAACAGGAGTTAGCAAAAGCACTATAAAACGTGTGATTAAGGAATATAACAAACGTAGTAAGTATCTGCGCCAAAAGCGACTAAAAGTCGCTCAAACATTGAACATACTTTAGATGATTTTGATGAAAACGCAATAAGAATAGTACACCAATTTTTTCCTGAAATAAAATTCCCACCATTATGAAAGTATTAAGCGTTGTCAATAACGACGAAGACTTGCTTTCCTGTAAGAAAACGACGTTCTGTAAAGTTCTCAAGAAATTCAATTTCGAATATGTTCGGCGTAGCAAAGATGCCATGTTAACAGATCGGAATGAGATAATATGTTGGAGAAGGAACTATTTAACAACAATTAAACGGTATCGAGAAGAACGAAGGAAATTTATTACCTCGATGAAACATGGCTAAACGCTGGTCATACGAAACAGAAAACGTGGAAAGATCAACTGTAACTTCCAGCTGACAATCTGTTTTGAGTGGCCTTTCAACTGGACTGAAAAACCCTTCGGGAAAAGGGAAGAGGCTAATAAGATGCCATGTGGGTAATGGAAATGGTTTTGTTCCTGGTGCCTTATGGATGTTTGAATCGAAGAAAACATCTGATTACCATGAAGAGATGAATGGGGAATCTTTTGAGAAATGGTTTAACATCCTACCGATGCTCAACGATAATTCCGTCATCGTGATGGATAACGCACCATATCATTCAAGGAAAGTTCACAAGATCCTTACGTCTGCTTCTAAAAAATACCGCAGCTTACCAAGCGACATCAACACCAGTCGCTTGAGATGATTACGCAACAACTAACAGTATCACTTTTGAACAAGATATGTTAAAAGCACAATTATTGGAAAAGGTAAACTCCGAAGCAACTTCAATGCTTATATTGTTGTTGAAATGGCAAAGAAAAATAAAACAGTTTTAAGGCTTCCTCCTTGTCACTGTGAGCTCAACCCTATTGAACTTGTTTGGGCCCAGTTAAAAAATTAGGTTGCTTCACACAACACTACATTTAAATTCTCCGATATGAAAAATCTTTTTAATGAATCTATTGCTTTGATCGATGAAGAAAAATGGGCTAAATGTGTTCAACATGTCAGAGAGAAGGTAGAAGTTAAAATGTGGAAATTATATTATAATTTATTAATTTATTGTAATTTTTATAATATTATTATTATAATATATATTGTATTATTATTATGTTATTATATTATATTATATATTATATATCATTATAATAATTTATTATAATTATATTTAATTATAAATTTAACACGTTCAGTGATGACGCCAAATGGCGTGATGCGCTTCGTACGTGCGCGGCTGACGACGCCGTTTGGCGTCAGCGACATAGGCGCGAATGAATTGCTTTGCTTTAGTACGTTGTTTGCCTCCGAGAGAGTGTGTTGTGCGATTAGTATACGAGTCATTTAAACGAAAAATTGTCTCAGTTTGGATTCAACACGGACGGACGCCAGGCGGGCCCATCGGGAATAAGAAAACGTCGTAAAGTCGAAAAGCCTACTCGCTATAGGTGCCCTTTGAAGGAAGAAGAGGTATTACATTATTTAATGGATTCTGATGATGACATAAAGGATCCGGACTACTCGGACTCAGATTTTAATTCGGATATAGAGGACGAAGACAGTGATTTGGAAGAACAGAATATTTCAAATTATATAGAGTATTATTATTATATAGAATATTAGTAATAATCCGAATTTTCCGAAAGATACCACTACTTCTCCGCAGACATCGCCACCTCAGGCACCTCACCCGGAGGGGCCTGCTCTTCCTATTACATGGGACTCAGTAGAGGATGTCCCAACTCTTATTCCATTTTCCAAGCAAAGAGAGCTTTTAATTCAACCTGATGGTAAGTTCTTACATCGTTTACTTAT
This sequence comes from Cryptocephalus moraei, assembly GCA_946251905.1. Taxonomy (NCBI): domain Eukaryota; kingdom Metazoa; phylum Arthropoda; class Insecta; order Coleoptera; family Chrysomelidae; genus Cryptocephalus; species Cryptocephalus moraei. Next base: position 21,636,974 of record OX276459.1, read on the forward strand.
GAGCACGTTGTACAGAAAACTCCGCAAACAGTTTTTTCGGAAAAACGGATATCATTGTTCGTTTTTTCTTAAAGTAATATTTGATTTCAACGAAACGCTCCTATTGATTTATTCAACCTGTTGATGACTAACGACCTTCCTCAAATGATTGTTAGAGAAACCAATGTTTACGCTGAAGAAGTATTTTTATTTTCGGATACAACGAAAGAAAAATCACGTATAACACGTTGGAAAGATGTAACTCTGGATGAAATGAAATTTTTTATTGAATTAGTCCTTCATATAGGCTACATTAGATTGAATCGACTCCAAGATTATTGGGAAACACATAGGTTATATAACCTACCTGCTTATAAAGAATATATCAGTATGGATCGATTTACGCAAATTTTTCGATGTCTGTATTTTGTAAAAAAAACCTTTACCTGGTCAGGGACAACCGGCAGATAGGTTGTTCAAAATAAGACCGTTAATAAATTATTTTAATTCAAGGATGAACGAGATTTATTACCCAGGTATAGAATTATCATTAGATGAATCTATGGTATTGTGGCGAGGAAGATTAATATTTCGTCAGTATATAAAAAACAAAAGGCATAGATACGGCGTGAAATTAATACCTCCTCACCGAGCCAGGCGGAACTGTATTGACATTTTCGATATATATTGGTGCATTAGATGACTTTGGTGGTAAAGGCCACGCTGCTAATGTAGTCTTGCACCTTATGGAAGAAAAGCTGGATTCAGGCCACTCTGTATATATGGACAATTATTATAACAGTTATGAACTGGCTAAGAAGTTACTGTCAAGACAAACATATCGTACGGGGACTATTAGAGTGGACAGAAGAGATAATCCAACAGAAGTAAAGGTGGCAAAGTTAAAAAAAGGTGAAACAATTGCCGGTATTCAAATGGCGTTATGATCGCCAAGTGGAAGGATAAGAGAGATGTTTTTTATGTATCTACCGAATTTAGGAACAATCTTGTTTCGTGATTCGGTACGACACTCGATTCTACTAGAACCCTATGCCGAACACACCCGTTAAACTAATAATAGGTGCCAAAGGTTTTTGATAGTGAACATATACATAAGAAAAGGTACGTCGTGGCAATAGAACTTCAAAGGTAGTCTGCCATAAACAAGTAATATTTTTGATAATATTTCTCTTGTGAACTTTACCGATTTATGGCAGTATTTTTCCCAATGATTCTACCAAGTATTATAAACTTAGATTATTAGAGTTTTATTTGACCGAAAATGTAAATAACAGTACGTCGCTCTCAAAGTTTATAACGTTAATGGTGCCGAACGCCGAATGCCCGTATTCTCCACCTCTCCTGCCGATCGTAAAAACCCCGCACACCCGTCTCCGCATCGCCTCTTGTGGTCAGGGTCGCAAGACAGGAATCCCAGGATCGGCCGTTCAGCTCCGCCGTAGCGGCGGCGATTGCAAAATGTTTCACACAAGCGAAATTTGACTTAACAAATCTTATGAAATATTTTAATAAGAGGCAGCAAGAAAAACAAAAACCTGAAGTTATTATGAAATATAATTCCCTTATGGGTGGAATCGACAAAAGGACCAAATGATGGCAGTAGTTTATGGGGCGGTTGACTGTGGGAAAATTTTGATGACCGTGGGAAAATTTTGTCCTTTGATATTTGCCGCCCGCCGCAGGTGTGTAATTAGACGTGATTTCAAGGTCACCGGGTCATGTGAGTTCAACACAACAAATTTTCTTTATTTCGTTATTTTGGGGAAAAAACACGTCATGGTTATTTAAGTTCATTTATAGGCAATCTTGTAAAAAAACAAATAACAAAAAGTAACTGTAAAAAGTAAAAAGTGCTGAACACACTTCAAATGAACTACAGCAGAAGCCCAGAAAAACGTTATAGGCAGAACCAACATCGACATAGAAATCGAGGAAATCAGCGAATTTAGCGAATTAGGTTACAAGGGGAATCCCATATGGTCGAGGGCATGTCGAGAGGGGATGGTGCTTTACTTTTATTGTTTTTATTTGCCAAAGGGGGTCAGCACTCGGCACTGACTAAATAAAATAAAATAATTTTAATTTATTTTTTAAATTGGTTTCTTATAGAAAGAATAAATTCTGCAAATTTAAAAAAATTCCTAGACTAAAAAATTATGTTACAATTATCGATTATGTTACACATTATCGTTTGTCTTAATTTTAAGGGAAAATTATGTTACAATTCCATAATTATGTTACAAGTGGCAACACCTCAACCATACCTCTTCTCTTATCTGCAAAACATTCCTTTGCCTGGTTATGTATAAAAAATTCGGACCGTGGAATAGAGTGAAAAATTTCCCTTTATTAGCTAATTACATATTTGTTTTTTGCCCGTCTAGAGTTCGGTGCGGTATTAATTTCTGAGGTGTGTTTGCAGTAAAGTGAATATGTTACCGTTGTCAAGCAACCGAAATTCGATATTATATAAAAGGGATGGGGGGAATACGTGTGAATATACATTATATTTTCACTTTGTTTCTGTGCATTCGTGAATTTAGCAGTCTCGGCTATTGCTGGTGCTGCTGCTGCTGCAGATATTAATTAACGCTCGAAGATAAGGTAAGTGTGTTTCTGCTTTTGCTTATTATTGTTATTTTTATCCTCAATTTAATATTCAAATTTTACACTGACTTTTTGTATTTTTTGTAGATGGATTTAAATAAAATTAACACTCTTGCAGGATGTCACTTAAAACCAATCGTTAAGTTACAAGATCTGCCTAAAGACGTACCCCAAAAAGTATTATCAGCTAGACCGGTGGATACGCAATTTGGAAGAAGCATTCTTCTGGAGTTGAAGGACAACGTCACTTTTTTACCCATACGCGTGACCGGGGAATTTGAGCCCCACATAGAAGAATTTGCTACAGGGAAATTCAGCGTCTGCTATACAGGGAGAAAGGATATTGGCAAAGGAAACCCACTGATCCAATTCAAAATTGTTGAGCTGTAAAGGTGAGTGTGTGTGTGTAAAAAGGAGAGAGAGAGAGAGAGAGAGAGAGAGAGAGAGAGAGAGAGAGTCGTAAGAAAATGAAGATTAAAAATGTTCTTAAAAAATGCACTGATCTTATCGAGAAATTGAAAAATTACAAGGATAAATATTGGAATGTTTGGGTTAAACCAATTCGTAGACATATCAGGTTATGTAACATTGCATTATGTGATGGGAAACATGTTCTAACTATTGCTGAAAGGCGCAAAATACAAACGATATTGGGTCATTTAAAATATTTTCAAAAATTATTTTTGCACAAAATACATGTGGGTGCTGGTTTTGAATCAAAATTGAAACATAGGGTTAAATGGACAGATCTAAATTCTTGTTTTGATAGTAGAATTAGGACAAGTGTTATAATTAATTTATCGCATAAGTGTTTAGTTCTATTTTTGGCTGATGCAGAAATACTATTTAGACAAAAAATCAAAATTATTTTACGAAAGTTGAGGATGGTTAAAGTAAATGCTAATTTTTGTGGGGAATTTATTATAAAGCGATCGGATGGTGAAGATATTTTAGAATATAAATATTTTAATGCTAAAAATGGAGTGATTGACCGAGGAACAGATTTACAATCCTGGTTTATGGAATACATACAAGATAAAATTTCTAATAAAATGACAGACTTTCAAGAACATTTGTCTGGGTGGGCATTAAATCGTATTGTGTATTTAGAGATTAATATTAACAAATACGAAATGGGTAATGGTTCGTCTTTTATAAAGCTACCGGTGGAAATAGAGAGAAAACATGCAGTTATCAATGTTCGCAACACTAACGATAATGCATGTTTCTACTGGTCAATTTTGTGTGGTCTTTTTCCTGTAAATAATCATAGAAATTTGACATCTTCATACCCGTACTATAAACTAGTTTTGAATACGGAAAATATTGATTCACCGATGCCTTTATCTCAAATTTTAAAATTCGAAATGGCTAATGACATATCTGTGAACGTATACGGTCTAGAAATGGAAAAGAAAACCAGTTTACAGTACTTCCGGTTAGATTAACAAAAAATAAATTAGAGAGACATGTAAATTTATTGTTAATTCAAAATAAATATTATTTAAAATTAAATGAGTGGGATTTCGAAGTTGATGATGATGACGGTGACGAATCTGAATTGAAATACCATTACTGTTACATTAAAAAATTATCTAGATTAGTATCGTCATAGTTAAATAAGAATAGTCATAAGAAGTTCATATGTGATATTTGTTTAAATTATTATCAAAAACAACAGAAGTTTGATGAGCACAAAAAACTTTGTGCGAATAGAAACAAATATAAAATTTCTTTCCCCAACTATAAATACGTTGAGTTCAGAAACTTCATTTACAAACAAACGGCGCCTTTCATAATTTACGCAGATTTTGAAAGCCTTTTGGAAATACTCGACGACACGCCCACTCATGTTACAAGGAAATATCAAAAGCACGCGGTTTATTCTGCGGGTTACTATTTAAAATGTACTTATGACGATTCTCAGTCCTTTTATAATAGCTATAGAGCTACAGATTGCATAGAGTGGTTTAGAATGGAACTAAAAAAGCTGGCTAAATTTATAGAGTCGAAAATGAAGAAAGTTATTCCTGTAGATATCAAATCTAGTTTAAAATTACGAAAAGATAACTGCCACATTCGTGAGAAACCATTTACGTCCAAGGATAAGGTCGTTTTGGATCATAATCACTTTACTGGAGAAGCTCGTGGGTACGCACATGCGCAATGTAACCTATCATTTAAAAAGCTCTTTGTGGTGCCTATTGTGTTCCATAATTTGATGGGGTACGATAGTCACTTTTTAATTCGACATTTAGCCAAATGTGAGCGAATGTACATACTTCATAACAATAAAGAACGATACATTTCCTTTACACAATACGACCAAGACACGAAAATTAAATTTTGATTTATCGATTCTTTGAGATTTCTGAGTGCATCTCTTGATGAATTGGTTTCCATTATGGAGAAGCAAAATCTTGTAGCAAAAGCCTAAGTAAGAAAAGAATCTTAATCTAATGTTAATACTTGAAAATCTATTAAGCTCCCTAATCGGTTAGCGTGCAATTGGATTGCGTGCGGGGATCTCGTTATTAGTTAATAATTATATTTTTCCCCCGTCTAGACGTGTTATTTTCGCGTGTTGAATGCGTCAGCCTCAACCATACCTCTTCTCTTATCTGCAAAACATTCCTTTGCCTGGTTATGTATAAAAAATTCGGACCGTGGAATAGAGAGTGAAAAATTTCCCTTTATTAGCTAATTACATATTTGTTTTTTGCCCGTCTAGAGTTCGGTGCGGTATTAATTTCTGAGGTGTGTTTGCAGTAAAGTGAATATGTTACCGTTGTCAAGCAACCGAAATTCGATATTATATAAAAGGGATGGGGGGAATACGTGTGAATATACATTATATTTTCACTTTGTTTCTGTGCATTCGTGAATTTAGCAGTCTCGGCTATTGCTGGTGCTGCTGCTGCTGCAGATATTAATTAACGCTCGAAGATAAGGTAAGTGTGTTTCTGCTTTTGCTTATTATTGTTATTTTTATCCTCAATTTAATATTCAAATTTTACACTGACTTTTTGTATTTTTTGTAGATGGATTTAAATAAAATTAACACTCTTGCAGGATGTCACTTAAAACCAATCGTTAAGTTACAAGATCTGCCTAAAGACGTACCCCAAAAAGTATTATCAGCTAGACCGGTGGATACGCAATTTGGAAGAAGCATTCTTCTGGAGTTGAAGGACAACGTCACTTTTTTACCCATACGCGTGACCGGGGAATTTGAGCCTCACATAGAAGAATTTGCTACAGGGAAATTCAGCGTCTGCTATACAGGGAGAAAGGATATTGGCAAAGGAAACCCAATGATCCAATTCAAAATTGTTGAGCTGTAAAGGTGAGTGTGTGTGTGTAAAAAGGAGGAGAGAGAGAGAGAGAGAGAGAGAGAGAGAGAGAGAGAGAGAGAGAGAGAGAGAGAGTGAGAGAGAGAGAGAGAGAGAGAGAGAGTCGTAAGAAAATGAAGATTAAAAATGTTCTTAAAAAATGCACTGATCTTATCGAGAAATTAAAAAATTACAAGGATAAATATTGGAATGTTTGGGTTAAACCAATTCGTAGACACATCAGGTTATGTAACATTGCATTATGTGATGGGAAACATGTTCTAACTATTGCTGAAAGGCGCAAAATACAAACGATATTGGGTCATTTAAAATATTTTCAAAAATTATTTTTGCACAAAATACATGTGGGTGCTGGTTTTGAATCAAAATTGAAACATAGGGTTAAATGGACAGATCTAAATTCTTGTTTTGATAGTAGAATTAGGACAAGTGTTATAATTAATTTATCGCATAAGTGTTTAGTTCAATTTTTGGCTGATGCAGAAATACTATTTAGAAAAAAAATCTAAATTATTTTACGAAAGTTGAGGATGGTTAAAGTAAATGCTAATTTTTGTGGGGAATTTATTATAAAGCGATCGGATGGTGAAGATATTTTAGAATATAAATATTTTAATGCTAAAAATGGAGTGATTGACCGAGGAACAGATTTACAATCCTGGTTTATGGAATACATACAATATAAAATTTCTAATAAAATGACAGACTTTCAAGAACATTTGTCTGGGTGGGCATTAAATCGTATTGTGTATTTAGAGATTAATATTAACAAATACGAAATGGGTAATGGTTCGTCTTTTATAAAGCTACCGGTGGAAATAGAGAGAAAACATGCAGTTATCAATGTTCGCAACACTAACGATAATGCATGTTTCTACTGGTCAATTTTGTGTGGTCTTTTTCCTGTAAATAATCATAGAAATTTGACATCTTCATACCCGTACTATAAACTAGTTTTGAATACGGAAAATATTGATTCACCGATGCCTTTATCTCAAATTTCAAAATTCGAAATGGCTAATGACATATCTGTGAACGTATACGGTCTAGAAATGCAAAAGGAAAACAGTTATACAGTACTTGCGGTTAGATTAACAAAAAATAAATTAGAGAGACATGTAAATTTATTGTTAATTCAAAATAAATATTATTTAAAATTAAATGAGTGGGATTTCGAAGTTGATGATGATGACGGTGACGAATCTGAATTGAAATACCATTACTGTTACATTAAAAAATTATCTAGATTAGTTTCGTCATAGTTAAATAAGAATAGTCATAAGAAGTTCATATGTGATATTTGTTTAAATTATTATCAAAAACAACAGAAGTTTGATGAGCACAAAAAACTTTGTGCGAATAGAAACAAATATAAAATTTCTTTCCCCAACTATAAATACGTTGAGTTCAGAAACTTCATTTACAAACAAACGGCGCCTTTCATAATTTACGCAGATTTTGAAAGCCTTTTGGAAGTACTCGACGACACGCCCACTCATGTTACAAGGAAATATTAAAAGCACACGGTTTATTCTTCGGGTTACTATTTAAAATGTACTTATGACGATTCTCAGTCCTTTTATAATAGCTATAGAGCTACAGATTGCATAGAGTGGTTTAGAATGGAACTAAAAAAGCTGGCTAAATTTATAGAGTCGAAAATGAAGAAAGTTATTCCTGTAGATATCAAATCTAGTTTAAAATTACGAAAAGATAACTGCCACATTTGTGAGAAACCATTTACGTCCAAGGATAAGGTCGTTTTGGATCATAATCACTTTACTGGAGAAGCTCGTGGGTACGCACATGCGCAATGTAACCTACCATTTAAAAAGCTCTTTGTGGTGCCTATTGTGTTCCATAATTTGATGGGGTACGATAGTCACTTTTTGAGCAATTGAGCAATATGTTGCCGGATTTGATCAGCAGCCACCCAAAAGAAGATATAAAGATTGTGCTCAACGCTTGTTTAACATTGTGGGCCAGTATAATCCCGATAATATTATTGAGTATGTAAGAGGAATAGCTCACAATTTGTCATACTAATTTATCCTCTTTTTTGTAGTTTTTGTCTTCTTTATTTTAAAAATTGTGTTCCATTAATTGTACTAATATACTGACGTTATTTATTTTAATAAATGTTATGCTTCAGCAATTTTTTATTACAAAAAAACCAAATCCAAGTATTTATTCAATTTTTTGGGTCTCATGGACCTCACCTCTACGGACCCCAAAACAAAAAATAAAGTATTTCTTTTTCGAAATTTCGTCATGATACTACTCACTGCAATACAATACTCGTATTTATATCTGATGTTTTTACAAGAAACTCATCAAAAATTCGATCCTGCTTTAAGCGTAATGTAATAATAACGTGAAAGGTATTTATTGTACATATTAAATGTAAATGTATTATGATTATCGAGACATGCAGATAAATATTAATTTAACGGCGGTGAATTCTCCGGTCGGTGAATTGTGTGTCGGTGAAATGTTCGGTCGGTGAATTGTGCGTCGATGAACTTTCCCGACGGTGAATCGTCGTCGGTGAATTGTACGTCGGTGAATTGTCGTCGGTGAATTGTTCGGCACCCCTTCTTAACAATAAAGAACGATACATTTCCTTTACACAATACGACCAAGACACGAAAATTAAATTTCGATTTATCGATTGTTTGAGATTTCTGAGTGCATCTCTTGATGAATTGGTTTCCATTATGGAGAAGCAAAATCTTGTAATTATAAATCGTGAATTTCAGTGTGATGATGAGGATGATGAAAAATTTAATTTATTAACGAAAAAAGGGGTCTTTTGTTACGATTACATTTCACACATTGATAAGTTAGAAGAAACGGAATTACCTAAAATTGAACATTTTTATAATAAATTGTCAGATGAAAGCATTAGTCTTGAGAAGTATGATCACGCTCAAAAGGTGTGGAAAACGTTTGAAATTCAAAATTTAGGACAATATTCGGACATATACCTGAAAACCGACATCCTACTTTTGGCAGACGTGTTTGAAAACTTTAGAAAAAATTGCATTGCGACTCATCACTTAGACCCAGCATGGTATCATACAATGCCCGGTTTTACATGGGACTGTATGCTTAAATTCACAAAATGTAAATTGGAATTGTTACGTGATATTGACCAAATAATGTTTATTGAGGAAGCCATCCGTGGAGGGATCTCTACCTGTATTAATCGCTTTTCTGAGGCAAACAACAAGTATATGTCTGAAAAATATGATCCAAGTACCCCATCCAAATATATTCTTTATTTAGATATTAATAATCTTTAAGGGAAAGCCATGATGGAACCTTTGCCGTATGGAGGCTTCGAATGGGTGGATGATACAGAAAATTTTGATGTAACATCCATTCCAGACGATAATCCAGAAGGATATATAGTTCAAGTGGACTTGCAATATCCCAGGGAACTACATGACACCCATAAAGACTTTCCGTTTGCGGCCGAACACCGTACACCTCCACACTCAAAATTCCCCAAATTAATGGCCACTTTGCATGATAAGAAAGGGTACATTGTGCATTATCGGAATTTAAAACAGGCTCTGGCCAACGGTTTGGTAGTTACAAGAATATACAAAATTTTAAAATTTAAACAGAGCTCCTGGTTAAAATCATATATCGATCTAAATAGCAACTCGAGAGCTACTGCAACGACTTCCTTCCTAAAGAATTTCTATAAACTTTTTAACAATGCGGTATTCGGTAAAACTATGGAAAATATACGCAAATACCGTGTTTTGAAAATTGCTAAAACCTGGGGAGGGCGTTACGGAGCCAAAAATTTCATTGCTTCTCCACTATTTCATAGTGGAATAAAATATATATATTATACATATAAAATTTTCCCAAGGTCATCAAAATTTTCCCACACTCAACCGCCCCATAAACTACTGATGGCGTATTACCCGTGTGGACGGAAAACGCTGCGATGGTACAAAAAAATTGGAATCCACATAATCTACATGTGTCTAATAAATTCCTATTTTATGTACAAAAAATTTGTTCGTCCTAGAATTTCCTTGTACGACTATCGTTTAGAAGTTTTGGAGAATTTATTGCCCGAAAAAAGCAGATCAAAATCCTGAACAAAGAATAAATCCGAGCCCTCATGTTCTAAAAAAGAACACCCAAGCGGGAGAAGGAAGAAAACATGCTCGTAGGAGATGCACAATTTGTAGTCAAAATAAAGTTAGAAAGGACACACTTATTATTGTCCCGCTTGTCCAGGGACGCCAACTCTTTGTTTGGAACCATGTTTTGGGGCTTTTCATGAATATGAATAAAAATTCTTTTTTTAAAATATATTTTTGGTATTTTATAAAAATGTTATTTATGTGCTGTTATGGTAGTGATAGAATTAGTTTACGAGTTTGGTTTCATTTCTTTGTATTATATAAAATGACCCCCTTATCGCATGTCCTCCACACCTCCGGCGGAATATGGGATTTTTATGTTTTCCAATAAGCAATAATCGTTAAAGTATAATTAACATTCTCATGAATTTTAATTTTAACACGCGAGGCCCCCTCCTCGTAGTTGGTCATATTGTAAAATTTTACAATATATACAGCTCTGTTACCAACGTGTCTCAATGGCTTCATCATCAGCGAGTGATAATGTCGAAAGTTTGTTGTGTACCGAGTTCAGTGATTCAGATTGCAGTCCGATACCTGAAGAAGACCATGGCTACGCAAGAGATTGTGTTCGACGAATGCAACGAAAAAGAGACGCCTCTGCTGGACCTTCTGGAATTGCACTGGTCGGAGGCAACCACCATCCAAAAATTAGAAGATACTTTGAAGTTGTTCATTTCGACGAGCGTGAAAGAGAAGAAATTGACCTCCAAACGCATATGGACGAAGGTATGGAACGGGTTGAAAAAGATCATGAAAGAAATGAAATTGGAAAAGATTCCGTTAAATTCGTTAATTACATTCGAAAGCTTCAAAGGTCTATTGCAAAAAGAAGAATTATACACGATGTTGTGCACTTTGGAAATAGAACCGAGTGTGTTAATGGAATTAGAGCAGGCCTTGACACAAAAGTCCACGCAACAGTCCTCATCTGTGCATGGCATGAAGACCACCTCCACATCATCCATGATTGCTCCTACACAGAACAAAGGTGTAGATGCACAAGAATAGGTAATATTGAACGACAGCGAAGACGACACCGACGCACTACTTGGAGTGACAGGGTCGACGAAGGATGGTGCTCGAATATCAGTCTATATTTCCAAAAGGAAAGAAGAGAGTATCTTTACGTTGAGATCGGAGGAAGGGTGTGGATCAGTAGTGAAATTGGAGGTAAGAAAAAGAAAGGATATCGTATGATATTCATAACTTATTTTTTGTATTACTCCATAGGTTTACCCGTTGGCGGAGGTGTGTCACATGGAAAAGAAGGATTGGTGGAAGAAAGCGAGTCTTCGGTCAATTTTTACGATTCTGTAGATCCAACGAAGATGACGTTGAACAAAATAAGCCATCAAGCAACGAAAATCATGGCTGGTCTGGAGGGAGCAAAGAGAGACCGAAAAGCGGTAGTTTCTTGGAGTGGTTACGGAAATACCCGACAAGCCCCATACTAGCTATTTTTCGTACGAATAGATTTCGAAAAAGTCCATTCACATTTATTAACGTTAACAAATTTCACTGGAGACGTGTAGATTTGCATGCTGCTCAACTCAATGACATGACTACGGTAGAGATTTATGATTATGCTATAAAATGTACGCCTTTATATAATGCTCCTTATGGTGATTTTGGTGACTATTATTATAGTATCGAAATGTCAACTGTAATATTTGACATTGTATTAAAGTTTCGATTCGATAACAATGCACATAACATTATACAATTTGTATTCGATTTATTAGTAGTTTTAGATAAGAAACGCGCTGAAGTAAATACATTTTTAGTTCATTTGCCACCAAATGCTAGAAAAAATTATATTTTTGATAGTGTCGTTCATTTCTTTTTTAATTTCGATCAAGTAGGAAATTTCAATAGACACACATCTGCCCCTCCGCTGTTCACCCAGGTCTACATTGTTTTGGTGGAAGTGTACAGAGCAGTGGTTCCAATTTTATATGGATTATTGCCAAACAAAACTAGGCAAACTTACGATTTATTTGTCCGAATGATGAAGGAACTAGCTCCAAATGTGAAACCAGTACGAATAATGTGCGACTTCGAACTTGCCGCGGTCGGTGCATTCCAAGGAGTTTCCGGCTGTGACGATATGCGGTTATTTCTTTCACCTTGCCCAGAACTTCCAAAAACACCTGGCACAAATGGGTTTGAGGGTAAGATGTCAAAATGAACCCGACTTTGCCATGCAGGCAAAGTTAATTTTAAGTTTGGCATTTGTTCCTCCAGATCATTTGGACGAGGCTCTTGACGAGACATCTGCCACAATTCCCAACGAACTAGAACAGCTCCTCAACTGGTTCGAAGACAATTATGTTGGCAGACCTGGAAGGAGAGGCTATGAAAGACGTCCACCATTATTTCCCATTGCCATGTGGAATTTGCATGGGAGAGTTTTGCAAGGAGTGGATAGAACAAACAACCATGCAGAAGCCGCAAATCGCAGGTTGCAAAACGAACTGGGAATGGATCACCCCACAATTTGGCGGTTCATCGACTCGTTAAAGAAAGTTCAAAAGGGCCGCGATGTTTTTCGAACAAATATTTGCAGGGAATGAACCCCCTCAAAAACTCCGAAAGTACCAACAGGAAGATGAAAGAATTCTTTCACTGATAAATGACTTTCAAAACAGCACTATAAGTTGAATATTCCCAAAAATACGGCGCGTTGGGGTCACATCTGACCCCAATATACCAGTTGTTATTATATTTTTTTAAATGTCGCCCAAATTTGATAAAAAAAAACCAAATATCACCCAAAAAGTGATAAAGAACTTGAAGAGATTTTAATAAATGATAGTGACTTAGAAGAAGAACCTACTGTGTTAGAAGATTTAGAGAACTCAGATAGCGATCTGTCTGATGCTGAAATCGAACATACAGACCATGACACTGAATCTGAACAAGGCTTTTCTGATAGAGGTAATGTTCAAGATATTATATCAAATGATTCTTTGTCTGGCGAGTCTGGCGACGAATCCAATCTAGGTACCTCTTTATATTTCTATGGTAAAAATAGATATAAATGGTCTAAAAATCCCCCAAAGCGTGATCGCCGAACTCCTGCACATAATATAGTCATCCATCTTCCGGGCTTGAGAGGACCTGCAAGACTCACTAATCCAACGACTCCCCTTCAGGCATGGCAACTTTTGTTCACGGACGAGATTCTAGGAATAACTTTAGAGCATACTAATGTACAAAATCAGGTCTAGTCTGGATCAAAAATGCGCTAGCTATTCTTGTAGCTGAACAAGTCGCCAGTGGCCTCTAACAATTTTTTTTTTTTGCTATGATAAATATCTCGACAGTAAACTCTCGTATACTGTATACAGCTGCGAATTTGGAACAACAAATACCCCGACGAAAATTTAACATATTACTGGGAAAGTCTCTACTACAAGAACACTTACAAGAACGGCTTTCTCTGAATATCTCCAAAGAACTGCAAACCATGTAAAGGAAAGTTCTTGGGATAGCAGAATAAGGTCGACTCGACGATTTGCAACCTGCTACTCCAAAAAGAATGAGATGCTCTGTATGCCCACGATCCAAGGATAGAAAGACTCCAATGACGTGTTCAAAATGTCGAAAGCTCGTCTGCAAGCAACACTCTGAACAGATTTGTTTGTAATGCCTGCATCACAGAATTCGAGCGAACTTCACTGTAATTTTTTTTACCAACATTCTAATAATGGTTTTTTGCATTTCAGGTCGTCCGATGAAGACTAAGGAAACAATAATGGGCCACTTTGGAGTATTGAAAATGTTTGAGTTTTGGGGCTAGTTTCAATTCTAAATTGGGGTCACCTGCGACCCCAATATATCAGATACGTTATAAAATAAAGGTATACCAGTTAAGGGTTAAAACGTTTTTCTGCTCTCCTGTAAAATTATTCAAAATGGACTTATCAGGTTAACAGTTTAGGCCAACGATATGTCGCTGATCGTTGTCGATTGTTGCCTCCTCGGGAGCTGGTGTCAATCTTCTCGGTCTTGTCAATCGTTACTCCCAGAAACAGAAAAGGAAGATCCAAGTTGAACAAACATAATCAAACTGTTATCAGTTCATGGGAGGCGTGGACAGAGCATACGAAAAATATCGACCATCAATACGTGGAACGAAATGGTATTCAAGCCCTTGTTGTTCTGCTTTGCATTGATCTTATAAAATATTTGGCAACTGAATAAAATATACGATGGTGATAATCTTCTGCAGTTTCGTCGCCGTGTAGCGTGTCATTATCCCCAAACCCATTGCCATGCAGCAGAACCTGGCAGACAGGGAAGGCCATCTCAGGAGCGCAACATTTATTCACGATTTGATGGCCATCAGACCACGTTTCGATGTGACAAATGTGCTGTTTGATAGTATTAAAGAAGACCTGCTGTTTTGTAAAAATATCACCCCAGGAGTTTACCTTTTGATAATTAACTTTCTTGGAATCCCGAATGGCCGTTGGGATTATCACGTGCATCGAGAGTGATGTGTTTGTAAAGAGAGAGGGATATTGTAACGCTCCAAGGATATTTTGACGGGCCGGTGATAGGCCAGAACTGAGGAGAGAGGGAATTTTAGGGTGAATAAGTGGGAGAGTTAGGATAGGAGTTATTCCAAGCAAATTGGTTGGAGTTTTGGTCAGATTAGTAAAATTAGCATACAGCACACTTGACAAACTTTTACTAAACGAACCCTCTAAATTTGATGGATGAAGTGTAGAAGAAAATCAGTGCAAAATCAGTGCGTTGATTGAAAGTGCCGTTCGGAGTACGTAATCGCAAAGCCAGCCGTCAAGAGCGACTACGTACAGGGCGATCTGCCTTGAGTCCAGCCAGCCGCCAAGAGTGACTACATACAGGGCGATCTGCCTTGAGTCCAGCCAGCCGCCGGGAGCGACTACGTGCCGGGTGATCCGCCTTGAGTCCAGCCGCCGGCGACCATCACCGAGCCCTTCTTCGAGTGTTGTGATTCACGCTAAGTGACAGGTATTTTTCCCCTTTAAAGGCCTTTAAGAAGTGAACGTTAAATCGATCGACTTCCCCCCATTTGTTTTTAAGTAATTAGGTATTTATATTTCTTCGCAGACGTTTAAGTATATTTGAATTTGGATTTTATATGTAGACTACTTGATCTGAGATTTTGAGATTTGAACTATTGGACTTAATATTTGGGTATTTATAAGTTATTGTTCTGATTTTTTGACATAATCAATTAAACAGCTATAATTTGACTTTGATATTTCCTTTCGACCACACCTGAGTAGTTTATTAGTTGAGCTAGTCGGCCGAGGAACTTCTAAGCTATAGAATAAGTAAGTACCAAAATTGCATGCGTTTCATGCACTATTCATAGAGAAGCGCTTGCATTAAACTCACTAAAGCATCTGAATCCTGCACTGGCTTAAGTGTTAGAACGTGTGGTAAATATGGTAAACTTTATAAAATCTCATCCACTGAATGCAAGGTTTTTTGAAAAACTGTATGATATAGGAGTCGAACACTCGTCCTTGTACTATTACAGCAGTGTACGATGGCTCTCTCGTGGTAATGTTTTATCACGTACCTTTGAATTACAAGAAATTATTATTTTGCGTAATGCAGAATATTTTGATGGTGCCGAATCTTTAATAAGATCGGCATATTTATGCGACGTTCCTGAAAGACGGAATTCTCCTAATCGCTGTCGCATGGAAAAAACATGTGATTTTCGAAATCAACAGAAAAAATACCAAGATTTTATACAAAAATCGCAAAATATGGGAAAGAAAATTCAATGAAGGTGCAGCTGAAGATTGTGGCCCAACATTACTAATTCTTGATGTCAAATAAACTTGATCTTTCTTGAGACATACAAACCATGTTTGGGGAGCACTTATCATAACTAATTATCTGGTTTGAGAAATATTTTCAAAATCAAAATTTCCATGTTTGCATGGATTTATGATCTATTTAACCCTAGTGCTTCGCCTCAATTTACTTCCGCAGAACAGAATCTTATCGAGTTATCTTGTGAAAACAGTTTGGAAGAAAAGTTTGGCAGCATTTTGGATTTCAGTAAAAGGTAAATATCTCCTCCCAAGTGATAGGGCTCAGTAGATGTTAATTCTATTTTCGACGTCGTATATGCGTATTCGTTGTAACAGAAAACAAGCAGGTATGCAGCAATAATCCAAAGTGGATAGGGAAATGGCTATCACTTTGATTCGACGATTTGACAAAATACGTAGTGATTTACAGGCTCAACCATCACATGAGTTGTTAGTTTAATGTTAATAAAGAAAAAAAAAGTAACGAATATACTCGTGTTACTTTTATCTCTTGCCTACGAATAGTCATAATGTCGGGCACAACATATCAAAGATCTAGAACAAAGTTTTAAGCGAGGGGCAAAACATCTTAAAATCAATTAGGCAAAGAAATTTCCCAGCGAAACAGAGACGCTAATAAACATTCGGGAGAGTGATTGAACCAAACGGTTAATCTACCTGTTTGTCGCCGCCCCGGAAGAAATGTCCGGGCTCGAGGTCCCTAGATCCCTGCATATGTGGTGCTTCCACGCCTACGTAAAATCAAGTAAGCGCCTTTTTAGTGTTTGTTAACTTTTGGTTAAACTATCTGCTGACGGATTAGATTAGTAACCAATATGACATATTCATGCTGAGGCAACTTTCAAGTCGTTAAAGCGCCAACGAAAACGTTCAAAGAGAGCCAAGTTCAAATCGCAGACGTCCCAGAAGTTCACGAGAACATCTGTCGCCATCGTCGCCAGCACGCTGTCGTTTATGAAGGTTATTTTAGTGAGGCACTTCAATTTGTACGGCACATCATTGTAGAAATCTAAAATGTAAATCCCTGCGCTTTCTCTCACGTTGAAAATCTTGATGGTACCATCAGAACAAACGCAAAACAACACTAAACCTGAAACGCTCATATCTATGATCCTTATTTCAGACTCTTCGGGATCCAACAACAGTTTATAGTAAGAGTCCATTACCCTCATTTTCGCGTCGAGTCCATTACCCTCATTTTCGCGTCCCTCAACTCCAATTTCCAACAGATAACCTGAGCTCTACATCCGGCAGAAAACACCAAGCAATATGTCTCATCGATTCGAACTCTCGTGATAGTTCGTATGCTGGATAAATGAGACTTTAGTACAGTATTCGTGTCAAACTAATCACCTCTCATTATGGTAAAATGTTAAAAATGTAACGACCTGTATATGTAACCAGTGATTAAATTCACTGGAAATGAGTTCAAGTTAAAGCGTACTATATGAACTGTTTTGTTTTTGAGGTAGACGAACAAGTCTGCGCTAACGTCGAAAAAGCGGTGACCACCGCCAGATTCCTCTCTCAAATAACAATCCATTACTCCACAAAACGAAGTTATTACCAGAAAACCCCGCGAACCCCTCTTCAAAACAACCCAATATCCAGGAGAATCTCATTTTATTCTCACTCACCAAACGCAACTTCCTGTCGAATTGAAACGTCTTAACCGTTCCATTTCTACCCATCAAAAGTAGGTACTACATCTACAAGTAACCTCTTGTACCTCCTAAACGGGTATGCACCGTTTAGGTTTGGCACAGGTATACCTGTACCAATTCCGAAATTCTTTATTTGTACACGAAAACGTCACCCCTACAATCGCCCACCACTACATACTCCCCGATGTTCACGGCGGCCGTCATGCACCTTTCTTTACTTGGAGGTCATGCGAATTTCGCAACGGGAACTATGCCGTTCGCCCAGAACAGCAAGGTGGTCCGACCTCCCTTCTAACAGATCAGAAGTGTCCTGCAGGACAGCCAGTGGAGAAAGAATATCCTCGAAGGGGAAGCCTGGGAGGTGATTTTCAGTCGTAAACAGTTGTGGGTTTGCTGGTAGATGCAGATCGCTCCATGAAACCCTGAAAAAGAAGAGCATTGTGTCCATCAGACTAGCTTCTAGTATTTTGTTATCAATACTCGATGGAAGAATAGATGTTCCAAAACGATACATCAGCCGGATTTCGAAAAACGATGTACATGTTCATGAGAGAAGATTTATACAAAAATGATATCAAACTTGATTATATATATTCGATTGTACAATACACATCCAATGTTCAAAATCCATTCTTGATGCGGATTTCGAAAAAAAATAGCTTTCCACACAGATAGGCGTGATAAAAAAACTGACTGACGTTACACAATTTGATAAGCTGAATATATGATATAGGCCTCAATTTATCTGAGCGCTATCCATATGTACCACTAAATTCGAATTTGGAAACCACTGATTATGGTGAAATTCAGTAATCCGGTAGATTTTTGGCGTGATATACGTCTTATAAATCGATGTGCGGGCTACGCATACCAGAAAACATTGTAACGTTACGCCAGACCCATGCGTGGAAGCGAGAGACCGGCACCACACAATGTGAGCCATGCGGGAATGAGAACAAGCGATAGAGAGGTACGGTCGGCCTCAGCGGTCGCTTCTGACGCATCTATCTCCCTTCCACTCCGTCGGCGGTGACGGCGGCAGCACACAGTTGGACGTTAGCGGTATTGCCGACTATTATTTATAAAGTTATCTGAATATTTACTGTGCTTACCATTGCTTTTTACTTTGAGGCAATAAGGTATTTAATTCTTGCATTCTAAGAGTTCGATTAGCTATATAATCTCATATATTAGTTCTTGCATCGGTCAACGAGTGCAGTAATAATAGGTTATGTTACGATTTCGACTAAAAAATTATGATGAATGATATAATTAATCGTGTAAAAAGTCGACTTTTTTAATTTAATATTCAATGAAAACAATTATCCTGCGCAGCAATTCATGTAAGGTTCAAGATTAATGTTCAACTTCATACATGTCATAACAATGTGTCTACAATGACCAGTTGGGCCGGCCAACCGCAGTGCGAAAAAACCTTCTATAATATAAAACATCAATGATAATTTAGTGATAATAATTCAATGCAATTTATAAACGTATGCAATTTTTCATCAATGTTTTCTTATGACGTTATCACGTAAAATTATCGTCCGTAAACCGACTTTACAGACAACCAAATTTTTTAACAATACCTTGTAACGGTTACATTTTCCAGTACGGCTCTGGACGCCGGAAATCGGTCGTTTATAGGCAAATAAATGATGCGGAGCTAATTACTCGCCCCCGCGATAACGGATCAACCCAGAATTTCACTTGAGTTAGCCCCGGAATGAACCTTTATAGAGACACTAAAATCAAAGTTGGGGATGGGAAATTATTGGAGATATTCCCGTGTAAAGATAATGTTACTTGTTCCCCCCTCGCGGTAAATGGCGAAGATCTTAAGTAAACAAGACATTCCAAAAATATGCTATCACGGGCAGAGCACGTGAACAGGGAGGGAGAAAGGCGCGTCCAATGAGAGCGCCGTACTTAGTGTAGGTAACCGAAGAGGTGGTAAATTTTGCAGAAAAGACGAGGTAGTAGGGACCAAGCCGTCAACGCCTAACTACGTTCATTTTTAGCCGGAATTTGAGGTTAACTTGACAGTTGGTAGGCTGGCACTGTGTGAAGGTCAACTTATTTGAGGTTAATGTTTTGAAGTGATGTAAACAAGAAGTCTGCGTACTTCTGTTGAAGAGTTGTCTGGTACATTTGTAAAGTGAAGTGTGGGCAAGTGAATAGTGAAACACGAACGTACTCGAACGGCGTTCCTTGAATCTTCAACAACCGACTTCCGACTTCAGCGTCAAAGCCTTCAAGACCCGGCGTGGGGCTGCATCCGGCAACGAACGTGGCCAGTCAACAGGACTAGCCTGCCCAGGGTACCATCGAGAAAGTACTCCTCCGGTGACCTCTACGCACGAGGGCGATAGAGCCTGCGTGAGTGTGCCCCTCTTTGACAAGCCGATAAACCCTGATCAGGTATCGTTTTTTTCTTATTGGTCGACCAATGTATAGTGACACTTATAAGTGAGGTATTGGTACATTTGATTTGTTGCCCTTCTGAAGGATTGTTAGTATAACTATTTTCTTTTGCTTGTTTACGTTGCCAGCAGTGAACCGTAAAACCGTTGTTCGGTAAGCGTTCACCGTAGAGAATAGATATTTCCATTGTAGTCGGAATTTAATGGGAACTTAACTCAAGGTAACGTAACATTAGGGTTATGTTAGCGAAGCGACCATAACAATTACGAAATAAATTTGGTTAAGGTCTTAGACATTACTGACGCTGGCTAGTATAGTGTATTGTTGGTTGCCTACTTATAGGCGTAAGTGAATTTATTAATGCGGCTCTTGTTCTTTTAATGTGGTGATTGAAAATGTATGTATAACCTATGCAATGAAATTAAATTTCAGTGTAACCATCATCATTCGTTTGACATTTATTGAATTCTCCCCACGACCCAGGAATAAAAAAATCAGCAAAAGGGAACTCATTGCAAGCAGAGCTAGCCGTGGCAATTGTTCGTTCCCTTGAAAGTAATTCAATCAAATAAATTTAAAATTACTAAAGTGAGCGTTACAACCTACGAGGGTGACAATTTCAGAACAAAGAAACCATTGCTTGATATGCAATAAATAAATTAAAAACATGAAACTGTTCGTTGTCGATTGTTCACATCAATACGAGCAAATTTAATCATCGATGATTGTCGAAGTTTCTATTGATTTTCAATCCAGTACAGAATTTCCTGACAACACTAAACCTTGTATCATTATTTACGGTGCTTTAACAATAAACGTATATTGAAAAGAACGTTCGGTCAATTTTTCTCACCGGACACGCTCCAAATAAAAAACCTACAAACTCAGAATTGGAATTCGGTATGACTGAAGCCAGGTTAGATTATGATAAAAGATTTCCGTTTCGAATTTCGCGAGTGTGGCTTTGAACTTTCGGTTCTTAGATCAACTTTTCGTTTGGGAATGATGCATTTCTCGCATTTTGATTTGGCACGGTTCGCGGTATTGTGAGTGCGTCGAGAGAATTTTTTTGAGTATCTCAACACAAATGATAAATCTACACATGACGGTAGAATTGAGAAAAGTTGTGAAGGCGAGAATGTTACCTACGAGTGGGAGTAAAACAGAGATGGTGGCCATATTGGAGTAAGCAGACCCGAATATTTGGAATGTTATTGAGCCAGATCTGGAGCAGACACCCGAGATTAGCAGGTTTAGTACGAGGTCATCGATCTTCGAGAAAGAGAACTGGCAATGATAACGTAGGAGACAGCTGTAATGATAAGGAACTGGAGCAAGCAATCGCTAATGGGGAATCCAGCAGTCCATTGAGAATGAATGCTCCTAGAACTTCAAGCGGTGTGAGCATTTCGACCATAAGTATTCGAACGATCAGAGCTATTGTGAACAATCAAATTCACTCTGGAGATGGGAATAGCACGTAAAACTCCGAAGTACATCATATGAATTAGATAACGTGACAAGAGTACGGGAGGCATTTTTACGTTCCCTGTACCGTGAGCGCGACAAGTTGCACTGACTGGCTAGGGAATGTAATATCTCAAAGCGCTCCGTTTCCTATATGGTGGGCATTGCATCAGAGATACGGTGGACGCAAATTAACCATCTCACTAACCTCAAGTGTCATGCTTCATTATTTCGCGCGTTTTCTGGTGCGATATTGTTGTGTGTTGAAAAAGTAAGTGACAAAGTAGTAAGTAAGAAAAAGTTATTTTGAGAACCAAAATTGAAAACGACCCAGATTCAAATATAGATAATTCTGCAAAAAATTGGATTAAGATGTTTTCCAAAGCTAGTTGTACAGAATGGATTGTACACAAAACATATCCGAAAATTAAAGGACTGCAGTACAGGAAGGATTGGGCCCGTCACCATAGTGCTAAAAATAAGAAAAGAATAACAGACAGCGTTAGACAGAAATAAAAACTGTACAGCTAAAATCTTCATTAAAATTAAAAAACAAAACAAATGATTATGATTCATGATTGTGAACTGATTATGTTCATGATTATGAACATACTCATGGCGATATTATCAAAATAGAAAATGATCATTTCCATTTGAACAGCCAGGGTTCCTACACTCCATCCCAAAACATGCCAAGCCATTCCACACGTTGCACCTGGACCACCTCGGACCCTTTGTGAAGAGCAAAACAGGAAATAACTATGTATTAGTCATCATAGACGCCTTCACCAAGTTTGTATTTCCTCAAGCTGTACCTGACACTAAAGGCAGGACAGTTCTTCACGAACTGCAGAAAATATTTTCTATCTTTGGTAACCCTACAATAATCATCACAGATGCTTCAACAGCCATCACAGCAAGAGGTTCAAGAATTCTGCAAAGCCAGAGGTATCCATGCCCATACTGTATCAGTAGGCATGCATCGAGCAAACGGCCAAGCCGAAAGAATTAACAGATCACTTCTGGACGCACTGAGTGCGATGGGAGCCACAGCAAGCCCAGACGATTGGGATAAAAACCTAGAAGCCATTCAACATGGAATCAACAGCACTTGTCACAAAACTACACAAGCCACTCTGGTCGAACTAATGTCAGTCTACATAGCCAGGGTGACCGATACGGTATAGACGAAGACAAGGACATAGTTGATGTGACCAAGCTACGACAAGTAACAGAAGAGAGATTGAAGAATAACGAGATAAACCAAAAGGAACAGTTCGACAAGAGAAGAAAGGGTCCAGGCGTTTTCACAGTCGGTGACTCGGTATTAGTACATAAGTCTACCATACCGCAGAATAATCATCAGAGTAGGAAACTTCTACCTAAGTTTAAAGGACCGTTCAAGATTGTTGAGATTCTACCTAACGACCGTTACAAGGTTCCAGAGAATCTTCATTCTTCTCGTATTAACAGCAATGTACCCTATGAAGGAATATATGGTGTGAAGGACATCAAGCCCTTCGTCCTACGTAAATAGTTTTTTTGTTAAATAATGTAAGTAATCATTACTTTAGACATACAAATCATAAGAGATTTATCAAGAAAACGGCTTTAAGTAGGCTTCTAGCCTCAATGGATTTAAGTAGGGTTCTAGCCTCAATGGCTTTAAGTAGGCTTCAAGCTAAGACTGGTATAAGTATAAAGGCTATATACAGTAGAGATTTATCAAGAAAACGGCTTTAAGTAGGCTTCTAGCTAAGACTGGTATAAGTATAAAGGATATACACAGTAGAGATTCATCAAGTAAACTACCTTAAGTAGACTGTCGGTTTGCCTCGAGTGCCCACCCGGTGGCAGGGTTGTCAAACACAGGCGACTCTGTTTTGTCGAGGGGCGATCATATTTTCGGAATTGGCGACGGGCTATTTTTTGGGCTATGTTTTCTGGCATGACGGACGACGGCACGCGACTTAATCCACTTGCCCTTTTGCCCTTGCGAAATGAACCAGTGTCGATACTTCCTAAATTCTAATGATTCCTATCTTCAACAACCATAAAACTGAAAGCTCTATACTCTGTATTCTGTGGCTGTGAAGTGTGAGCTGTGAGGTCTGCCTCGCCTTGGTCAAGGTCAAGTTGGGCAGGGCAGGTTTTAAAGATATTTTTCATAACATTTAAACAAATACATAATTAAGATGAATGGATGTTAGGGTTTTCAAAAAAAAACTTTTGAACCTCTGAAAAAGAAGGCTTCGTGCATGAAACCAGAGGAAAGAAGAAGTAAAAATATGATAATATGTAACAATAATGATTGCATTAAATATTTTTCATTTTTCATGAAGGTACCCACCTCATAGATGAAATGAAATTAACGGAGACCTTGACATTTGATAACAAAACCCTGGAAATGTATGGATTTACCGACTTGGGAAAATATACTCCGTTGCACCAAAAAAATGCAAAAGGAGACCATGCCTTAGTGATGATGTTTCAGTTATTTAGGGGTTCATGGGTACAATCTTTTGCATGCTTTCTGAGCAAGGGGTGTGCATCTGGTACTGTGCTAGATCACCTTGTTATTGAGTGCATTATACTTATGAAGAAAACAGGATTCTCAATTGATGTGGTGACAACTGACGGTGCTTCGTGGAGGAAGTTGAATATTTCTGAAGAAAACGTATCTTGCCAACATATCTGTGATCAAGAAAGGAGATTGTGGTTTTCATCTGACTTTCCTCACTTAATTAAAAACGTCAGGAACTTCATTACTCAAAGATGTGAGACATGGGTCAGTAAACAAAGAATATTATAAAATAATATAAGAGAGCAAGTATGAGGAAGTACACTCCAATAACATATATTACAAAAAATTAATACTAAAAAACTTGTTCTAACCACCTCAGAAAGGGATAACTGTATAGTTCTAAACGATAATGCTATATTTATAATTAAAAGTATTTGTACACATAAAGAATCTTGCATCAAGTTAAATGGAAAAAATTACAAAATTATTACACCCCTATATGAGAATCCTTGCAATTCGACAGAATTCTTTAATATTTCTAAAGTAAAGAACATTGTTGATAGTGAATCATCTATTTCAATTGAAGATATTAAACAAAAATGTATGAAACTACCGTTGGATCAAACCTTTTTTGTTGTTATTCCCTTACTGCATAACGAGGTACAGGAACATGCATGATTGAAAGTATGTATGAGCACAAATCCATTTAAACGTACATACATATGTGTAAAATACTTCATTTTTGATTTCAAGCAATGGACTGTGGCACAATTCAAATCTAATGATGACACGGAAATCTCAGTAATTCCTATGAATTGGTTATCAGAAGGAAACGACATTCTTTATTGCACGTAGCCCAATTAATCTCAAGTAAAGGAAGTTGATAAAGAATAGTTCTGATCCAAATGAAAGTTAGCAAAAGTATCCTGTGGACAAATTATTAACAGCTCCAGGTAAAAAAAAGGAAATATTTCTTAATTATTTTTTAAATTGTTTATTTAATTTTAGCTTCATATCAAAGAACACTAGAGTATGAAAAAAATTTAGAAGAATCCGGATCTGGTACAAATATTATGACAACTGTACGCAAAAGAAAGCGGGTTAATAATCCAGATTATGTTCAGATGAATTCTTTTGATTCGGATACAATACCAGACCCACCAAAACTTAAAAAATTGGTTGTATCTAGGTCTCCAAATATTTATGATAAAATTGATGATTGTAACGCCAGTGTTTTATCCGATGATACTTTTAAGTATTGTAAATATATTCTACTTATAATTCACAAAATTTATAACAAACAGACATTTGCTACTTTCTGAAACAAATGTAAATATCATTTATTTATTATAGGGTCAATGACTTCAACTGATCTTATGCCTCCTCCACCTACTCCTTTACCTTATGGAGAGAAACTTACGATTGAAACATCAGACGGTGAGAATTTATTAAAATTTACTACATGACAATCACATTCCATTTTACTAATTTCAGCTGAAAAGGATGAAGTCCAAAATTCAACTCAAATTGCGGAAAGTAAGGTTTAAAACGTTAACTCTAAGCATCCATGTATTTTTGTACTGTTAATTGGTATGTGGTCTACCTATGGTGTACGACATACCTGATGCGTACCAGTTTTTCTATAAAGATATCATTTGTCAACCATTTAATACCTACTTACGATAAAGTTGGTTATTGATTAGGTGGAGACCTGTCTTAAGTACTTGTTTTAAGTTAAGCCTTTAACAGTAACGGGATTATTATTTTGTTATCTGTAATTTAGTAATAATGCCAAATTTTTTATTTATCTCTGTAAATTCTTGGAGAGAATAGGTACCACAGGTATAACAAAATTAATTTCATAATTAGTTATTAAAATATTATGTTTAATTGTAATTACACTATAACTATGGTGTATTATATAAATTATCATTAGAATTTGAATTAATTATGTATTTATTTTATTTTTAAGTAAGGTATAAATAAATACCTCAATTATTATTACATGTTTACACATATATGTGTGCACCCAGTGTGCTTTCTTAGGTAGACCGCATACTATAATAGAAACAGGCAGGTAGACCGCATACTATAGCGGCACCTGTTAATTTCTCTGTTTAAAAGCATTTTTGTTTTCAGAAATAGGTGAATTTAATCCATCCATTGTAATTTCCTATGACGACCTTGAAGTTATGGATCCTAAAATTACAAATGAACAATTATCAGCTAAGTTGGACCAAATTTTAAAACAAACAGTAGAGCAGAAAATTCTTCTGGAACGGATTATAAATAATATATCAAATGTTAAGACAGGAACAACTGAAATTGAGAGTACCTTTGATGTCAGGGAAATCAAAAGATTGTATTTTATGTATTGACAAAATGTCAAAAAGCAAATTAATTTTAGAGACGAAGAAAAAGTTCTCGGGGTACAGAGCGATGCTAGATGACGACGGTTCTCAAATTCCCCAAATAAAACAATCAACTAATGTGGATGATGTTTAATCCAACAGCTATACAACCGACGTTTCGTCTACGATCGTAGACATATTCATGGTTCTACAATGATAAGGTAAGTACCTGTTAGGAAAGAGAGACTGACAACTGACTGACTGACTGAAAGAGAGAGAGACTGATTTTGTCAGTCTCTCTCTCTCTCTCTCTTTCCTAACAGGTACTTACCTTATCATTGTAGAACCATGAATATGTCTACGATCGTAGACGAAACGTCGGTTGTATAGCTGTTGGATTAAACATCATCCACATTAGTTGATTGTTTTATTTGGGGAATTTGAGAACCTTCGTCATCTAGCAAATTAATTTTACAATTAGTAGACTTTGAAGATTTAGGAAATAAGAGAACCACCAACATAGCTATCTAGGCATTAGGAGATTAGGACTATGGTAAGAGGGATTACTCATAACTGGAAACGACCTATTTCATATTTTTTCACAAAAAATTCTGTAAATGTCGAAGATTTGAAAGAAATAATTGTCGAGACTATTTGTAAACTTAAGGGCATAGGACTGAATGTCGTCGCAGTTACTTCCGATCATGGCCCAAATTTTTATGAACTAGTTACGATATATTTTAAATTAACATTTGGAAAACCATATTTTTTCGTAGACGAATCCATTGGTTTTTATTCATTTGATGTTTCACATTTATTAGAATTAACAAGGAACGACTTTTTCTCCTATAACTTTCATCTAGTTGACGGTGTTACAAAAAAAACATTATTTAGAAGCGATGTATACCCTAGATAAACCAAAACAGTATAGGTTGGCGAACCTACACTATAACCTATAAGTGACGAACACTTAAATCCAAATACATAATTTCAAAAAAATTAAGGTTAAATTAGCCTCTGAATTGTTTAGTCACTCTGTGGCCGTTGCTATGCACACTTGTATTGATTTTGGGAAGATACCGGAAGAAGTCAAAGTAACTGCTAACTTTACCGAGGATATGACAAAATTGTTTGATATATTAAATTCAAGCAATTTGGAGACATGCCACGCTTTTATGGGAACTACAAAGCAATTTGAATTTTTAAACAGAATGGACACGCCTTTTTCAAACTTGAAAGTTTTAGATAAAACGGGAATGTAACAAATTCTATGATATTTATTTTCGGTTGGAGGCTATTGTCGCGATGCAGCCCCAATTAACGAAAATAGGTCGCCGTCCAAGCTAATTCAGCACAGAGGCGACCTTAAACCGAAGGACGACACGTGACGCGCGGGTAAGCGGCAGGCACGTTCATAAAACAAACGAAACGTATTTATACGGATTGATTAGATAGATCAATCATCAGTCTCCTAGCACCCTGTCACGCTGCCCGCCGGAACGTCCGTCCTTCGACATGACGCTGATTGGAGGAGCCTCGCGCCTGCTGCCCTTCGTCACACCCAAGTAAGCAACCACCTCCCTTTAACCTCTTCTCTCTTCAGGTATTTGCTCATTCTTCGTCTCTGATGTTCTCTCCCCTATTAGACTAGTGCCCAAATAAACATTTTGTCCATGTCGTCATTGTCTTTTACCATCTCCACCTAAGCTACACCCCCAACCAGAGCACTCCCTTTGGGCCCTAGGCCCTCAGGCGTATGACACTATATTATTACTAATAGCCTTATGAATAATTCAGAGTATATATTTGTACGTAGTTTGCTCACCTAGATGCATTGAGCCCACTATTCAGATATTCCTCCTAGCACTAATATTTGTAACTAAAATTTGCCCCTTTTAACACGTTCACTGCAATACCAGTCATATGTGTCTGGTATGCTTCATTACGTTACGGCGGGTACTAATTTCGCCATGTATCACGTTGCGGCGAAAGCTCTATCTTTTAAACCACTTGTCTCAGAGCAGACTTACAGATAGCTATCTGATGCTAGCGATACGCTCAACTTTTCTAGAATGCGTAGTATCTGCCTGACACATGCGACCGGTATCGCACTAAGTTAAAACAGTTTCACTTCTGTGTGGTACTGGACCTATGTAGCTGGTGCACGTTGTTTCGACAGTTACATGTGAGTTTTAAAATTTTAATATTCAACATCACCTATACTAAAAGGCGTAATTTTTTTCATTACAGGAATCAGTAACTACTCAGGATTAGGAAATCAGGACTACTTCAAATGTACCAAAATCAAAAAAACTTATACCACAGAAAACTTATGGAGCATCAAATGCATCAAACTTAGTGGAATCTACTACTTTACAGGTTCGTTTTTAAATTTTATTTGTGTATAAAATACCTAGTATGGTAAGTTATGTAAATTATTATTCTATAGCAGTCTGCTCAGTTGGATCATGTGACAAGGGAGCCAGATTTGTCTAAATCCACTGAATCAAAAGATGGTTTTGCAATAAATGACGCAGTCGAAAAGCCCCTAGAAAGTAGTAGTTCTAGTGAAGATGAGAACGTCGAAAGTGAACCAGGAGATCCATTTGCTGGCACACACTCAAGTTCTGATCCAGATTATGACCCAACTTCTTCTAACTCTACTTCTACCTCTGATGAAGAGTTACTCTCCTCCTGCAGTGACAAAGAACAACTTGGTGATAAACTTAGACTATACAATTGAAAAGACCACACATGTTGACAAATCAAGTCGGTCAAACATTATTCCGCGGTGTCTGTCCCTCCAATTGCACAGATTTGCACCGTGATGTGGTAAAACAACGTGAACCCGTCCTTGAAATCGGTTATAATAGTGTAGGTATGTATTATCAAGACATATTTTGTTGTTCTGGCAACATGGTCAGTCATCGGTTCCGCTTTCAAATACTTTCAATCGTCACATGGTTGCCGGAGAAGCTTGAGGCTTGATTGTGTACGATTTTTAAATTATTGTTTATTTTTGGATTTTTGTAGCCAAAACTACTGCGATAGTGAACCATGGTGAAGTCTTGTGTAGTGTGCCACAAGGTGGATCATTTGAGCTCACCTAATGTGAGTTTTCATCTGTAAGTATATCATGATACAAGGTTATGTTGGTTTGTTTACAATCCTTCATCAGAGACGTAGAGATTAATAAATGCTTAATATCTCAAGATTGTCTTAAATGGTATATTGAATTACATGAAAAAGAAAAACCAATTTATTTGAAGCAATACATTACGTTAGAGTTGCACAGTTAAAACAGAATTATTCAATGAAATAGGTTTCCGAAGGACCCAGAAATGAGGAAGCTCTGGCTTGGATTAGTTGGAATATCGGAAAGGCAACCTATTCCCAAATATGCCAAGCTGTGTTCCGAACATTTTAATCCAGAGGATCTGAAAGTTAGATCGAATGGAATGCGATACCTCAAAGTAGGAGCTCGCCCACGTTGCAGTCAAGGCATGATATTTCTGGATGAGAATTCCAACAGGTAAACAAATTTATAATCGAACTTAAATACATACTTACGCTTTTAAATCTATCATGTACAATCCTTATTCGAAATTGTGTTTTTTAGTTTTGATTCAACTGTATTTAGAACATCCGCAAAAGGAATTTCGAAGTAAGTATTTCAAGCTCTAGTTAATAGGTATTGACATTTTATTTACATATGATTGTACTAACCATAACATCACTGATTTATTTTTTTTTATTTTTTTTAGGTATTCAAATAATTCTCCCATTGTTTCCAATATTGACATGACATCAATTCCTGGTCCATCCAAAGTAGTTAGTGAAGGTGAATCTTCAGTTACATTAACTGCGTCTGAATCAGAATTTCAGATATCAAGGATTGAAACTACTAATAAAAGGTATGCCAATTATTATTATTACCGGTGATGTATGAGTTAATTTGTTTCATTTTATAGAAAGAGACGCTATATTGGGGACATGGAAAGCAGTGACTTTTCAAGTCCTAGAAAAAGGAGGAAAAATGTGCAAATTATCAAAAATACTATTGGTGCCCAACGAAGGAGAATTCACAACCTTCAAAAGAAAGTTAGGCGGTTAGGAAAGCGAGTGACCTCGCTGACAACCCTGCTAAGAGACCTTAAAAGAAAGTTTGCCATAACAGAAAATGCAGAAACATCTATTAGGGTAAGTACCTACATGGGTTCCTATTCTATGGTTATATTCCCAATTCTATCAAAAATTGTAGGCATCAGTAAGTGGTCCAGCCACAGATATATTTGAGAATATGTTGCGTGGTAAACGAAGATACAACAAATCACTGAAGGCGTTCGCCCTTACATTGGCATTTTACTCTCCCAGGGCTTACAATTATATGAGAAAGAGTTTCAATAATTGTTTGCCACGTTTGGGAACGCTTTCCAGATGGTACCGAACTGTTAACGGTAACCCAGGCTTTTCAGGTGAGGCACTTAATAGTATCAAATGTAAACAAATGAAGTCATATCCACTGCTGTGCAATTTAGTAATGGATTAAATGTCTATTCGGCAACAAATCGAATGGACCGGCCAGAAATTTACTGGGTATATTGACATCGGGCTCAAAGTAGGTGATATCCTTCCTGAAGCAAAGGAGGTTTTAGTTGTTATGCTTGTTTGCCTTAATAGGTCCTGGAAAGTTGCTGTAGGATATTTTTTTACATGGTTTATCAGCTGAGGAAAAAGCCATTATTGTCAATCGTTGTTTAGAATTCATACATGACACTGAAGTAGAAGTAACTTCACTAACTTTCGATGGTGCTCCTGTAAATTTAACAATATGCTTGTAAATTGGGAGCTGATTTTTCACACCCGCTCAATTTAAAATCGGTATTCAAACATCCCAAAACTAATTTGGATGTTATCATCGTATCCTATTTCCCTTGGGATAATCCGTAAACATCATCGCCAGCTGCGCAGCACGGCCGAACCTGACTTTAGCTGAACTCAGCAGTCTTACGGATGAGGCGTAAAAAGGAGACAGTCAACAAATAAGCGTTGAAGAGTTAAGGCGTACTTGCTGAATAAAACAGAATGATATTAAAAGTTGTTTAATTGATTATCGGATCCGGAAGTAAATGAAAAGTAAAATCAATAAAAGCTATAAAAGCTAACATCAGAAGTGGGATTGTTCCCTGAATTGTTACTCGTGTTGTGACAGTGGTTAGAAACATTACTACACCAGAACAGACAATAAAAGTGAAGATGGCGGAAGAGAACAGTTCTCGTCGCGACCACGGTGCTGGATTATCTGAGCAGGGTGCGGACACGGATTCTGAAGAAGATGTTCCCCAGGCTTCAAAACGATCAAGGATCCACTGGCAAGATACGCTTGTGTACATTTACTTACATGCATGTCATATGATCAAACTCATACGAAACTGTCTTGCAAGTCAAGATGGCATTAAAGAGGATGAAGGCAGAGATATAAAGTGGATGTACATTTCCGAATTAGTGAAACACCAAGATATAGAAGGATTACATGCAGCAACAAAAATTCGATTGAGGCACTTACAGTGGGAACGGGGAAAAATGAAAGTTCGACTTGCTACCCAAACACTTAGTAAAAGTGTGAGTGATGCACTTACATTTTTGAGAGATGATATACATCATCCACATTTTATTAATTCAAAGGGAACTTCTGATTTTGTATTAAAATTTAATAACCTTTTTGATATGTTCAACTCCAGAAATCGTTTCAACAAATATACTTACAAAAGGCCTCTCTCCTCTCAAACTGTTGAACACTGTTTCACATTATGTGATGCAATGAAAACATACATTCAAGGCCTTACCTTAAGGGGAAAGTCGATTTTGACTTCATCAAGAAAAACTGGTTTCCTGGGGTTTTTGAGTAATATTGAAAGTTTAAAAAAAAATTATCATAATCTGATCGAGGAAAGGAAAATTTTAAAATATATGTGAGCGGAGTTTCCGAAAAGTAGCGACGTTGCAGAAACGACGGGTTTGCCATTGAATATGTGTTTACGTTAGAAGAGAGGTCCGTTTA
The DNA here is from genome assembly GCA_946251905.1 of Cryptocephalus moraei. Classification (NCBI taxonomy): domain Eukaryota; kingdom Metazoa; phylum Arthropoda; class Insecta; order Coleoptera; family Chrysomelidae; genus Cryptocephalus; species Cryptocephalus moraei. The sequence goes on from OX276459.1 coordinate 21,669,443, forward strand.
GGGATCTCGGTATTTTTTTGAATTGTAAGAGGTTTTCAAGAGCATTCGCACTGTAACATTACTTAACGAATCTCGCAGTAACACGGATGTATTTTTAAAACCAGCGTTTTATTTTTAATCAAAATTCACAATATTCCTCAAAAAAGGGGAATAAACTATCATCAGAAGTGGGATAGGGCCTTAATAGTGCCTGGATGGTACCTGCGATAGTGCCTAATTGTGCCTACAGACAGATTTTCGCGAGTGCAGTAAGCAATGGATGAGTTCGCGAAAGTTCTAGTGGAATCACTCCGCGCGTTTAGAGACGAATCAACCCATGCAGTGGAGTCAACAGCGATAAAAGTTCCGACATTTGATCCGAAACACGACAACGATGGTGTTTCTCAGTGGTGTGACGAACTGGAAAAGCTGGGAGAACTGTTTGGATGGTCCAACTACGAACTGGTTGTTCGAGGGTCCAGCGGCCTTGTCGGCGATGCACTGGAGTGGTACATCGCCTGGAGACCAGGAGCTACGGAGAAAACTTGGGAAAACTTCCGGTCAGAGTAGTCCAGCTTGTACCCGCAGAAGCGCAACCTCAGCGATAAACTACGTCGAGCGAGTTTATACACCAGCGAAAGAGCCGAGTCCTTTTGTGAGTATGCCAGAAAAAAGATCCACCTTTTAAATTCCCTCAACTTGAATTTCTCTGTTAACAATTTAACGAGTACTGACAGAATGTGAGCAAGCAATGATTGAAAACTATTATTGTTTATTGTTTAATTAAGTCGAGAGTATTGCAATTTGAGTAATTATTGCCGTCTCGTTGGAAGTAATGATTAGTTGAGAGATATGTTGGCTAGGTAGAGCCTTGATTAGTTGAGGAATGTTGGGTATAGAACAACATGACCTGAGAGAATCTTCTAGTGATCAACAGTAGCACCGAGAACTTCTAGTGATCAACAGTGATTATAGAGTCAAAAGTTTTGTACAGTGAGTACAAGAGTTAGAGAGAATCTTCTAGTGATCAACAGTAACACCGAGAACTTCTAGTGATCAACAGTGACTATAGAGTCAAAAGTTTTGTACAGTGAGTACAAGAGATAGAGTTTGTACATTGAGTACAAGAGTTTTGAGATGTAACCTCTGAGCTGAGCATTGCTAGACACGTTATGAGTTGAGATGTAACCTCTGAGCTGAGCACTGCTAGACACGTTACAAGTTATTTAAGTAGATAAAAGGTGCAAAGAAGTATATGACCCCCAAAGAGAAGACTATGTTATACGACTTAATAGAAAAGAAGAAGGACATAGTCGAAAACAAGAAGACGGATTGTGTGAGTGCCGCGTCGAAAAAAAGAGCATGGGTGTCCATAGCCGAGGAATTCAACGCAGACCCCGCCAATAATCCCGTAAGTTAACAAATAAGAGGTAGTTTACAATTAAATATTCATCTTATTTTTCGTAGAAAACGCCCATGCAACTTAGCAAAGTGTGGGAAAATGCCAAAATGAAAAGAAGGAAGGAGTTGACACAAGAAAAGCGGGAGAGGATGACTACAGGAGGTGGTGCATTCACATCACCTCCAGATAATAATCCTGTTGACTGCGTGCTAAATTTAAATACGGAGTTGGAAGATGTCTTGGATAGCGACTCTACGTTCACAGAAGATATATGCTCGCAAGTAGGGCCTTCCACATTCCACACCACATAACCTGCTGCGAAGCGTTAAGGAGAATAAAGGTAAAGGATTGTAACAAAGATGAACAATGTGAAGTTATTATATTATTCTGATATAGAAAATGAGCCAACAACGCCAGCAACAAGCCATCGCAGAAGGGCAATCTCAAGAGGAACCGCCATCGAGAGGGAACTAGCCGTAAGGATGGCAAGAACAAGGAAATTGGAGGAGCAGGAAGCGGAACTGCATCAACTGATGCTCGAAGAGCAGAAATTAAAAATAGAAAAAGAAAAATTGAGCATTGAACGGGAAAATTTCACATTGAATTAATAAAAAAACAATTAGAGCAATGGGAGAAGGACAATAATAAATAATTGTATTTATCAAGAGTTGTTATTTCTGTAAACTTTTTTTTCTTCATAATTTTAGTAATGATTGGAAAGTATATAACTATAATTATACTCTTTTGCAGTAACGAACACCAGTAGTTCATTTATTTCAATTACATTACTTGGCTTAAATATTTCAGTATCATTAAAATCACAGGAAAGGTAACAAACGTTTGAGTATTAATTTCTAAAATGTCTTGCAATAAAAGCATTCCGGATTACATTGCCTCTATTGCTTGCAGGTATTGGTTGTTCATCAGGCATGTCTTGTGTTGGTTGGATCTCGATATCCTCACTTCTATATTTAATAGCGATGTTATGAAGAATTGCAGTTGCAGCAATAATTCTTGTAGTTCTGTTCAGTTTGGTTCTAAGCGGTATTGAAAGGCACCTAAAACGGCTTTTCCAAATGCCAAAGGTTCGCTCAACCACATTCCGAGTAAGTATGTGAGCACGATTATATCTTTTATCCTCCCTCGTTGTAGGGTTAGGAACAGGAACATACAAAAATTCTGATTGAGCATATGCACTGTCGCCCAATAACAGTCCTTGCAGTTGCCCTCTTTCTAATTTCATCTTAACGGCACTGTTGTTAAAAATTATACTGTCATGGGTAGAACCTGGCCAGCGAATTACTACATCTAAAATTTGATTGTTGGCCCCAGCCACTACTTGCACATTTAAGGACATCCACCCTTTTCTATTCCGAAATGTTTCGGCATTATTACCACCAGGATTACAAATTTCTATATGCGTCCCATCTATGCATCCTATTACACCAGGAAATTGAGCAATTCTATAAAATTGTGCTTTGCTTTGGAGGATTTTGTTACGAGTTGAGGGGAATTTAATATATGTATTGAAATGTCTATTTATCTTTGTTGTGACTTCCCATACGATTTTGCACATTGTAGCCTGGCTTATGTCTTCTACATCACCCAATGTTCTCTAAAGATTAATAATACATGATGTATAATATGTAATAACAACACATATTTCTCTACCAACCTGAAAACTGCCTGATGCGTAAAATCTAAGAGCAGCGCATAATTTAAGTATTGGTGGGATTGGTAGTCCTCGATAATCTCTATCCACATTATTTCCATAAACCATTGGAAATATCACATTTCTAATAATGTCTCCATCGAATCGAAACCTTTGTTTCATTTCATCGTTAGTCAACCTTTCTAATGGATTGTTTCTATCCCTCAGGTAGTTACTGCAATGTAATATATTTTAATTACATGTTTGTTTGTACTATAATTACATTAATCGATTAATCTTCTTACCGTGGAACTGCTAAATATACTTCGTCTTGAACGTATTGCACAAATTCATCAAAATCCTCATCCATCATAGGTAAAATATACACAAATCGAAACTCGAAACACACGTTAATGGGAGCGACTTCAAACAAAACGAATCGAAATACAGGTTATGTTGTGACACTACACAAATTTAAGGGACCAATAATGGCCACTACAATTTTCCTACATTTCTAGGACGATTCTAGGGTTAGTGACGTTTATAAATTCCGTTTTGAGGGAAATGGGCGTGGCCACTTAAAATTAAGGGACAAATTAAGTGTAGGGACGTTTATAAATTTGCCCCTAATTCAACTAAAAAGCACGTTATTTTATTACGAAGAATAACAACGCCGACCCAACAATCAAGTTCAAAATCACAATAATTAACCGAGTCAGCATAACAAAGGCGTTTACGGAACATGATAAGAAGCGCGCTCCAATTAAGGTCAATTTCTGCAACGCCAGGTCATTGTAAGAAAACAAATAATATCTCATTTAACCAATGTAAAACAAGATGTAAAAAAGCTCTGAAATTTGGGACAATAAACCAGTATACCCTAGTATGCTCAAAACGACAGTGTGTTGTGATCATTCTTCACGCCACTTAACCCGACAACCCAAAACCTAACAAACTTCAACCCGGAGAGTACGTCACGCCCTCTCTCCAAACTACTAGAACCTCAAAACCCCGGATCTGCACGACACGCCCTCAGATCCAAACCCGGAGAAGTACGTCACGCCCTCTCTCCAACTACAATAAATTCAAGAGATCACGTCACGCCCTGATCTTCAATCTACAAGAACTTCAAGAACTTCAAAGAGATCACGTCACGCCCTGATCTTCAATCTACAAGAACGTCTTCAGCCTTACAACCTGGAGACAAGATTTATCACCGCAGCCACCCACGAGTTACGAGAGATATCTACATACAGTCCATTCTCTAGAGATCATTGCACACTTCGTTCACTATTCTTAGTTGTGAATTCAAGAATCGTGTAACAGCCATCGATGACAGTGAAAGTTTGGAGGAAACCGATGAATATTATTCTTTTTTTGAAAAAATGAATGAAGAAATCAAAAGTAATTTCGTGAATTCTAGTGCTTGGGGCCTAACCATATATACCGAAGATGTAGTAATGTACATAGCAGGATATGTGCTTAGGACACTTAAAAAATGCGTGAGCTGTACTACATGTGTCTGCTTACTGGAAAGTAACATTTCCAAATCTCGTCTTTTAGACAGGAAACAATATGGAAACTTAATTAAAGCCGCTCCATTGGTAATTGACACATGTGAAGCAGCAGAACGCTTCTTTAAATTCTTTCATGCCACCACCAGTAGCTTTAACAAAAAGATAAAGAATGTATCTGAAATATTAATTTTAAATACTTTAAAAAATTTACCCACCTCTTGAATCTTTCGCATATGACCTCTTCTGGATCTACTTAACAGTAGATACCAAAATATTTTAACACCAAGAACAGAAGTCGTCATCGACGAAAGCATGATTCCTTGGAGAGGGCGTTTAGGTATATGCCAATATATCAAACATAAACGACATAAATATGGTGTTAAGCTTTATAAGTTGTACACCTTAGAAGGCTATACCATAATAGTAAAAGTAATATATTGTGGCAAGGAGGATACACAATATAATGTTACTGACCCACATACTGTAAGGGTGGTTATGAACCTCATAGAAAATCAGTGGCGGATTTAGAGGGGGGGCGCGGGGGGCGCGCGCCCCCCCCCCTAGAGCTTTAACAAAACTTTTAAGTTCAATCACTGTGACATAAATCTTGTTTTTTTCTTACGTTTCTTTAACGTTATTTGTTTGTGTTCTTCTATTGGTTGTTTTCACTATGGTCTTTTATTTTGTTATAGAACAAGCGAGAAATAAGCATTGCGTTTAAGTACATTAATATTTTATTACCTATTATTTTAATTATTTATTTATTTACATATTTTATTTTATTATATTATTTATTACTATTTATATTTTAATGTTGTTTTCTTAAAAAATTAGTGACATGCATGATTTATTTTATATACCTGTAATTTGAGCGCGCCCCCCCCCCCTAGACGAAATTCTAAATCCGCCCCTGTAGAAAATATACTTCATCCAGGTCGCATCTTATATGGAGATAACATTTACCCAAGTGTCCCACTTGTAAAAAACTTCAGGCAAAGAAAACTTTTTACTGTGGTACACTTAGATCGAACGGAAGGGGTCTCCCAAAAGAATTTATTAAGCGCAAGATTCAAAAAAATTAAGTGATAGGAGTACGTAATGAAAAAGGAGTTAAAATAATGAAATGGCAAGATAAAAGGCCCATACTTATAATATCTGATAAAAAGGACAATATCAGCCTGCGAGATACGGGCAAAAAAAAATAAACGTTCAGAGCCAGTTCTTCAACCAAAATGTATCATTGATTACAATAATGCTAAACAAGGGGTCGATCTGAATGATCAAATGTCTTCTTACTACACAGCTTTACGAAAAGGCCTCAAATGGTATAGGAAAACGGTTATTAGGAACTACAATTGTCAATTCTCATGTAGTCTTTAATGAAGCTAATCAAAATAACAAGAGATTTAGCATGCTACAGTTCAGAGAGAACTTAGCAATCGCGCTAATGGAACAAGATTGTCAACCACAGAATATAAGCTCAGCTTGCACCCCTAAAAGGATACATACATTTGCTTTCGAGCAGGGTCCAGGGAGAAAACGCCGTCGAAATTGCGTCGGCTGCTATAAAAAGCTAAGAGCTACGTTATCCAGTACGGAGGCAGACAAAACGTCACCAAAGTGTCCAGTTATTACACTGATTGCGATAAAAATCCAGCAATGTGTCTCTCATACTTTAACGAAAGATATAGTAAAATAGCGAAACAGAATTAGAAATTGATGTATTACTTTCATCTGTTTTCATTATTTAATGTATTTTTTATAAATAAAAAAGTATGTTCTAGTGAAAATCATATGTTGGTTTTATTTATATTTTCATAGCGGATGACGGGGGATTAACTTATTGTGCCTAAACCGTCTTGTTTACCTGTGTGCGGCTAGAGCCTGTTATTCTTGGTTTAGTTTATTAGCAAAAGAAATAGTAAACATTGGTTAATAAATATGCTGGTTATTAAAAATTACATAAAAAAGGGTCATACATACCATCCACAAGTGTCTGGTACCGCCGTACTAGAAAAGACGGTCACCAGATACATGTGCCTGGTCCCGCATGAATGAACAAAACCCCGTTCACTGGTACCGCAGTGAACGTGTTAATAAGAGGGCGTTATAACATACCATTACCATGTATACCAACTGGAAAAAGTTGGACATTTCCATATCAACCAAGGTTGACTGTACCCATAACAGTATCAATAAATCCTACTTAAGCCTCTAACAGGCACAACCGCCTTATCGTTCTGACCACATTTGCAGTCACAAAGAAAAGGAAAACGATCCAAACAAGCATGCCTGCCTTTTGTGCATACTCGAATTAATGCATTGTAGGCAACACCTATTTCAAACTTGGCCCGTTCAAATTAAAAGTAAAACTAACCTGCAAGAGCAATCATATCCCTGCACATCGACACCTGCAACAACGCGTAACTCTTCAGCTCCTCATGCCTGCGGATGTTCGATCAAACTCCTTCCGTACTCAGGAAATGGTATAACTCCCCCGTCTCCGAGAGAACCACCAGGTTTCCAACCGAGCTTAGGACCATCCCCATCAGACAGTGCCAACGCTTCATCCAGACATTCGGTCCCGACAGGATGCATCGACACTCCGGAGACGATCCAAACGCCGTCGTAATCCAGGGACCACATGGACTCGCCGTGGTGCATCTCGATTCTCTTCAGCAGCTCGTCACCTAACATCCAGATGCCCACTGCGGAATCCTCGCAGGCGATCAGGAAATTAACGGAGTTAACTCGACAACGGAATATCCTGGACGAGTGGCCGAAGACCTGGACCCTCTCGTCCCGGTTCAATTTCCAGAGGATGACGGACCGGTCGTCGGACTTGGAGCAGAGGTAGTCGAGGTCCGGGTCGAAGTCGATGCTGAATATCACGCCCTGTAATGGAAAGTTTCGTTTCAAATAGAGAAGTTGGATAAAATTACAATACTATGCACATAATTAATGTAACAGCTATAGTACCTAGACTAAGGGCCGGTACTTTGGGTCCTGATTAAACATCCGATGAAGTTAATTCCCGATTAAAACAGCCAACCAACTAAAGTATGACTACTTTCGTTTGTTATTTATAACTGCGATTCAGTTGACTGGCTGTTTTAATCGGGGATTAACTTAATCCGATGTTTAATCAGGACCCAAAGTACCGGCCCTAAGTCAAATTGTAAAGAAAATCACAGTAACGACAAACTGTCAGCGAATAAATGGAGAGGAAAATTTAAAGCGTAATACCTGAAATATCAACTTTACAAGCTCTACAAACAACTGATTCATATAAGCTGAGTGAAGCAAAATTTTTCACACGTTAACTTCATAGTTTCTTAGTCTACAAAATGATTTTCTAGAAATGACACTAAGCAGGGATGCACTAATGCAATCGAATTGAAATTAAAATGCCAAGTGCCATTGACTCATGTAACTGATCAAATGCACTAAAACTTATGTTAAACACAATCTAGTTATATCAGTTATACATTTAGAATGCTCAATTCTGGGAATGTTACCTTAGGGGCCGGTACTTTGGGTCCTGATTAAACATCGGATTAAGTTAATCCCCGATTAAAACAGCCAGTCAACTGAATCGCAACTAAAAATAACAAACGAAAGTAGTCGTACTTTAGTTGGTTGACTGTTTTAATTGGGAATTAACTTAATCCGATGTTTAATCAGGACCCAAAGTACCGGCCCTAGGTGTCATAGATGGAGACAAAGGGTATCGATTCGAAGGGATAATTGGAAACCTTAGAACCTCTGTGAAACCCTAGGTACTGTGACGGGATATACCTAATTAGACAGCTGAAGCTGAAATAACAAATCCTCTATCGACTAGTGAAATCAAATTTCATAATTTAGGGGCTCGGATCCGCTTTAGAGGCTAGGTACCCATATTCGCCATTTTACATTAATGTTACGGGATTGACATAAAAAACACCAAATAATCGTCATTAGTCAATCGAAACACGTGGAAAACGATGGGAAACTCCCTTTCTCCCATAACTTTTGTTTTTATTTTGAGAAATAAAAGTTTTTTTGGAAATTACCGTTTCTCAAGGTAACGCATTCGCAAAATAGTATATCTCTTACTGCAATTATATGCGGGCATTGATTTCTTTTCTACAACACCTTTAAAGTGTCCTCTACACGATTTTCACTACATTTCATACTACACTTTGCGATAACTTTTCTAAAATATAATAGGGAGTTATTGGAAGTGTAATAAAGTGTAGCAGTAATACTGATAGCACTATTTTGACATATACGCATGCGCAGTGGCCCACTAAATACTGCTACCCGTAATTGTGATAGTGCTAGACTTTATTACTGAACAAATAAGGAGTGCACTATTACTGGAATTTTCCCGTATTTTGACACTTTTGACATTTGTAGCTGATCTGTCGTTTTTATAACTAACCGTTTTGCATTCTCTATGGTTTGTTTACGTCTTTGCTTTTTGGTTTTCAATTGTCGGATTTTTTTAACGAGTAGAGTAGTTGTGAATTTGTTTTAAAAAAACAATGAGTGACAAAAAAGTTAGACTGAGGTTTACGTACGACGACGACCTGCTTCTTTAATTTTTGTCTGTCTCCACGTCAAACTCAAACAAATAACAACAATCGGGTCATCCGCCAACTGACAATTCGACGTTTAAAAGTAAGGTTAGAAATAAGGAAATAGCACAAAACCAAAAAGCATTTCCAATAACTCGTTTTTTTCGGCCGCGATAACGACACCGCACTATTAATATACGGCTGTTGTTATTACTGCTGTCACTATTTTGAAACTTCCAATAACTCCCTAATACTATACTCACGATAGCACATTAGGACGCCATCACTGCAACAACGCCAACAACATTCTACACAGAACATAAAAAATAGGCGACGGAACGCATACGTGCGACATTTTACACGGAACATAAAGATAAGCACAGGCATAGAGTTACCACATGGAGTTACCACGTATAGACTGCAGATTCTCATATGGCAAGTTGCAGATCGGAAGGAACGAGAGAGAGGAATAAATAAGACACGTTGCGACCAAGAAAACGAACTGTTCCTTCTCCATTCTACTTTTTTCTCGGTTTGGTTGCAGCCTTATTTTATTAAATACATTTTCCCAATAAAATTTTCAAAGAGAAGTGGCAACAAATTCTTGATAAGCGGTCCCAAGGTTTACTTTCAAAACTTTTCAATTAACGTTTATGAAGTTAATTTCTCAAAAAAGCCTTTATCTTGTAGCAAGTTGGTTCCCGGGGAAGAAGGCAAACCAGAAGGATTTTTTCCCATGTAGCCCCTCTCAGAAATTCAAACAACTTTTAGGCGTCAGCTGGAGGTATTTATTGCGCTCTTATTCGTCGTCGACGTTTCGTCCCGGATTCGGGATCGGGACATTATCAAGATGAGTGTTTCGGTAAAAACCAACACGACTTTGCGGTTCTTGATACTTTTGGACTGGATTCCTTCCCCCTTATTTTGATTCGGTGTACTCCAGTAGAGAGGAATCCTAAAAATAAAATAGAAGTAACCTAAAATTATATATATAATACTCCTATATCGCTAACAGAGAGAGAGGTTTGGGCGAAAACTTCCATCTCATCATGACTGGGTCTGTAACGCGCAGACGTCTGTTACGGCCAATAAAATAACTGGATTCGCATCACGTGTATATTTACGTCGCGTCGAGCGGCATGTGTTTTTTGTTTACGTTTAGCGGTGGAGGTTAAAGTGTGGTTAGGACATCTTAATAAAGCATACCCATAGCAATACTAAAGACGACAGTTCTCAGTATCCCCCAAATAAAACCAATTCAAAGAATGTAGATGATGTTTAATCCAAACAGCTGACATCCGACGTTTCGTCTACGATCGTAGACACATCCATGGATCTACAATGATTAAGGTAAGTATTTGCTCTTGCTAGGAGAGAGAGAGAAACTCGACACTTATATTTCCAGTGAGCTTATAACTGGTACTGGGCTGAGTTTTGCTATAGCAAAAATTAATGGTTCTTACAACGCTTTACGAGAATAGATTTTGTAATAGGGGGCCATTGTTCTCCGTCGCGCTTGCGCTTCATCTACCATGTCATTGACTTCTGTCTCACTTGTTTTCGCCCGACTCACTATGGGACGAGATAGGACGCTAGCAATCAGGGTTGCCAATCTGTGAGTTATTACTCACATTTGTGAGGAATTTCATGACTTGTGAGTTATTTTGTGAGTAAAGACCAATTGTGAGTAAATTGTGAGATATCAGAAGGCCAGCGTCGAGCTTGGTAGCATAGTTTTAGCATTTTCGCGCTGAAGCGTTATTTTAATTTTTGTACTGCTTCAGTGTATAGTATAGTGACTATAAATTTCTCAATTTTGATGAGCGTTAGGCATTTAGGCCAGTAATGGTGGCCTGTCAGCCGTAAGTGTGGATTCTAACCTACCGCAGTGTTTAGTTAACCTTGGTCTTTGACAGATACGTCAGTCAAAGTCAAAAAAATAAAACGACAAGGTTAAGTGTATTCTGTTCTGTAGTACAAAATAGTAAACACTAACCACTACATATTCAAATATTACACAATTTTCCTTTGTTTTATATAACTTATATATGAAAAAATCTGTCGACGTTGATATTTTGTAGTTGTGAGTAATTTGTGAGTAATCCCCAAACAAATTGTGAGTATATCGGTGTCGACCTGTTGGCAACCCTGCTAGCAATATAGGAGTATTACATATATGCCTAAAATGTCCTACGTCATTACTAATGTCGCGTGCTGTGACGAGTGTCTCTCATCTGGGGTGGTGTATATGCTATGTAATATGGTAGATACACGCAATATTTTCATAAAATTTTATGGTTCTTCTTTAGACGCTGCTTCTGTTGATATAATTTTTGTTGCTGTAAAGTCAAAGCATTTCGCAGTATTTCATGTCTGCGATATTTGCCATATGGCCACCGCCCTCCTCTGGAAATAATGTTCTGTGATATCTTATAACCGACCATCCGACATAACCTACAAAATCTGTGATTTGATTTGATTAATCCTGTTTTTAAAGCGTGCACTAGGCGTACTTGAGCAGCCGCAGAAAGTAATCTGTTTGTCTCCGTCTAATAGTTTCTTGCAATCTGTAAAGTGTTCGATCATTTTCTATAGTGCCATGAGTAATATGGAAGGAGTGGAAACTACTTGCGACTGGTGCCTGCAAGAAGCACGAGTGCAAACAATTGACGAGAAGTTGTGGCGTTTCTGGAAGATAATCAGCACCGAAGTGAGTATGGGGCGCAGTTTACGTCACACGTTTGACTTGTGAAATTTTAACAATGTATTTGGTCTTGCTGTGTCACTTCACTTATCCACGATACATTAACCGATATCTTTCCTTTCAGGAACCGAATATGACATCCCACAGGAATATCTGCGACAAATGTAAATCACGCTATGAGGGATTTTCGATTTACATCGAGAGGTGTAAGATCAACAGGTCCAAATTACATGAGCTACTATCGACGGGACAGATCAAAGACGAACCTTCAGTTGACATCGAGTATCCTCCATTAATTAAAATGGAAAATTCAAACGAAGTGGATTCGAATTCCTTCCGTCCTGCAGTGTCGAGTGGAGTTTTCATTGAACGACAAATGCTAGTGAGTTGCTCAAATTCTCCTACGAAGAGGAATGATTCCAGGATAGATGAAGTACTGTCGGCTGGAAATGTCAAAAAAGAACCTATTATTGAAATTGAGGGTCAAGACATTTGGAAAGAAGAAGCGTCTGATCCTGATTATCCTACAGCATCAGGTGGCAAAGAAAAAGATAGGTTAGTGTTACGGGGTCGTCTTAGAACGCCAAGTGCTACCAGACTCTATGGTTCACCAGAAGAAAGTTAATAATAACCGTTTTAGTACATATTGTGGTAACACTTTCAATTCCCCTTGTAAATTGAAGGTTCACTTGCGCACTCATATAGTTGAAAAACGTTTCAAATGTTTACATTGCAATAAGAGTTTTACTCGGATGAGTTCTTTAAATGTTCACTTACAAAGACATACATGTGAAAAATCTTTCAAATGTTCACATTGCAATACCTAAGTGTTTTGCTCAGTTGAGTTCTTTAAATGTTCACTTACGCAGTCATACAGGTGAAAACCTTTCAAATGTTCGTATTACAGTAAGAGGTTTACTCAGTCAAGTTCTTTAAATGATCACTTACGCACTCATACAGGTGAGAAACCTTTCAAACGTTCACATTGCAATAAGAGTTTTGCCCTATTGAGTTCTTTACATTGTCACTTATGCATTCATACAGGTGACAAACCTTTCAAATGTTCACATTGCAGTAAGAGGTTTACTCAGTCGAATACCTTAAATTGTCACTTACGCATACATACAGGTGAAAAACTCTTCAACTGTTCACTTTGCAATAAGAGTTTTGTTCATTCTAATAGTACATAAAATGAACTAAGTAAGTTCATTCGAAGTATATTTCTTTGCTAAAGTTTTATTAAATAAAAATGAGAGGAAATCTTTTTAGAGGGGAAACATTTTTCCAATAACTTTCAAGTAGTGTACTTTGAGTACCTTGTTTAGCCCGTTATTGTTATTACCATTGCCTTGTGTAGCCTTTTATATACAAATTTGTATGTTATGTTCATTGCATAGCCTTTTAAATACAAATTTGTATACAATGTTCGTTATGTAGCCTTTCATATACATATTTGTATTTAACGTTCGTTGTGCAACCCCCTGTTTTACTCGTTACTCATTTAGGAAGAGACCGGATGAAAACCTTGACAAAAGCTTTATACGAAAAAACATTACTTTAGGGGCGGCGGTGGTCGTGTGGTCTAAGGCGCGGGCCTTGAATCAGACGGACACGGTCGTCGTGGGTTCGAATCCCACGTAATCCATGGATGTTGTGTGTGTTGCGGGAAGTGTGTAAAATGTATCCAAAATCCCGTTCCTATTCACGCCGGTAACCAGGCCGGATAGGATCGGATATCCTGTAGGAGGGCGGGATTAGGATACACACACCCTGAGTCGGTAGAGCACGGAGTGGATCAACTGGGGTGAGAGCCTTAAGGGGGTACAACCGTGCTCGAGGACCGTGGTTCGGAGCCCACGTTAAACTGTAGGTCCCGTCCAAATTGGCCCTGGCAGCGTAAAAGAGACGTTAACTTAAGACAAGACAAGACAAACATTACTTTGCAAATTTTATTCGCAAATATTATTCAATCAGCCCTGACAAATAAGTCTAAAACTCGGGACTTACAGCGTACCACTTGCGTTTGTACTGTGCTGTGTGTATGTGTAAGAAGAATTTAATTGAAAACCGAATGTAGGTTTATTCTTACTATACTTTTTACAATGCTTTTTTATATAAATGAAACATTCATATACCTAGTCAGTATTCCGTCAGTTTTTTCAATATTCTTTGAAATAATTACAAAGGTATCTTTTTAAATAAAAAAAACATTGAAATTTATCCGTCAATTAATTGTTATAGTTTTTGTAGATATTTTAATTAAGATGCCATGGATACACGCTCGAAACTAATTTCAAGTTTGGTGTATAGGCCGTGAGCCGAGTCCAAAAAAGTGTCTCATAGGAAACCACTTCAAATTTTAAACATAGATTGACCTTCACATGAATGACCAGAATGTGCAAGTCTGGCAGCTTTGCAGTGGGGCGTTTAATGAGGGCATAGTGTCAAAGTCACCCCAATTTGAGTGTACTAAAGTGCGATAAGAAACCAAATAAAATTTAATAGGTTGGTTTGTTCGTGATGCACAATTCATGAAATAAATAATGCCAGACATATAGGGTGGGGCGATCACCCCGCCAGACATCCCCAAACAGAGCAATTTTAGCGACCCCCATTGACTGATAGGAAACCGGTTCATCTTTTCAGCATAGCTTGATTTTGTAATGAATTACACAAAAATAAACATGCCAGACACATAGGATGGGCCCTTCGGTATGCCAGACACCCCTAAAGTGCGCCATTGACCGACTTCGGTAGAATCATAGGAAACCACTTCAAATTTTTAACATAGATTGACCTTCACATGGATGACCAGAATGTGCAAGTCTGGCAGCTTTGAAGTGGGGCGTTTAATAGGGGCGTAGTGTCAAAGTCACCCCAAATTGAGGTCCCAAAGTGCGATAAGAAACCAACTAAAATGCAATCGGTTGGTTTATTCGTGATACACAATTCACGAAAAAAATTTTGCCAGACACATAGGGTGGGGCAGTCACCCCGCCAGACATCCCCAAACAGAGCAATTTTAGCGACCCCTTTGACTGATAGGAAACCGGCTCATCTTTTCAGCATAGCTAGATTTTGTAATGAATTACACAAAAACAAACATGCCAGACACGTAGGGTGGGCCCTTCGGTATGCCAGACAGCCCTAAAGTGCATCATTTACAGACTTCGGTAGAATCATAGGAAACGACTTCAAATTTTTAACATAGATTGCCCTTTAGGCGTATAACCAAATTGTACAAGTCTGGCAGCTTTGAAGTGGGGCGTTTAATGGGGGCGAAGTGTCAAAGTCACCCCAAATTGAGGGTCCCAAAGTGCGATAAGAAACCAAATAAAATTTAATGGGTTGGTTTGATCGTGATGCACAATTCACCAAAAAAATAATGCCAGACACATAGGGTGGGGCGTTCACCCCGCCAGACATCCCCAAAGAGAGCAATTTTAGCGACCCCCTTTGACTGATAGGAAACCGGTTCAAATTTTCAGCATAGCTAGATTTTGTAATGAATTACACAAAAACAAACATGCCAGACACGTAGGGTGGGCCCTTCGGTATGCCAGACAGCCCTAAAGTGCATCATTTACAGACTTCGGTAGAATCATAGGAAACGACTTCAAATTTTTAACATAGATTGCCCTTTAGGCGTATAACCAAATTGTACAAGTCTGGCAGCTTTGAAGTGGGGCGTTTAATGGGGGCGAAGTGTCAAAGTCACCCCAAATTGAGGGTCCCAAAGTGCGATAAGAAACCAAATAAAATTTAATGGGTTGGTTTGATCGTGATGCACAATTCACCAAAAAAATAATGCCAGACACATAGGGTGGGGCGTTCACCCCGCCAGACATCCCCAAAGAGAGCAATTTTAGCGACCCCCTTTGACTGATAGGAAACCGGTTCAAATTTTCAGCATAGCTTGATTTTTTAATGAATTACACAAAACCAAACATGCCAGACACGTAGGGTGGGCCCTTCGGTATACCAGACACCCCTAAAGTGCGCCATTTATCGACTTCGGTAGAATCATAGGAAACTGTCTGGCACTTACACATTGTATTCATTATGATATGAAAGTACCGTACGATGAATGCCAGACACGTATGGTGGGCCCTTGGGTATGCCAGACAGCCCTAAAGTGCGCCATTTATCGACTTCGGTAGAATCATAGGAAACTGTCGGACACTTACACTTTGTATTCATTATGATATAAAAGTACCTTACGATGAATGCCAGACACGTAGGGTGGGCCTTGGCTATACGAATTTTTAAATCTGCCATACATTTTGGCAGTGTATTGTCTTTAAATAATTTCGTGTCTTGTTTTTTCCCACTTCTACAAAATACACAAAACTGTTCTTGGTTCGACATTATAACAACTGCTTTTCCATAGAATACGATGTAGATTGTAGACTAAATGAACTTTTCCCTTGCGACTTGCGAACCGCAGAAACACGTGTCCACACATAGGCACACGCATACAAACGGTGTAGCATCGTAAAGCAGTGCCGACATGATGTTTACATTCTTATGAAGGAATGTCCGGTTCAAAAGCAACCCAGAAAATTGGTTAAAAATGCTCCGCTATGCTCACCTTCTGTTCGATACTTATTTATGATGTACTTGTGATTAAAGCGGCAAATTTTAAAATATACATTAAGCATTTCATTTGTAATCTATTTTTTATATATTTAGCCAATGTCAAAATGCATTTATGTCCTTTTTAGAACATACAATGCCATACAACAAAAAAAAATTCAGATATTCTCCTAAATAAAATAGCCTTAAGGTACCTGCCTGGCATTTATACAGTAGAATAGAACTCTTCGAAACCGAGGTGTTAGTTAAGAAAAACACGGGTATACCTATTACGTACGATTCTACCGAAGTCGGTAAATGGTGCCCTTTGGGGCTGTCTGGCATACCCAAGGGCCCACCCTACGTGTCTGGCATGTTTGTTTTTATGTATTACATTTAAAAATCAAACTATGCTGAAAGATGAGCCGGTTTCCTATCAGTCAAAGGGGGTCGCTAAAATTGCTCTGTTTGGGGATGTCTGGCGGGGTGACCGCCCCACCCAATGTGTCTGGCATAAATTTTTTAGTGAATTGTGCATCGCGAACAAACCAACCAATTACATTTTATTTGGTTTCTTATCGCACTTTGGGACCTCAATTTGGGGTGACTTTGACACTACACTCCTATTAAACGCCCCACTTCAAAGCTGCCAGACTTGCACATTTTGGTTATTCGCCTGAAGGGCAATCCATGTTTAAAATTTGAAGTGGTTTCCTATGGTTCTACCGAAGTTGGTAAATGATGCACTTTAGGGCTGTCTGGCATACCGAAGGGCCCACCCTACGTGTCTGGCATTCAACGTACTGTACTTTCATATCATAATGAATACCATGTGTAAGTGCCATACAGTTTCCTATGATTCTATCGAAGTCGGGAAATCGCGCACTTTAGGGCTGTCTGGCATACACAAGGGCCCACCCTACGTGTCTGGCATTAATCGTACGGTACTTTTATATCATAATGAATACAATGTGTAAGTGCCAGACAGTTTCCTATGATTCTACCGAAGTCGGTAAATGGCGCACTTTAGGGCTGTCTGGCATACCCAAGGGCCCACCCTACGTGTCTGGCATTCATCGTACGGTACTTTCATATTATAATGAATACAATGTGTAAGTGCCAGACAGTTTCCTATGATTCTACCGAAGTCGGTAAATGGCGCACTTTAGGGCTGTCTGGCATACCCAAGGGCCCACCCTACGTGTCTGGCATTCATCGTACGGTACTTTCATATCATAATGAATACAATGTGTAAGTGCCAGACAGTTTCCTATGATTCTACCGAAGTCGATAAATGGCGCATTTTAGGGCTGTCTGGCATACCCAAGGGCCCACCCTACGTGTCTGGCATCCATCGTACGGTACTTTCATACCATAATGAATACGATGTGTAAGTGCCACACAGTTTCCTATGATTCTACCGAAGTCGGTATGTGGCGCACTTTAGGGCTGTCTGGCATACCCAAGGGCCCACCCTACGTGTCTGGCATTCATCGTACGGTACTTCTATATCATAATGAATACAATGTGTAAGTGCCAGACAGTTTCCTATGATTCTACCGAAGTCGGTCAATGGCGCACTTTAGGGGTGTCTGGCATACCGAAGGGCCCACCCTATGTGTCTGGCATGTTTATTTTTGTGTAATACATTACAAAATCTAGCTATGCTGAAAAGATGAGCCGGTTTCCTATCAGTCAAAGGGGGTCGGTAAAATTGCTCTGTTTGGGGATGTCTGGCGGGGTGAACGCCCCAACCTATATGTCTGGCATTATTTATTTCGTGAAATGTGCATCACGAACAAACCAACCTATTAAATTTTATTTGGTTTCTTATCGCACTTTAGGACCCTTAAATTGGGGTGACTTTGACACTATGCCCTCATTAAACGCCCCACTGCAAAGCTGCCAGACTTGCACATTCTGGTCATTCGTGTGAAGGGCAATCTATGTTTAAAATTTGAAGTGGTTTCCTATGAGACACTTTTTTGGACTCGGCTCACGGCCTAGTAGCTTTGGTAGTAATAAGCAAATCGAATTTGCTGGAACTACCAGTGTACGAAACAACAAAAGGTACAACTCCAGAAGATCAATTAAAGGCGTTAATAAACTTTGATACATACCAGAATCAGGAAAATGTATGGAAGAAACAAGATAAACAAGTACTAAACGAAAATTTAGTAGAAAAAAAACAAAGGCGGAATAATTGATCAAAATGAAGGGTACCTACGGTTCACGAAATAAGAAATTAACTTAAAGGTTTGAAATTTAGGTAGTTTTTTTGCTTCAATTAGCATATTAATATCGTTACAACGTTTGTAATAATTGTATTTTAAAATGTAGAAATTATTCGAACAATCTTTTTTTAACTTCCAGAAAGTGGAGTAAGTATTAAAAAAAAACTTATTAATATAAGATTATTAATTAAACAATTATTCCTACGTTATAACCAATTAATAATTCATTATTAATAGAGGTAGATACTCCAAATTATTACTATTTAAGTATGTATCGAATGTAAACAGGCTTAAAAGAGAGTAGAGAAGATGACTAGATGACATATTTAAAAGTAATCCACGAGTGGTTGCACATTGATGAGAAAAAAACAAAAATAAGTACAATCATACCATACCCACCTTCTCAAAATACGGCATTTTAAATAGAAACATATTCATCCAATTGTGATAATTGGATATAAAGTTTTTGATGAAAACAGAGTTAATAATAATATCTAATCGAAAAGACAAAATTAAGGACTTCAATGGTCTACATCTCAAAATATGCTACCAATATAGGACTTTTGGATGCACTTTGACCAATTTCCTCTCTAGATTAACTATTCGCAAAGCTAACCTTGGTACCTGGAAAAAAATGGAAATTCAATGGAATTACTGGAAAAAAAGATGACGATCATTTTTACCTTACCAGGCAGTATACATTTTAATTATCTATCGAGTGGTATTAGGGAGAATCTAAAAATGAAATAATATACAGGGAGTTCCATAAAATACATGACTTTGATTCTTTAAAGACTTTTTTTATAATATGAAAATAATTTTAAAAAGTAATTATAATAGACCACCATCTATCCCCACTTTGAAACTTTTTGAAAGTCACTTTGCCTTCATTTTCTTCAAATCCTTTAGGCAAAATTATATAGACATCATCATCTATATCTCCATTTAGAAATGCACAACAAACGTCCAATTGATGGATTTTATAATTGAAATTATTACATAAAGCTAGAAACATCCTTACAGTTGGTAGCTTTGCTACTGGACTATACAAATCTAAATTTGACATGTCGGTTTGTTGAAAACCTTTGGCTACAAGCCTTATCTTATACCTAATAACAAGGCCGTTTCCATTTTTCTTCTTTTTGAACACCCACTTGCACTCAATTGGCTTTTTGTTCACTTCACTTTGTTTCACTACCGACCATGTGTCATTTTCGTTCAACGCACTAATTTCTGCTTCCATCGCCTTTTTCCATTCACTCCATTCACTGCTTGATGCTGCATCTTCATAACACAGGGGTTCATCGTCTTCGTCACCCTTCACCATCAGCACTTTGTCGAGGTCTAGCTCGTAGTCATTAAATCTGGGATTTGGTCTCCTTTCTCTTCATAAGTTGTATTCTGTATTCACAACTTCATCGTTTATGTCTGAATCCAGAGATGAATCAGCACTGTATTCACTGTCTGCTAAACTTTGATTATTTTCTGCGTTGTCTTCTTCTTCATTTTCTTCCTCATTTTGGACTTCAGGTTCTTCATTTAAATCATCTGGATATTCTATCAGTACATCTGTTACATTAGGGTTTTGTTTAATTTTGTTGTTTCCTGGTAAAAATATAACGTCTCTGTGTACTATTTTTTGCTTTTCTGGAAAATAGATTCTATAACCTTTTACATCTTCTCCATATCCTACACATATTCCAATTCTATTTTTCAGATCCCATTTTAGTCTTTTTTCCTTTGGGATTAGTACTGACACTTTGCTTCCAAAAGTTTTAAGAGTATGGATATCAAACTCACCATTGGACCACAATTCATAAGGTGTTTTTGTGTTTTGAGAACTTGGACTCAATGTAAATGCTTCTGTATTTATGGCTTCAGCCCAAAAAATTTTGTCAAGTTTCTCTTCTCCATTCAGCATACTTCTTGCAGCTTCTACTAAGGTTCTATTTTCTCGTTCTGCCCTCCCGTTTTGTTCAGGAGTGTACACTACGGTTCTTTGATGTTTTATCCCTTTGCGCTCTAACAATTCTTTTATTTCTTGGTTGGTAAATTCTAGACCGTTGTCTGTTCTTAATATTTTCATTTTATATCCTGTTTGTCTTTCAGAGAATACAATAAACTTTTCCAAATACCCTTTCACTTCTGATTTATTTTTCATGAAATATACTGTTCTATAGGAGGAAAAATCATCTTTGAAAAGTAGGAAGTAGTGAGCTCCGCCCAAGGATTCTGTCTCCATGGGACCGCATACGTCAGCATGGACTAGTTCTAGAGGAGCTACCGCTTTTGAATTACTATTATTGAAAGACTTACGATGTTGATGTTTTCCAGCTAAACATTGTTCGCAAATAAAATACTTTTTTATTCCAACATATTCTTCTTGGTTTCTTTTTAGAACATCTCTGACATGATTTATATTTTGATGACTGAGTTTACAATGCCATTCGTAAAGACTCTCTGTGGTTTTT
Organism: Cryptocephalus moraei; assembly: GCA_946251905.1. Classification (NCBI taxonomy): domain Eukaryota; kingdom Metazoa; phylum Arthropoda; class Insecta; order Coleoptera; family Chrysomelidae; genus Cryptocephalus; species Cryptocephalus moraei. The sequence goes on from OX276459.1 coordinate 21,690,538, forward strand.
ACCGTCATACATTCTGAAATCTGAAATTAGATTTCCTTCTGGCTCATTTGCCTCTGCTTCTTTCTGAAGGCAACCTTCTGCACGATATTCTTTAACATATTCTTTTACAAAGCACATTTTATAAAGTTTATTTTCTCTTATGGCTCTTGCTTTAACAGTTCCGTTTTTGTCTACAATATCGCACTTTTCTTTGTCAGATGTCAACCAATATCCTTTATCTAGAGCACATCCTGCTAAGAACAGATTGAATTTTAGGTCTGGCACATACAATACATTTGACAGACTAGTTTTAATTAGCTTTTCACCATTGTACGCCCATAATTTCATTGTTCCAATTCCTTTTACTTCTAGTTTTTGACCATTTCCAACTTGTACTCTTTTTTTCATGTTTACCTTATTTAAACTTTCAAACAGATTTTTATTCCAGCTCATATGCTCAGAAGCTCCCGAATCTAAACACCAATTGTCATTTTTCAGACTTCCTGTATTTACCATAAATACATTTTCATCTTTATCTTCTTTTTTATTTTGCTCCCTATTTTTAGTGAAACACTGCTTTACTTCATGGCCTCGCTTCTTGCAATAGTTGCAATATTTTGATAATCTCATGTGTTCCTTATTTTCACTGTTCTCACCTTGTTTATTCTTTTCCTGATTTTTGTTTCTAAAATAACAGTTTTTCGCTATATGGCCCATCTTTTTACAGATGAAACACTTTTGTTTTATTAAAGACCGCCTTCGTTGCCAGAGCTCTAGGTTCCTCCACCGATTTGTTTCTTTCTTCTTCAAGTAATAGACGTGACGTTAACTCTTTGAGGGTTTGTTTCTCTGCATCTACAGATTCCCAAGCTAAACGAAAATGCTTGTACTGATCAGACAATGACATTAGTATTTTTGTAATCACCATCTTTTCTGACAATGTTTCATTTGCTGTTTTTAGTTTGTTTTTAATATCTTGAATTTTAGAGATGAACGTAGATACTGATGTCTCGAATTCCAGCATAAAAAATCTTTGCTGCAACAGATGTACGCTTACCACTGATTCCTTGTGGTACACCGTCTTGAGTTTGGACCACATATCTTTAGACGTTTCACATGATAAGATGTGTGTGAGAGGACCTCGCTCCATCGGAGTCACTAGTAGTTCCTGGGCCTTCGCGTCATTCTTCTCCCATGTAGCGATTTCTGCATCTCCCGTAGTGCGTTTGATCTGCTTGCCTTCCACAATGTCGAACAGCTCCCTGCCTTTTAGCACGATGCTCGTTTGAAACTTCCAAACTTGCCAACTCTCAGCTCCAGTAAGTTTTAGGATTCCACTCGCGTTTTCACTGGCCATTTTTAACGTTACTCTTTTTATCGACGACCGCGTGCCTCACGCTACGAAGTTACGAACTTAACCTTACTTATTTTTTATTTCGCCGTGTTTCCCGTCTTCGCGTTGCACTGGGCCCATAACCTGTTGTTATGTTATTATGACGGTAATGATAAACGCGATGATCTTTGTTCAGGCTAATAGTTTTATTTATTAGACACGCTACAGTTATATGCTTCCGGGACTGGACTTTTATTGAAAACTTATTATTATTATTACTCTCTACTTTTAACTAAAGAAACCTACTTAGATTTAACATTGACCGTTAGATGTCTCTACTTATATCATTTAACACACTCCCTTCTTTTTCACTCAGATCCATCTAAAATTCCCTTAAATAATGTTGACGTTAGCATCAACATTATTTTTTAAATAGCTAAAAATTATAAAATATCTTGATTTTTGAAAAATAAACGTTTGATTTTAGATCATTTATGAAAAACCGAACCAATGACATAAATATGAGATCTTTAAATAAGGACAAACAATCGCAAGGAAACGATGGGAACTCAGAAGACGAAATATTTCAATCATCTGGAAGTGAATATATTCCCGATTTAAGTGATTCTGAGTCAAATGATGAAGTCGAAACTTCATCCATAGATCGAACATTGAATAATACAGAGGGCAGAGCGTCAACGTCCAAGAGTTGCGATAATCCAATCACTGCAGGTAAAATTTGTTTTTGTCTTTAGTGAGCGCGATAAAAATTAAAAAAATTTAATTTTAGGAGATACACTACAATTAGATCCTGTCGATAGCACTATTGTCACTTTCGAGAAATTTTTACAGACATCTCCAAAAATAGAAAATTTCGCTAACACTAGGCCTTGGACAAAACGATCCTCATGTCCCTATTGCTCTAAAGAGGTGACACACTTTCCACGTCACTTGGAGAGAAATCATAAAAACGAAGGTGCAGTTAAAACATTTTTGGCGCTTAGCCGAAACGATCCCAAGAAGAAAGATTTATTAAATGCAATACGTCGTCAAGGCAATTATGAGTCGACTTCCCACACAACAATAATACGACCGGTTCGAAGACCAAAATCGTCCTTAAATAATGTTTATAAAACAAACGTGGAACAGTTAAAAGAAAGTTATATTGTTTGTCGAGATTGTTTAGGTTATTTCAAACGAAATTATTTGAGACGACACCGAAAAAAATGTACACTGCGGCCAAATTTAGGAGAAGGGGAGAAACGAGAAAATCACCTTTCAGCAGCTCAACTGTTCACAGTGTGTTCAGGTACACATAATGACTTTCTTTCAAAATTACGCTTAAAAACTGAGGTATTTCCTATCATGAGAAATGACGAATTATCAAAAATAGCCATGAATGATTTATTAATTTGCTGTTTTGCCGAAAGTCTATTAAAAAAACATAAAAGAATTCAAATAAGAAATAATTCAATTTCCAATAAAATGAGGGAATTGGCTCGCCTTCTACTAGCATTAAAAGAAATAACAGGCCTACAATGTCTTTTTGATGTAATGAAACCTCAGTTTTTTGATAATTGTGTTGTCGCTACAAAAATTATATCTGGATATGACGAAAATAAACGAACTTTTAAAGCCAGCAGTTTGGCGATACGTATGGGTACAACCCTTAAGCAAGTTTGTGAGGTAACCGCGAAAATGGTTATTAAAAAAAGTTCATTGTTTCCTTGTACAGATCCTGAGCAAACTTTAAAAGATATTAAACGGTTGAAATCATTAGTTGAAAATCACTGGAATTCAGAATTAGCTAGTTTAGCTCTTAAAAATTTAAATGAATAATACACAAAATGTTACCGTTAACACAGGATGTCATGAAATTTCAACAGTTTTTATTAACACGGGCGACAGAAACAAGCGAAGCTTTAAAAGAAAACTTACAAATAAAAACATCGTACAGAAAATTGTCGGAATGTGTTTTGGCAATGACTTTATTATTAAATAGAAAACGGGTAGGAGAAGTTCAATACTTAAAATTATCAACTTACTGTAAAGGAAGTCCTCATAATCAACAAGAAGAATTTTTTTAAATTCTAACAGAAACAGAAAAAATGTTGACGAAACCATTCAAGAGAGTTGTAAGTGATGGAAAAGGAAGCAAGCCAATTGCAATCATGTTCTCAAAAAAATATTGAGGAATTCATTCAGGTACTTCTTAGCGTTAGAAACTTATGTGTACCTGATTCTAATGACTACTTATTTGCCAATCCAAATTTGACAAATGGATGGTTAAATGAATATAATACCCTAAAAAAACTGGCTGTCGGGTCTGGGGTGAGCGACGTAAATCTTTTCACATCTACACGTTTACGGAAACAAATTGCTACTATGCTACAAATACTGAACATGACCGATGGTGAAATGGAACAATTTGCCGACTTTATGGGACATACGAAGAAAAACACATGAAGAATTCTATAGGTAAGCAAACGTTTTCTTGTAAAACGTAAATATTGTAATGGTAAAATGTTACAAATAGTGTTTAAAAATGTTAAAAATATTTCTTTGGCGTACAGTGTTCTTATTAAAAATACTATTGCAGACTCCCCCAAGATGTCTATCAAGCTGCCAAAGTTACAAAAGTTTTAATGGCGGTAAACAGTGGAAAATTTCAATTATATAAAGGCAGAACGTTAGACGAAATAAATGTGTCACATTTGGATGATTCAGATCTTGAAGAAAATGATGACAACCACATTGACAACTTAAACAGTCTCACGCAAGAAATCGAGGTACTTGTTCAAGAGCAGATATCAGATGACAGCAACTCTCTTACTTTGGAACATTGTACAAGTAAGTGTATTTTACTTACTGCTTATTATACAATTCATTTCATTTCAAAAGTTACTCATATCCGAATTTGTTTTCAAGAACACTTAAGAAAGGAAATAGCACCAAGAAAATTTGAAGTGGAGAAATTTTTAACTGGAAACAGGAACCTTTTCACCGGTAGAAACTGGGTAACTGTTAAAGCAATGGTAGGGGAGACTAGGGAGGGTTGATACATTTAATATTCTAATTAAAAACGAAAAAAAAAACAAATGTTTCATAAATCGCCTTTGTGGTATCCTACATAACCAACTAACTTGCAAACAAGTATGCATAGATAAAATAAGAAAAATCAGATCATGGAACGAGATATTGAGGTTTTTTAAAAAACTGTGAAATTTGTGTCAACTCTCCCATAGTAGAGAATATAGTTTGATACAGTTTCTGGGAGCCTTGATACGGGTGATAACTGATACTGTAAAAGACTACGAATTACTTTAAAAACATTTATTATTGTCTGAATTAACTACATGAAGAAACTACTAACTAGTTAACATTGTCAAATTTAAATCGTACAGAAAAAGCTAATTTTCTTGTAGATCTGGCGGTTCCACCAACAAAATTTGGAGGTGGCAACTTCATGACATCTTGTTCTGATACCAGAGATTGATCTTCAACCTCAGGATAAACAAATTTAAAACCAGGTTTCTTCCGCCGCAAGAAATTAATCAAATAGTCTCCATTTTCGTCCATTTTTTCTATTTTCCAACGTAGTATTTTACCGATTTTTTTGTCATAAACCGAACTAGCACATAATCATTGACGTTTACTAACCCTGCAACAAGTCTTTCTTATTCTCTTTCATATTCTATTTGGTCCTCTATATCAGTTAGCTCATCCGACAAAGATAGGTCAGGCAAGGAACTATCATCAGATTCAGGTTTCGTTTTCTTTTTTAAATTGATTATTTCCGTTGATTTTTCGCTTGTTAGATTTCTTTTAAATTGTTTCTTGTTTCGCTGCTCTTCTCGCTTTTGGTGTTCATTTTTAATCTCTTCCATGTTCGGTGTGTCTGTTAGAATTTTTGTCTTTGCAGATTTTCTTCCTGATATTGGTTTTTTTCTTGGTGGGGTCTGGAGATGTGGCCTTATTTCTTCGGGAGTTTTATAGGAGCAAGAGGGTTCCGGGGTACATTTCCTATTATCAGCTGAAGGTTTTGGAGTTGCGTCATCAGGAAGTAATGGAGTTGCATCGTCAGGAAGTAATGGAGTTGCATCGTCAGGAAGTACTGGAGTTGCATCGGATGTCCGTTCGTGGTGATGAGGGTCAGGTCGATCGGTAACCCTCGTCGTGAGAAAGTCATCGTCAGTAAACAAGTGTGAATCGAAGGGGTAAATACCACTTTTAGAAAAGCCTTTGGTAATATTCAGTGGAGTAAAAGCTCGCTGATATGCGATACCAACAAGCTTTGCCATATCTTTTAAAGAAATCGTTTGTCCGGGATGATGAACCATAAAATCATCACAAGCTTGGTTAAAATATGTTTTGAAAGGTCCATATATGCCAACGTCCAACGGTTGTAACCGATGGCTTGTATGTGGTGGTATTGTTAGCAAAACTATCCCATTTTGCTTGCAGATATCTAGACCTCTGGGAGATAAATGGCTGCTGTGGTTGTCCAATATTAATAGAACCTTTTTATCTAGGCTACACTTTACGAAGTTTATGAAATGCAAAAGATAAAGTTCGAAGTTGTCACTGGTCATCCAGCCACTTGGATGTGTCACAGCTCTGGATCCTGGTGGTGCTCCAATTGTCATATAGTCTTGTTCACGAACACGAGGAAAAACGAAGAAAGGTGGAATTGAATTTCCAATTCCATTTATGGTGCACAAGACTGACGGTTTGGCCTCTCTCACCTGAAGTAACTTTGACCACTTGCTTTTGTTCTTTCGTTGAAATGATTTTGCAGGGTTTATGGACAGTCTGCACTCCTGTTTCATCACAATTATATATAGAATCTGGTGTGAACTTTTCTCGAATGAATACCTCTCTCAGTAAATTGTAGAACTCCCCAACGGTCTGTTTGTTAAAGGCTGTCGCCCGAGAAAGACTGGTTGGTTCCGGGGATCGCAGCGATAACTCCAGGTTCCTAGTCATAAAGCCCCGGAGCCATTCGTATGAAGCTTTCTCATTTTTTGACCAATTTTGTGGAATTTTCTTTTGCATACAGATAAGCAAATTTTCTTGTCTCTCTCGATGTAAACCCATAATTCATTCTAGCGGTGGTTAGCAAATATTTAGCTAGACTCTTCTCTTCCTCACAAGTAAAAATTTGTGAACTCGCAAAATTTGGACTACTAAAGTTTGCCTCATCTCCTTTCTCTTTAAATTTTGCAACATACCTTCTTAGGGTCATTTTGTCGAGGTCGTATTTTGTAGCCGTTGTTCTCAGCTTGCACCCATCTACAACGTCAAGTACAGCTTTTTTTATTCGTTCAGGTGAAACCGGCACCCTGTTCGTTTTTTTTTGTCCACTTAAAAGGCATCCTGTATCTGAAAAAAAAAATTATAAAAAATAACTATTATTGGGTGGTTTGATACTCGTTGGGAGGGTTGATACATGTATCAAGTCTCCCCGAATTCCGTTGTATCATTCCTCCTTGCATGACATGTTTAACTAAACGAAGAACCGCCAGAAACTAACCTCTCATTCTGGCAATCATTTCTATCTTAAATAATAGGTAAATCCCATCACTACGTGATCTGGATCTCATAAGAAGGATAATCTGAACTAGTTTTTAATAAAATGCTTACACTTACCTTGACTAAATATTCAACTTTTGTATGAAAAACAAGTTTTTTTCCTTAACATTTTTAAGCGTGCTTTAAACGACAACAAACGAATATCAAAAGTGACAGTTGACTAGAAAGCATTACACTAATGCCAAATCTCGGGGGAAATTCACATTTTAGGCGACAAATTTGAAAGCGTATCAAACCTCCCATGGTATCAACCCTCCCTAGTCTCCCCTATACAATTTTTATAAATAATATTAAGTAATTTCAATTGATAACTTTTGACATTTTACGAGTAACTCCTGGAATAGGTACCAAAGAATAGATTTAAAGGTTTTTGCATTTCATTAAAAAACATTGGAAATATTGGTTTTATATTCTTTAATTATGTACTTAGTAAGTTTACGAAAATTTTCTCTTACTAAAAATATTAGCTCATAGTTCTACCACTTGCTACTAACACAAAAAAAATCTACATCTGCAAGATGTATTGTGTGAGTAACCAATAAACATTTCCAATTATCATACTAGTTTTAATAATAAAGAAAATAATAATAATATCGCGACGTGTGTGACGTAACCCGACGCTGCACCGGCAACGATGTACGAACTGAAAGACACATGTAAGGCCCTTCGCACATTAAGCTACTAAAAAGAAACGAATTACAAACTGAAATTACCAATCAGTTTATATTGAGTCGCCGCCCGTGTATTTAAATAGGCATCCGCACACAACGCTTCTAGTTACTAACTGGTTTGCAACGCATCAGTGATCAGTCTATCGGAACTCGACATGCACAGTTTCTAGTCGACTGAAACTTCCAGTTTCTCAAAAGAACCACGCAGTGGGGCGAAAATGGCTGAAGTTTCTTGAAGTTCTCTCGCAGCAACAAATGCTCTGCAATTAATATTTCTTTCAAATGTATGGGTGAACCCAATATCTCCTTCTCTTCCTTCTGCCGGTTTCTTCTTCTGTTGTACCCAATAATAAAGAATAACATCTTCATCACTCATCACTTGAGCCACTCGACATTTTTAGCACTGAATGCAATTCCAGTTTTATTCCAACGTATCAATTACATTATAACCACAGTCGCGATAAACAAGGAATGACTCGATTGTATAGCTTTTAGTAGCATCGTGTGCGACTCGTAGTTGCTAACTAGTTGGTCATTTGAGTTTCTAATTAGTTTAGTTTCTTTTTAGTAGCTTAATGTGCGGAGGACCTTAGTGTTCGAAATGGCGGCAGGAGACGGGACCGTACGAAAAATTGTCCTATAAGGTGATTGACATTGACAAAATTGTCTTTCGGAAAATCATACCGGAGGTACGCGGAATGCATTGAGGAGTAGGCGAGAAGCGGACTATGAAAGTTTGGTAAGGATCTGTAAACTCACGCACGGAAGTGACCGGAAGTGGTAGAACTGAATATATCATTGGTGATTTTAATGAAAGTACTGTAAATATGTTTTATAATAATAATAAAGTCTGCTGTTTTATCACAGTTTATTTCAGGGCTTCACATTAAATTTATACCCAACATTTTCGTGAAGACGACTATTTTAACAAATATACCTAAAGTTTAATGTCGACGCAGTTCCGCCTATAAATGTGATGTTTCCAATTGAAGCTGGAAAGTATGAATCATGTTAGTTTATATGAAATATTCAACTTGTTCAATAAATCAGAATAAAATAGTAGTATCTATTTAATTTATATTTTGTCTTTACCAGTCCAATATTGCAACGAGTAGCAGTTTTTAAGCATAATTTTTATCATTGCAGCTGCATCAACACCCAACATAGTAAAACAGGACGAAACAACTAATCTATTAGTATATAAATATAAATTTCATATGACGATTTTTTTTTAAAAAAAAAGGCCAATTAAGACTTCTCAGTCGACCCAATTTGGAAGAGGTAATTAGACCGGGTTTTTTGAAAAAAGTTTTTACACTAATTTCATCCTTATATTTTCTATACAGGGTGTTAGGGGTTTGACTGCCTTTTTTTAATAGGTGATATAGTATCCATCAAAACAAACAAAAAACCTTATATAACGGAGGTCCTAAAACCAACCGTTTTCGAGAAAAGTCGAGTTATTTTGTCAAGGTATTTCACCACAACTTGGCAACACCGACAAGAAAGAAAATGTAAACATGACGTTTTTGGTGTTGGCTCTCGGTAAACATGACGTGTACACAGCTGATCGTGCGAGGTTAACGTTTTTGCGAACTCTTCCTAAATGCCGTCTTTACGCTGTACGTAATAGTAAACGAAATATTTGTAAGTGATTCCAATTGATTCAATTATGTAATTATTACACTGGTATGTATAAATGGTGAATCAATAGCGATCAGTAATTCAGGGCCACTAACAGCATTAGAAAAGGATCATGCTGTTATTGATAGGTTGTAATTTTCAATATTTACCTGGTTATTACAGCATGTGTTCAAAATGTCCACCGTTGTTCTCTCACTTCAACAAATGTTCTACGGTTAGACAGTCGCCGTTGAGGAAATCGTTTGTGATAGATACGACGTGCACTTGTACAACTACAACGCGCCTCCCCGTAAATTAATACCATATCGTGATATTCACGTATACTGAACATTTTAAGAACCGAAAAATTTACACGCACCGAAAAGAAACCGTAACGATTACACGTATCTTTCGAATTCAAAGATGCACACTGTCACTAGTGTCACTGTCTGGCTCTCATTTCGCGACGCGTGCGATACCTTCGCGGTGTTGCCACATCACATCGTAGCCATTTTATCGAGTTCTATTGATTGGAAAAAAAATTATTTTAAAGAAAAGATTGTTTGGTACAAAGTAAACATAAATACATTAAAAGAATACATTTATAGTCATTTCATGTACAAAATTATGTGACATTCTTTAATAAAACTGAATTTTCACACCTTAATATTAGAAGTTTGCTAATTTTTTTCTCGAAAACGGTTGGTTTTAGGACACCTGTTATATAAGATTTTTTTTGTTTGTTTTGATGAATACTATCACCTATTAAAAAAAAAGGCAGTCAAACCCCTAACACCCTGTATAACGCTCACTTTTAACACTTTTTTTTTTCATAAGAAAGCAGAGAACAATCTAGGGATATTGATACCTAGTCAAACGTCAAACAACGACAATGTAATAATTTCAAGTCATGATTGTCATGAACCAGGCATTGCATTAGAGAACATTGAAGAAGAGGATTTAGAAGCGAATTTTGGATCTACCAATAACAATGAAATTGCTGAGAAAGGAACAAGAACACCTAAAAACAGTAATTTAGATTATTTAATAAGAATTACTTCATTTAAATTAATTATTCTGAAAGTAGTGATTAATCATATTGGTAATATTTCATCAGATGAATGTTTTACCACTCCACCAAGTAAAAAGAAGTCTTTGGATCCACGATACGTATCTAAAATTCATACTCCACACTTTGCAACTCCAAGGCGATCCAGTCGACTTTTGAAAATGATCAAGGATGTAATCAAGAAAAAGTCTCAGCCAATCAAAAAGTTACAGGATAGTAACAGAAAACTCAGGAAGAAAATAACAACTGTACAAAAGATAATGAGAGACTTGCAACAAAAAGGTTTGGTTTCAAAAGAAATGGAAGTGTCTTCCATTGTACATGGTAGATGTTTCATTACAATCACTTGCAGCACAATGTTTCTTATATTAATGTAGGTAAGCAATTTTATAACCCTCATTTTTTATAAATATTTGCGGAGTTTGATGCCTCAAAATATTAAGAACATCTTGTCCCATAAATTAAAAGGAAGAGGAAAGTATTCCGAAGATATTCGAAGTTTTACCTTGACTTTACATTTCTACTCACCGAAGGTATAAAAGTATGTCCGAAGAACATGGGAAAACTTACTTCCCTCTCCTTCTACTCTAAGGCAATGGTATCAAGTAGTCGATGGAAAACCTGGATTTACAAAGGAGGCATTTGATGCTATAGCTTTACGAGCTAAAGATAGACAAATTGTTTTTTTATGGGTTCGGCAAACAGTCTTTCGGGATAAATCATCCAAGTACATAATACTTTTAAAAAAAGATTAAACTCAAGGACCTCAACGTTATGAAACGGAATGTTACACCGCATCATCATTTGACAGACATCTTTATTAAAAGAATTCATGTCTTCTTTTATATTAAAGCAGTGGAAAAGAAGATATACTTTTGTAGATTCTAATCCATTTCTAGATTTGCTGCCGTTTAGATGACATATCTTGTGGCATTATGAACATTTTTTTAAATCGCACAGTAAAAACACAATCTTTACCGTTCAAATTTCAATAAGAGACCGACAACACTTGGCTATTTTAGTCCAGGGATTATAAAACCAGGTAATTTTCGGAATTGTTTTGTCTTACCCCTGGTTTGGGATTAAACATAATATAAAGTCACTAAAGGAGCATCATTTCAAGGTTTTTCTGAGGAAAGGAGGCAAATTGTTAACAAAATATGTGGCTATAATAAGTTATTTACAATATTAAAAATTTTGAAAAATCATATAAAATATGCATTAATATGCAGTTCAAATCAAAATAATGCATTATTGGTTAAAATCAAAATAATTTGTAATACACTCAAGAATATTACATACCTCAAATTGGCCAACAGACAGAACCAAGCAAATATGCATTTGCATAGCTCTAATTATAAGTAGTATGGGCGTTACCATCCATTCTGGAAAGGTTGTGTAGGCTCTGTCCTGCCACGACAGACGAGAGCGAGATTAAGGAAAGACATTTCCAGGATGGATGCCTTCCGGTTCTACCATTATACGATCTTAGGAAAGAGACACAAAGAGAACATCTATAATAAGTTCTAAATGATCTATCTAGACTTGTCCTCTCACAGCAAACAGCTAAAATATAGATGTAAGCCATATGCTAGATAAATAAAACTGCTTAAATACATACCTTTAGTTTATTATTGTATACATATGTACATATTTATACAGTCCATCAGTGTTAGTTAAAAGAAGACAGTGAGAAGTAAGTTGAGTTCAGGATCGGTGAACATGCAACTGTTTCTTGAGATGATCTAACAAAAGTCTTATTGTATATCAAAAAGGACCTTTACTTGTCATTTGCATGAAGGCATAGGTGAAGCTTGAAATCGCTAGATTGGGCAAAACTCTTATTACATTTTGAACATTTGTAAGGTTATTCACCTGTATGAGTGCGTATGTGATAATTTAAATGACTCGACTGAGCAAAACTCTTGTTACAATGTAAACATTTGTAAGGTTTTTCACCTGTATGAGTGCGTAAGTGACAATTTAAATTAGTCGACCGAGTAAAACTCTTGTTGCAACTTGAACATTTGTAAGGCTTTTCACCTGTATGAGTGCGTAAGTGATTATTTAAAATATTCGACTGAGCAAAACTCTTGTTGCAATGTGAACATTTGAAAGGTTTTTCACCTGTATGAGTACGTAAGTGAACATTTAAACTATCCGAATGAGCAAAACTCTTGCTGCAATGTGAACATTTGTAAGATTTTTCACCTGTATGAGTGCGTAAGTGACGTTTTAAATGACTCGACTGAGCAAAATTCTTGTTGCAATGAGAACATTTGTAAGATTTTTCACCTGTATGAGTGTGTAAGTGAAGATTTAAATGACTCGGCCAAGCAAAACTCTTGTTGCAATATGGACATTTATAAGGTTTTTCACTTGTATGAGTGCGCATGTGAATCTTTAACTTACGAGGTAAATTGAAGGTTTTACCACAATATGTACACATAAGGTTATTATTAACTTTAACCGACGCTGTTGGATAACCAGGATCGGACGCCTCTTCTTTCCCAATGTCTTCTTCATTTATGAGATCATCCTCAATGTCGATTAGAGGTTCGTTTTTAACATTTCCAGCCGATAGTATATCTATCGTGGAATCGTTTCTCCTTATAAGAGAATTTGAGCAGCTCGCTAGCATTTGTCCTTCAATGAAAACTCCACTCGACACTGAAGGACGATAGGAATTCCGATCTACTTCATCTGATATCGCCGTTTTAAGTAACGGAGGATACGCGATGTCGACAGAACGTTTGTCGTTGACCTGTCCTATCGATAGTAGCTCATCTACTTTGGACGTGTTGATTTTACACCTTTCGATGTAAATCGAAAATTCCTCATAGCGTGATTTACATTTGTCGCAGATATTCTTGTGGGATGTCATAATCGGATCCTGAAAGGAAAGATAACAGTAACGTTTCGTGGATAAGTGAAGTGGCACAGTAAGACCAAACACATTATTTTAATTCCACAAGAGAAACGTGTGATGTAAACTGCGTCCCATACTCACTTCGGTGCTGATTATCTTCCAGAAACGCCACAACTTCTCGTCAATGGTTTGCACTAGTGCTTCTTGCAGGCACCAGTCGCAAGCGGTCATCTCTTCTTCCATATTACTTTAAGACACTTGATGTACAGAAACTAATCGAGTACTTTGCAATTATAAAAATATTAGAAAAACGGGTCAACAGTTAACACAAGCGGATCTGTGAAGCGGTGAAGCGGATTAACCTCCTCCCTCCTCTTCTTCTTCTGCTTTTAATGGACACTACTGCTGCCGCTGCAAGTGTCGATAGTTATGCAACTATCATTTATTCTCCCGGAAGGCTGAAATGGCACTCGGAGGTAGTTCCTGATAACTTACGGTTTCTTTTTAAAATTTTACTAACTAGAAAAATCGTGGTTCCTAAGGAAGTGCCTCTACAAAGGTTAATGCTGTAATCTTCGTAATGCTTAAATAATAAACGAAGGACCTTAAGGTCCATTCCCCTTAGATGTCTACGATATTAATTTTGAAAAGGTGCATTTGTATATCCATCCAGTCATCATTCTATTTACCATTGCGATTTTTCTAGGAAGGAGCTCGAATTTCTGAAACCATGGCCCGGTGAGAACTTTTCCTGAATATTGCTTAGAAAAAAACGGGATTCATCCATTTTACTATAGTAAATCCACTGAGAAGAAAACATCCACGAAACGAGAAAAGGTAGTAAAGTTAGACAACACCTAATACACGTCGTTTGCTGTTGGTGGAAAAGTTATAAAACTTTTGGCGGGAATGGACTACCTAAGCCTGACGTCACAAATGGGCGGAGCTAAGAAACCTTTCCAAACAAACCGAGAACGCGTGCAAATTTCTCATTAGAAGAATTTATTTTCAAGTTTGTTATTAGTTTTGACGTGAATAAGAGTGGCCAGGTCAATATTTGGTGAAATCTTAGGACGGTTCAACGTTTTAACAAAGTATTTTTGATAAAAGGTAAGTCTAATTATTATTTTTCGCCCATTTTACTTTTTTGAGGTTAAGTTTTTATTTACTAGTGTCATTTATTTTATGTACTTTTAGTTCAATAAAACCATTTGAAGTCAGAATTTTGATTGAAAATGGCATCCAAACATGTTTTGAAGATCTGCGACATTATTGAGTTTTTTTGAAGACGAGAATAAAATGATAACAAGGGGTGAAAATGCATTCGAATCCTATCATGTAAAAAGCATGCAGTTTGATGCCGATTTTATGATTATTAGAGGGGAAATACATGCCAGCATGAAGGATAAAATATATAGAGTACAGGAAGGTATTCTGCTTCCCATAGATTTTATAGATACTTATCTTATTAAATCTTAGTATAGAAGTCCATACTCAAAGATGGGGGGAACAGCTATAGTTGCGATAACTCTTAGTCACTACCCCATCCAAATGAAACAACCAAGGGTCGATTACAATGTAATTGAAAACGAGACATGTTTCGAGCCACTAGTGCCCATCATCAGTCATTTTACCTATGAGTAAAAATTCATATGTAAACCCGAAAAAAATATGGACTCTCGAAAGTTCGAATTCAAAATTTCTTTTTTGAATTCGAACTTTCGAGAGTTCGTAGCAGTGGGGCCCAGTCTGGGTTACCTTTGCTACTTTACTAATTTTAACAATTTTTTAACGTGTACACACTGTGATGTTAATTTTTTAAATTTATACATTATTTTTAATTTGTTTTCTTGACATGAGGCTACACTGAATTGTAAGTATATTTATTGTTCATATTTTTTTCGGGTTTACATATGAATTTTTACTCATAGGTAAAATGACTGATGATGGGCGCTAGTGGCTCGAAACATGTCTCGTTTTCAATTACATTGTAATCGACCCTTGGTTGTTTCATTTGGATGGGGTAGTGACTAAGAGTTATCGCAACTATATCTTATTAAATGTTCCTATTGCAGTTTATGCTAAATAAATCAGGAGAGATTACTTCGGCTACTTGTATCTACCCGAGGGGTACAAAATGCCACCATATTGCTGCGCTGGCTCTTTTTGGGCATTATAATATGACAACTGCAAACTAAGGAGTGATTTGAAGGTTCTCGATCTTGCCTCTGAATGTAAAAAAATTACAAACTTGTTGGTTACTGTAGTGCTTACAGTCTAGCACAAAACACATAACCATGACTATAGATATTGACCACAAGCCTAAAAAACGGTCTTTAAACACAGCAGCACCACTAAACTTAACAAAAATGATGAGTTTTCATGAAAATAAAACGATAACATAACCTATAATATATAATATGGGCCAAAACTACATTATACTACTTACCTATCTAGAAATATTTGGTGATAACATAGGTTTGAACAAACTTTATCACAATATATAGCTGGCAATTCTTGTTTACAATAAAATTAGGAATAAATGTAGAATTAAAACTCTCTTATGGACAAATCGCATGCTTTCTTGATTTGTTTGGAAAGGTTTGGAAGCTCCGCCCCCTCACGTGATGTCAGCACTTAGGTAGTCTATGTTGAGAACGCGCACAAAACTACAAGCAATTAGCCACCCCTATGCAAATAGGACGTAAGAATGGGACATAAGGCATAAAGTATATGCAGGCACTTTATCGACAGGGAATGGGAAATGTAATATATGTGGTAGTTGGCACGACTGACCACATGGCCATAGAAATAAAAGAGAGAGGAGGTACAAATGTGGTTCAAACAAATAGACCAAAGCACACACTAAAGTGGCTTCTGCATATCGCCGACTTCAAATAGTCCAAGAGCTGGCTACATAAAACAGTGTCGATAAGGTACACGACATTTGAGTTCATAACTGATTGTAAAAACATGAACCCAACACGAAATGGCTGTTCTGCCGGTTTGCATAGGCCGGATATGTAAATGACGAAAAACCGATAAGGTACACGGGTGAAATTTTGTTCAGGCATTGTCTAGACCTTGACTGCGATAGTGGCAGATCATTAGCAGGTCGGAAAACCCTCTGCAGAAATGATTCAAATTCGCGGAGAATTACCATGAAAAAAACGATAAGGTATACCTGAAAAACTTTTTTCCGTACATTCTTTGGGCCTCAAGGAAGAGCGGTGCGATAGTGGCAGAAAATCAGCAGGTCGGAAAACCCTCGGTGAAGGTCATGAAAAACGCCCTGTAGGAACTGCAAGTCATGACAAACACCATGTATAGTTCCTACAGGGCGTTTCATATAGTTGCTATAGGGCGTTTTCCGTGACTTTCAGTTTCTTCTGCCCAGGGTTTTCCGACCTGCTAATTTTCTGCCACTGTTACACCGCTCTTAGTCAAGGTCTAAACAATGCTTGAACAAAATTTCACGCGTGTACCTTATCGGTTTTTCAGGCATGTTTTTCCAATGTGGAAAACTGGCCGCCTATGCAAACCGGCAGAATAGCCATTTGGTGTTGGGTTATTTTTTATAATCAGTTATGAACTGAACTGTCGTGTACCTTATCCATGCTGTTTTATGTAGCTAGCTCTCCGACTAAAACAATCGCAAATAGCGTTCGAAAAGTGGCTTCTCAAGATGGCCAGTTCCGTCTATAAAATTTATTACCCCCTCTCCCTAATTGTTACCTCCTCTCTCTTTTATCTCTACGGTACGAATAATTTCTACTGCGCGTGCCTCTGCCTCTGACAGTTTGTAACCAGTTTCTATCGCTGATGGAAAAAACCTTATAATACATAGTTTACCAACTGCTTGGAAATTTTCCCATGTTAATCTCCCATAAAAAGAATATAGTGTGGAAACAGTTGCCATGAGTTATCATCCCCTCTCCCAAATGTCCTACGTCATTACTAATGTCGCGTGCTGTGAGGAGGAATGCCTCTTCTCTGGAAATAATGTTCTGTGTGTGGTCTGTGACCTCGACCTGTGACATCCGACATTCGACAATAAGACAATTCGACATACATAAACTACAAAATCTGTGATTTGAATTTGATGATTTTTGCTTTCAAAGCGTGCACGAGGCGTACTCGAGGGACAGCAGAAAGTAATCTGTTTACCTCTTTACTCTTTATAATAGTTTCTTTCAATTTGTAAAGTGTCGATCAGTTTCTATAGTGCCATGAGTAATACGGAAGGAGTGGTGACCATATGCGACTGGTGCCTGCAAGAAGTAAGAGTGCAAACCATCGACGAGAAGTTGTGGCGTTTTTGGAAAATAATCAGCGTCGAAGTGAGTATGAGGCGCAGTTTACATCACACATTTGACTTGTAATTTTAATACTGTATTTGATCTTGCTGTGTCGCTTCACTTATCCACGAAACGTTGACCCATATCTTTCGTTTCAGGATCCGATTGTGACATCCCACAGGAATATCTGCGACAAATGTAGGGTCCGGAGTGATTTACGGTGGCACCCATTTTTTGTTGAAATTTTCAGGAAATGGCCGAAAAGGGGCCCTAAACGCGTTGGAGATAGTTTCCGGCGAGGAAAATGGGTGTTTTTTGAGAAAAAAAATATTAATCTTAATCGGGGAAATGGTGGATGCGCAAGTTTAATAATGCAGTATTCCATATTTTGTGGCGAATGCGCCGCATTTCGCCGAAACAGGTATGGGACGTGAAAAGAGAATATATGAGATTTGTTTTGTCCTGTAAAGCATGAGTTACTTGCGAGAGGGCAAGAAAAATATGATGGGGAGATATTTTCCAGTGAGGAAAATCGATGTTTTAAGGGAAAATGTTATTTTAATAGTGTAGTTGAATAATATAGTGTATATTGTTGTTTATAATTATAGGCAAGCCAAACCAAACAAACCCAACCTTCCCGACCGTAGTGGTAGGCTCAGAAACGTCCCAAATATATATATATATATATAAATATATATATATATTTGTTATTAATTATAGGCAAGCCAAACCAAACAAACCTAACCTTCCCGACTGTAGTGGTAGGCTCAGAAACGTCCCAAATATATATATATATATATATATATATATATACACATATATATTTGTTTATAATTATAGGCAAGCCAAACCAAACAAATCTAACCTTCCCGACCGCAGTCGAATGCTCACAAACGCTCCAAATATATACATATATATATATATATATATATATATATATATATATATATATATATATATGTATGTATAGAAATATAGTAAAGACATAAACATAATGTATATGTAAAAGTATTGAATGGTACCTTGCTGATGCCACTGCATTGTTGAATTGTCACTGCATCCGTAACGCGCCTACACAGGGTACCGTTGGGCCACATGCTGCAGAAAGAATGTCAGCCGTTCTTGCGGACATGAACCATAACGCTCCCAATATAGGAACTGGTCAACATATTCAGGGAGATAGGGAGACCCCATTGCTCCTAGCCGTCTTAGAAAACCTTTCATTCTGGACCAGTACGATTCGACGGCATTGGTGCACACACCACTCACCGGATCGACAAAATTCCGGGAATGGTTCACCGTCTTATGGGTGTAGGGGCTGACGCCTCCCAACGTAGAGAGGGTCCGGTACGAGCGGTGCTCATCGGTCCAAATCTCAGAGCCAGGAAGTACCACGCGTAGAATGTGGGTCATCAGCACTCTCGATGTCCGGTTTGGAACAACACAGACGTACCCTCTCCTCAGCGTAGTATCATAAATGCCGATGACCCACCGCTGAGGTACTCGCCTGCCTCGATGATATTTGGGCCGAGTGAGCACACTTTCGTCAATCTGAACTACGTGCCCTGGCCCCCCTAGCAAAAAAGATTCGTCATCCTGCAAAAGTTGCCAAGAGCAGACATCCCGCAGATAGCGCACCTGTTGTATAACATTTTTGCGCGGTATCCCCCGCATGCCTGCTATCGACCTCACTCTCACTTCGTTAACCCACATCCATAAGATGTGGAACCACTCTCGAAATTTTGTCTTCATACCCTCGAAAAACGTTCCCTTGGCAAGGCTATACTTGATGTGGCAAGAACGGCAGTAAAAGCAGTGGCCCAAGAACCGATCTGGCTGCGCAATTAGGGAGCAGGGTCTGCGACACCGGTTTCTCGTACAGCGCTTACCCACGGGCAGCAATCCACGGCGCTGTAGCCTAGTAATAATTTCTGCATCGGAGGAATTCAAAAACTCGTCAAAACCCGGGCCGCCGCCAACAAAAATAGGTGGATATAATGCCGCCATTGTGCCACGATCGACCGTATGTATTAGACTAACTCCGGTACTTTACTTTCAAATTTACGTATTTTCGTTGACCTCAACTAACTCCTGTACTTTACATATTCAAATTTCCGGTGACCTATGACGCTAGAACATCGAATTTGCATGAATATTCTGCAATGTAACGTTCCATACTTTTCCCGTTCACGATTTACCTGTTCCATGTCGACTGTCATTAATATGTGATTAATATGGCTGCCCATTTGTTTACGTTTTACAGCAATTTTAATAATTAAATATATCGGTTGTTAGATGGAATACGACAATTTCCTTTGCAAGGTAAGGTCTGCGTGTCATGTAATCTCCACTGATATATTCCTTTTAGCAAATGGTATAAAGGAATTTGCCACCGTAAATCACTCCGGGACAAATCACACTACGAAGGATTTTCGATTTACATCGAGAGGTGTAAGATCAACGCATCCAAAGTAGACGAACTACTATCGACGGGACACGTCAAAGGTGAACCTCCCATCGACATTGAGTATCCTCCCTTAATTAAAACAGACATTGTAACCGAAGTAGATTCGATTTCCTTTCGTCCTGCAGTGTCGAGTGGAGTTTTCATTGAACAACAAACGCTAGTGTGCTGCTCCAATTCTTCTATGAAGAGCGAGGATTCCATGATAGATAAAGTACTGTCGGCTGGAAAGGTCAAAAAAGAACCTGTTATCGACACTGAGGATCGTCTCATGAATAAAGAAGGCGTTTGGAAAAAAGAAGAGGCGTCCGATCCTGATTATCCTACAGCGTCACATGTCGTCTTAGAACACCAAGTGCTACCAGGCTCTATGGTTCATCAGAAGAAAGTTAATAACTGTATGTGTACATATTGTGATGAAATTTTAAATTCCCCTTATAAATTGAAGGTTCACTTACGCATTCATACAGGTGAAAAACCTCTTAAATGTTCACATTGCAGTAAGAGTTTTACTGCGTTGAGTTCTTTAAATCGTCACTTACGTACTCATACAGGTGAAAAACCATTCAAATGTTCACATTGCGAGAAGAGTTTTACTACGTTGAGTAGTTTAAGTGTTCACTTACGCACTCATACAGGTGAAAAACCTTTCAAGTGTTCAGATTGTAATAAGAGTTTTACTTCGTTGAGTAATTTTAACGTTCACTTACGCACTCATACAGGTGAAAAACCGTTCAAATGTTCATATTGCAATAAGAGTTTTACTTCGTGGAGTAATTTAAATCGTCACTTACGTACTCATACAGGTGAAAAACCTTTCAAATGTTCACGTTGCATTAAGAATTTCACTACATCGAGTGATTTAAATGTTCATTTACGTGTACATACAGGTGAAAAACCTTTTAAATGTTCATATTGCGATAAGAGTTTTGCTGGGTCGAGTCATTTTAATGTTCACTTACGCATTCATACAGGTGAAAAACCTTGTAAATGTTCACATTGCAGTAAGAGTTTTACTACATTAAGTTCTTTAAATCGTCACTTACGTACTCATACAGGTGAAAAACCGTTCAAATGTTCACATTGCAATAAGAGTTTTGCTCATTCTAATTGTTTAAAGCGTCACTCAGGCATTCATACAAATGACAAATAAATGTCCTTTCGTATATACAATGAGACTTTTATTTTATAAGTACTATTATTATTTATATAGACTATAGGACTCGCCGAAGTAAAGAGAAGATGCGAAGTATGCGTAACATTGTCATCTCCCAAACTAGTGTCCGTTTCGACCGTCTACTTCCTGGCCTTCCTTGGACGTGA
The DNA here is from genome assembly GCA_946251905.1 of Cryptocephalus moraei. Classification (NCBI taxonomy): domain Eukaryota; kingdom Metazoa; phylum Arthropoda; class Insecta; order Coleoptera; family Chrysomelidae; genus Cryptocephalus; species Cryptocephalus moraei. The sequence goes on from OX276459.1 coordinate 21,711,759, forward strand.
CCGTACCATAGTGGTGCTCTATTGTCTGATTTTCCAGTTAACGAGCGTACCACTCCAGTTCATTGCCATACCTCTTCAATTCCTATTTCATCATTCCTCGTGACTTGTGGCCATCTTCTCGTAAAGTCCATTTCGACCGTTCTTATTTCGTCTCTTATCGTCTTTGTCACTGGCGAAACTTCCGCTGTGTATAAAGTGAAAATTTTTTGTTTCTTTTTTCAAAAGATTGTTATGTGGCTAGTATGACTTTTATACTGATATTTAGCGTTAATTACAGTCTATGAAAGAAATGAAATGAAATCATCACTGGTAAGTATGCATTTTTAAAATTAAAGAATAAATACAAAAAGACTAAAGTGCCTCTGGATAATATTTCATCGTCAGATTCTGACATAGACTTGCCACTGAATGTCACAGGCGAAGGCGATAGTTTTAAAAATAATTTGTCTGATTCTGACATTGATTTAGATTTTGAAGCTAATGATGGCCAGATTATGGAACTTTTAGATGATGAAAAAATCCTAAAGGATGACTATGTGTTAGTGAAGTTTGTAACAAAAAAACGAAATGTACATTATGTTGGAAAAGTAGTTGAATTATTAGAAAATGAAGAATTTCAAGTAACGTTTTTAAAGAAGTGTAAGCAGGGATTTATATTTCCACAGATTGAAGATATTTCCAGTGTTGAAAGAAAGGATGTTGTATCAAAGTTGCCCGAACCTTCGACAACACCAGGAACATCAAGAATGGCCTCCTATCTTCTATTTGATATTAGTTTTTTCGGTTACAATGTTCAGTAATATTATAAAAACTAATTTTGTATTTTTTTCCGTTTAATAAGTTTTTTTTTAAAAAGCAGTTCCTAAAAAAAATTAACTTGTCCGAAAGTGCCCCATCATGGGGCAGGTCCGGACAATGTCAAAATTTTGCAAAAATTTTTTCCTACAAATTATTCAGTTTTTTTTACTTAGATTTGACAGGAGAACATTGAGTAAACATAGCTACACCTACTATAATTTTTGCAAATCTTTATGTCAAAAAACAGTGGATATATTGCAGTTTGAAAAAGACTGTCCGGACCTGCCCCCCCTTCTCCCCTACTTGGTATTGAGAAATACTGGACATGTGTTGAGATGCATATGAATAGAAATCTTGATCTAGTTTTGGGAATTAATCTACTTAATGACTGGTTTATTGAAAATAAGTTGATAATAAATATCAAAAAAACTGGGTATGTTACTCTCGGATGCTATATCGATGTGTACCTTTCAATACTAACATAATAATTAGTGATACTAGGATTAAAAGAGCAAATAATGTAAAGTATTTGGGTATTCAAGTAGATTGTCACCTGAAATGGGATCTACATATCAAGAGAGTAGTAAATAGATATAGATACTTTTTGTACATTATAAGCAAACTGAAGCAACTATCTGTTAAAGTCTTGAAAACGGTATATTATGCGGATGACGGTTCGTACTTCGGTCAGAAGACTTTTGTTAATATTTCGATCTTTTCGCTTATATTTAGAGCTCCCAGAGAAATAAGGATGGGTAATTTGCAGCTCGTAATTGGAGACAACTGGTGGGCCTTTGTTTAAACTCGGTCTTGGAATTTTGCAGGTGTCTCATTGAGAGAAAATTGTTGTTTATTTCGGTTCGTGGGTTTTCCGCAAATGATAATAGAGGGAGATATGGCTTCTAGCCATCGAAAAAATATGCTTCGTTACAAGTGATTTGATGCGAAACTTCCATACACTATGAAGCTGAGGTGATGTTCTTGGTGGAACCCCCAAATGTTCTTGGTGGGGGTTCCACCAAGAACATCACCTCAGCTTCGGCTTCTGGTCCTGAGAACATTCCAGTTCCATACACTATATTTTTCACCACAAAACTGCTGAATGTTGCGTTTGCTTTTCACTTCCATTGTCTTTGTCTTTATATGGCACTTCAACTTTATTAATTATTCGCGACGCGTTGACTGGGCCCATAACCTGTTAGGTTTTGGGAGTTTTAAATAAAATTGCAGAGTGAGATTAAACGTCTATTCTTCTTAAAGTTTACAATATGACTAAAAATCAAATGTATGACGCGTAAGAAATAAAAATAAAGGAAATCATTACGTTAAACCGAAAGCGAGCCAGCCAGATGGCTGGTGTTGATTTATGGTTTAAAAAAGGTCAAAGGGAACGTGATCCCTCAGGCCTCTATTTTGTAAACTTGGCGTTCTTCAGTTTTTGTTTATATCATTAAAAATAATATGTATTTCCAACAGCAGGAATTCTCCCACTAAAAATTTCGATTTTTTGTTTATCTTTGTATCATAAAAATTGAAGGAGATATGGCGAAATTTGAATTCGCGTACTAATAATTATAGCTCATCTAAGTCCTTTGAACGCAACCCTTTTCAAAACTACAAGATCTTGAAGCGCTTGGAATTCCCTACAAAATGCATTTCTTAAAAAGTTTCTAGCTTGGAAAATAAGGGCATTATCCTCGAAAAAATTATTGTTTTTTTTTATTTCGGAGCACGAATTTTGGAGCACAGGTACAAAGGCAGAAGCGAGCAACATCTGGCACACAGTGAAAGTACTATTACAACGGTTTTAAAAGGTTTTTTATGTACTTTAAAAAAGGTCTATTGAGTTTTCCCAAAAAATTTCAACATTTTCAAGCTATTGAATATTGAACATTTTCAATTTCGGGGTTCTCGAAAAATAACCATCCTTCAACGGGCAATAACTCAGCCCCTATTGGGTTTATTTATAGAGGTCATTCAAAAACGAATCTCTTTGTTTGCTTATTAGCTGCATTTTTGTTCTGAATGTTTTTTACTATAAAATGAAAGATTTTCAAGATATTGGTGAAAAACGGTTAAAAAACATTCGTTTTTTCAAAGAAAAATGTGTAGCTTCAATCGTAAATAACTCGAAAAATATCAACTTTACAAAAAAACTTTATAGAACAAAAGTTGCTTAGAATTGGTCATTCTATCGATTTCCTGGTTTATTTTGATAAAAAAAAATTTACCCCTTTTTTCCGTTTGGCTTCCACCCCAAGGGAAAAAGCACATTTCGGCACAAGTCCAAGTTTAAAGAAGGTTATAAATACTACCTAAATCTCAATTTTCAAAGAAATCGACCTTGTTCCCCAAAATTCGACAGTTTTAAGGTTTTTTACCGCTGATGACTGGACTATTTGGAGGGAACACGCTTCCCAAAGCGCCTGATCTCAATTGGGTGAGAATGGCGGGCCCGCTCTCCAGATTTTACCCCTTGTGATGTTTCTTCTATGGGATTTTTTGAAATCCCGTGTTTATGTGAACCGTCCAAGGACCCTAAAAGATTTGAAGGCCAACATCCAGAAAGAAATTGCCAACATAACGCCTGATACGTTGGCAAGAGTCATGACTCATGACAAACGCCAGAAATCGGTTTACACAGTGTATGGAAAATGGGGGACGTCACCTACCTGATTTGATCTTAAAAACTATTGAAACAAAACCTTAGGTATGCGCCTACATTATAAAAAACTAATAAAAATTTTCTTATTAATACAATGGGTTTTATTAGGTTTTAAAGAAAGGAAGTTATGCTGCCGCACCCTGTACATAAGAAAGGAGATATTAACAGCTCTGAAACATTACAGACCAATCAGTTTATTACCTCATATATATAAGCTATCCATGACAATTATAACAAAAAGGCTTGCGAACAAACTCAACAGCTACCAACTCCGTGAACAAACTGGCTTTCGCTCTGGCGATAGTACGAACCACCACTTACAGGTGATAAAATCTTTAATAGAAAAGTGTGTCGAATATAACAAACCTCTAATGTTGATCTTTGTAGATTATGAAAAGGCGTTCGATACTATAGACCAGCATGAGATGCTTTTGGCCCTAACAGATTGTCGCATCGATAACCAATCTACAATACTTATAAAGAACATATATGGTAGTGCCACGACTCATTTCAGACTACATTCCAACACTACCAAATACCCTATAAGTCGTGGAATTCGACAGGGTGATAAGTGATAACTATCTCTCCAAAATTATTCACCACTCTACTACAATATATATGCAAGAAAATGGACTGGGATGATCTTGGTATTAATATAAATGGCGAATTTCTTAATCATTTTAAATTCGATGATTCAGTTTTAATAGCAGACCTTATATATGATGCCATATTACTCGACAGGCTCTACCAAACATCAAGACAAATTGGACTAAAAAATTAATATAACAAAGACACAATTTATGACTAATCTAGTGTTATCTAACAACGTATCTTTTGGTGACAATGAAATAAAATAAGTGATGTCTTATAAATACATATGTCACGAAATTAGAATAGGAGGGGATAATCAGACCTGCGAAATTTTTAGGAGAATGGGTTTGGCATGGGGAGCATTTGGCGGACTCACAGAATACTTTAGAAGTTTCTGTTTGTCTGAAACGCAAACGTTTCAACCAATGTGTCCTGCCTATCATGACGTACGGAACCAAAGCCCTGACATTAACCAAAAAATCAATCAATAAAATAAGAACAACATAAGCACTAATAAGCAGGAATGTAAAGATCAGCGTAAGGGATCTCTCTTAGGGACAGGATACCAAATAGGGAATCAAAGACGCAATAAAGGAAATAACATCTTTGAAATGGTATTGGGCTGGACATGTTGCGAGAATTAAAGATGACCGATGGACTAAGCATATCGAAGTAGAGGAAGATCTCCTACTAGATAAATATCATCCTGCCATTAACTTTACAATAAAACTTGAAAACCAATCAGGTAATTCTGAAAATAGAGTGTGTAACAAACTATACACTTATATTTTCAGTCTATGAATTACCATCTGCTGATATCAACAGTAGAATGGATAATATGAATTAGGGTAACTTTGAATTTCCACATATTACTGAAGATGATGTAAGAAATAGTATTAAAAATTTGAAACCAAAAAAAGTCTATAACTTAGCAATTCAAAGCTCTTTATATCCACATAAACTAAAATTAACAGTAGTAACCCCTATACATAAAAATGGGAAAATTAACCATACAGAAAATTACAGAGACCTATAGCCATTTTTAATAATGTTACTAAAATATTTGAAACAATATTGCACCTTCACCTATCTAAAGCTTTTTCTTCTGAAGTTACCCATTGCCAACATGGGTTCATCACTAATAAATCAACTGTTACAAACCTCAGTATTTTATCAGAATATGAATCAATGACTATAGAAGAGGGAAATCAGTTAGATGTCATTTATATGGATTGTGCAAAGGCCTTTGACAAGGTTGACCACCTCATCTTTCTCAACAGGCTTGTTAATCTTGGCTTTACAAAGAAAGCATACAACTTTATGAAATCATATTTAACGGATAGACCACGAGCAGTCCGAATAGGTACTACATATTCCGGAAATTTTTTTGGCACATCTGGGGTGCCACAAGGCAGTAACTCGGGGCCTCTGTTATTTGTCTCCTTTATAAACACCCTGCCCTATGCTATAAAAAAGTCACTTTATCTCTCTTTGCGGACGACATCAAGATCCAAGATCTTTAAAAGTATAGAATCTACAGCTGACTGTATCTCACTTCAAAATGACTTGGATTGAGTAGTCAAATGGCTTCTAGATAGTAACATGAAATTAAATATATGCAAATGTACAACTACATTTTCACGAAGGGTACATACTATTGAGGGCAGCTATATGGTCGATGGTACTCTAAAAAGTGAAAGTGAATCTAAGGACCTAGGGATTCTCTATCAAGCCAATTTAAAATTTAGTAAGCACCTTGTCAACGTAACTGATAAAGCTTATAAAACTTTAGGATTCATTATACGCAATAGTAAACACTACCATACAAACAGTTATCAGATTATATTATGTATTAGTGGTACCTCAGCTCGAGTATGCCTCTACCATATGGATGCCCCAGTGGTCGTGGAGTATAGTACTCATAGAGAGAGTGCAAAAAATATTCGTAAGACACCTTCATGTTAAGCGTTACTCTTACTACCTATTTATGGTATCATACAATACATTTCTAGAAATTTTACAACTGAACTCTCTATATTATAGAAGAATCTTACAGGGTGTGCTGTTTATGTACATGATGATAAGTAGTAAAAAATATACTTCTTGTGGATTGATTAACTTTGTGTATTTCAATGTACCTACCAAAAATAAATTTAAGGTTGTTAAGTAGGAATGCATTCTATACAAAGAGTAATAGTATCTCACTTTTTAATGCCGCTCTTAGAGATTGATATATTTAGCACGTGCTGCAGAAATAAAATTAAAATTTATCCGGTATATTGGTTCCTACATTTACCAAAACAACTTTTATCTTATACTATTACTTAATATTGTCGCTATTGTTATTACTATAGTTTTTTACCTTTTGTACTTAGGCTAAGGCAGCTTAATATTTTTTTTGAGCAGTCCTTCCTTTACATGTAAGAACATTTGTATGTGTTTGTAAAGATGAAAAATAAAATAAAATAAATAAATAGATGGACAGCCCAGACAGCACACGACGTCTTGTAAAGGGCTTATTGTGGCCTGGACGTCTGAAGACCTAAAAGAGACGTCTTTAAAATGTCTTGTTTTGAACGTCTTTAAGATGTCTTGTTTTAGACGTCTTTAAGACGTCTGACTGAAGTCTGGATGTTTGTTGACCAGTAAAATTTCTCTTTATAAGTCCGCATATGGACGTATTAAAAACGTCTTAATTTGGCAATAAAGACACCTTTTTCAGACAACTTTTGGACTGTCTAATTAGGAAGTCTTTAAGGGGGTATTACATGTTTGCAGAAGTGATTAATAGAATAATTTATTTTAGCTAGTTAATTCTCAAATTTTTGATAATTTTATACATTTAATTAGGGAATTTCTAACTTTAACCAACTGTTTAACACGTGCTTCAGGGCGAAAAGGTATATTTAGCAAATTATTGCTCTTATGTTGTCTATCTTATGTTGTATGTACTTATGTGTTATAATAAAATATATCTGGCTGAAAATTGAGGTGTTTTCATTTTGGCCTATGCTAACAATGCGTCCTAAAGACGTCTTAAGTACAACTCGCAAGATATCTTAAAGAAGTCTTATATAGAGGTTGAAAGACATCCTAAAGACGTCTTATATACAGCTTGTAAGACATCTTAAAGACGTCTTATATACAGCTTGTAAGACGTCTTATATACAGCTTGTAAGATATCTTAAAGACCTCGTAAAGACGTCTGTTTTTGTAACAAATGACGTGTAAAAAACGTGTTCAAGACGTCTAGGAGACGTTCACGGACGTCTTGGAGATGTCTTGTACAGCTATAATGGGACGTCTATAAGACGTCTTAAAGACATCTGTGTGCTGTATGGGAGATGACATAAGGAAAATACGAACGAACCGGACGCAAGTCGCACACATTACGTTGATAGATTACAGCCTATGTACAGCAGGTCATTGATTAATTGAAGGATAACATAACAGATCTGCGAAATATGGAAAGGAAGTTCACAGTCATGCTCATGAAAGTTTGATTATGCTCGGTTACAATGGCCAGTTTACATTGTAAAAGCACCGTCAATCGAGAAATATCGTGATATTTGTTGACACCGCTAGAACGCTATCCTTTTACTACTTTGTAAAACTAAATAAATAAACTGAACTTCGTGTTATATATTAAACGTCGGGAAAAAGAGAAACGACTTACACATCTTGTAACTTTATTTCGAAATTTGACATAACCTCAATACCTAATTACGAAATATTCCCGTATTTACACTACTACAGTTTCGAAAGCACTTCATATTTAATACCATACCTCCGTTAATCGGAGACTCGATCGGCTTTCGACATCGACGGTTCGAACGGGCTCACCCTTCCGAACCGAAATTCTTATCACAATGTGAACATCTAAAATTCTTGTTACCGGTATGAACGCGCGAGCGACCGTTCGACTGAGAAGAGATCGACGGATGAGCGAGTCGCGATTCGGAAATCCAAACGACTCGTCGCCCGCAGAGACGTACGAGCGCCGTCTCGAGTCACGAGTCCGAGCCGGAGTCCTGCGGCCATGTGAAAGCGTAGAGAGGTCGTCACTCGCGTGAAACCGCAAGTAATCGCTGAGACGAGAGGTCGGTGCCAAAATCTTGTGGCAGTGTGTACATTTGAAAGGCTTTTCACCATGGAAACGGTGAGTGAAATCGTCGGCTGTGCGCCAGGGTCGTATCACAACCGGAACATGCGAAGGGCTTCTCGCCTGTCTCGATATATCGACTTGAGAGATAAGTAAATTACGATGAGAAAGCTTGTCACCTGCGCGAATGCGCAAGCGTTCCTTCGACTCAGAACGGTCAGCGTAGATCTTACCACGACGTATTTGAGTAGTTATGGGTTGTAACAATATCGTACGACCCGGTAGCACTTTTCGTTCTAATAAGACTCTTAAGACTAACCCAGCCTTTCCTTTTCCAATTCACGTTTTAGGATGATTGGAATCTGACTCCTCCTTTTTCCAAAGATCTCCAATTACAAGATGACGTTCCCTTTGGTGCTCGTATGGTCGTGATGATAGAACCCTGAAAGAACAAATGACAGTTTATTTGATGGGCCCTGAAGGTTTCAAACAATAATGTAGTCATGTGTAAAGTGGTTAAAGTGGTTTAGGATCTTTCCTCGTCAACAACAATAAACAACATCTTGTTCCTTAAATTTTCTTTAACGAGTACTTTGATACCTTTAAGTGAACTGAAACAAGTGGTAGGTACTCTGCATAGTTTAAATTGTAGGATTATCGGAGTCCGGTGATAAGTATTTTCCTTTTGGCGGTCCCCCTAACATTAATCCTTCGATTTATTGCGATATGCTAACAAAAATATGAATGACTAGTGAACGACGTGGCCAGAGGGGAATGCTAGAGCTCGAGTGTGCTCAGCAATTCTCGCTTCATAACGGTCATTTCTTGTGGGTTTCAAGGTTCCCATTGATGGTTGCGAGAGGGCGCCCATATCTCCAGTGATTTGTCAATAAGTCTAGCATTAACTAGTCGAAATAATTTACATTTCAACAATACAACATTTCAATAGGTAATAGTCGAGGCTACCCTCAATGTACGTAACAGAATCAGAAAATTTTCCCCTGAGATTCAGAGTCAATCAGCTCAGTCCATAAATTGGCACACCATAAAATTGCTTGGTTTCCAGATTTGCTGAGAAGTTTTCTACGACGCCTCAGAACTGGAAGACGTATAAGACTTCATGAAAAATCCCGAAACTGTTTGGTTTTCCAAAAACGTTATTGAGTCTTGTTTTTGTTTTTCCAAATTTGAGGTTAGAAAAATAACACGCCCCAACTTCCTTGGCTTTTGTGGAAAGGCTCAGAAACTCTAAGACAAATCAGAAAGGCTTTTTAAGAGATCCAGGAATGGTTAAATCTCCAAAAACGTCTCTTAGAATTAGGAAAAGTGACCAGCCACGCTTTTCAGATTTTCAGGAACGCCTCAGGAATTGGGACCAATACATCAGATGCTCAGAGTATGTTTAGATAGCTACAAAAGGTTCCTGAGTAAATGTTGGGCTTAAAAAAGTGAAAAACAACGCTTTCCAAAATTTCTGGAACGCTTGAAAGACTGGATAACACATCGGGAACTAGAAGACTTCCCAAAGATCTAGATGTCGTTGCTAAGAAAACTGACAAATTATAATAACTTCGTTTTTGGGTGTTTTGGAAATGCTCGGAAACAGAGTCCATACCTCAGCAGCTAAGATTATTTTCGAAATCCATAGATTCTTTGAATATTCAAAAATTGTTAGTCAGTAGCTGTTGGCGTTAAAAAAGCGATAAACCGCGCTCTCGATTTTCTGAAGCTCCTCAGAGACAAGGAGCCATACATCAGAAACTAGAAGACTTCATGAAACTGAAAAACTGTAATATCTCTGTTTTTGGGCGTCTTGGAAACGCACAGAACAAGAGTTCATACATCAGACCAGAGATTGTTTAGATATCAAAAATGGTACTCAGTAACAGCTGGAGTTAAGAAAAGCGAAAAAACACGTTTTCCAGATTCTCTGAAGCGCCTAAGAGACCGGAAGACATACATCAGAACCTAGATGAGAGACTTCCTGAGATCCAAATGTCATTAGAATTCTCAGAAACGTTCCTGAGCAACTGTTAGGCCTCAGAAGATGGACAACTAATGTATCGGTTTCAGTGTCTTGGAAAGGTTCAGAAACTAAAATGGGTACATCAGAAAGTTTTTTTAGATCCAGAGATTGTTTGGATATCCAAAAAAACGCACTGGGTAAGTGTATAATTAGGAAATCGACAAACCACGCGTTCCAGACTTACTGGAACGTCTCAAGGTCTGGAAGACATACATCAGTAGCTAGGAGATCCAGATATCGTTGTTTCTCTCCGACACGTTTCTGAGCAATATTCGGAGCTCAGAATAGCAATGCACTGCAACTTGTTTGGTTTCCGGGAACCTAGGAAAGGACCAGAAAGTAAAATACATACATGAGAAACTGAGAATTGTTTCTTGATATTTCGAGATTGCTTGGATATCCAAAAAAATAAACGTTCCTGAGTAATTATTAAAACTAAGAAAAGTAAAAACCGTAACTTTATTGGTTTCCTGGTAACCATAAAACGCTCAGAAACACGAAGACACAAATCAGTAATTTTAAGACTTCCTGAAAGAGTCAAAAGACGTTTCTGAGCAAAGACCAAATCTTCCTCGGTTCAGTTTTTCTGGGAAATTCTCTAGAATTTATCAAAACTGGAAGGAAACTGTAAATCTTTTGATCCAGGGATCTTTTCAAATTCTAAAATCATTTCTGAGCAATTGTGTCCTACACAACCACCAGGATTTTCTGATGCTCACAGAGTCCTTACCGGAGAAGCGAGAATTGTCGAGACTGTAGTTGTCTGAAGCTGGGTATAGTACCGAGCTTCGTGAGTTGCTGACCAAGCGGCGAAGAGTAGAGATTAGTTAGGGATGCTATTTAATGTCCCAGATTCAGAAGTACATTTAGCTAGTATTGTTGGTTGCATAGATTATGGGGTTAAATCCTCAATGTGAGCTTCGTTCACTATTTTTAGCTTCACCTGAATCAAAAATAATTTATTATTATGCTTTTATTGCATGCATATGCTTTTTAACCGTGAAATCAAGTTTTACATACATTTAGATGTGTTTGACAAATTGTACTTGTATGTTAATAAACTTTGGGCCCTTTCCTTGATCCACCTTTGTAATAATTATCTGGAGTGGCAGTTTCGATAGAATGGTACCATTTCGCCTTGCCTAATCAATGCCTTTTATCATTACCATGTCAATTTCATTGAAGTGCTTACATATAATTAAGTCTATACATTAATTTATTGTATACCTGTATAGAGTATTAAACCGCATTATAGTAAATCCACTGAGAAGAAAACTTCCATGAAACACAAACGTCGAAATTCAATGCGCGCGACCAGCTACCGAATAAGTACAGGGTCGCATTAAGAATGATCGCCATGACTATAATTTATCTTACTAAGATTTTACTAAGGATGTTCATTTCTTTCTTTTCTGTATACATTTAAAATAATGTTTTTCTCCCCGCAGCTTAAGCATGTTCCAGGTCTCTTTTTTGGAGGCGAGTAGGGAAGGTGTCTTTCCATAATTGCAATAGATCACAGAAATATGTTTATACAAATTTATATCAAAAACCTGAATAACAATAGCGATACGTTAAAATGAACCATCAACTAAAAATCCACTATCACCGTCAACGACTTACCTGAACGCATGTAAACAGACAACCATAGATCAGACAACTAAACTTTTTAATTTTACTTAACCGACTCTGTACATCAACAATTCCCGCCAAAAGTTTTATGACTTTTCCAACAATAGCAAACGACGTTTATTAGGTGTTGTCTAACTTTACTACCTTTTCTCGTTCCGTGGGTGTTTTCTTCTCAGTGAATTTAGAATAGGCACGTGGTATTGAACCGACATAAAGGCGCACCTTTTACATAAGCTCAAGCGACTTTTAATGAATACTTAGCTGTCCCAAGTAGTAATGTAAAGAGAATACTCACTTCAGTGCGAATCAGAAGCGCCACGACCAGTCCTTCCTGCGAGCACCAATCGCGAGACGTTATTTATTACGCTCACATTGTGAATCCAACGAGGAATCGTCGATCGACATTCGAAGAAAGAGGAAGAATCAGATTCCAATCGTCTTACAATGTCAAATGGAAAGGGAAAAGATGGGTTAGTTCTCAAGAGTTATGCTAGAAAGAAAAGTGCTTCCGGGCAGTACGAATATCGAGAACAAATCCGAACGTACTCTCATACTGTGGCGAGACTTTGACAAACCGTTCAGCAGAAGAGGCGCTTGCCCGTTTACGCAGCTAACGAGCTCCTCAATCAAAATTTTACTTACGCTCAATTTGAGACAATACCCACACAGGCGAGAAGCCTATCACACGTTCCAGTTGTAATTAGACTCTCTCGCATGCCCCTAATAACATTCAACTATTTCCATGGTGAAAAACCTTTCAAATGTCCACACTGCAATAAGACTTTTGCACAGTCTTCTCATTTGAGCAACCGTTCGCCGGTTCACACAAGTGAGAACGTTTTTACATTTTCATATAGCGAGAAGACCGCGACTCGAACTTGCAATTCGGAAAGGCGCTTGTATATCCGTACGGACGACGGGGCTTTCGCATCACCGAATCGTGATCCACGTTCGTCCACCTCTTCTCAGTCGAATAGTCACTCGCGCATCCATACAGGTGACAAATATTTCAGATGGTCACATTTAGGATAAAGACTTTAATTTAGTCTTTATTGTTTTGATGTCACTATGTCAACAAGACTTGTTGGCATAGTGACACTTTTTCTTGTTTGTTTTTTATACTTTCTTTTTTTGTTTTTGATTGTTTTTTTTTAATGGACTAGTTAACCTGTTCAAGTTTTGTTATGATTATCAATCTATTTGATGAGTGTACTTTAACAATTTTTTTAAATTAGTTATTATCGATTTGAACATGTACATTTCCTGTGTGAATTGTATGATGATTGCGCGAGTGTCTCTTTACAATGAGAGAAGGTCAAGAACACTAGGTGTCAAGTACAAATATGCGAACGCCTGTCCGCACTGGAAAAGATTTATTACCGGGTGTACATTTGAAGGGATCTGTGGACATAGCTTCAAATTGAAAAGATAAGTAGAACCTTCATCGAAATATGGATAAGTGTGAATGCACAAGCGTCTCTTCCACCTATAACGACGAGCAAAACACTTCTCACGATATGGACATATCTGGTTAGTTGTCGAATAATACCGATAACCAATAGAATCTTTTAAACCATCCTCTCCCCTTCCACCTGACGCACGATTGGAACCTGATCTTCCCGGGATCTCTTCTCGAATCATGGGACGGTATTCGACGACGATCGGCGATCCAACTTTGATTTCTCGTATGGAGTGCATTGAAGATCTCCTCTCAGAGGATGACTTAAATTTCCCAAACGGAGATGCCATAATCAGATTCTGAAACAAATAAGAAATAGGATCGATTACATTTTATCTGTTCTGTTGTTGCTTATCTATCGACGTACTGCCGTAATACACTTGAAATCGTCCGAGCAACGCATTTTGTATGCTCTACGCTCTACAGATTTAATGAAAAACCTTTAGCCTAATTGCCTACAATGTTTATAAGTGGAAAATTCAGTTTTTCGCTTTTCTTCCAGTTAATAAAGGGAAATGTGGAAGTTGATGGCATCTGAAGGGACTTCATTTCGTGTTATCCACTTTGGCCGGGTTTGGAGAACTCGCTAAATCTTTAACAGGTCTTTGTCTGACATTTCTAATAACAAGAAATGTAAGTCAAGATCCAATGGAGCCGCAACATGGCGATAGAAATGCAAATCCAACACCAAATCGATTTTCAACTGTTAGTTTTAGGGATAACAAATTAGCTGGACAAAAGAATATTCAGAGGACTGGATGTAGGATTCACACGTCAAAAGGTGGAAGAAAATTGCAGAACCAACAACTGCTATTGAAGAAATCTTTAATGTATATCTACTTAATGACAAAAGCGTAAGAAAGCTCTACCATGATAGATGAAACAAAACATTAGAACATACAGAAACTAAAGAAGACGTAAATGAAGAATTGTGTTGTAATCCAATCATTCGGTACCTACTTCTAATTATACTTTATTCCTTTAATATTACTATTTCCACTTAAATACTTAAATTCATACTTTGATTATATTGTAAACCCTAAAAACCATCGGTCCCTTTGAAGATACTCCTCTTTTGTTAATTTAATCTTCCCTCGTAATGTACCCTCAGTCATTAGTAGTTAGTAAACAACCCCATAACCTTTATTACCAATTTCCTTTACAATAGTTGTTATCATACTTCCACTTAAATTGTACATATTTGAACCTAAACTTTTATGATAAGATTCCGATGGTTATTATTATCAAAGAGTGCCGAAGGTCGGATTACGGGTGGTCCCGGATAATAGAGGGATACTCCCACCACCACCATATTTTTGTACCTACACGTAGTTTTAAGAAGACGGCATTTCCGTCATTCTATTCTATTCGATTCCGTCATTCTATTCGATTCCGTAAAACACTCACAATCGTTCAGTTGTAATAATAACTTTATAAAATAAAACGAGTTAAAATTAAACAATTGTTTTAAAATTCATTTTACAAAAACTCGGACGCGACGTGAGCGCCCATAACATTTTGGTGGCAGCAGCAAGCCCATAACATTTTGGTGGCAGCGGTAAAGCCGACGGTTACTTGGAGGAGCGTCGAGACGCAGATCATCGAGATCCAGGAGCACTCCAACTACCCCAACAATAGTATCACCACTACGAGACTACGACCCGAAGTTTTTGAAGGAGCGCCAAGTACGCAGCAAGAACCAGGATCTCTGAGGCGGTTTAAAGGAGCGCCAAGACGCAGTGGACCCCAGAGGAGAGGAGGACACGAATCATCGCCAGCATTTCAACTTCCGTATTCCCGTTCCAGACGGTCGAGCTTCGGCAGCGGAAAAGTGATAGTGACGATGAAACTGTAAGTCTTTTCCTCGTTTTCCGTATGGTGACACTATTCCCTTAATTAACGAAGTAAATAATATCTAAATAATAATATACAATACAGAAAATTTAAAACAAATTCGTAAAGCTTATAAATTTCAAAGTAAAATCTTTAGAATATTAAGTCATATTTTTTAGAATGACAGAAGCAAATAATGGAATAGATGCCTTTCAGGCTATACGACAAATCGATTCATTCGACGGTCAAGGAGATTATAATTCCCTTCAATTTTTTTTAAAAAATTGTGACACAATGATGGAGATGGTTGATCCTGCACAGAAGGACAATCTAACAAAATTAATTTTTGGTACCAAGCTTAAAGGAAAAGCTCAGGAAGCTACTCAGCTCCAAACTTTTGACGATTGGAATGGAATAAAAGATTTCTTAATTGAACAATTTACAGACAAAACTCCACCTCCTCATTTTCTAACTCAAATCATGAACATCAGGCAAAAATTCGGTGAAAACGCAAAAGATTACGGTAATAGATTAAAAGAATTATTTAATAAATATAAAGAAACTTGTAATTCAAATTATGAAACAGAACAGGCTAAAATGTTAACTGATACACTATCTTCATCCTTAGTTAATAATTTCAGGAAAGGTTTACTTAACGAAAAAATTCAACTTCGTGTGATAGCTGAATGTACCACAGATATTGACAAAGCAATATCACTGGCAATAGAAATGGAACTTGAACAAAATCCCAGAAATATCCAAACTAGCTCGAGAAACATTAATTTTGCACAAACCCAACGATTTCCCCAATTTAATAATACACCTCATCCCTTTTGTCTCTACTGTCATAAAAATAATCATGTAACTTCAAACTGTAGATTACTCTTGAGACATGAACAAAATCAAATGAATCCCAACAGGATTATTAACCAAAACCAGTTTTCTACGCAAAATTTTAATCGACAAAATTATAATAGATCTAATTTTCAGCCTACAAACATGCACAATCTTAACCAAAATCCAAACTTTAATCAAAACAATAATGCAAACTTCCAAAATCAAACACAACCTAACTATCCCAATCGTAACTACCAAAATTTCCAAAATTATTCATCTCAAAGAAATACAGGAAATTTTACTCCATTTAATCAAAACTTTCAACAGAATTTTCCCAGAAGATCTAATTTCCAAAACCAACGTAATTTCCAAAATAACCCTTCGATACCACAACAAGAAATACACACCATTAATTTCCAAATCCCAAATGTAACTTCGAATAATTTTATACCACCAACCAGCGCAAATCTTCAAAATCTTCCGGGAAACGAATAGAAGGTTTTGATCGCGAACAGCCGACCAAGACCTCTCTAATTAATGTAAAAGTCATTAAACCCAGCTGTTCAAATCATTCAAATCAAGTCCCCTCAGAAACAGACAAATTAAAGCAATCTTTAATAAACACGAATACTAGCGGAAAAACCTATGTAGAAACAAACTGTAAAACTATTTTTCTTTCCAACAATCACCAACAATTAGACATTATTAAAATGAATTCTCCCCAGGTAGTGAATATGTCAATGCTACTCTTATTAGACACTGGCGCAGATGTTTCTCTTCTAAAATATTCTAAACTACAGAAAGATTTTCATATAGAAAACAATTGCAAGATTGAATTACGTGGCATTAGCGAACAACCCGTTCTCACTTTAGGCGCTTGTCAAATACGCATTTCCTTACAAGATAAAAATGAAATAATACACCCATTTCACATCATTCCAGATAATATCCCAATCAAACAAGATGGTCTACTAGGACGTGATTTTCTCCAAAAATACAAAGCCATTATCGATTACGAAAAACAAAATCTTAAGTTTCAAGACAATTATTTTAAAATTCTACCCTCAAATACATTCATAACTATCCCAGCGAGATGTGAAAAAATAATTCCGGTTACAACAAACATTTCCGACACAGAATGTATAATAGAATCTAAAGAAATTTGTAGTAATGTATATTTAGGCTCAGCTATTAGTACAGTAAAAAATTATAAATGTTTAGCAAGTATTCTAAATATCTCAAACGAATCAGTAACAATTTCTTTACCCCGAATTAACGTTGAACCATTTCATTCACATGTCGAACAAAATCAAGAAACCGAAAATATTAATTACGTCGATCGCTTTAAAAAACTGAAAGATTTAATTGAAATAGAAAATCTTAATGTTGAAGAAATTAATTCATTATTAGATATTTGCAAGGATTTTAGTGACATTTTTTATCTTGAAGGTGACAAAATACCTTGTTCTAGCACAGTAAAACACAAAATACCAACGGATCCAACAAAAGGACCAATTAATATTAAACCTTATCGATTACCATTTACGCATCGCGAAATTATCACCGAACATACAGAACAAATGTTACGAGACGATATAATATCACACTCTACTAGTCCATGGAACAGTCCCCTCCTAGTTGTACCAAAAAAACCTGACATTACTGGAGCACCTAAATATAGAGTTGTCGTAGACTTTAGAAAATTAAACGAAATAACCGTAGGTGACGCATTTCCCTTGCCCAACATAACAGATATACTCGATCAATTAGGAAAATCAAATTACTTCACTACTCTAGATCTAGCTAACGGGTTCCACCAAGTCCCAATGGACGAACTAGATAAACAAAAAACTGCCTTCAGCACTTCAACAGGACATTATGTCTTCAATAGAATGCCTTTTGGTTTAAAAGGAGCACCAGCAACCTTCCAAAGGTTAATGAATACTGTTTTAAGTGGCTTAAATGGAATGAAATGTTTTATTTATTTAGATGACGTTGTAATATACGGATACAACTTAAAAGAACATAATGAAAGATTATTAGAAGTATTTCAAAGACTACGAGAACATAACTTAAAACTTCAACCTTCCAAATGTAAATTTTTACGCAAAGAATGCTTATACCTAGGTCACATTATTACCGAAAATGGCATTAAACCTGATCCTGCAAAGGTTGAATGCGTGTCCAAATTTCCCGAACCCAAAAATCCCAAAGATGTAAAATCATTTTTAGGTTTAGTAGGGTATTACAGAAAATTTATTAACAATTTTGCCAAAATTGCGAAACCATTAACTGCCTTATTGCAAAAAGACGTAGAATTTAAATGGGACAACAAGTGCAAAAATTCCTTTCAAACTCTGAAAGAAAATATTATTTCTCCACCTATTCTCCAATATCCCGATTTCTCAAAAGAATTTATCATAACAACCGATGCGAGTAATTATGCAATTGCCGCAATTCTGTCACAAGGAATAGTTAATAACGATAAACCAATAGCATTCGCAAGCCGTACTTTAAATAAAGCGGAACAACGTTACTCAACAACAGAAAAAGAATTAGCAGCTATAGTTTGGGCTGTTAAACACTTTAGACCCTATGTATTTGGCACTAAATTCAAAATTATAACAGACCACAAACCTTTACTTTACATTTTTAATATTAACGATCCTGGCTCACGACTAACTAGATTTCGTTTAAAACTGGAGGAATATGACTACGAAGTAATTTATAAAGCAGGTAAAATGAATACAAACGCTGATTCACTGAGCAGAGTAATTAATTTAGTAAGTACTAACCTTATTACTAATTACACAGAATTTCAAAACTATTTGCAAACTAATATTATCATTAATTCAAAAATCAAAGATAAAAATACATGTCTATTCCAAACAAATAATTTACACCCCCTAGTTTTATTCCTTCCAAATAATTTTAAACAAAAACATTTAGAAATATTTCAACACAATAAACAAATAAAAGAACTCTTAGAAAATTTTAACTCCTACACGAAATTCACAGTACCATCAGTGCAGCAATATAAAACGAATAAATATAATATATTTTTATTAATAGATAGTGAAAACATATTTGATGAAGTCAATTATGAAAATATATGGGTTTGCTTACTCCAATTAAAAAATCTTGTAAGTCATAGTAATACTAAACTGTCTTTTCTTAAATACCACTATCATCCCCCTATAAAATGGGAAATTATACATCCCATGTTAAGGTACATTTTCCGAAATTTAGATAGTGAAATCACAATATTCGATAATACTCTAATAAATCCAACAGATTCCGAAAGTAACACCATTCCCGAAATTGTTCACTACAAATGAATTTATATTCATCCAGCCAAGTTCGAAATACATAGCTATAGATGAAACCAAACAACAATTTATTACATTTTCGGAATTAGACTATTTAAAATTTATAAAAATCACCGAAGATAAAATTATGTGCAAACAAGAAAAACCTGTTTCCTTATCTCATTTAGTTAGAAATTGTGAAGTAGAACTTTTGCAAGTAAAGAAAATGATACCTGATGTTTGCGATAAGAGAGTTATGAATTCAAAAAGATGTGTATTTATTCAATTAATTACCAGCAACACCTGGCTCTTCTCAACACCGCATCCTGAAAGTTTAACTATTTCCTGTCAAAATTCAAAGAAACCCGAAGACGTTATATTACGAAACTATGGTAGTGTCACAATAGGTAAACGATGTAAAGCTTACAGCCCTTCATCAATGCTTGTGCCTCACGGTAATGTGCTTCAATCCGAAATTTTTAGTGAATTTGTGCCCCCGTTTAACATCGACGATGAATGCTGTGGTAATGTTAAAGAGAAAAACTTAAACTTAACCGAATTATTAATTAACGAAAATTACAAAACACTAGCAAAACACATTCCCGAATTAGATATTGCTAGCCATAAATTAGACGACATAGAAAAATTAGCAGACGACATACAAAAAAATAATGTAACATCAAATTATACATTTTCTTCATCGGTATTAGCATACATTATAGCAATCATTGTCGTGATATTTTTAATATATAAAATGTACAAGAGGTTTTCACGAACCTCTTCTTGCTGTGGTATACCCAACGTTTGTATAAGGGTAAACCAAACTGTTCAACCATCCTCACGTAGAGGAAGTTACATTGCCCAATATACCTCTCGTCAAAATCGCGAAAATTCCAGTTCGACGGAAAATATCGAACAGGAAAGCGCTGCCGTTGAACAACAGCGCAGCACAATTAAATACATCCCGCAAACTAGGCGACAATTAAACAAATGAGTAATTATCTATTAAAAGTGGTTTTCTAAGTAATTACATTAAGTATAAGATGCATGAAAACGCATCGTATGATATATGTCTTGATATTTCTTGTAAACGATTGTTAAGCTTAAAAGTATGTTTAAATTATAATCTCATTATAATAATTTTTATGCTATTCTTTAGGTATTATACTAGGTATTTATTATACATTACTATATATGTTATTTTGGTAAAAATTTTCCTCGCCTTCATCTTATCATTTTTAGATATATATTGTATTAGGATTTTATTTAAATTTTTCAAAGAGATTTTCTAATAATTCAATTTAATTATTATAAAATCTCTCCTCAAGGGGGGAGGTGTTGTAATCCAATCATTCGGTACCTACTTCTAATTATACTTTATTCCTTTAATATTACTATTTCCACTTAAATACTTAAATTCATACTTTGATTATATTGTAAACCCTAAAAACCATCGGTCCCTTTGAAGATACTCCTCTTTTGTTAATTTAATCTTCCCTCGTAATGTACCCTCAGTCATTAGTAGTTAGTAAACAACCCCATAACCTTTATTACCAATTTCCTTTACAATAGTTGTTATCATACTTCCACTTAAATTGTACATATTTGAACCTAAACTTTTATGATAAGATTCCGATGGTTATTATTATCAAAGAGTGCCGAAGGTCGGATTACGGGTGGTCCCGGATAATAGAGGGATACTCCCACCACCACCATATTTTTGTACCTACACGTAGTTTTAAGAAGACGGCATTTCCGTCATTCTATTCTATTCGATTCCGTCATTCTATTCGATTCCGTAAAACACTCACAATCGTTCAGTTGTAATAATAACTTTATAAAATAAAACGAGTTAAAATTAAACAATTGTTTTAAAATTCATTTTACAAAAACTCGGACGCGACGTGAGCGCCCATAACATTTTGGTGGCAGCAGCAAGCCCATAACAATTGCAAAATTTAACACAAGCAGTAGAAAAGACGACATTTGAAGTTCTGGTTAAAAGGAAGAAATTCTGAAAAAGGACAGGACTAATAGTGCGGTCGATTGAAATAGAAGAAGCAAAACAAGAAGAACGAGAAGCCTGCAAACAAACTCTCAATAATTCAACAGAACATAACCATGGAATTTACAAACATATGAGAACGGTTGTGAAACAAATCTCGAAAAGCAAATGAGTTTTCGGATAGATTTATAAGAGACGTACATGGGAGTTTAATTTGGCATATAAAGTAATGAAACGTTTACACAATCAACAAAATGATAAGTTAAAAATTAAAGGAAACTATTTTTCACTGACATATATGGAAACCAAGATGGACTCTGTGTATACTGGCACTCGATAAGAAAGAAAACTGTGATGTCATAGTTGAGAACAATAGTTGATAACAGGGGACTCATTATCCAGACTTGAACATTGAGTAAAATATATTATTCAATGTTCGTTCGCAGTTCAATTGATGGTGATAAATATTTTCAAATTAAACCCTATGGCAAAATTCAGGAAAGAAAGAATAAGGCTGAACTTAATCTCAGAAGGTGTGCTCAGAAGTTAATGACATTAGAGTCAAACGGTTTAGACTCGAGAATTTTACAGTCTACAGCTTCCCAGCGTTTAGTTCCGACTGAATCGTTCGCCATTGAATATGTCCAGAAGTACCAAAAGAATTATGGGGAGAAGCTAGCGTTCCACTTACGAGTCAGATAGGATGAAATGGATAAAACCCCGTCAGAAACTTGGAATGACAGAAGTGATCTAAGTAAAAATAAGAATTTTTGATTTCGGTATACAACTTTCCAGCGTTCAGTTCAGATCTTCTCTAATTCGTTCCACAACTCAGAAACTTTATTTTTCAATTAATTTACTTGCCTCATTAGTAGAGACGTTGACCTTAAAATTTCATGGCAATCAGCACAATAGTCAAACAATGTGCCCGTTAAGAGAACCTCGACCTTCCAATGGATGCATGTGACAATCTATTTTACATTTAACACAAAATATCATTATCACTTCATCATGATGATACATTCATTACGTTGGTATACTTTAGCGTTAATATTTGGGTTTATTATATCAGAATTCATTTAATATATTTAGGTTACGAGTCGCACACAAGATTGACGAGATGCACACGAGGGCAATGCGACCTAACCTCAAATTATTAGGTTAAGGAATCCGCGATAACCATCGCCCCGGCAAACAAGGCGAGAGGAGTTCAATATTATTTATATTAATTACATACTTACTTTAAAAAAAGACTCCTCTTGCCAATAAGCGACATTAATACTTCAATACTTAATTGTTAATTAGGTTATCTAGCACTTGGGTAGTCCAAGGACTTTAGACTTTCGTGGCAGGGCTGTTCCAATTAGCAGAGACGTTGACCCACGTGGTATTCAGAAAGGGTTATGATGTACGAATGGAAACTACTGCCAATAAAGCTAATTGCGCAAGAGTCATGAAAAGAATGTGATTAAACTTGCAAATGTACTCACTTCCAAGTAGATTACTCTCCTGAATCGCTATAATCTCTTCGCCCGCGCTACTCCTACTTCCATGCTTGGAGGGTACGCCATAGGGGTACGCAGCAGCACCTCTTGTATTCTATCGACGGGGGCGACCCTGGCCTATAAATAATTAAATACCCCCTGCCCCTACCTAAACGTCCAACGCACAGATCCTATGCCCACAGAACCCTACCCTCACAGAACATATATGGTTTAGAAGTGCAAACGCCGTGTATTTTAAGCGAAACACAAATGACAAGTGACAGTGGGCCCTGACTGTAGCGCCTCTTACGGCAGACGTTGAACTACGACTGAATTTCGTTCTGTACTTGGCGGCAAATTTGAATCCCAACTCTCGGGAATAGGCTCGTAAAGAATACAAAAATATAAAATTATGATCTTTATTTATAACATAGTTTTATACAAAGTAACAGTGATTTATCTGGATTTCCCGTAAAATAGGTACAAGAAAATATTAGTAAAAGTATTAAAATGTACATTTCGTTTTGTTAAAATGTATCAGAAAAGTTCTTTATAACATATTCAGACTACAATAAATTACTCAACTCAAGATCATCATATACCACATAGCACAACAACTAAACGGACATATTAATAAATAAAACATTAAATATCCTGCATAGTACCCACATAAAAACAAAATAAATAAAATAGTGCTGTAAAAAAAACTAATAAAGAACTTAATAAGGTACATTCTTTGGTAATTTTGTAATAAAATCTCACACCACAGTAACATAAAATAAATAAAATATTATAATAATGTATTATACACTATATTATATACTATGGAATGTACATAATAATTGTAATAATATCAAGGGCTTAATCCCATTTCATCAAACAATACTACACATGATTTCGAGTTCAGATAATTTTTCAATCTGTACTTCTAAACGGTTCAAAATGGGTTCTAGTAAGCCACATTCAAAAGGTATCATGGACAATAGATTTTTCAAAATCCGTACCGATGGCAATTGGAAATGCATTCTCAGATATCTATATAAACCAGGACTTCTCTTGCATATAGATAAAGCTTTTGCTTTATCCATATGCATATTATATTATATTATATTTATCTACAGACAAAATTCTGTTCTTAGGTGATCTTTTCGAATTGTGTAATTGAGAATTAATGAAATTATGAGTAATTTCATTTCAATTGCTATCTATAAATTCGAAGCATCCACGTTCATATAGATCCTTAATATTAATATAATTGCTCTGTGTGTTTTGGAGCTTAGACCGTAATCTACTTACGTACTCTACTCGAGTGGTATTATTAGGATGTATTTGGTAGTACATTTTCTCTTCATTGTGTGTAAAATCTTTTCTTGAAATACCTATTGTCGATAATACACCTAATCTCTTAGTGTCGAGGATAGAATACTCGTCTGAAATATCACAATCGTTTGTATAGAAATGTTTTTCAATGTGATTCGGTCCTACTGAAACCTCATTTTTGTCATTAAAAACCGAAACAATATTTGTTATCACAGAAGGAAAGTGGCAAATGAATTTACACTTTGAAGTTTTCATTGAAGCTGCAGTAGTAGGATCTGACATTGTAAATTATCAAAATAAAATAATACTTACCCAAATCCAAGCATTAACACTAACAACATCAAAACATCAACTAACATGGCCGACGAAATGATGATGACGAAAATATTCCAACCAACCAGAGATCACCATCAGGATATGCAACCACACTAAGCACCCACTAAACCACCCCTCACCGCCCCTTCATTGTCGTTTCTCTAAGTGCTAAAAATGACAAGTGACAGTGGGCCCAACGGAACACATGTTACCGATTCTCGTATGTTCGTTGCATACCCGTCCTACCCTATGCCACAGGCCATAGAGCATAGAGATAAAAGTAAAAGAGAGAGAAAGTAAAGGAGAGAGGAGGTAACAATTAGGGAGAGGGGGTAATAAATTTTGTAGACGGAACCGGCCATATTGAGAAGCCACTTTTCGAACGCGTGTTTACGATTGTTATTGCTGAATTATGCAGTGGCGGATCTATGGGGGAAGCTACAGGCTACCATTGGAAAATAAAGTTTATCAATTAATAATAAATACATACATATTTTTAATATAATATACCCACTACATAACTGAATCGGCTCTTCCTCTCCTTCCTGGTTTCCTGCTCGTTATTTGTCTCCCTGGTATACCTGGAGCACATTTCCTTTTTGGTAATTTTTCTTCTATTAACTGATTAACCCCAATAGTGGAAAATCAACAGGTATAAATACTCAGCAATTCTATGAAACTTTACAAGATTTCGTCCCTGAATATCGTTAAAGTAGGGACGCTCAGGTAGTTTCTGGAATTTCCATTAACTACAAGTTGTCTTACTATAAAACCTTATTATTATTATAAAATCTCATTATAAAAATATAATTTCCCACAAAGCGAGAAAAACTGTAGTGTCTAGTATTAGTATTCGTGTAAATAAATTAGTAAAATAAACGTTACAATATATAGGGCCCGGAAGCTTCATTTCGGAGTTGACTAAATTTTAATCCTACTCGACCACCCGCTGAGATAGCCGTAAATAATTTCCTCAAGACAGGCCAGGTCACCTGTATCAGATCCGTATTAATAATTTTGTTTCATTCCTAGAATTGGTTAAATATATTTTTTAGTAACTTTAATCAATACAATTTAAAAAATTGAAATTTTTAAAAAGGTGATGGATGCGAAAAAACTAAAAATAAAACGAAACATTTAATGATAGTGACATATCTTTTTATTCCTACAAAATATGAAACTTGTAATTCCTTATTATAATATCTACATAATATTAGGAAACAACAACGAAATAGAACAAAACATTTAATGATAGTGACATATCTTTTTATTCCTACAAAACATTAAACTTATAATTTCTGAATTCTATATCTATATAACATCATTCTTAATTTAGAAATCTTATGTACAGCTCTATATTTACATTTTCATTTATCTAATTTACAATTCATTCTCGCTATCTTCATCACTATCACTACTACTATTACCTAATTATATTACTAATTTATTAACATGTGTATATATAATAATTGCGATATCTATTTTCAATATTAACAACGTGCTTTATAGCGTTTTTCCATTTTTCTGGAGTAATCTTCTCGGTCGCTATTTTAATAGTATTTATTACTGAAGCCGATAAGTAGCTACTAAGCTAAAAATTTTTCAAAAAAAATCCTATCTCTGCTCCTAATGGTCGAAAAAAGTTGTTGTTTTCTTTCAATTCTTCGTTTTGAATCCAGCTATCCGAATTTGTAAGTCAGAAATTTGTGCAAGTTATGAAAATGGCTCCAGGTCTATTTATTTATAAAAAAGAATCACCCCATTCTTTAAAGCGATAAATAAGGGGTTGACAATTGTATTTATCATATTTTCTTAACGGGATATGAAAATAAGGGTGTTTATGAAGAGAATAAACCTTTGTACATCTCGAAATGTTTATTCAAAAAGACGTAACAGCAATGAACATTATTCGTCTTGGGATAAACAAATAGCAATATCTCAGCAACAAATTAACCAATTGACTTTTATAAAAGTTGTTTAGATTTGGAACTTTAAAAGCTATCTTTTACAACAGTAAAAACGTAAATCATATCAATTTTGCAGTAAATAACCAATATTCAAAAAATTACCATTTTCAGTGGTTTTTTGACATTTTTGCAATAAATGTTTAACAAACTTAATTGTGCTACAGCTCAAATTATAGGTTTTTCAATTCTCTACAACTTATATTTGAAACTTTTCTCCACAAAGTGCATACTTTGGCTTGTAGAATCTAAAAACTTGTTTTTGCTAACTTTGGACCCCTCCCATTTGTTAATGCACACTTTTTGAATGTTTAAAACTTCATAGGCATGAGCAACTAATCAGAGCCTACAACTTTTGACTACTCTCATCCGGTACTGAATTAATGTCGTAAAACATCAAAAATGACTACAGACTGGGCTATTATGCCAGAAACTAGAGAAGCTGCGCGATCACTCATTTATTGCCATTTAATCGGCCACAGTTTGGACCGATCCAGCGCTTCGAGCGAAGCCCGCGATAAGAAAGCTATGCTTCCAAAAATTCGAGGTTTTCACCAAAATCTTTTTAATTTTGAAGTGAAAACTCTATCTTCAATATCAAACTTTCAACTTCTGAATTTTTAATTTTTCTCCATTTGTGGAGAACTGGAGACCGCTGTGTAGTCAGCTGACTTGTTTTTTTCTTTAAGATATTGGACTAACTATAATTTGAGAAATTTTCAATCGGGAGGAAATGACTGAAATTATTTTAACGTGTTTGGGAGGCTACCGCTGCTTAATTCACCCACCGGACCGCAGCTGACGTACACGGAGCTTCATTACACAACTCTATGAAGCATTTTACAAGTCCGGGAGGAAATAACTGACTAAATTCGTACCCTGGCTCGTCTATTTTTTGTTCGGTCAAGTGTCGCTTCTGAAATAAATGTTCTGTGACATGTCCATAGACTCACCAAGTATAGGCTTATTGGAATCCGCAGTCTATATGTGGTAAGTCTATGGACGTGACACTCATGAATTCTGTGCTCATGACTCAACATTATCTATCAGTTGCAGGGTTGCCAATCTGTGAGTTATCACTCACATTTGTTAGGAATTTTATGGATTGTGAGTTATTTTGTGAGTAAAGACCAATTGTGAGTAAATTGTGAGATATCAGAAGGCCAGCGTCGAGCTTGGTAGCATAGTTTTAGCATTTTCGCACTGAAGCGTTATTTTAATTTTTGTACTGCTTCAGTGTAGTATAGTGACTATAAGTTTCTCAATTTTGATGAGAATTAGGCATTTAGGCCAGTAATGGTGGCCTGTCAGCCGTAAGTGTGGATTCTAACCTACCGCAGTGTTAGTTAACCTAGTTTTTGCCAGGCAGATTCGACAAACTGAGCAATCCTGGTAGTCTATAATCGTTGCCCCGAACGCAAAAAATTCGTTGTTATTGCCTGTCATTACTGCCAAATGGCATTAATGTCATTTTTATAAAATTTGTGATTTCTGGTGACTTTTTTGTTATTAAGTTGGCGAAGTTTCGGAATTACCTCTGGCAACGTGGCAACGCGGCAACGCTGCTTAAGGAGCAGCAGAAAGAAAGAATTCCTTTGTTTCCTTCTAATCAGGGTTGCCAATCTGTGAGTTATTACTCACATTTGTGAGGAATTTTATGGATTGTGAGTTATTTTGTGAGTAAAGACCAATTGTGAGTAAATTGTGACATATCAGAAGGCCAGCGTCGAGCTTGGTAGCATAGTTTTAGCATTTTCGCACTGAAGCGTTATTTTAATTTTTGTACTGCTTCAGTGTAGTATAGTGACTATAAATTTCTCAATTTTGAAGAGCATTAGGCATTTAGGCCAGTAATGGTGGCCTGTCAGCCGTAAGTGTGGATTCTAACCTACCGCAGTGTTTAGTTAACCTTGGTCTTTGACAGATACGTCAGTCAAAGTCAAATAATAAGACGACAAGGTTAAAAGTTCATTCTGTTCTGTAGTACAAAATAGTAAACACTAACCACTACATATTCAAATATTACACAATTTTCCTTTGTTTTATATAATTTATATATGAAAAAATCTGTCGACGTTGATATTTTGTAGTTGTGAGTAATTTGTGAGTAATCCCAAAACAAATTGTGAGTATATCGGTGTCGACCTGTTGGCAACCCTGCTTCTAATAGTTTTTGTAGTTGTTTGTTTTCTAAAGTGTTCGATCAGTTTCTGTGCATCAAGTGCCATGAGTAATACAGAGAAAGTGATGACCGCTTGCGACTGGTGTCTGCAAGAAGCACTAGTGCAAACCATCGACGACCACTTGTGGCGTTTCTGGAAGATAATCAGTGCCGAAGTGAGTATGGGGCGCAGTGTCATTGTAATAATGTGTTTGGTCTTACTGTGCCACTTCACTTGTCTGTAACTGATAATTTTCCTTCCAGGATCCGAATATGGCATCCCACAGGAATATCTGTGACAAATGTAAATCACGCTACGAGGGATTCTCGATTTACATCGAGAGGTGTAGGATCAACGCGTCCAAGGTGGATGAGCTACTATCGATGGGAGAGGTCAAAGACGAACCTTCCATCGACATCGAGTATCCTCCGTTAATTAAAAAAGAAGTATCAGACGAAGTAGACTGGAATTCCTATCGTCCTGCAGTGTCGAGTGGAGTTTTCGTCAAAGGACAAATGCTAGCGGATTGCTCACATTCTCTTATGAAGAGCAACGATTCCACGATAGATAAGGTACTGTCGGCTGGAAATGTCAAAAAGGAACCCATTACCGACATTGAAGACCATCTCATAAATGAAGAAGACATTTGGAAAGAAGGGGCGTTCAATCCTGATTATACTACAGCGTTGGGGGGCAAAGGAAAGGATGGGTTAGTTTTATATGTCGCTTTAGAACGCCTAGTGCTACCAGACTCTACGTATCTCCAGAAGAAAGTTAATAATAACCTTATGTGTACGTATTGTGGTAAAATTTTCCGTTCACTTTGTGAATTAAAGGTTCACTTGCGAGCTCATGCAGGTGAAAAACCTTTTAAATGTTCACATTGCAACAAGAGTTTTGCTCGGTCGAATTGTTTAAATCGTCACTTACGCACTCATACAGGTGAAAAACCATACAAATGTTCACTTTGCAACAAGAGTTTTGCTGAGTCGACTCATTTAAATCGTCACTTACGCACTCATACAGGTGTAAAACCATACAAATGTTCACTTTGCAACAAGAGTTTTGCTGAGTCGACTCATTTAAATCGTCACTTACGCACTCATACAGGTGTAAAACCATACAAATGTTCACATTGCAACAAGAGTTTTGCTGAGTCGACTCATTTAAATCGTCACTTACGCACTCATACAGGTGAAAAACCATACAAATGTTCACATTGCAACAAGAGTTTTGCTCGGTGGAATCATTTAAATCGTCACTTACGTACTCATACAGGTGAAAAACCATACAAATGTTCACTTTGCAACAAGAGTTTTACTACGTCGGGTAATTTAAATGTTCACTTACGCACTCATACAGGTACAAAACCCTACAAATGCTCACATTGCAACAAGAGTTTTACTACGTCGGGTAATTTAAATGTTCACTTACGCACTCATAAACCGTAGAAATACTTTTTTATTTATTTATTTTCATCTTTAAAAACACTATTAAACTTTTAAAACTATAAACATTATTAAATGTAGCAACCAATATACCGGTTAAATTTTAATTTTATTTCTGCAGGACTTGTGTTAAATATATCAATCTCTAAAGGCGACTAAAAGTGATAACATGTTTTCATAATATTATTAAAAGGTGAGATACTATTAGTCTTTGTATCGGGTGTTTTTTTTTAAATTTCACCTCATAGTAGGCTGTGGATAGTGTTTGTGAATGCGCCTTACTAAAAAATGTCGATATTGAAGTGCATATACATATAAAGGTCTATACTGAGCCTAGCCCATAAGCCCAATAAGTGGATTTTGGTCCCAACATTATGAGATAGAAATAGCGATATGCCCAGTGATATGTTAAAGAGGGGATATGACCTAGAGAGGTTGTGCACGGGCATAGGTCGGCCATATTGCTCACTGCACTTTGTCAAATTTTTATTGTCACTGGATTGTGATATTTTTCGGAGTTTTTGGTGTTTATGTTAACCTCTACACTGCGTTTACATTTACAAGTAATGGCTTCATGTGTGATACGACATAGCTGTACGAGCAACGGACGCATAGACAAGAAGGATCTCACTGGAAATACTGGAATCACTTTTCATAGGTTAGTTTCAACATTGTACAGAGTTGTATTCAAGAAAATTTACTTGTACATTTCTGACTGCATTTAGTTTTGAAAAATTACTTTTTAAATACACCTTTCATGTATTATATTGTCTTTATTATTATTGTGAAGAAATGATTTACAAATAATATTGTATTAATGAAATAAATCTGTTTGAGAATGAAAGTTGTATTATTATGATTTTTAATTTAAATCCGGACCTGACATTTCGCCATATTGGAACTAGCGAAAGACACGCCTACCAGGCCCACTTTCTTATGTTAAAACTAGCCGTTGTGTCATATCCCTAACCTAACATATCACTGGATATGCCCATAAGTCTATCTCTCTCTAGTTGCACTTGAGTGTTATGCGCATGCGCTCCACTTTTGTGTTCGATTGGTCGGATTAGGTCGGATTTGTTCGTGATCATGCCGATCGTGGTTCCGTGCGTTTCCGCCGTGTCCCGTCACCCGTGTTTTTACTTTGTCTTTAACCTACTTTTTAACCTCGTTTGCTTTTGGGTTGGAGCAGCGGTGGCCGAGTTGTTTAAGGCGAAGACTTTGAATCAGGCGGTCACCGTCGTTGTGGCTTCGTAGTCCCACCTAATCCATGGGTGTTGAGTGTGTTGCGGGAGAAGTGTGTAAAATGTATCCAAAATCATCCCTATTCACGCCAGTAACCAGGCCGGATGGGATCAACTGGGGTGAGAGCCTTAAGGGGGTACAACCGTGCTCGAGGACCGTCGTTCGGAGTCCACGTTAAACTGTAGGTCCCGCCCAAATTGGCCACATCAGCGAAAAAGAGACGTTAACTTAATAAGACAAGACAAGACAACCTCGTTTGCTCGTTTCGCCTTGCCAATCTCGTCATTTATCTTGCTTGTTTGAATGTGTTTGATGTTTAGATGTCAGCTTACGTTTGTAAAAGGTTTTCTTACAAATTAAAGACTAACCGGATTCAATACGACGTGTAAAAGCGGTACTGGGTTTCAAACTAGTTTTAATTGCGCGCCTAAATGGTTGTTGCAGTTCATTCGTCGGCGCTTACGCTTGCGCACAAGTAGCCAGATCCAAACAAGGACAGACTTATGCGAGATTTATATATCTATTTCATAATGTTGGGACATGAAATTCCCACTTATGCTCAGTATATACCTTTATATGTATATGTTGAAGTGGGTCGACATAACCTCACTTTTTTAATAAAAATTCAAACTGCTCCAATCGGTTAATAGACCATTCCAGAACACGTGACTTTGACAGGTCGGCCATGTTTGCTGGAGGACACACATGATAATCATTTACCGTTTAACCTCTCGTGTTTTTAGGTACGTTTGTTCAAAAAGATAGTTTTTCGTCGTTATTGTGACGATT
Source organism: Cryptocephalus moraei (assembly GCA_946251905.1). Classification (NCBI taxonomy): domain Eukaryota; kingdom Metazoa; phylum Arthropoda; class Insecta; order Coleoptera; family Chrysomelidae; genus Cryptocephalus; species Cryptocephalus moraei. The sequence goes on from OX276459.1 coordinate 21,743,742, forward strand.
TTTCGTTGGTACTTTGTTAATTTGCTGTTATTATTATATTTTCATCGTATATTTGATCCGTGGGCTAATCTACAGTACACATACAGACTCGTGGTAATTATTATCAAAGGTTAAGATGCCATCGTTTTGTTGTGTTGTTAAGTGTGGAATGCGGGGAGACAGAGATCAGGTATCTTTCTTTCGTTTGCCAGCTGTTTTAAAGACTAGCGGGGATTTGGATTTGTTGTTAAATTCCTTATCAGCACAGCGTCAGAAAGCGTGGATTAACGCTTTAAAACGAGGTCCTCCAAATCAATCTCAGCTGAAATATTGGAGAGTGTGTTCTCGACATTTCATTGAAGGTTAGTATCTTGGAGACATGAAATTATGTTCGGAGAGGTTTAGACTGAGAACCCAAAATATTAAACACTTAATTATTTCATGGACCCTTATTGTATTCGAAGCAGTTCATTTATACTAAAACTATACTATTTTAGGGAAACCTGCCCTAGAGGAAAGTTTACATCCTGACTAGGTTCCTAGTCAGAATATGGGGTATGTCTCAAGCGTACAACCTAAGGAGTGCTCAGCTTCGAGATATGAGAGAAGAAAACGGCAAAAAATTGCGACAGAAGCACAGCTTACAGAAACAATGTGACTGGTTTTATAAATCCTAAATATGTATAAATCCATGTTTGTACCAGATTATTCTGATAAATTGATAAATGATTCTGATAAATCTGACTAATATTTAAAGGCGGTATGAGCCATGATGCCAATTTAGAAGTGCATGATACTGTGTTTTCATTCACGGTATTTGGCCGGGCATGCAAACAAAACAATACTGTTGCCACATGAGAACAGACTGCTAAGCCAGCCATGCATGTGCAATGAGCACTTGATATGCTTCAAATCTTTTAAAATGATTACCCACGTTTTAAGTGGTGTTTCCTTGGTCTTTTGGGAATTCCGAACCTAAAACAACGAGACAATTTTTTAAGAACAATAATCCATTGAGACTTCATATCTAACAGTTGTAAGTAAATACTAAATAAAGTCCTACCTTGCTTAAGATCACAAAAGCATCATCATTGATTAACTTTGCCAAAATTTCCAAGACGGAACCAGATTCATAATATTTGAAGGCTTGTAAGCCTTTATAAGCCTTCAATTGTAAGCCCGTATAAAAACTATGGGTTAATATTAAATAATTCACCAAATCGATCATCCCTTATACATTCCGTAATTCCCGAGGGTCCAAAGAAAGTTCTGCAGTTGTAAGTGCATAAGGATCCAAATTGTGTATAATCAGAATTTTCTGATCATACCGACGCTTGATATCACCACTGAGAGTGAAATAATACTCACTTCTTTGCATTTTTAAAAACAATAACAAAATAACGACAGCAAATCAACAAAATAAAGCAGAATTAAGGTTAAACGACACGGAACGCGGGAACTGTGTGTGTCCTCCAGCAAACATGGCCGACAGGCTGTGACGTCATTCTGGAATGGTCTATAGTGTGTTGAAAAAGACAGCTCACTCATCTACGCCTAATTAATAAAGCCAAGCTGTCTTTTTCAAGACACTAGTAACTGATTGGAGCAGTTTCAATTTTTATTAAAAAAGTGAGGTTATGTCAAATTTGACATGTTTTAGTAAGGCGCATTCACAAACACTATCCACAGCCTACTATGAGGTGAAATTTAAAAAAACACCCGATATAAAATACATTCCTATTTAACAAACTTAAATTTATTTTTGGTACATTGAAATACACAAAGTTAATCAACCCACAAGAAGTATATTTTTTAGTACTAATTATCATGTGCATAAATAGCACACCCTGTAAGATTCTTCTGTAATATAGAGAGTTGAGTTGAAAAATTTCTAGAAAAGTGTTTTGTATGATACCATAAATATGTAAGTAAGAATAACGTTTAACATGAACGTGTCTTACGAATCTTTTTTGCACTCTTTCTATGAGTTCTATAGTGCACAACCACATTTTAGAGGAGTAGGTACTCATATAGCTGCCTTCGATAGTATGTGACCTTCGTGAACATGTAGTTATTGTACATTTGCTTATATTTAATTTCATGTTATTATTATCTAGAAGCCATTTGACTACCAAATCCAAGTTATTTTGAAGTGAGTTACATTCAGCCGTAGATTCTATACTTTTAAAGATCTCGATGTTGTCCGCAAAGAGTAGACGATGTAACTTCTTTTTTATAGCTTGGAGCAGGGTATTTATAAAGAAGACAAATAACAGAGGCCCCAAGTTATTGCCTCGTGGCACACCAGATGTTTCAAAAAGATTTCCAGAATATATGTTTCGGACTGCTTGTGGTCTATCCATTAAATATGATTTCATAAAGTTGTACGCTTTGTTCCTAAAGCCAAGATCAACAAGGCTGTTAAGCAAGATGAAGTGGTCAACCTTGTCGAAGGCCTTTGCAATAAGGTAGGAACATTTTTTGGTAATTTTGTAATAAAATCTCATACACCACAGTAACATAAAATAAATAAAATAATTCTCTGCAAAAAGCTAATAAAGAACTGAATCTAGAAGGTTTATTTGAACTCTCCGAGGACCATGGGATAAATCTAGATTTCTCTCAAATAAAGTCTATAAACCGTCTTGTTTTAATGTTTGATACTAGAGTGCCAGAATCTAGCTTGAGAAAGATTCTAGAATTCCCTTTTGAACTTCGGAAGGCAACGGTGACTTAAATTTGATCTAGAAGGTTTTTAGAAATTACGTTTCCCATGTTAGACTTTATGAAGCTTAAGATATCAATAAACAAAAATTCCAAAAGTTGTCCTGGAACTTTCAACCAATCGAAATTGCCTCAAAAATAAATCTAGAATAATTGCATGTGTTCCAGATGTAATATCGAAAGTCGGTATGAATGTAGGATGATCATTCTGGATTTTTTTTTAGAACCTCTAAACTCCCAAAAGTGCCATGATATTGAATCTAGAAGGTTTTCCATATTTCCTTTTATCCGAGAGGCATAACCTTATCGATCTCCGATATGGTGGACGATGTTGGATAATTGAAGAGAAGTCCTCATTTATATAGATATTACAGAATGTACTTTCAACTGCGATCGGTACGGATTTTGAAAAATTTATTGTCCATGATACCTTTTGAATGTTGCTTAACAGAATCTATTTTGAACAATTTAGAAAAATTATCGGAACCCGAAAAATGATGTGTAGTAATAATGTTTGATGAAATGGGATTAAGCCCTGGTTACTATTACGATTCGAATAAACAAAAAGTAGTATATGGATTTGAAGATATCGGTAACGTTAGAAACAGTAATGCAACCAATGCTATTTATAATAAGAGGAGTTTGTAAAAACTCTTCTTATTATTACTCCTCTTAAAGAGGAGTTTTAAACAAATTGTAGCTTTCCATTTTATTAATATGTAATACTGTTAAAACAGAAATTACAAAACTCGTTTTGTTACAAAATTACCATAGAATGTACCTTATTAATAAGTTCCTTTTTAGCAAGTGATTGTATCCGTGTATACATGGTATAGTAGCATTTAGTGTTTTGTACGGAAAATTAGTGCGGAAAAAATATCTCGCCGTAGAAAATGAACTGCAGCTGCTTTTATTATTGCAATTTCACGAAAAGAGCGAAGAAAAGGACCTAAAAAAAGAATATGGGTTAAAGAATGGGTAGCCAGAAGGCCTGCTCTTATGGTGCTTACGCCATGTTATTAGATGATTTGAGAACTGAAGATCCAAATAAAATTAATAATTTCAGTGATTCAAAATATCCCCAAGAACTCGAATAGATCTCATCAGTACCTTGACCATTTCGTCTTTTTTTTAATTTTGTCCCACTATTGATTTGTTTGGGTACGAAGATTATGTAATTTCGGGTGAACTTCAGCCTCGGTTGCGTCAAATTTCTCCGTTATACATTTTAATGATTTTTGTTTCTTAACTATATCCCTGTACAGTTTTGATTTTATTTGCCATAACTCCGGATACCCTTCAAAAATACTTATTAAAGCAAATGTACCTTCTTTTGACCACACACGTTTTCCCTCCATGTTACAATTTGCCAATTTTACTTGCACACAACATTCAACAAAACCGAAAATAAATTATTACTTGCTAGACTAGAGCACTCTCCCAACTTGTTTAGGCGTGCAAGCGATTTTCGCCGCAACCACTGCCCGCCAATTTTGCGACTTGCTGGGAGAGGACTATCGGACACTGTTTACATTGAGCAATTCTTTGGAAATACTCTCAGACATAAACTTGCGATAGTTTAAGATGCTCGTGTAAACTACGCTTCTTTTAATCTACTATAAGAAAAAGATAAAAAAAAGTGTATAAACAGTTGCCTTGATTACCAAATCCTGACGTCACACTTTCATCGCGTATACACGGCGTTTGCACTTTTAATAGTTCTAATATCTAGATGGTCTGTGAACAATAATATGTTTTGTGAACCTAACCTAACTGTGCTGTGAATCAGTTGTCAGTGTTTGTGTTCTGTGTTTCCAAGGCGTAGGGCGTAGGCGACGTAGGCGTAGTAAAAGTGCAAAGGAAAGTAATCTGATTGCCTTTTTGTAATAGTTTTTGGTATATAATTCATAAAGTGCTCGATTAGTTTCTATACATCAAGTTACCGCAATGAGTAACACGGAAGAAGTTGTCACTACTTGCGATTGGTGCCTGCAAGAAGCACGAGTGCAGACCATTAACGATAAGCTGTGGCGTTTCTGGAAGATAATCAGCACTGAAGTGAGTTAGGGGCGCAGTTACATCACACGATTGACGTGTGGAATTGTATTGTTTTTGGTTTTGCTGTGCCACTTTACTTATCCATAGAACATAACCCTCATCTTTCCTTTCAGGATCCGATGGCAACATCCCACAAGAATATCTGCGACAAATGTAAATCCCGTTACGAAGGATTTTCGATTTACATCGAGGGGTGTAAAATCAACACTACCAAAATAGATGAGCTATTATCAGTGGGACAGGCCAAAGACGAACTGTTCAGCGACATCGAGTATCCTCCCTTCATTAAAAAAGAAATTTCAAATGAAGTAGATTCGAATGCCTGTTGTTCTGCAGTGTCGAGTGGAGTTTTGATTGAAGAACAAATGCTAGCAGGATGCTCAAATTTACCCACGAAGAGCAATGATTCCACCATGGAGAAAATGTCGGCTGGAAAGGTCAAAAAGGAACCTTTTATCGACAGTGGGGATCATCTTATGAATGAAGAAGACATCTTGGTCAACTTGGAACCTCAACTGCTACCAGACTCTATGGTTCTCCAGAAGAAAGTTAATAATAACCAAATATGTACATATTGTGGTAAAACATTCAGTCACCCTTATGAGTTGAAGATTCACTTGCACACTCATACAGATAAAAAACCTTTCAAATGTTCACATTGCAATAAGAGTTTTGCTCACATATTTTCTTTGAATGTTCACTTACGCATACATACAGGTGACAAACTTTTGACTTGTTCACATTGCAGTATGACTTTTGCTCACTTAAATTCTTTAAATGATCACTTATCCATACATAAAGGTGACAAACATTTCAAATGTTCACATTGCAATAAGAGTTTTACTCGGTTAAGTTGTTTAAATGTTCACTTACTCATACATAAAGGTGACAAACCTTTCAAATGTTCACACTGCAATAAGAGTTTTGCTCAGTTGAATAAGTTAAATGTTCACTTACGCATACATACAGGTGACAAACGTTTCAATTGCTCGAATTGCAATAAGAATTTTACTCATTTAAGTACTTTAAATAATCACTTACGCACCCATACAGGTGAAAAACCTTTTAAATGTTCACATTGCAATAAGAGTTTTACTCAGTTGAGTCGTTTAAATTGTCATTTACGCATACATACAGGTGACAAACCTTTCACATGTTCACATTGCAATAAGAGATTTGCTCGGTCCGATGTTTTAAATGTTCACTTACGCACTCATACAGGTGACAAACCTTTCACGTGTTCACATTGCAGCAAGAGATTTGCTCGCTCCGATCTTTTAAATGTTCACTTACGCACACATACAGGTGACTAACCTTTCAAATGTTTACATTGCAATAATTGTTTTGCTCAGTCTAATGATTTAAAGTATCATTTACGCCTTCATACAAATGGCAAATAAATGTTCAGTTTTATATACAACTAGCGGTACCTGGCATGCATTGCAATGCCAGGTAAAGTATAGAGAAACAAAATGTATAATAAATAAATAAATAAATAATAGATAAAGTAAGAAGGTTTTTTATTGTATATTCTGTTTATTGGAGTGCTTTTTTATCCACAATATTTTCAGGTTTTTCATCTGGTGTGTACATGAATAAATGAGACCTTGTAGTGACTGTCCTTGCAACTTGTTGAAACTGCAAGTATTTGAACTCAAATTACATATCTGTAGGAATCATTGCTATGCGCTGCAACAGTGCATCTTCTCCTTTAAATTTTCCTGTTAAAATCGTTGTTTCAATGATATTGTTCATCATGTTTTTCACAGTAAGTCTGGTACCATTGCAAAGTCGTGGTGGATTGATATTTCGAAGAACAACATTAGTCACGTTAATTTTTAATATCAAAACGTGCGGTGGCCAGCCTGGCAAATCAAGTGAACTTAAGAATTCAGTCGGATAACTTACTACTTCGTCTTGATTAATAATTACAGTATCAATGGACTTATAAGTTTTCTCGCCTGGTATTTTGTTAAGAATGCTTAAGGCACTGACATCACTGTTTTTAGCTGCTAATATAGCACGTTCAGTAAGCCTTACTTACAAATGACTTCTGTAGTTCTGTGTGATGTTTTGGAAAACCTTTTGAATAAATTCGTCCGTGCTTGATGTGATTTTACAAAAGTTGGTCGGCAATGTGATACATTGCCTGTATTGATCAATTGCTATTTTCCCATTTCCAATCTCCAACAATTGTTTTGCGAAACATTTAGTAGATGTATCATTTTGTACTTGTACTCGCATATTGGATTTCAAAGGTAATTTTCGGACGTGTCGCCATAAGGCTGATTTGAGACGTGCATTAAGCTCATCAGCGGCTGTTGACCGTAGTATAATGGGGAAAGTTTGTAGAAAATCAGCGGATAATAGAAAATGGCTGTGCCGCCAAAGAGCTGTTCATTCCCTCTCAAATCTTGTAATGTACGATGAAGCGCTTCTAAAGCTTTTTTGTTGACCATTCGTCCCATACAATAAGTTGACATGATTGGAGTACTTTTACCCATTCCAGAATTTTTGCTGATATCACAGGCTGATATTGCATGTTGGTGCCGCAATGATTTTCATATTCATTGACATTTACAGTGAAAATGCAATGACATGGCACTGCAGCAGTATGTAAGAAGCGTTCATTCTTAAACATTAAAAGGAAAATGATACTGTAATGCGAGAAGTAAACAAAGCGACACATGTTTACTCCTTCAAAAGAATAACTACGACGCGTACAAAACAGGTGGATGAACATTTGCTGCGTAGGCTTCTAGAATGTACTGGAATGTTCTCGATCAGGGTTGGGGGTGTATATATAAGGGGGTTTGTGATCGAGGGAGTTAGTTAGAAGTAGAGAAGCAGAAGTGAACGCGACATACGATCCGAATGCGGAGCAGTACAAATAAATTATGTAGAGTCTAGTCTAGTGAACAAGTAGTTTAGTGTGTTAAATAAATTAGTGTTCAATTAATGTAAATAAATTATAAAATAAACGTTACATTGGTGTCAGAAGTGGGATCATGAAGAAGTTACGCGAATTAAAAGTGGCCGAGTTAAAAAAAGAACTCGAGGAACGGGAATTGGAAACAGGAGGGAAGAAGACGGAACTCCAGGACCGGCTCTCGGCATTTTTGAAAGAAAATGGCCAGGACCCGGAAGTTTTCGAGTTCGAAGATGATGACATCACGAAGCAAATCGCCGCCCAGAGGGAAGAAAGCGCCGCCCAGAGGGAAGACATCACTGCTCAAATCGCTGCCCAGAGGGAAGACATCACTGCTCAAATCGCCGCCCAGAGGGAAGAAAGCGCTGCCCAGAGGGAAGACATCACTGCTCAAATCGCCGCCCAGAGGGAAGACATCACTGCTCAAATCGCCGCCCAGAGGGAAGAAATCGCTGCCCAGAGGGAAGAAATCGCCGATCAGAGGGAAGACATCACTGCTCAAATCGCCGCCCAGAGGGAAGACATCACTGCTCAAATCGCCGGCCAGAGGGAAGACATAATTACTCATATTACTGATCAAATCGCCGCCCAGAGGGAAGAGATAACCGACCAGATGGAAAACGCGTACTGGAGAGCCAAGACGGAACGGAGGAAAGACGGCAGTTGGTAATTCCCTCCAGTAAAATCCCGGAGGTCTTGCGGCACCTTCACGACGAGTCGTCTGGTGGACATTTAGGGATCAAGAAAACCCTGCAGAAAGTACGAGAGCGATTCTACTGGATCAATTGTTCAGACGACGTGAAGGACTGGTGCAAGAAATGTACTACATGTTTCGCAAGTAATGGGCCACAAAGACGACCGAAAGCTCCCATGAAACAATATAACGTCGGGAGCCCCTTCGAAAGGATCGCTATTGATATAGCAGGACCCTTCCCTGAGACCGAAAAGGGGAATAAATACATCCTGGTCGTAATGGACTATTTTACGAAGTGGGTAGAAGCGTACGCTCTCCCCAATCAGGAGGCAGAGACAGTGGCCGATGTGCTCGTGAAGGAGCTGATCTGCCGGTTTGGAGTACCCATGGAATTACACTCGGATCAAGGAAGAAACTTTGAGAGTGGCCTATTCCGGAGAATATGTGAGAAGTTTGGGGTACGAAAAACAAGAACCACGGCCCTTCACCCTCAGTCTGACGGCATGGTAGAACGGATGAATCGCACCCTCAACCGCTATCTGGCGAAAATGGTTTCGTCACATCAACGAGACTGGGACGAACACGTGCCGTTCTTCCTGATGGCCTACCGCTCGGCCGTTCATGAGTCGACAGGACAAACTCCAGCCAAAGTCCTGTTCGGGCGAGAGCTTAAACTGCCCTGTGATCTAATCTTTGGCGCTAGACCGGACGAGGACGTTTCGGGGGAAGATTACGTTTCCCGGATGCGGCAAAGGATGAACGAAATTCACGATCAAGTCCGGTACCAACTAAATATCGCCAGTGATCGCATAAAAGAGCGTTACGACATCAACGCTAAAGAGGGTGGCTACCAAATGGGAGATCGAGTTTGGCTGTACAACCCACAGAAGAAACGAGGTTTGTCCCCTAAGTTACAGACCAATTGGGAAGGTCCCTATATTGTGAAGAAACGAATCAATGACGTGGTCTACCGGGTAAGCAAACTACCAAACGGCAAGCCGAGAGTGGTGCACTTTAATCGGTTGGCACCCTATGAGGGGTCGCACGATGAGGCGGAGGTCCCCCGAGTAAGAAACACGATGGCGCAGGAGAACGAACTTTCGTTCGAAGAATTTATGAGCGCCTACGGGGGTACCGGAAAAGCACGGTATGGGGTAACCTGTGAAAAACAACAGGATTTGTTCAGCGTACCTGAAGAATACTCGTTGGCCCATTGCGTGTCCGCCGACCTGGTAATGTCACGAGGTATCGCCACGGTTTTCAAGAAGAAGTACGGGCGCTTGGAACAACTCAGAGCGCAACTCCCGGAAATTGGCAAGGTTCTGGAACTACGTGACAACGTAAGACACATCTTTTATCTGGTTACGAAGGAGATCGGGTCCCTTAAACCATGTTATCACGATGTATGGCGAACCTTGCATAGGCTACGAGACCGACTGCTGGAGCTCGACATCAGGAAGCTAGCTGTCCCCAAGTTAGGTGCTGGACGAGATCAGCTGGACTGGAGGGTTGTCCGGAATATGCTGGAAGTAGTGTTCAAGAATACCGGAGTGGAAGTTTTAGTCTGCTGTTTTGGGCCTGCACCATGTCGACTCGGGAAGACGGTCCCCTGTTATTTTGACGCCACGTCTCGCTGTAAGCGGGGGACTAACTGCAGGTTCCTGCATGGGCCTACCAGGGATACGTTCCGAGACGAAACGTCTCTAAGGCGGGGGCAGTGTAATGCGAGAAGTAAACAAAGCGACACATGTTTACTCCTTCAAAAGAATAACTACGACGCGTACAAAACAGGTGGATGAACATTTGCTGCGTAGGCTTCTAGAATGTACTGGAATGTTCTCGATCAGGGTTGGGGGTGTATATATAAGGGGGTTTGTGATCGAGGGAGTTAGTTAGAAGTAGAGAAGCAGAAGTGAACGCGACATACGATCCGAATGCGGAGCAGTACAAATAAATTATGTAGAGTCTAGTCTAGTGAACAAGTAGTTTAGTGTGTTAAATAAATTAGTGTTCAATTAATGTAAATAAATTATAAAATAAACGTTACAATACGATTTATAATTAATATAGGTAGATTTAACTTGTCATTTAAAAATTATATGCTAATCCACGTAAAATCACACACAAAATCAGCGTCAAGAGTAGCATGGACATCTGCCGATCTCACTAAAAGAGAACTGTACGAGCAACAGATCGACGCTCAACTAATACGAAAAAATACAACACAAAATGTAAATAACGAGGTCAACATAGAACAGACCTGGACAAACTTAAAAGATACGCTTCGAGAAACAGCTGTACAAACTTTTGGAACGAAAAACCGAAAAAACCCCGGATGACAAAGAAGATACTTGAACTATAATGGATGAAAGACGCAAATTTAAGAACATACATGAACACAAGTACAAACAGACAGACAAAGAAATCCAGAGAAAAATTACGGAAGCCAAAGACAACTGGCTGCATAAAAATTGTGAGGAAGTAGAACAGCTGGTGGCTCAACATAAAGACAGAGAATTACATCAGAAAATTAAAGAAGTGGCAGACATAAGGAAACCTAGACATGTGTCAGTGATCACAGACGAACAAGGTAGAACATAACTAGAACCCAGTAAACAACAAATTATATGGGAAAGATACTTGAGATAATTGTTTGGAGATACGAGAAGAAAGAAGGATCATCCAGACCTAAACAAGGGTGAGGGAGTTACCAATATTGAAAGACGAGGCCATAAAAGCGATCAGGGAAACAAAAAGTAATAAATCACCAGGCGAAGATCAAATAACAGCAGAACTTCAAACACATGAGCCACGACGCAGTCAAAATATTGACCCAATTCTTCAACACTGTCTACGAAGCCGGAGTGATGCCAGACGATTGGGCGAAATCCACGTTTACACGTTTATACCGATACCGAAAAAGAAAGGAGCGAAAAAATGCGAAGACCATCGAACCATTTGCTTGATGAGCCATGCAGCTAAAATATTTATGCGGATAATATACAATAGAATATACAACAAATTTGACGCATATCTTGACAGATCTCAGTACGGTTTTAGGAGAGGTACAGGAACAAGAGAAGCTATAATGGCCCTTTGACCCTGACTGCGGAACGATACATGGAAGTCCAAAGAAAACTTTATGTATGCTACATAGATTACAAGAAGGCCTTTGACCGAATACAACATGAAAAATTAATTGAAATTCTAACTGAAATCGGTCTAGATGGAAGAGATATTATAATCATACGGAACATATACTGGAACCATAAAGGATGCATCTGAACGGAAATCGGCAACACGAAATATGTAGACATACAGAGGGGTGTTAGACGGGGATGTATATTATCGCCATTGCTTTTCAATGTATACGCCGAATACATAATCAGGCGTTCTCTCCGAGACGTTCCAGAGGGTGCTAGAATAAACGGAACTGTTATAAACAACATAAGATACGCTGACGATACAGTGATACTGGCTGAGTCAGAGAAACAATTGCAGGCCTTGGTGAACAGACTGGCAGATGACAGTGCCGAAATGGGTTTGGAAGTCAATGCTGCTAAAACAAAAACCATGGTTTTTAGCAGAAACCCTCAAGATAACATCAACTTAAACATAACAATAAACGGAGTACAACTCGAAACAACGCGGCAATACGTTTATTTAGGCAGAGACATAAATTGCCAACTAGATCACTCCAAAGAAATCAGAAGGAGAATTGAAATCTCTAGGGCGGGTTTCCTCAACATGAGAAAGTTTTTATGTAACCCAAAATTATCAATAGCAACGAGGTTAAGGACACTCAAATGTTACGTCTGGTCCCTACTCTTATACTGCTGCGAAATATGGAGATTAAAACAAGACGATATAAAGAAGTTGGACGCCTTTGAAATATGGATGTACCGTCGAGTGCTTAGGATAAGTTGGACCTCCAGAACGACTAACAATGAAGTGCTAAAGAGAATGAACACCTGTGCACACCTGACCCGCACACTGAAAATAAGGGAAACAGCCTACCTCGGACACATAATGCGACATGAACTACAGCTCATCATGGAAGGCAAGATCGACGGGAAACGCGGTATAGGAAGGAAAAAGAAGTCATGGCTGCGAAACATAAGAGATTGGACTCATACCGACGGAAACAACCTCCTACACCAAGCCCAGTACAGAGAGTCATATGCCATATTGACCGCCAACCTCACATGAGAAAGGCACCGAGGAGGAATCGACGTAAATAATCGAGCATAAGTCTATCATTAAAATGTGATACTTTATTCAAAATTCTTTCGTCGGCATCTCTGAATTTTTCAGTTTTTGTTGTGGTGGATTTCCTGCAATCAATTGTTCCGAATAAATGTCTCTTCCGCTTTGGATTTTCTTTAGAGTCTCTATTAGTTTCCATATCGTTGGCCGGTCCATTGTTAGTTCATTTCGTAACCTCCTGTTGGCTGCTTCAGCGTGGTTATTGGTCCTGTCGAGATTCTCCAACGTCCTCTGGTACGCATTCCACATATTATATCGGAATAATGGTGCCCCTCTGTCATTACCTCTTCTGTTGGGTCTCCCGACATAGTGGTCTTCAACCATTCCAACAAAGGTGGCGTATTTCTTCTTGGATATTTTCGTCTATAGAGAATCAATGGCATCTTCCATTCTTTCCAAAGGAACAAATGCGAACCCCAAAATCATTTTGACCTGATGTGCACAGTTGGCATCATTGTTGTATCTGGAACGTAAACCCGATTGCGACACTTCTTTGTAAATTTTGTGATAAATGAAAGAAGCAACCTGATATTTCCACTTCTGGAAAACATTCTTCCATGGTAGAAAAAGCGGCTATTTCATAATCACATATAATTCGATGTGGTTTTCAATTCCGGATCCAGATTAAGAAACATCTGAAATAATTTTGTGTATGTAGTCCTTCGTTTATTCGGTAATAAAGCGTATAACAATGATATAACGCCACCGTAAACTTGACCCAGAATGATAATATATCGGAGTAAATAAATTTAGAGCTGACCTAAAAGTGCCATCAATATACCAGAGAGATGAATTTTTCAGGAACTCAAGGCTCCTTCGTCTACCAAAAATGAGTAGTCTTTGTTCTTCGGTTCCACTGTCTGCTAGTAAATACGTTTCCTCAATTCCATTTACAGTAATTACTGAATAACGTGGCGGAATCTGAAGTTCACGGAAGTGGGTGGAGCTGCCTGAATTTCACTCCGTTCCCTTCTAACAATTTTTCTCAGAGCATTACTATTTAGGAAGTACAGCTGTAGATGCCGCTGATAATCCTTCAATACAACACTATTGTTACTTTTGATAGCATTGATATGTTTTATGGTTTCTTCATTTTGAACATGAATTCTGGCCTGTAAGGAAAAGACACCTCGTTAAAACATTAAGTACAATTTTCAACATGTAATTTTTCAAGAGTCCAGCTCATTAAAATGCTCAAATATGCCTTCGCCGTACCAAACAAAAAAAATCAAGACACAAGAACATAAAATCTGGCGTTGCGGGCCAGATTTAGCCTTTAAGCATAACGAAACTTTTCTTACAGCTACATGTTTATGTATAAACACAATACCAAATATAAATATGTAGTGTGATTTTTTAAAACTTTACATAGACCAACTTTTTTGAAATGAGAGACCTAGTACTCCCAATTGCAAAGTTGAAGGAAATACTAACTTGATTAAGAAAAAATTAAAACAAGAAGTCGTATGTGTAAGCACATCATCGCACAAAATCTGTCGCTATCTCTTGGTCTATAAGTCCGGGGTATTACTGTATTACAGATATTCTGTCATTTCTCTGAAGTTTCACGACCTGAAGGACAGCGATGATATTTCTTATTAGGACGTTTTGGATTTATAGGACTAAAATATTTGTTATCAAGAAGGAAAGTGACAAATGAATTTACACTTTAAAGTTTTCATTGCGGTAGGATCTGACATTGCAAATTATTAAAGTAAAACAATACTTACCCACAGGGCCGGCTCTAGCCCATGTAGCGCCCGTGTGCAAGCTAAAGTCACTAAATGTGACTTACTTTTCACTAACTCATTCAGTGACTTTAGTGCAAGCAATACCCCGGCGCCCTCTAGGAATAAAAAAGCACAACCTTATCGTTAATTCAAAATTATTTAATTCAGTAACTAAATCACAGTACAATGTAGGTCTGAATAAAATGTATAAGTACATTAAACCCTTTGTCAACTTAACATAAGGCGTAAGGGCAACCTCAGGTAGCTTACTTCTAGACATAATCCTAAAAATACGCCACATAGGTACTCATAATTACTGTTTACATAATTTTACTTTCTCAACAGGCTACAGGACATTATCTAAAAGATTATTATATTTTATATTAATTTTAATAATATATATATTAATTTTATAATATCTTATATTATATATAAGATAATATATTTTATATAGTATACAAATTATTATTTCCGATAGATATAGAAAATGATGATCATTTTCTGATTTTACTTGTAATAAACCTTAATTCAATAATATTAATTATAATAATAAATAGTATTTTATTAAAACAGAATATTTTCATTATTTTCTATATCTACCTGAAATAAATATTTGTAATATTCATAACAATGAAATTGTAAAATAGTGTAACGCGAGAAGTAAACAAAGCGACACATGTTTACTCCTTCAAAAGAATAACTACGACGCGTACAAGACAGATGCATGAACATTTCCTGCGTAGGCGTTCTAGAATATACTAGAACGTTCTTTATCGGGGTTGGGAGTGTATATATAAGGGGGCTTGTGATCGAAGGAGTTAGTTAGAAGTAGAGAAGCAGAAGTGAACGCGACATACGATCCGAAAGCGGAGCAGTACAAATAAATTATGTAGTGTCTAGTCTAGTGAACAAGTAGTTTAGTGTGTTAAATAAATTAGTGTTCAATTAATGTAAATAAATTATAAAATAAACGTTACATTGGTGTCAGAAGTGGGATCATGAAGAAGTTACGCGAATTAAAAGTGGCCGAGTTAAAAAAAGAACTCGAGGAACGAGAATTGGAAATAGGAGGGAAGAAGACTGAACTCCAGGACCGACTCTCGGCATTTTTGAAAGAAAATGGCCAGGACCCGGAAGTTTTCGAGTTCGAAGACGACGACATAACGAAGCAGTTCGCAGCCCAGAAGGATGACATCACGAAGCAAATCGCCGCCCAGAGGGAAGAAATCGCCGCCCAGAGGGAAGACATCACTGCTCAAATCGCTGCCCAGAGGGAAGAAAGCGCCGCCCAGAGGGAAGACATCACTGCTCAAATCGCCGCCCAGAGGGAAGACATCACTGCTCAAATCGCTGCCCAGAGGGAAGAAATCGCCGCCCAGAGGGAAGAAATCGCCGATCAGAGGGAAGACATCACGGCTCAAATCGCTGCCCAGAGGGAAGAAATAGCCGCCCAGAGGGAAGAGATAACCGACCAGATTGAGGCTCAGCGTAAGGAGATTGAAGAGAAGATCAAGCAGTTAGAAGAACGACTAGAACAAGTCAGTAGCGGCGAGGGGAAAGAAGACGAAATTAAACAGAAGACGAAGCAGTTGGAAGAACGACTAAGGCGAGTCAGTAGCGGCGAGACGAAGGACGAAATAAAGGCGGTCGTTCAACAGAACTCGATATGCATTAATCGAGTGACGCCCCCAACGTTCGATGGAAAAATTCCGTGGGCCACCTACAAGAAGCAGTTTGAGGCAGCAGCGGAGGCTAATGCTTGGTCCCCTCACGAGAAAGCTGTGTCCCTAACGGTAGCTTTACGTGGAGAGGCGTTGGAAGTTCTTCAGACGCTATCCACCGAGGAAGCCGGGAATTACAATGAGCTGCTGAGGCGACTGGAAATGCGGTTCGGCCAAACACATCTGGAGCAAGTTCATCAATCCCAGATGTCCAATCGCCGTCAGAGATCGAACGAGACCCTGCAGGAGTTCGAAGCGGACGTAGCCAGACTAGTGAGGTTGGCGTTATCCCACGGCGCCGGAACAGATGATGGAGTGCCTCGCAGTGCAGACGTTCGTGAGCGGGCTGCGGGACCAGGAACTGCAGATGGCCCTGAGGCTAGCTCGACCGAAAACAGTAATGAACGCGCTCGCCATCGCACTAGAACATGAGGCAGCAATGGAAGCCTCCCGCATTCACGGTTGTGCTCGAGCTGTTACTGAGGAAGAAAGGTCCAGACACACTCCGCAGGACTTCAAACAAATCCTTTCCCAGACCAGTGCGTTTCTCTCACCCATACAGAAACAGAAGGCCAATGGATTAATAAATAAGTACCAGGACATATTTACCACCGAGAATGGAAAGCTGGGAAAGACCAAGGTCGTGACACATAAAATTGACACGGGCGAGACACGACCGATTCGACAAACAGCAAGACGACTACCCTTGGCCAAACGGGAAGAAGCCGAGAAAATCATCAGGGACCTAGAGCGAGACGGGGTGATCGAGCCGTCAAGCAGTCCATGGGCCTCGCCGGTAGTACTGGTAAAGAAAAAGGATGGGACTACTCGATTCTGTGTAGACTACCGGCAGGTGAACAGTGTCACCAAAAAGGACAGCTACCCGCTACCACGCATCGACGACACACTCGATACCCTTGCTGGATCCACGATATTTTCGACCTTGGATTTAAAAAGCGGCTATTGGCAAGTCGAAATGGACCCTGCCGATAAGGAAAAGACGGCATTTACCTTCGGTAACGGCCTGTGGCATTTTACAGTCATGCCATTCGGACTTTGTAATGCCCCAGCGACGTTTGAGAGGCTGATGGAGAGCGTGCTAATGGGTCTGACGTGGAAAACGTGCCTAGTCTATTTGGACGATGTCATCGTGATGGGCAAGACCTTCGAAGGACATCTGAAAAACTTAGAGGACGTCTTCCAGAGACTGCAAGGTGCGGGACTGAAACTGAACCCTAAGAAATGTCAGCTCTTCAGAAGGAAGGTCTCGTACTTAGGGCACGTAGTGAGCAGAGAGGGCGTCGCCGTTGATCCGGACAAGACAAGTACGGTGAAGGAGTGGCCAATACCGGTAGATAAACACCAGTTGAGGAGTTTTCTGGGCCTCTGCACGTACTACCGACGATATGTCCGGATGTTCTCCGACGTCGCTAAGCCGTTGACAAGGCTCACGGAAGAAGGACGAAACTTCTGTTGGGATGAGGAATGCCAGTCTGCCTTCAACGAGCTGAAGAGGAAGTTGACCAGTGCCCCAGTGCTGAGTTTTCCTCTGCCAGAAGGACAGTTCATCCTGGACACCGACGCGAGCAATGTGGGAATTGGAAGTGTTCTGTCGCAGCGCCAGGAGGGACAAGAACGTGTCCTTGGATACTTCAGCAAGGTACTCTCCAAACCAGAAAAGAATTACTGCGTCACCCGGCGTGAATTATTGGCCATCGTCAAGTCCATCGAGCACTTCCATAAATATTTGTGTGGAAGGAGGTTTTTGATCCGGACCGATCATGCTGCTCTTAAATGGCTCCTCCAGTTTAAGAATCCCGAAGGACAGATCGCTCGCTGGATCGAGAGGCTCCAGGAGTATGACTTTGTCATAGAACATCGGCCAGGACAGAGTCATGGAAACGCAGACGCACTCTCGAGAAGACCATGCCCTGATGAGTGTCCTCATTGTCATAGAGCTGAGGAAAAGTCCGAGAAAGTCTATCGAACGACCGTGGTCGCCGAGGAATGGACACCATCCTCGTTACGACAAGAGCAAGGAAAAGACCCGGTTCTCAAAGAAATCCTGGTTTGGAAAGAGGGAGGAGAGCGTCCTGAGTGGCAAAAGGTATCACCTGGCTCGCCAAAACTCAAGAGCTATTGGGCACAGTGGGACTCGCTAGTGGTTGAGGATGGACTACTAAAACGCGTACTGGAGAGCCAAGACGGGACGGAGGAAAGACGGCAGTTGGTAATTCCCTCCAGTAAAATCCCGGAGGTCTTGCGGCACCTTCACGACGAGTCGTCTGGTGGACATTTAGGGATCAAGAAAACCCTGCAGAAGGTACGAGAGCGATTCTACTGGATCAATTGTTCAGACGACGTGAAGGACTGGTGCAAGAAATGTACTACATGTTTCGCAAGTAATGGGCCACAAAGACGACCGAAAGCTCCCATGAAACAATATAACGTCGGGAGCCCCTTCGAAAGGATCGCTATTGATATAGCAGGACCCTTCCCTGAGACCGAAAAGGGGAATAAATACATCTTGGTCGTAATGGACTATTTTACGAAGTGGGTAGAAGCGTACGCTCTCCCTAATCAGGAGGCAGAGACAGTGGCCGATGTGCTAGTGAAGGAGACGATCTGCCGGTTTGGAGTACCCATGGAACTACACTCGGATCAAGGAAGAAACTTTGAGAGTGGCCTATTCCGGAGGATATGTGAGAAGTTTGGGGTACGAAAAACAAGAACCACGGCCCTTCACCCTCAGTCTGACGGCATGGTAGAACGGATGAATCGCACCCTCAACCGCTATCTGGCGAAAATGGTCTCGTCACATCAACGAGACTGGGACGAACACGTGCCGTTCTTCCTGATGGCCTACCGCTCGGCCGTTCATGAGACGACAGGACAAACTCCAGCCAAAGTCCTGTTCGGGCGAGAACTTAAACTGCCCTGTGATCTAATCTTTGGCGCTAGACCGGACGAGGACGTTTCGGGGGAAGATTACGTCTCCCGGATGCGGCAAAGGATGAACGAGATTCACGATCAAGTCCGATACCAACTAAATATCGCCAGTGATCACATCAAAGAGCGTTACGACATCAACGCTAAAGAGGGTGGCTACCAAATGGGAGATCGAGTTTGGCTATACAACCCACAGAAGAAACGTGGTTTGTCCCCTAAGTTACAGACCAATTGGGAAGGTCCCTATGTTGTGAAGAAACGAATCAATGACGTGGTCTACCGGGTAAGCAAACTACCAAACGGCAAGCCGAGAGTGGTGCACTTTAATCGGTTGGCACCCTATGAGGGGTCGCACGATGAGGCGGAGGTTCCCCGAGTAAGAAACACATTGGCGCAGGAGAACGAACTTTCGTTCGAAGAATTTATGAGCGCTTACGGGGGTACCGGAAAAGCACGGTATGGGGTAACCTGTGAAAAACAACAGGATTTGTTCAGCGTACTTGAAGAATACTCGTTGGCCCATTGTGTGTCCGCCGACCTGGTAATGTCACGAGGTATCGCCACGGTTTTCAAGAAGAAGTATGGGCGCTTGGAACAACTCAGAGCGCAACTCCCGGAAATTGGCAAGGTTCTGGAACTACGTGACAACGTAAGACACATCTTTTATCTGGTTACGAAGGAGATCGGGTCCCTTAAACCATGTTATCACGATGTATGGCGAACCTTGCATAGGCTACGAGACCGACTGCTGGAGCTCGACATCAGGAAGCTAGCTGTCCCCAAGTTAGGTGCTGGACGAGATCAGCTGGACTGGAGGGTTGTCCGGAATATGCTGGAAGTAGTGTTGAAGAATACCGGAGTGGAAGTTTTAGTCTGCTGTTTTGGGCCTGCACCATGTCGACTCGGGAAGACGGTCCCCTGTTATTTTGACGCCACGTCTCGCTGTAAGCGGGGGGCTAACTGCAGGTTCCTGCATGGGCCTACCAGGGATACGTTCCGAGACGAAACGTCTCTAAGGCGGGGGCAGTGTAATGCGAGAAGTAAACAAAGCGACACATGTTTACTCCTTCAAAAGAATAACTACGACGCGTACAAGACAGGTGCATGAACATTTCCTGCGTAGGTGTTCTAGAATATACTAGAACGTTCTTTATCGGGGTTGGGAGTGTATATATAAGGGGGCTTGTGATCGAGGGAGTTAATTAGAAGTAGAGAAGCAGAAGTGAACGCGACTTACGATCCGAATGCGGAGCAGTATAAATAAATTATGTAGTGTCTAGTCTAGTGAACAAGTACTTTAGTGTGTTAAATAAATTAGTGTTCAATTAATGTAAATAAATTATAAAATAAACGTTACAGTATTTATCGTGAAAAAACTTCGAAACGCGGTTTAATATTGCGTTTCGAAGTTAAAAATTCAGTTCTGCTGTTCCTTCCATTTGATTCTAGGAATTTTTATTTACTAAAGTTGTCACCCTACAACTGTTAAAAGCGCGCCAAAGTGTCCACCTGTTTGTGCCCCCCCAGTTTTTGTGTGTGAAAGATAGGAATAAGGCAGTTTTAAGGTAAGTTTAAAAACTTAATAGTACTTAACTTATGAGGTTCTATAGCTTCATGTATATGAAAAATAGTCTAAATATGCAATATATATATATATATATATATATATATATATATATATATATAACAAAAAACGTAATTTTCCAATATATTAAGGTTAATTTTAGGTGTCCAGTAAACTGACATATAATTTTGTTATAACTCCGGTGGTCGGACACGTGTCCGACTACTGGAAAGTGAAGCTCTTTTATTTTTGTCTTTTTCTCGCTTATTGCTACATAAATAAGCTCCTTCTATTTCTATTACCTACAGTCGGGAAAAGTTTTAGATGGTGTTCAGTGGTCGGACAGCAAAAACACAATACAGGCGCGAGTTAATGGGAATAAAATCTGTACGACCACTAGTCAATATCAAATTAAGTATGCTTCAAAGGTCGGACACTATTCTTTTTTCGACGTCTCTTTGAAGATTTTAAACGTTTTTTTTTTATGTTTTTCTTTATTTTCAGACATGAAACCTATACAAAAGGGAAAATTTCATCAATACGATGAAGATTCACTAGAAAAAGCGGTCAATGCTGTTCAAAACGGGGAAAAATTACGAGAAACATGCAGGCAGTACAGGACCGTATTAAAGGTAAAGTTAGCGACCTTTGCAAAAAGATGGGGCCAGATCCTGATTTGAAAAAAGAAATTGAAGACAGATTGGTTGAGTGGATTGAAAACCTAGCCAATTGCGGTTTTCCGATAAATCTGAAGCTGAAAAAAATTTAAGTTGTGACTCATGTAGTCGCTGGTATCACTTGGGGTGCACAAAGGTTTCAGGGCTCTCCTATTATGTTGAAGTCTCTAAATTGGATTTTGTCTGTAAACTGTGTGATGATGACTAAAATACGTTAGTTAAGTAGTTTTTAGTTTCGTGATTTCATATTCTACCAAAGAATATACTTTTGCTCAATTTTTTGTTGTTGTCATTTTTATTGTTTGTTAACTTGATAACACATTATCATGATACCACTTATATTTTTTGTTTCTAAATAGAAACGCCCATCAAAGGAAAATCCTATGCAAGCGTTTTTAGTCAAGTTTTTGTGTTAGTTAAAAGTAGGCTATCAAAAAAAAAATGGTGGTGAAGACTTGGTGTTTTCTTTTGGTTTAACTACCATGGCCACCTTTGAGACACTGGACAACCTTCGGTCTTCATATAGTAGGCTATCCTTAAAAGATAGACATATGCCATCGTGGACTTTTTTGTAGATCTATAGAAGAGGAACAATTCCACCGCACATTGTTTTGTTCTATTTCGAAGGATTTAGGCAGCGTTTTCGATCAAAGCTCCCAGCCGGCTTCATTTTTCCGCCATCTTCAACTTATTACCCGTTTTCCCGTAGGAATGAAGCATTTTCCTGCGGTAAAAAGTAGCCTATATTCATCAGGAATAATGTCGGCTTCTAATGGTAACAGAATTTTTTAAATCGGTCCAGAAGTTTCGGAGCCTATTCAATACAAACAAACAATCAAATCTTTCCTCTTTATATTAGTGTAGATATATATATTGAGGAAGAAACTATTAGGAGCTGCCAAACCTTGTAAATATCTGTAAATATAGACAATACACCGAGATGGTACGTGTTCAAGAGATGTAGACAGAACAAGCTACGAGGACACCGCATGGATCGATATGGAACGACGCTCTCACTAAAGAAAACAAAAAAAGGAACTTTTAAAGCACAGCCCCAAATATAACTTTATACGGAGCACAACTTTGGCCAGTGACAAAGATAATAAGAGACGAAATAAGAACGGTCGAAGTGGACTTTACGAGAAGACGTCTACAAGTCACAAGGAACGAGGAAAGAACAACTGAAGAAGTATGGCAACGAACTGGAGTGGAACGCTCGCTAACTGGAAAATGTGACAACGTAGCACCACTATACATACATACATACACTCATACCCCATCTGTGGTCACGTCCAACGAAGGCCCGGAAGGTAGACGGCTGAAACGGACAGTAGTTTGAGTGATGACGGAGAGGAGGATCGGCACTAAAGTGGGAAACATACATCGGACACTCCATGATAGATAGAGACCTGGGATTGGGACACCGGGTGGTAAGAGAACTGAGGAGGGCGAGAACAGCGAACTCGTAATGGGAAAAGGCCAGAGAAGAAGAAGAAAAAATCTACATCATCTAGGATCACTTCTTCTCTTCCTTTATAAGATGTTACACGATGGCAATATTACGCATTCTTCGCCTCTTCTCTTTGCTTCGGCGAGTCCAATAGCCTGTATAAATAATAATATACTTATAAAATAAAAGTCTCATTGTATATACACGAATGAACATTTATTAGTCATTTGTATGAATGCGTGAGTGACGCTTTAAACTATTTGATCGAGCAAAACCCTTATTGCAATGAGAACATTTAAAAGGTTTTTCACCAGTATGTATGCGCAAGTGACAATTTAAAGTAGACGAGTCAGTAAAACACTTATCGCAATATGAACATTTAAATGGTTTTTCACCTGTATGAATGCGCAAGTGACGATTTAAAGTAGACGAGATAGTAAAACACTTATCGCAATATGAACATTTAAAAGGTTTTTCACCTGTATGAATGCGCAAGTGACGATTTAAAGAAGACGAGTCAGTAAAACACTTATTGCAATATGAACATTTAAAAGGTTTTTCACCTGTATGAATGTGTAAGTGATGATTTAAAGTAGAAGAGTCAATAAAACACTTATCGCAATATGTACATTTAAAAGGTTTTTCACCTGTATGAATGCGTAAGTGAACATTTAAGCTATTTAACCGAGTAAAAGTCTTTTCGCAATATGAACATTTAAAAGGTTTTTCACCTGTATGATTGCATAAGTGGACTTTCAAGGAATTCGACCGAGCAAAACTCTTATCGCAATATGAACATTTAAAAGGTTTTTCGCCTGTATGAACGCGTAAGTGAACATTTAACTTACTCGACTGAGCAAAACACTTATCGCAATATGAACATTTATAAGGTTTTTCACCTGTATGCATGCGTAAGTGAACATTTAAATTACCCGACTCAGTAAAACTCTTATCGCAATATGAACATTTAAAAGGTTTTTCACCAGTATGTATGCGCAAGTGACGATTAATAGTAGATAAGTCAGGAAAACACTTATCACAATATGAACATTTAAAAGGTTTTTCACCTGTATGAATGCGCAAGTGAACCTTCAATTCATAAGGGGTATTTAAAATTTTACCACAATATGTACAAATACGATTATTAACTTTCTTCTGATGAACCATAGAGTCTGGTAGCACATGGCGTTCTAAGACGACACGCAACACTAACTTATCCTTTCCTTTGCCACCTGACGCTGTAGGATAATCAGGATCAGACACTTCTTCTTTTTTCAAAACGTCTTCTTTATTTATGTGATTGTCCCCAATGTCGATAAGAGATTCCTTTTTGACCTTCCCAGCCGACAGTACTTTATCTATCGTGGAATCCTCGCTCTTCATAGAAGAATTGGAGCAGCACACTAGCGTTTGTTGTTTAATGAAAACTTCACTCGACACTGCAGGACGAAAGGAATTCGAATCTACTTCGTTTGAAATTTCTGTTTTAATTAAGGGAGGATACTCGATGTCGATGGGAGGTTCATCTATGACCTGTCCCGTCGATAGTAGCTCATCTACTTTGGACGCGTTGATCTTACACCTCTCGATGTAAATCGAAAATCCCTTGTAGCGTGATTTACATTTGTCGCAGATATTCTTGTGGGATGTCACAATCGGATCCTGAAAGGAAGGATATCGGTTAACATTTAGTGGATAAGCGAAGTGGCACAGCAAAACCAAACACATTATTACAATTCCACAGCACAAATGTGTGGCCTATACTGCGCCCAAATACTCACTTCGGTGCTGATTATCTTCCAGAACCGCCACAAATTTTCGTCGATGGTTTGCACTAATGCTTCTTGGAGGCACCAGTCGCAAGCGGTCATCACTTCTTCCATATTACTCTTACTCGTCACTTGTACGGAAACTGATCGAGCACTTACAGCACTTACTACAAAAATTATTAGAAGTTAGAAGACAAAGAAATTACTGTCTGCTGCTCAACCTCAACGTCCAATGGGCAATGACATAAATGACATAATGGCATATGACATTATATACTATAGGTTTGTTCGCGGGTCCGATTCCGAACCAGTTCAGGGACTATTCGCATGCGCAGTATAAAATATAGATATTCATATTCATATTCATATTCATAAATATTCAGAATTGGTTCTAGCGGTCCTCAGATTTTGCTAGTTACTAAAAGTTCGGTTCTGCCGCAAATGAAACTCACTGCCCTATCACTTTTTCCTATTTATATGTCTGTTTTTAGTGATATCTACTTTGCTATGTCGGACCATTTGCCTACAAGTGATGAGGACTTTTGTTAGAGCTTCTTGAAGTTCCTAAAAGTAATGCATACTTTGAGGAAGTGGTGCAACAGTTAATGATGAACAATATATAGAACACTTTAGATGGTGAACTTGTCAAATGACTGAAGATTTGGCAAATCGATTTGCTAATTCTGAGTATTACAAATGGCAGGAGGGGGATTCCGTGAAGGTTACTCCACTAAAATATATTTCTGTTTTTTGTGGTTTGCAGCAAATAAAGCAGCAGCATTTAGAGATGTTGCTGATAGATTTAAAACAACAAAAAGCACTTTGTTTAAAATAATACTAAGAGTAACCTATTTTTTAAGTAATATGTCTCCAGTCGTTATAAGATGGCCGGATGATATGGAGAAAGAAGAAATTTAAAATCATTCTAGAAACAACAATTTTCCTGGGGTTATTGGGATAATCGATGGTACTCATATTAGGATAGACAAGCCTGTAGAGGATCCTGATTCTTATTTGAACCGAAAACATTTTTATTCAATTCAAGTCGGTGAATATAATTTTGGTTTGAATTAAACTATACGCTATTGGCCGTGTTTTTAAAGTGTTCGAACACCTGTTCGAGTACTCGAACAGGAAAATCGCATTTTAAAATGCAGTTCGAGCAAACAGTCGAGCGTTTTAAAATTAACAAAGTTGCTCGAACACCTGCTCGAACACAATTTTCATGCACCGGGTCGTGACACGGTGCATCGGTGTATGAAACGACAGAACAAGGAATAGATAGAAAATGGGACATCGAATTGAATGTTTTGTAATTTAAGCTAAAAATTATAGGTCAAAAGAAACTAAAATTATGGAAGTGACCAAATTAAGGAAATGTTTTCTTAAATAGTAAGTGTAAAACTGGAGTTCTTGAGTAAAAAATTCATATTAATCAAATCCAAATACATTAAGAGTAATTAAATAAGGATTTAACATTTTGTTTTGTATGGTTTAAAGATGTGTATGATGTATACAAATCGTTAGAAGTCAAAACATTGCAACTTGTACCTTAGACTTGCATAGGTACCGTTTTTAAATGTCACTGATCGAGCAAGTGCTCGAGTGTTGTGTTGACTGTTCGAGCACATTGTGTTCGAGCAGCTGGTACACTTTAAAAACACGGCCATTATGTTTCAGGCTCAAGTGGTGTGTGACCATAGACGAAGAATTCGGGACATTTTTGTGGGATTTCCTGGATCTGTGCATGACAGCCGAGTTTTGAGAACTTCTCCTTTGAATGAGACCTTACCTGAAAAATGTGGAGAATTATATATTTTGGGTGACAGTGGTTATCCATGTTTAAAAAATTTGTAGAAATTGAGAAATTATAATTATGTCTTATCGAAAAACAGATACATAATTGAACACTGTTTCGGCATTATGAAACAAAAATTTCGGCAACTTTACCATCTGAAATTGAAAGATATTAAATGTATTGTTCATTTTATAAGAGCATGTGCTGTTCTTCATAATATTTCATTAGACGTGGTTTTTCACGCAGGCGTAGTAGGAAAACCTCATCAAAATTACATTCTCCTAAACAGGAATGATCAACCAGACACGGATGACTGAGTTGGAGTAGCAGTTCGAGAGGAAGTGATGAATAACTTGCAATTTGTAATTTAATAAATAATTTGAAAAAAAATCTTGTGTTTAAGTCGTGGAATGAGAAAAAAATTGGTGGAAAATCAGTGCTATATTCTTAAAAAAATGTTCAAACAAAATAAAAAGGTATCTCTTTCAAAGTAATACATATTTAACAAATAAACTCAAATAAATGTTTCTATAAATAAAAAAAAAACGTATAAAATAATAACTATATCCAAAATTCAAAAATAATAATGTAAACAAATTAAATTCTAGAAAATACACCAAAATATATCACATTGTATAACTTTGGCTTTTAATAAGATAAGTTTCCAATAAAATATTGCGTTGCTCCAACAAATCATTTTTTCTTTTTTTTTCCAATAACTTTTTTTCTTCAATTTCCATTCTTTTATTATAATAGTCCTTTCGATCAGCTCGAATTTCTCTCAGAATGTTAGATTTAAGTCTCTTATTTTGACTTTTATCGATAATCTTCGTTACGGCCTCTGTTTTTTTCTTCACTTGTGGAGTTACAATAATTTCGGCATCCTGATAATTAAATTCTGTTTCCATATTAACATTTTCTGCTAGATCCGCGGGAGTATCGATTGCGTCTGATGTCAAAAGTAGTATTGGATGAATGTTCTTCTTTTTTCCTAGTATACTATGCATCTGATCAGCATACTCGAAGGTCTGTCTTCCTCTGCCAGTTGATTTTGAATTATCTATATACTTTTTATAGTTTCTTTCAAGAACTTTCCATCTGTTTTCGCAATTTGTCCCCGTTTTTGTTGTCTTGGTAATATATTGCATTTCTTTGGCAATTTCTTCAAACATCGTCGTTAAATTCTTAATTTTCAGCGTACCCACTTGTTCCCGGTATTTTTTATATAATTCTAAGAACAATAATGTATTTCCATGATTCCATGTGAGTCTTTTCTGTGGTTGATGTTGATGGGAAAACCAAAAACTCGGCCACAACTGAAATTTTTTATTGTTGGTTAAACAAATATATATGAAATAAAAAGTAATAAATTATTTACCTTCTCCAGCTTCACTCATTTCTAGCTCAGTTTAACAACAACGTCAACAACTTCTTTTTGGTAAGTAAATAGAAAATGCAAAACAAGGTTATGTTATTATATCGTTCGTATCGTTCCAGGTAAAATAAGAATTAGGTTTGTTCATAACTGGTTCAGAACTAGACAGGCACTCTGCGAAAGTTCGTAACTGGTTCTGAATTAGTTCAGAATCAGTTCGGAATCGGACCCGCGAACAAACCTTATAGACATATATGACCATAGAGATAAAAGAGAAAGGAGGTAACAAATGTGCTTGGAACAAATAGATCAAACCACAGGCCACAGTGGCTTCTGCATATGGCCGACTTCCTGTAAGAAATCTTTCTCTCCAATGGCGTAGCATTACATTAACTAAAATTATGAAATAATAATTTGTATGAAGCAGTTTTATTTTCCATAAAATGTCACAAAATGCTAAGATATGAAAAAATACGAGAGTTGCTCAATACGAATTAAGTAAAGAATGTTTTATTTTTAAATTTCTTGATTAATTTAACGCATATTCATACTAATAGTTCATAACAAAATTACCTACATCAGTTTTTAAAACCTTACGCTGTTGTTCATTCTTTGGAAAACGGAAACAAACAAAAAAAATAATCGATTTTGGGATTAATCAGTTAATAGAAGAAAATTACCAAGAAAGAAATGTGCTCCAGGTATACCAGGAAGACAAAGAACGAGCAGGAAACCAGCAAGGAGCGGAAGAGCTGATTCAGTTATGTAGTGGGTATACTGTATTAAAAATATGTTTGTATTTATTATTAATTGATAAACTTTAGTTCCCAATGGTAAACTGTAGCTTCCCCTATAGATCCGCCACTGCACAATTCAACAAAGACAATCGCAAGGACGCGTTCGACAAGTGGCTTCTCAATATGGCCGCTTCCGTCTACAAAATTTATTACCCCCCTCTCCCTATTTGTTACCTCCTCTCTCTTTTATCTCTATGTATATGACTATCTCTGATGACTATATACCGCGTTTGGAAATAATAGGAGTGACTGACAGTTCGATTTTGATGTTTCGTGGGGACTTATATGGATTCCATAGGCGTGCGTAGAAATAAAGTCGTGACTAAAGGAATTTGTAAAAAAAATTACTAAAACATTTTTCCAAATAGAAGATACAAATACAAATCAATAAGAATAATACATATTCATGTTTTGTCAAGGTTTCCACGCCACCATGAGGCAAGAATGGTTAACGGTTAGGATTGCTCAATCAGCTGAAAACGTCTGCCATGTACGCGCGGAAGCTCCGCCCATTTGTGACGTCAGCCGTAGCCCTCTGCTCTTAACGTAAAATGTATTCTGGAAGTGTTTCACAAGGTTTATGTGGTTAATTATATAGCATATAGGGTTTTCGGATGAATAAACTAAAAAATAAGTATTTTTCTTTATATTTATTAAAAAAAATAAACATTGAACGTCTACAAATTTGAATAAAACAGCATAAAAAGAGTGCAAAAAAGCATAAAAATTACATTACCACATTTTTAATTACAATACGAATCGTTTACAAACTTTTCTTATTCTATTACAGTATTTATAGGAATTAAGTAAGTAGTGAGTTTTACAGACACGAAGTGGTATTTGGGAGAAGGGTTTTATTTGTATATAAATATAAAAAGCCGTTTTCCGCTATCACAAATTTCAGTTTTAAAGGTATGCAGTTTAAATTCAATAACCACTTACTTATCCAACTTAAGAATTCGACATTTACACACTGTAAAAATATATCGGAAACTTGGTTTTTCTTATTCTTATTACACTTTAAGCGATGCTTTTTCAATTAGTTTCATAATTTTATATACATTTTATACACTATATAATAAATTTTTCTTTTCAATGTTTTTATGTAAATTTTAGAAAAACAATTCTATAGCCCATATGTCACCCAGAAATAGCTTAGCTTTAAATTCCTTTAAATTTTTTTAGTGTCTGTAAAGTAGTTACAAATATTACACGAAACAAACACACAAACTTTACCTTTATATAATATTAGTATAGGTGATATGTGATAGGTATGAAATTCTAGCATCATCATCTTTTGCAGGTTTTCTTTTTAAAAATTTTTCATAATTTGCTTTAAGATTTCTAAAATTCATTCGAATTATAGTTTATTTATATTACTTATAAAACACAAAACTATTTTACCTACCTCAGAAAAACTGGCTATGGGTAATGTATATCACTTAATACAAATAGAAAAAAACGAGTTCCTTAAATTTAAAATCACGTTTTCTATAAAATAGACGAAAAATAAACGCACAAGCACAAAGCGCAACCGAATAGTAAACACAAGTGAACAATCAAATGACATGACAATCAAACAATCTGTATCCGTGAATCCGCGAGGTCTGCGGGTGACGTCACCACTATCAGCTGACGTACGTCTTATTAGATTGAGCAATCCTTTACCGTTAACTATTCTTGACCATGAGGTACTTGACCAGCGCGTTACCTTTTTGGTTGATTATTAATATTAATATTGACTTACAGCACCTACGTTCATGGAGCGAACCTTGACGAAAGGATTGGTGCATTGTTGCCGTTGTAAGCAATCTTTAGCAATATACTTCTATGGTGTATTTCCGGTTGCCGCCATCACCAACAATACTCTTTTCGTGGCTTGCTTAAAAGCACACGTTGAACCATTATAGTTTTTCTTTACTTTTATTAAAGTGTAAAGCTGAGTTAACCGACTGGAAAATGCATTTCAAAACATGATTTTTAAATGTTTCGAATCAACTTTATGATTCAAGAAAACCAAAGGTTGGTGTTTGACAACGCCGCATGGCTTGTGCGATAAATTCACGATCTGTATGTGCGGCATATGCATTTATGCGTTTGCTCCACACGAAACGCTCTACAGTTTCTTCAAAAAAGGGATTCATCGCCAAATGTCATTACTCCTATTATTTCCAAACGCGGTATAGATCACTACATAGATCATATAAAGATGGACCGGCCATCTGCCGTTAACGATACATATCAAAATGCGGAAGACATTAGAAAGAGAAGTACGAGAAAGAGATGGAGCTAGGCACTTGCGGCGAGTTTTAGAACGGACGAGGGCTTGGAATGTCTTCTGCAACGAGTACTTTACAACATTTTCTATGTTCCGGCTTCCATTTCATTTTTATTTATGTTTAAATAATTTAAAATTTCTTATCTGGGGATTTTTTTATCGTGGCATTTAAGTTGGTATTACTGCTATTTCCTAGACATGTGTCAATTTTCAAATTTTCAAATTAAATTTAATGAATTTAAATAAAATCGAAATCATGTCTCAAGATTTCGAATCGTATCAAGTACATGAAGGTGTCTCTTTAACTCCACCGGAACTACAAGAAGTGGCTTCAAATGCAGTAAGGAATTTGCTACCAATGCTACCTGATAAGTCTAGAGACACATATGAAAAAGTTTACACTAACTTAGATTCATATAAATTTTACATACCCCCGCCGAGGGTCTTATTGTACGAAAACGAGGAACCGTGAGGTTTTATGATACACCTTTCAAAATACAGAAACGAATAGCTTATACTTAGTCAACACTTGCATACTATTATCCCTATTCCATCCACGCGGCGGACATATTTATTTTTAATATTTTTAATTTTGTTTTGACAGACATCAGACAGCATTAGGGAATATCTTGTGACCAACCCAACAAAACAATTACTAAAAACAATGCTTTAATAGACCTCATTAAAGCACTGTTTTCGGCCATTTTAATGCTATAATAGCTGTCATTTTAGTGCCGGAACAGAAAGGCAATTTATTTCCTTTCAGAATTATTTTTGAAACGGAATTAAACGGCTGTGTTATTAAGATATCTAGCGAGAAAATAATGAAACCATAGTGTAATAAATTTGCACAGAAAAACAAAAAAAATTCTAGGATAAATTTTTATTTCACAATTTTTAATTTTTACAAAATGCCTCAAAAAATAATAAATACATAAAATTAACAAAAGAAATACTCTTAAACCGATTGGTGCCTAAACATGATTGTTTTCGTTAGTTAGCTGGCAAAACGTTTCTTATCTCCCTTAAATTATTTTGGCAACCGTAAAATAAAAATAAAAAATATATTGCAGTGGCAATCGCATCTTCTGGAATTGCGGCAACACTTTTGGTTGGTGGTCGAATAGCGCATTCAACGCTGAAATTGCCGTTAAACATACAAATCGTTGAGACACCAACATGTAATATCAAAAAAAATTCTGGAATGGGGTAAAGTGTTACAATCATGTGAGTTAATTATATGGGACGAATGTACTATGGCACACAAAAAAGCATTGGAAGCTCTTAATCGTACATTAAAATATTTGAGACGAAATGAAGAGCTCTTCGGTGGCGCATTGATTTTATTGTCGGGTGATTTTCGACAAACTCTACCAGTTATATCACGTTCAACGCCCGCAGATCAACTTAATTCACGTCTCAGAACATCAGTTTTATGGCGACAGGTAGAGAAATTGACTTTGAAAACTATGCATGTGGAACTACAAGGTGATGCATCAGCTGGATGTTTTGCAAAACAGTTGTTGGATATTGGGAATGGAAAAATGGTAATGGATAAATTCACACAATGTATCACATTGCCAACAATTTTTTTTTAAAATAACAGCTACCAAAGAAGAATTAATTAATAAAGTTTTCCCAAATATCGTACGGAATTATAAAAATCATCAATGGCTAAGTGAACGTGCTATTTTGGCAGCCAAAAACAACGACGTAAATGCCATCAATTTAAGTATTCAAACAGAAATACCAGGTGAAATAAGAACGTATAAGTCCATAGACACTTTAATGAATCAAGAAGAAGTTGTCACTTAGCCAACTGAATTCTTCAATTCACTTGATTTGCCAGGCATGCCGCCACACGTTTTGAAGTTAAAAATTGGTGTGATTATAATTTTGTTGAGAAATATCAATCCACTAAAACTTTGTAACGGTACCAGGCTTTCAGTGAGAAATATGATGGATAATATTATCGAAGCTACTATTTTAAATGGGAAATTTAAAGGAGAAAATGTATTGCTGCCACGGATCCCAATGATTCCGACAGATACGCCATTTGAGTTTAAACGTTTGCAGTTTCCGGTGCGCCTCGCGTTTGCAATGACGATTAACAAAGCACAGGGACAATTGCTGCAAGTTTGTGGATTAAATTTGGGAAATCCACGTTTCTCACATGGACAGCTGTATGTGGCATGTTCAAGGAAAAACAAAAGATATTGTCTAAGAAAAGCCTAAGAGAAAAACCATTAAAACATACAAGAATTGTGGTTGTTTAGGTGTCGAAGAGAAAATTTAACTTTTACATTTCAAAACTACATATTTGCAGTAATACTTACAGATATTTGAGTTAAGGCCTCAGATGACATTGAAAATATAGTGGGTATAGCTTCTGGCAGGAGTCGTCTTTTGTTTGATATTTGGTACTTGGTAAAACCATTTTTCTTCAAAATGTACTGAACATATTCGAATAAAACTCGATGGCCTCCACCCTTCTCTGTCCATAGATTACATCCATAACTTTTGCCTTTCCTGATTAACAAGAAATCTGAAATTATATGCTACAATGTTAGATACTTTTTTAATAAAACAGATACATTACATTCTATATAAAACGTCATTTAAAAAAATTACATACCGCCGCCTCTGGTTCCACCTTGAAAAACGCATGATTGCGATACGCGCGTTTAGTGTGACGTCACACATTGGGATAGGTTAGTGATGTGAATCAAAACAAATCGCTCTTATGGGAAATTAACACGGGAGACACTTTCAAACGTAAATATCTTACCGGAACTAAATTTCTTAAGTACCATTTTTGTAAATGTTATTGTCTAGAGCATAAAGATTTGTGTGACTGGAAAAAATCGTCGTTATATTTGTTAATAAGAACGTACCGTGAAGTGTAAATACCTGTGCTGTGCAGGTCAAATTCAATTTAGCCGCCAATGTCTCACATTTTTGACAACGTCAATGTAGCAACCAATCAGAACTGCTAAAAGAGCGTCGTCTGTCACTATCCTGGTCTGTCGCCTGTCCTCTGTCGATTTTGTTTTGATTTTCGTGTGTTCTTGTGTGTTATTTTCATTAGTTTCTAGTTTAGTTATTCACTTGCAACTTGCAATTCATTTATCAAATAGTCTTTTTCAAGACAATCAAGACTCTTGGAACGTGTGCGTTTTACGTGGAGGTATGTTCTTGGACGCTTCATCAATTAACAATTATGAAATTATCATAGATTATAGAGTATAATGATAATGTAATCATGTATTATTTTAGTTCTCTTGCAGCCTCTTTTTTCTTTTACGTGATGACGGGCTGTTGGGTACCTGGGTGTTCCCACAACAATGTGAGAGAGCAATGTAAATTTATTCGATTGCCGAAGGAACGAGAAGGAAGTGGATGAATAACATTCGGCATTCGGTTTGTATTGTTAAATTAGTATGCAACATTCAAATAAATGGTAAAGATTTTTCTTATGGAACCCTTTTTAAAGAAAAATAAAAATTATATATAGGAAAAGGGCCGTTTGGAGGTACTGGGAAAAATAGTTTGTAGGTTAGGAGACGCTTATTTTTTGAGAAAAAAAATAAAATGTTGGAAAAAACACCGAAATTGCCTATTTTCAGAGAGGAATTTCTCAGTGATTTCGTTAGTAATTTTTACTGACTTTAAGGCCTACATGTACTTCGATGCTTGAACTAAACAATGACATTAACTTCGCGCCGAAATAATACCGGAAAATATGCAAAATTTCGATTAGAAATGGAGCCGTTTTCGCACCTCCGCCATATTGAAATACTGTTGACAGACACGCCGAGAGCACTTTTGGCAGTGGCTAACCGGCCGACATGACGGTCGGTGGACGGGGAGACAGAAAGAAGAGAGAGAGAGAGAGAGAGACAGAGACAGAAAGAAGAGACAGAGAGAGAGAGAGAGAGGGAGAGAGAGAGAGCCCAGAAACGTACCTCCCAGACTGAGTCGTAAGCCCTGAAACATATAAATGCTTTATTACCATACAAGCCAAACCATACCAACCTAACCTCCCTGACTGAGTCGTACGCCCAGAAACGTACCTCCCAGACTGAGTCGTAAGCCCTGAAACATACAAATGCTTTATTACCGTACAAGCCAAACCATACCAACCTAACCTCCCTGACTGAGTCGTATGCCCAGAAACGTACCTCCCAGACTGAGTCGTAAGCCCAGAAACGTACAAATGCTTTATTACCGTACAAGCCAAACCATACCAACCTAACCTCCCTGACTGAGTCGTATGCCCAGAAACGTACCTCCCTGACTGAGTCGTAAGCCCAGAAACGTAGCTCTCTCACCGAGTCGTACGCCCAGAAACGTACCTCCCTGACTGAGTCGTATGCCCAGAAACGTACCTCCCAGACTGAGTCGTAAGACCAGAAACGTACAAATGCTTTATTACCGTACAAGCCAAACCATACCAACCTAACCTCCCTGACTGAGTCGTATGCCCAGAAACGTACCTCCCTGACTGAGTCGTAAGCCCAGAAACGTAGCTCTCTCACTGAGTCGTACGCCCAGAAACGTACCTCCCTGACTGAGTCGTATGCCCAGAAACGTACCTCCCAGACTGAGTCGTAAGCCCAGAAACGTACAAATGCTTTATTACCGTACAAGCCAAACCATACCAACCTAACCTCCCTGACTGAGTCGTATGCCCAGAAACGTACCTCCCTGACTGAGTCGTAAGCCCAGAAACGTAGCTCTCTCACCGAGTCGTACGCCCAGAAACGTACCTCCCTGACTGAGTCGTATGCCCAGAAACGTACCTCCCAGACTGAGTCGTAAGCCCAGAAACGTACAAATGCTTTATTACCGTACAAGCCAAACCATACCAACCTAACCTCCCTGACTGAGTCGTATGCCCAGAAACGTACCTCCCTGACTGAGTCGTAAGCCCAGAAACGTAGCTCTCTCACTGAGTCGTATGCCCAGAAACGTACCTCCCTGACTGAGTCGTAAGCCCAGAAACGTAGCTCTCTCACTGAGTCGTACGCCCAGAAACGTACCTCACTGTCTGAGTCGTATGCCCAGAAACGTACCTCCCTGAGTGAGTCGTAAGCCCAGAAACGTAGCTCTCTCAGAGTCGTACGCCCAGAAACGTACCTCCCAGACTGAGTCGTAAGCCCTGAAACGTACAAATGCTTTATTACCGTACAAGCCAAACCATACCAACCTAACCTCCCTGACTGAGTCATACTTAGTCCCTGCCATGATCTGAATTAATGGAATATTAGGAACGTGTAAAGTTATAAATAACAGTATACTTACATATGTGAGAAAAAAAGTATGCCTTAAAGGAACGCTTCAATATTCTTGCACGACCTATCTCAGGTTAGCAAGAAATGAGAATGGAAATGGAGGGAAAAATGAAGAATGACATCGATGTTTATTGACATCGAAACGCAGCATAGCACAGAGGGAGTACGGAACAATTTCAAACTACATAGTTGAAACTAAATGCAATTAATCCTTTACATGAAAATTGCTCTATATTGGTAGTGACGAAAGATCACATGATATCATGTGAGAGTATGAAACACTTGTAATAAGCCGTAAAATTGCTAATTATAAAGTTAGTAATGGAAGTATGAGTGGTTGTCTACGAGCAACCTGTTTATATTATTGGATATTCTTTGTAAGAAACGCTCGTATTGTATTATAGTAGTTAGAGGAATGATACCAACACTATTTGAAATGTGATAAAGGTGGAAACATGCCAATTTAATCGGAAAATAGTTTATTTAAAGAACCGACTTGTTGGTCGCATAGCCACGATAGTAAATTCAACGTTCCATGACAATTGTCAAATGTCCTTGTTACATATCAGGTGTTCTGTGCATAATGTTTTCAAATTCCGGTGTTAATCCCGAAAATTCGCATTTATCATAATTTCCAAGGAGTTTGAACGTGAATAAGAGTGACAAATAGGTAAAGAGAACCACAAAGCCGTGATATGGAATGAATTTCATGTGCGCCCCTTCGTCTAGAGAAAACAACGAAGCCGAACACTGAGTCGATCGTTGAAGTAACCTAAAAAGTGAAATTATTTTTTTGCAAAGAAACCAGAAGGAATTAAAAAAAAAGAAGTGGACCATCATGTTCAACAGTATTTTATGGACGAACGGTGATTTTTTGGTGAGTTTTTAATTTTTGACGAAGTAGCCTCTTATGGAAAATCGCATTTTGAAAGTGCCATAACTTTTGAACGGATCGTCTCCTAACTATAAGACTGATGTCTTTGAAACACGTTTTTGAAATACTTTCGATTGATATATGTCTCTTTTAAATATTTGCGGTTCCATAAGGAAAAGGCCAGCCATGTAATATGTTTGTAAATGTATTTTTATTGCAGAAGGAAAGGAAGCGCAAAACAAGTTGTCTATGTTTGTAGTTGCCATGGTATTTATAAATGGTGACAAGGAGAATACACCAACACCAGAGAATATGCCAACACTTCGGCTTCAAACATATCCTCCTCCTCACTATTGTTCTCCAGAGAAGAGTGAAACGAAAAAGAATCTTTCCTACTCCAACAAAATTGTCGTACGTCGCTGATACCATTATCATAATTATGTAATTATGCTATTGTCTTGTATGTATAGGTTGGATGTGGATGAAAATCTCGCAGAGCGTCCTAGCACATCCTAGTGTGCAAGTGCATCGTTCATACCTTCAAGAATCGATGAACCATCTACAGCCACAGTAGTGCTACCATTAATTTCTGTGGGATAACTGCAAGCCAAAAATTATTTTCTGAAGAAGGATATTGACGAATCACAGTCCAAAGCAACCAGATCGTTCTCATTCGTATGTGACTGATGCTGAAGAAGAAATGTGAAGTATGGAAAAATCAGTAAAATGATACAATTGTGTTTTTAATAAAAATGGTATAAATTGGATAACATAAAATTTCTGTAATACATCCATGTTTGTATGCCAATTGTTGTCTTTGTCAATAAATATTTGGGTATCTTTCAGTGCCCATAAAAATAAAAAGCATTTTTACGATTCCTTAACATTAATTGTCCTTTAATTTGATGATAAAAATGGGTGGTATTGATTATTGGAATCCTGGGGGCTGGGCAGAGGACAGACGACAGACCAGGGCCGCTATTCTGGAACGTTCGACTAACTTCCATGAACAAATTTCATTCGTGTGAGAAATTGTTTGTGTGCGACTCCACATTTTGGAATCTCGAACGTTCGAGTCCGTAAACGAACAAATGAAGCAGTCAAATAATCAATATCTCACACAAATAAAATTTCTCACACGAATGAACTTTGTTCGTGGGAGTTAGTCGAACGTTCAAGAAATCTGTGGTTCAAGAATACCGGCCCAGGGATAGGGACAGACGACTCAGACGAGACGATGGTCACAGAACACGATGCTCTTGCTCTTTTAGCAGTTCTGATTGGTTGTTACATTGACGTCAAAAATGTCAGGCATTGGCGGCTAAATTGAATTTGACCTTCACAACACAGGTATTTACACTTCACGGTACGTTCTTATTAACAAATATTACGACGATTTTTTCCAGTCACAAAAATCTTTATGCTCTAGACAATAACATTTACAAAAATGGTACTTAAGAAATTTAGTTCCGGTAAGATATTAACGTTTGAAAGTGTCTCCCGTGTTAATTTCCCATAAGAGCGATTTGTTTTGATTCACATCACTAACCTATCCCAATGTGTGACGTCAGCACTAAACGCGCGTATTGCAGATTGCATACAACTAACCTGCAAGGTTACCTCGTTACCTTATTCTTCGTTCTACTGTCTACAGGTTCTACAGCTTCTACAGACAGAACGACGTGAACGGAAGTGAGAAAAATATAGAAGGAGTAAGTTTTCACAGTTAAGAATAGTCAACAGGGGGGGGCGAACCATAGTTGACTATTCTTAACTGTGAAAACTTACTCCTTCTATATTTTTCTCACTTCCGTTCACGTCGTTCTGTCTGTAGAAGCTGTAGAACCTGTAGAACGAAGAATAAGGTAACGAGGTAACCTGTTTGCGTTTTTCTATTAGTTTTTGTAATTTGTAAAGTGCTTGATCAGTTTCTGTAGATCAAGTACCATGAGCAATACGGAAGAGGTGGTGTATACTTGCGATTGGTGCCTGCAAGAAGCACGAGTACAAACCATTGACCAGAAGTTGTGGCGCTTCTGGAAAATAATTAGCACCGAAGTGAGTATGGGGCGCAGTTTACATCACATGATTGACTTGTGGAATGTAATAATGTATGTGGTTTTGCTGTGCCACTTCACTTATCCACGATACATAGTTGATATCCTTTCTTTCAGGATCGGGTGGTAACATCCCATAAGAATATCTGCGACAAATGTAATTCACGGTACGAGGGATTTTCAATTTACATCGAGAGGTGTAAGATCAACACATCCAAAATAGATGAGCTACTATCAACGAGACAGGTCAAAGAAGAACCTTCCATCGACATCGAGTATCCTCCCTTAATTAAAAAAGAAATTTTAAACGAAGTAGATTCTAATTCCTGTTCCCCCGCAGTGTCGAGTGGAGTTTTCATTGAACGTCAAATGCTAGCAGGCTGCTCAAATTTTCCTACAATGAACAACGACTCCACATCAGAGAGAGTACTGTTAGCTGAAAAGGCCAAAAACCAACCTTCTATCGACATTGAGCATCATTTGAAAAATGAAGAAGACTTTTGGAAAGAAGCAGCATCCTGTTCTGATCCTCTTACAGCATCGGGTAGCAAAGGAAAGGGTGGGCTAGTTTTACCAGTCGTCTCACACAGCCAAGTGCTACCAGATTCGACGGTTTGCCAGAAGAAAGTTAATAATCTTATATGTACATATTGCGGTAAAACTTTTAATTCCCCTATTAAATTGAAGATTCACTTGTGCAGTCATACAGGTGACAAACCTTTTTACTATTTTGAGCAATTTAAATAGTCACTTACGCATACATACAGGGGACAAACCTTTCACATGTTCACATTGCAATAAGAGTTTTACTTTTTTAAGCTATTTAAATCGTCACTTACGCATACATACAGGTGACAAACCGTACAAATGTTCACATTGCAGTAAGAGTTTTACTCGATTGAGTTCTTTAAATGATCACTTACACATACATACAGGTGACAAACCTTTCACATGTTTACAATGCAATAAAAGTTTTGCTTTTTCGAGGTCTTTAAATCGTCACTTAAGCATACATACAGCTGAGAAACATTTCAAATGTTCACATTGCAGTAAGGGTTTTACTCGGTTGAGTCCTTTAAAAGTTCACTTATGTATACATACAGGTGACAAACCTTTCAAATGTTCACATTGCAGTAAGGGTTTTACTTGGTTGAGTCATTTAAAAGTTCACTTTCGGATACATACAGGTGACAAACCATTCAAATGTTCACATTGCAATAAGAGCTTTGCTCAGTCTAATAATTTAAAGTATCATTTACGCGTTCACACAAATGACAAATAAATGTTCACTTTTATATACAATAAAACTAAATCGCATGGGTGCCAACTTTGCGCTGCCTTCATTAAATTAACATGGAGGAAAATTTCGACAATTGGTAAATAAATTAATATTCTTTTTCTTTAGACTATATACATGTATTTATGTAATGAATTTGTATGAATTCGTGTAATTTACAAAGACGAATGGTATCTAATAAATCTTATGTAGTAAGTAAATGCGCAGTACATTTAAAATAAGTTCTGAAGATATAATCGTGCTGTACAGATTTAGTTATTTTTAAATGACCAAGTTACTAATATAACCTGAATTGCAAACTTTATACTTCGAATATATATCCCAGGTATCCTGCAATAACGGTTTTAAAATTCGCTTGGGCTTCTGCAGTAGTTATAGTGGAATTATATTTTCGTTTTAGAGTAAGTAATTTATAGTAACATCACAACATTGGTGTAACGAAGTCTGTATGTTCATTGCGTAAGTAGGGGAAACAACAATTTTCGATACTTTGAATCTACAATGTTTACAATTTTTTACATATCGTATCATTAATAAATCATGTATATTAATGGTTTATCTCTATTAACAATTTAGTAAGTTCCCTCATTTTTCTTGAGCGTACATTAATAAGAGGTTTCTCACCATCTGTTTTTAAAACCAGTTCCAAATTAACAAATCTTTGATTGATTTTCAGTATGTTTTGTGGTGATTGTGTGATTTTTCACTGAATTGCTATGGCCTACCGTTCTTCATTCTGAAAGTAATACCTCCAAAAAATGTTGTTTAATTCGCCAAACAAAACTAATTTAATAACAACATGATTGATTTAGCTAAAATGTGTGCTGATTAAATCACAATAAATTAAATTTTCTAACTGAAAGATTCATTTATTAATTCTGTTAATGGCTCTTTTTGCTGCCAGGGCCATTTGGACTGGACCTACAGTTTAACGTGGGCTCCGAACCACGATCCTCGAGCACGGTTGTACCCCCTTAAGCTCTCTCATCCCAGTTGATCCACTCCGTGCTCTACCGACTTGGGGTGTGTGTATCCTAGTCCCGCCCTCCTACAGGATATTCAATCCTATCCGACGTGAGTAGGAACAGGATTTTGGATCCATTTTACACACTTTCCGCAACCATAACACCCATAGTTTACGTGGGGCTCGAACCCACGACGACAGTGACTGCTCGACTCAAAGCTACCGCCTTAAGCCACACAGTCCTCATCCT
This sequence comes from Cryptocephalus moraei, assembly GCA_946251905.1. Classification (NCBI taxonomy): domain Eukaryota; kingdom Metazoa; phylum Arthropoda; class Insecta; order Coleoptera; family Chrysomelidae; genus Cryptocephalus; species Cryptocephalus moraei. The sequence continues at coordinate 21,785,236 of OX276459.1, forward strand.
AAAGATTCTCTTAAATAATGACGTTAACAACCAGGAGTGTGTAACGTACATATGAAAAACGGTAACCTGGTTCCGTAGGGCCCACGTTCACTTGTCACTTAAGCACTTAGAGAAATTACGATGAAGGGGCGTTGAGGGGGGTTTAGTGGGTGCTTAGTGTGGCTGCATATCCTGATTGTGATCTGTGGTTGGTTGGAATATTTTCGTCATTTGTGCCTGGTCATTTCGTCGTCCATGTTAGTGCTTGGGCAAGTATTGTTTTACTTTAATAAATTTGCAATGCCAAATTTTACTCAAATCATTCGCAATTAAATTCTCCAATTCTGGTTACGTCTTAATGTTTATGGAATTCAGAAACTGGTATACAGCATATGAAGTTTTTTCTACATTCCTAATATTAGGTGCGGTGGTGGTTTAAGGTTTATTCAAGTACACTGAGTTTGAGTTACAATTCACAAAGCAGTTGCGTTAGGTCGGTTCGGATGCGAACGAACGAGTGCGTCGGATATCGCCCCAATCGCTCGCTCTCCCTACAGTCCCTACCCGGGTTCCCTCCTGGGAGCAGTACCGGTGCAGGGGTTGGGACGGTCCATAACACTCGGCCATCCTGACTGCCATTCGTCCCCGAATGAGTCCCCTGCAAACGAGAAGGAATTAGAAGCACATAATGCACAAATGTTTCCAGGAACATTGCAGATTAAAAAAAATCTCTCTCCTTCACTATTCCCGGACCGCATTCTTGTACTTTCATTGCCTTATACTGGCTCTCCCACTTTTCTTGTTTTAACTGAACCTATGTATCTGTGCTCTAACAACTGAGCCTACCACTATTTGTGCTCTAACAACTGAGCTTACTATCGTTTGTGCTCTAACAACTGAGCTTACCACTATTCATGCTCTAACAACTGAGCCTACCACTATTTGTGCTCTAACCACTGAGCTTACTATCGTTTGTGTTCTAACAACTGAGCCTACCACTATTCCTGCTCTAACCACTGAGCTTACTATCGTTTGTGCTCTAACAACTGAGCCTACCACTATTCATGCTCTAATCAGTGAGCTTACCACTGTCGTACCTGCTACATGACTACATGGAACCATGGAACGGTTTCATGTGTTCTACGTTGACGACTGCTTCGTAGGGAATCTGCGACCGTGTGGTGTGCACGTCTTCCTTGACCCGGTAGGAGTTGTTGCCCAATGCTGCCACTACTGTAAAAGGTCCCCTTTATTTAGGTAGCAGTTTCTTGCTCTCCTGATTAGCTGGATGACTGTTGATCCTAGTAAGAACCAGGTCACCCACAGCGAACGCGCTAGCCTTACACAGTTTCTTGTTGAAATAGTGATCCTGTTTTACTCGATTCTGTTCCAGGCGTTGATAAGCTTCGTCACGAATCCGAGTAACGTCTACCAGCTCGGGTTGCTCGTCTTCGAGCAGTAAATCTGTATTGGCGCGTAATCTGGCACCAAACAGAAGCTCAGCTGGAGTCTGCTTCGTGGTTGAGTGCACAGTACTATTTAGGCCTTGCTGAATTCGTGTCAGTTCTTCATCCCAGGTTTTCGAGGATTTGTTAAAGTTGCAAGAGTTGTAGTCATCTCGATTTGATAAAAAGCTTGTGATGTTCCATAGTATTATGCTGCCAATGTGATCACCCATGTCCTAACCACAACCACTCGCAGGCCTTTGACCATGCGTCACTATCCGTTTTCCAATCAATCCACTCATGCATGTAGATACTTGAGCATTGCATTAAAAATATTGCTGTACAAAAATTACTGAGCAGACTTAGAGCAATTAGAAGGGAATTCGTTAGAATATAAATTAGCAGGAGGGCTAGCTATTTGTGTCTATGGAGCCCATATTGACTCCAAAGGCACATTCAAAAGCCAAACCATCAACTACAAATACCTTTCTCAGAAGTAGGATTGAAAAGTGGAGATTCTTCGTCTTCCATGCGTTCGTCATTTTTCACTGTATTTAAGTTGCTTGTATATTTCTCGTTATTGTAGATCGGGACCGAGGTAGTAACCGGAATTTGGGACGTAATCTTCTTATTTTGTTCTCTAAAAGCTCGTTCTTTAAAGGGGTTCTCCACAGTGGACATTTCGGGGCGTTTCTTCATGGCTCCGGCGAATTCGGTCGACCGTGAACTTCTCTCATTGCTTCTCGGCCTTAATGCCGGAAATTGTGTCGTGTGTCGTTGGAATGGGGTCTCTTGTCTGAGTTCTCTTGGGATCAGCGTTTTCCCGCACTGAAACCGTGTCGTGAAGTCGTCAAACTTGACACAGCACAGAATGAAATAAAGGTAAGGTAGTTACAAGCAGAGTTGCGAGATTTATACGGAAGTAGTGAATGCGCAGTGATTGACAAGTGACGGTCGCCTTCGACTGTTTAGATCGCGGTAGAAACGATTGGTAGTTACCATCACCACGGAGCAGGCAACCGACAATACAAAAACAATTGTAACACGAGTTGCTACTAAACTATACTTCCAAAAATGCAAAAATAAGAAAATAGCGAAAAAAGGAAAAAAAGGCAGGCATTCAGGTATTTGCCTGAACATCCACCTTCTAGTTATAACCTAGTCTAGGGACTAGATCAGTTGAAATCCCATTAGCTAACGACTAGAATCGTGACTGGGTCACCCCAGTCTATCAGTTAATACCTTACAAAGTAGCTAATTTGCTTTATCCGATCGGAAAAATTGAAATGATCGTCTGGTAAGGTTTTGAACAACCTTCAAAATGAGCTGCGCCAAAAGTTATTCGACGCATTTGTTGCTTAATATGCCTTAAAGTTGAGTTTTGGAACAAATTCGAGCAGTCAAACTTGGATTTTCAACTACAGAGAGGACGAATTCGTGCTGATACTACGATAGACAAGAATTTCCGATTGATGGCCTCATAGTCGTGTAACGAGCTTAGTGCGGTTACTTGTGAGATTTGGCTGTATGGTAGGTGGTCTACCCTCAGCTCTCGAAAATCGGCTTCGTTACAGTCGTGATCATCGCCTGATATTAAGTTTATTGTACATAATTAAGGAGGACATTAAATTAATTCGTCGTTATTCAGCTCGGATGGATCGCCGAGCTACAAACCGCCGCCGCTACGTTCCACCGACATCCTCATCTTCTCGAGGAGTTCCCGCCTCGCTTCCTCCCTCTGCGCGATCGTCGAGTGCGCCGCTCGGTCGCCGGACTTGATCGCAGACATCATCTAAGGGAATTTATTATTCTTATTCAAAAATCCGATCTTTGAGAATCGCAAATACTTCGTAATTTCGAGAAATATCCGGTGAAGGTTCGTCTTATCGGGCATAGCCAATTTTAAAGATTTTTTTTGTGAAAGGGGACACTATCAGTATATTGGAACAAGTAATATTAACTTTGGGGAATCGGTAGTTTTTGTAAAAAAAAAACAAAATGTTGCTAAGATTCGTCACCCTTGATGTTCATTTTTTCAGCGTTCCAGTAAGTTATTCTAATGAATTTGGCGATAATAATAATCTTTGACCGTCCAATTACATGCTAACATTCAAATTTCACGTTTCTCAACAAGTTTCCGAGGGGTGGGGAGAGGGGATAGGGCCGGGGTCAATGAAATGAATCCGAATCCTGTCACACTATCCTGTATTATATAAACGTCGGAGATCATATCCACTTGGGTCATCATTTATAACGTATAATTGGATTAAGTACCACTTTATATGTAAATAACCCCGTTATAAACACAATCACTCGGCTTTCACGAAAACAAAAAATCAAAGATTTCCAGCCTAAATGGTAACTGACGAAAATCTAATATTACTGTTGTTTTTCTAAAATATTATGTGGAAAATACTTCTAAACCATCACAAAATAGAGCAGGAGAGGATATATAATTAATAAGCAATTAGTGGATTACAGAGTTACAGAGGTATTATTAGGAGTTATTACGAATTTACAGAGTTATTGCACAATATTATATAAACGTCGGAGATCCTATCCGATATATAATTATATGGTTGTGGAGCGATCCTTGATAACATATAATTATCACGCACCACCTTACTATCCCGTTATATATAATCGCTCGGCTCTCTTGAAACCATTATATATCAGTTACCTCTCAACCTGCAAAAAGAAATAAGCTATTCTATTAGTTAAAACATCAAAACTAATAACGAAGCCACTCACTAAACTCGAAAAAATATTAATAAACCAAACGGTTCCCACCAAGAGCTATATGCAATGGTACTAAAAATGGTAACTCAAATATTAAAGCCTGGGGAAAAAATATCCCATCGATAGCCATGAATATGTCTACAATAAATAGACGAAACGTCGACAGTTGATAACACAAAGTGTTTCATTTAACCCTGGGGAACTCAGCAGAACAATCATCGTATCATTCATCCAGGTCCCCGAGAGCCAACACCACAAAATAAAATTGTAAAGACGTTTCTCGAAATTTCTCGAATTCCTTCAAAGCAGTAGTGCTATTTCTAAGTTTCATGTTTTTGATAGAAACGTATTGGAAAATTCAAAGGGGCAAACGTGAGACATATTGATTCCGATTATTTGAATACAAGAGATTTATGACGCATTTAATGAACGCGGCGGTAAAGGTTCGTCTTAGCAAACCAATCCAACTTTAAGTTTTTTTAGTGAAAGAGGACCTTATCAGTATATTGGAAAAAATAATGTCAACTTTAGAAAATTTGTAGTTTTTGTAAAAATAATAAACACAAAAATTTTGCTAAGATTGGTCATATATGACGTTCATTTTTTCAATGTTCCATTACGTTCTTCTAATGAATTTACGGATCTTTATCAAGGTGAGAACCAATACTCGTCATTCATAAGTCGTACGTTATTCGTATTTATCCGTTGTTCGTCTGACATCTGTTGTCCGCCCTACCGACCGATATAGCCGCCCTAATTATTTGTTGTCTGTAAGTGTTACGTAACTGACCGTTAATTGTGAGCGAGTTACATTCCCATAGAAACGCAACGTAAACAAGTATAAGGTGTCACACACCGAGATAATAAAAGATGCTTTTGTTTTGTATAGAGTTAGTTGTTAGTTGTCAGCCAAGTCTCATCTTGTAATCTCTCTCGAGAACATTAAAGGTTTTTCAAAAATAAATTCGTGTTTTCCGATACGAAAACTGGCGCAGTCAGTAGGATCGCCAAAAACGGTCAACCGCTATTTCGAAAATTTGGAGATCGTGTGAAAAGAACTGTTTTCCGTTTCAACGGTTGATTGGCGTTCGTACCACCAAAAAACCACATCGAGAAGGCTACAACGACGGCTCATCGACCAGGGATAGGAACCAAATCGTCCATCATCCTATTGGTGCGGATCGAAGAACAAGCATCGTCCGAGATCCATACGTAGGCCAGCGAGAAGACAGCATCGCCTCTCCTATTGGGTTAGACTAAGAATGAACATAATCTTCACTGCAATACTGTAAGTGCATCCATTTTTACCCTCCTTTATACATTTTCCCAAACTTTAAAAAGATTCCACTTTTTCATTTTTCACGAATTTAACACATTTTTCTTGCTTTGTCCTTTCATACAAATGCCGAGTAACGTTATCATGAATGCCGGAACTGTAAACTATTCCTTGCTAAAATACCAAGCCGATATTATTCCAAATTTTGATGGTAATCCAAAACAAATCGATAGATTCATTAGATCCTGTGAGAATTTCATTAATAATCATAAAGATGATACTAATGCCCGTGCTCCTATTAATATTTGTTTATACGACACGATTGTAGGAAAACTTGTAGGCAGAGCCGCTGATCTAATTGCTTCCAGAACCGAATTAGACAGTTGGTTAAAATTAAAAGAGTCACTTTTGACAACATTTTCTGATCAAAGATCGATTGATTGTGTGTTACAAGATATGATTACAATGCGACCTGAAAAGGGTGAATCTCCTCAAAATTTTGGAATACGAATTCAAGACGTTAGAAGCCTTTTGCTTTCTAAAGTAAATCAAAGTAACGACGAAGCTCCTGTTAAACTTTTGAAAATTAAACAATATGAAGATACAAGTCTTAAAACTTTCATAAACGGTCTAAATTATCACATGCAATTAGTAGTACGTTTAAAAGAGCCTCCTACTCTGGAAAAGGCAATGTCATATGCAATCGAAGAAGAAAACTTCATAGCGTTTAAATCTAATTCGAACGCAAATACACAAACAAATACTAATTTCTAAACATCAACCTCAAACCCACACAATGCCGCCTAAACCTTCCTCTGCGAGCCCCTTCCTGAATTTTAAATATACACCCCCAAGTCCTCCAGTCCCGAGACCGCAATTTATACCACGATTTAATAATTTCAATCGATTCAATCACAACCAAGGATTACGCCCCCAACCTTATCCAAGATCATTTCAAAACCCGAACATTGTACAACAACAAAGACCTAACTTCTTTCAAAGACCACCCTTCCAATTACATCAGAGACCGACTTTCCCGGCACACTCATCTCAAATGTCTAGAAATTCTTCCAAACCGGAACCTATGGATACTTCATCCGGAAATACTGTCATAAATCGATCAGGACAACGTCACACCTCACCAATGTTCAAATCACAAGAGCTTTTCAATCAAGCAGTTGAACCCTTGCCAAATAATTACGAACAAGACGTATACTCACACGACATGTATTCCGAATTTGACGAAACATCGTATCCCGACGAAGACGCTTATTATACCATGGAAAACCCCTATGAAGAACAATCCACCGAACAAAATTACCCTTGTTATGACGAGCAAACCCCTAATCCTGAAAATTTTCCCCAGGCTTCGAATACCAACGAGAAAACATAATATTTCTGAATAATTATAATCTTTCCGATCTTCCTGTAATCCTGATTCCCGAAATAAACGCGAAATTTTTAATAGATACCGGAAGCGGTAAAAGTTTCATAAAACCTGAACTTATCAATTATATCCAAATTCCATTTTCTCCGAAATGTTCACCGTACGTACCGCCCATGCCACTTCAGTTCACAACGAAGTTGCATTAATCCCCATGTTTCCATCTTTCAATAATCCAAATCAACATAAATTCTATCTTTTCGATTTCTCACCAGATTTTGACGGTTCATTTGGAATGGACTTTTTAACAAGCCTACACGCTAAAATTAACTTAAGCGACCTTACTCTAGAAACTCCCGGTGCAACCCTAAAATTGCATTATAAGAACAAATCGCATCCTCCTTTTCGACCCACAGAAATTATCATTCCTCCTCGTACGTCCCAAAAGGTAAAAATCCCAGTTAATCAAACTCAAGGTACAGGTATATTAAATTACACGAAATTTGGAAACGCAGAAATGCCAGAAGCTTTGGTTAATATTGTAGATTCATTCGCTTTCACAATTATCACCAACCCCTGTGAAAATCCACTAAAAATCAATTTCATGCGTCCTTTTGACGTAGAGCTAATAGATGAAGTCAAATTGAACTTTTGTAGAAATTCCGAAGACGACCACTACACTTTCTATAACGATAACGATTTTGATAGATTACGAAAACAAAATTTAAAAAATTTAAGACTCGATCACTGTAATGTCGAAGAAAAAAGAGTAATCAAAAATCTTTGCTATGAATACAGAGACATCTTGTACTGTGAAGGTACACCTCTCACTTTTACTAATGAAATAAAACACAAAATAAATATGACAGATGAATCGCCTATATTTACAAAAACATATCGCTATCCGCAAATTCATAAAGAAGAAGTAACAACTCAGATCGAAAACATGTTAACTAACGGAATAATTGGAATAATGGAATAACAACATTCAAATTCTCCTTGGACTAGCCCCATCTGGGTAGTTCCCAAAAAATTAGATGCATCCGGTAAACAAAAATGGCGCATAGTGATAGATTATCGAAAATTGAATGATAAAACAATCGATGATAAATTTCCACTACCCAACATTTCAGATATTCTCGATGAATTAGGTAAAGCCCAATACTTCACGACTCTTGACCTAGCAAATGGATTTCACCAAATAGAGATGGATCCAAATGACATTCAAAAAACCGCGTTTTCCACCGATACCGGACATTATGAATTTAAACGAATGCCGTTCGGGCTCAAAAACGCGCCTTCAACATTTCAAAGGGTAATGAACAATGTACTAAGAGGTCTGCAGAACGAAATTTGTATCGTATATTTAGATGACATTCTAATTTATTCTACCTCTTTACAAGAGCATGTAGAAAGATTAAAAACCGTATTTGAGAGACTTAGACGATCAAACCTTAAAATTCAATTAGATAAGTCAGAGTTTTTACATAAAGAAGTCGCCTATTTAGGACACAAAATCACAAAAGACGGAGTTATGCCAAATCCTGAAAAAATCCAAGCTGTCAAAAACTTCCCAATTCCTAAAACTCAACGAGATATCAAATCATTTCTTGGCCTAGCCGGTTATTACCGTAGATTCATTAAAGATTTTGCCAAAATTGCCAAACCACTGACCTCATGTCTAAAAAAGAATTCCAAAGTAGACCATTCATCCGCTTTCATACAGTCTTTCAATCACCTTAAAAATCTTCTTATTAATGCTCCAATTTTAAAATATCCTGATTTCTCCAAACAATTTGTCCTCACTACAGACGCATCGAACGTAGCTTTAGGTGCCGTCCTCTCTCAAGGTACACCTCCTAATGACCACCCTATAGCTTATGCTTCAAGAACCCTTAACGAGACAGAACAAAAATATTCGACAATTGAAAAGGAATTACTCGCCATTGTCTGGGCATGTAAATATTTTAGGCCTTATCTTTTTGGAAAAAAATTTCTGATATATACTGATCACAAACCTTTAGTCTGGTTATTCAACCTAAAAGAACCAAATTCTAAATTAGTACGTTGGAGACTTCGACTCGAAGAATTTGATTACTCCATCATTTACAAAAGTGGTAAATAAAACTCTAACGCTGACGCTCTTTCGCGCATCCAATTAAATGCTCTCGAAACAGATTCAATAATCAATAATCCAGGTGAAATAGATATGGAAATCGAACGATTTCTTGAAAACTTTAACCCATCCGATATCACTCTCGACGATATTGACGAAATAATACAAGTTCAACCCGAAGTTCAAAATGGTCAAAATTCAAATACACCTCAAGTTAATGAAGATACTTCTACCACTGTTCACTCTGCTAACACCCCCGAAACATATAGCGAAATACCAATTCTTGACAAAATTATTCATAATAAACCTAATCAATTAATAGTAAAGAAATCACCTTATAATAATTGTACGAAAAGAGACATAGAGACTTTTGACGACCATAGAATAATTGAAGCCACCTTGCCAACCGACGTTGTTGCAATAATGAATTTCCTTAAAGAAAATACTACTCAAAATTCAAAATTATATATTTACTTCCAATCGAAAGAATTACGACCTTACTTTCAAGAAACATTGACAAAATACTTTAGAAACTTGAAATTAATAGAATGTTCAAAATTGATAAATAATGTTGAACCTGACGAACGCGAATTTATTCTCAAAGGCACACACGAAGGAAAATCGAACCATCGAGGTATTGATGAAACTCTGAAGAGATTAAAAATAAATTATTATTGGAAATCAATGAAATCAGACGTTACCAGATTCGTAAATAATTGCGAAATTTGTCAAAGAGCTAAGTACAATCGGAACCCTCCTAAACAATCTTTTACCCTTACTGAAACACCTAGTAAACCTTTCCAAATAATCCACGTAGACACTTTCATTGCCGGAACACAAAAATTTCTAACGATTTTCGACAAATTCTCAAAATTCGGACAAGCTCTTCCATATTTTGGAACTGCAATTTCAGCATGTCAACAACTCGTTCACTTTTTCTCATTTTTCGGAATTCCAACCCGAATTGTCTCCGATAACGGCAGAGAATTCAGAAATGATGTTGTAGAAGGACTCCTAAAAGCACATAAGGTTAATATACATTTTACTACCCCTCACCATCACGAATCTAACTCTCCGGTCGAAAGATTTCATTCTACCCTTATCGAACACCTAAGATTACTTAGAGAAACAGATCCCCAAACAGATCTTAATACTCTAATGTCTTATGCCATAATCGCGTATAATAGTACTATCCACTCTAATACCGGTTTCAACCCTTACGAATTAGTACTAGGACACACCAATATCCGTGACCCTTTAGACTTGATTCCTTCTCAAGCATATTCCGAATACTTAAACAGTCATAAAGATAAAACTGCAGCCCTATACGAAAAAGTCCATCAAACTTCTGAAAATCGTAAACAACAGGCAATCGAACGAATCAATAAAAATAGAAATATCAATACTCCCACAGTAGGCTGCCAAATATACAAAAAACTAGAACAACGTGGTAAGTTAAAACCAAAATTTTCTGGACCCTTTATTGTAACCAAAATTTTAGAAAATAACAAATTAGAAATTCAAAATCCCAAAAATAATAATCTACAAATCGTTCATATTAATGATACTAAAATAATGCCAACTGTTACAGATGGGTCAGTCTCACAAGAGCAACCCCAATAAAACTACACGACCTGAACCACTATCCTGGACTCCTACCGTACAAACTTGGAAGTGCCAAAATCCTTTCCAACCATTGGTCCTTTATCCAAATTTATAACTTAACTCCTGTTGTCGAAGAATTTCATAAAATAAAAACTCAATCAATATCCTTAAAAGAATCTCTCGGATCGAATAACGAATACCATCGAGAATTCACGAACTCGTTAATACCTTTAAACTTATTGGAGAAAAAGATAGAAGATCAAATCGATCAATTTGATCCACAACACACTAATCACTCGATAGTAAAAAGAGGAATACTGAACCCATTGGGGTCAATAATTAAATGTATCACGGGAAATTAAGATCAAACGGATGCCGAAAAATATGACGAACAAATTAAACAACTAAGAAGTCGACAAACAAAAATTATAGGTGCAACCTCCCAACAAATGACCTTATTAGGAAAAACCATCAAGAACTTTCAAAACCTAATCGCAAATATTTCACATAATCAATTAACCATGAAATCAAGGATCATACAAATAGAAGAAACGGTGAAACAAATGTCTTTGCACGAAAACAATGCCTTTCAATTCTTCAGGATTCATGTGATTATAAATCAAATCATCGGAATGTACCAATCAATCTATAATATATTTGATAGAGTATCGGTAGCTATCAGTTTTGCCAAATTAAATACACTTCACAACGCAATAATCCACCCAGTAGAACTGTTCAAGGAAATAAAAAATTTAGAAACCGAATTAACAATCGATAAATTACCTTTAGAAACTAATATTGAAAATGTGTTAAACTTCGAACGTATTGTAGAAATTAAAAGCTATTCAAAAGATTTAACGATCAATTTCATCTTAGAATTACCTTTAGTCGAATCTAAAATTTATCATTATTATCGATTATACCCAATACCGATACCAATCGATCAATCCTCGTTCTCCGTAAACCTTCCTTACAAACCCTTCCTGGCACTTGGAAACGAACAATATCTACAAATGGAAGAAAGTTGCATCGAATTACGTCCCGAAGAATTCCTGTGCAAGAACGTCCACAAATCGATCATCGGAAGTGATCCCCCCTGCTCAGTACAACTGATATTACACCGATCGAACATTAGTACCTGCCACCCATTCCAAATTCACCTGAAAGAAGTCCTGATTACCAAAATCATAGACGGAAAATGGATTGTCACCATACCCGAGAAATTGATCGCCAACATCGATTGCCAAAACTCCAGAGACAACGTACCATTTTTTGGCACCTACCTTATAGAATCACCACCGAAGTGTATCATCCAACTAGGACCTTTCACCTTGAAAACATACAAACCCAACAGATTGACTTTTGAAGATCCATACCTGCCGTCCATAAACTTATCAATAAATTCTAATCGAAATCAATCACAAATCACCAATCTACAAACCATCGACCTGGACACCGTTAACCTGAAGGAGACCCAACGAATTGAGGCGCAACTCCAAGAACAAAAGGACCAGCTTGAAAGACTATCAGAACCGATCAATACCCAAAAAATCGACGTTTGGACGATACTCCTAATATTGATGATCCTTGCATTTGTTGGATTTTACGGCTCCCGTCGGTACCTCAACAATAAGAAGAAGAAGAATTCCCCGACCGAGATGATCATCATTCCCAGAAATCACAACCCACAGGATGTGCTTTCCACTGGCGATGGAGGAGTTACATTTCCATAGAAACGCAACGTAAACAAGTATAAGGTGTCACACACCGAGATAATAAAAGATGCTTTTGTTTTGTATAGAGTTAGTTGTTAGTTGTCAGCCAAGTCTCATCTTGTAATCTCTCTCGAGAACATTAAAGGTTTTTTAAAAATAAATTCGTGTTTTCCGATACGAAAACTAGCGTTTTAGCTAGTTTTAAGCCGTCCGAATTATTTGTTATCTGTAAATGTTACGTAACAGTCCGTTAAGTGTGAACGTTACCGACCGCTAATTATAAGTGATATGTTGTTTATCGTCCGCTACCTGTTAAACCGTAGGTCCAATCGTTAATTGTGAAAATGTCCGTTCCCGCAACCGCTATGAGTTAATTTTTCCCTCGTCGTATTAAGAAAAAAAAACACACACACACTAAATATTAGACACTGCACGTTTTCCTATCTTTTCCACAATGAGCTATCTCTTCGTCATTGTAAACTATTAGGATAATTTTCCGTTTTCGCATTTTCATCATTTAGAGGGGTTTCGTATTTCAGGTTTTAGTTATTTACAATAATCTTGTACTGTCCGTTTCCGCATTTTCGAGCAAAACCGACCTTAAAACCCTTAACCGAATTCCCGAACTCTGTCCAAGCGCCAAATTCAACACATAACTCGTTCCTCTCATTGGAAACAACGTTACAATTTAATACTTGTATATTTGTTATTATATCCCTTAAATATAGGATAGGTTCTTAGATATTTGATTTGTAGAATTGAACCAACCTGCATGGAAATATGCAATCTAGTAATAATTAGGTTCTCAAGAGCGTTTTTAACATTTGCCACACATATTAATTCACAATTTATTTTATAAGTACTTGATTCGAATATATATCCTCGACTACTCATATTGACGCTTTAGATATATTTAAATGACTTACAAATGTTTGCTTATAGCGGAGAATATAACATTTTACTTAACGCTCGATTACCTAGCGTCGAATTGTCACTGTTCTGTGAAATAGGCTGAGGAACCGGCAACTATCTTTTTATCTTCGTCAAGTGCCGTTTTCGTTACAAAGGTTATCGAAATTCATCGAAACGTCGAATAAAATGTAGTGCTAATCGTATAGAGAAAACTTTAATGGTATTGTAGAAAAGAAATCAGTGCCCGCCAATAATTGAAGTAAGAGATACAGTTCTGCGAGTGAGTTACATAGTAAAAAGTAGTAATTCACAATTTCCTATTGTTTCCCACGTATTTCTATTGATTAATGACGATTTTTTGGTGCGTTATTAAACCTCACTCCCATAACCTCCGATGTTAAATTCAAATTCAAGTAATTCAAAGTACTTTCTAGTAGAACTTGAAAAAACGTCAAAATTCAATATCCGATAAAACGAACCTCAGTCATATATCCTTAGGGGGTCTAAACTTCCGGTCAGCGCGACTATCTTGATGTGCGGGAAGTCCGCCTTCCCGCACACCTTAGGCCGTGCGGGAATTACCTGCAGGTACTCGTCGAGCGCGAGCTGTCCGTTGAACGCGACGTCGATGTCCGATTGGAGCGCGTGGATCTGGTCGTCGCCGAGGTCCACACCTGACGACTATCGGCAAAAATTGATTTCGACCGTTTGTTTCGAGGAAGTTTCATGATACCTTCAAGATCGATCTGACGTCGTTGATAGAAACGTAGCCCTTGTTGTCGACGTCGATGTCCCGGAATCGTTTCGTGTAGCACTGCACGTCATCCTCGGTCAGCGCGCCCGGGACTCTGTCCCTCGGGATCTTACTCAGGCTCAGGCCCATCTCGTCCTGCAGGAACCGTGTCGCGTCGTCGATCTGTCGCTTCTTCTCGGCTGCGCGCCGGAAAAACAGTTATTCGGGATTAACTAACGGATATAATTGTGTTATATGGAAATCCGTGCAATCCCATCCGAATCTATCGCCTGTTCCCCTAGTAAACTAATAAGACTTGCGAAATGCCTTTACTTTCGCAGTAAAATAATATGAATTTAACTATTTACCTTCACACCGCTCCCTCGTACCTTTAGACACTGCCCTACTCAAATCAGATTGCACGTTTTCCCCGCCAGGCCGCTCTAGCTTTTTTAAGTTTGCCGCTTATAACTTTCTAGAACTTTCCCGTTGCAAATTTAAATATCAAACTTCACTTTACCATCGTTGGTAAAATTATCTACGCCTCAAACTCGTTAAAAAAATAACTGACAATTCAAGTATCGAACTACCAAATTCGAAAATTAATAACTATCTCATTCAGTCTGCGTTGCTCATTCCGCAACTATCGAAAGTATACGGACCAGTAGACGTAACGCACTCTACGACCATCGAAGCGAAGACTTATAAGTTCCCATTTTCACCTTCTGACCAGCTAAGCTCTTGTGCCATCACGTCGACGACGTGCGGCAAGACGTCCTGCGCGGCCTGGGCGTTCAGGAACGCGATGCGCAGCCTCCGCGCGATCATGTCGACGGCGGTCCTGGCGTACTCCGTCACGCCGTAGCATATCTCGGCGTCTATGTAGGGGAAATCGGGGTGGATCTTGTTGCCGATGATCGGCCAACGTTTACCTACAAGAAAGCCGAGACGTGGAACGAGACGACGTTTGTTGATTTTTAGGGTGGAATATATAGATAGCTGTGTTAAAATCACACATAAATCACTATCTTTTTATCATTAGTGTAGTATTATACATCTTTAGACATCCGAGATTAAGCAGATTAATGTTAACACTTACGCAGGGTGGCGTATAAGCCAATTATTTTTTTAATAAGACACCCTTTGAATTACACGTACGAGGATAGCAGTTTTATGGACCTGGCACTAAGTTTGAAGTTAATTCGCTATTATTCCAAAATTACCAGGCTGTCACTATTGTGTTCCTGGCGCTACTACACTTGAAGTTAATTAATACTCTCATTAATGAATCACTCCTTAAATTACAGGTACCCGGCTATCAGTTTTGTGGAGAAGGCACCAATTTCGAAGTTAATTCTCTCTTTAATACATTGCTCTTAGGTTATCAGGCTATCAGTTTTGTGGCCTTGTTACCCAGTTTAAAGTTAATTCTCCCTCTAACAAGTCACTCTTCGAATAATACGTGCCAGGCTGTTTTGTGGGACTGGGACTAAGTTTGAAGTTAATTCTCTCTTTAGTAGATCATCTTAAGTTACCAGGTTATAAGTTTTATGGGCCTCATAATAAGATTGAAGTTAATTCTCTCAGTAATACGTCACCTCTTAAATTACACGCATCAGGCTATTAGTTTTGTGGATCTGGTACAAAGGTTAAAGTTATTTCTCTTTTTAATAGACTATCCTTACGTTACCAGGCTATTAGTTTTGTGGCCCTCGTACCAAGTTTGAAATTAATTAATTTAATTCTCATTATGAATAATACCCACGAGTGTATCAGTTTTTTTGACCTGGCATTGAGTTTGAAGTTAATTCTCTATTTACTAAATAATTCTTAAGTTACCAGGCTATTAATTTTGTACATCTGGTACTAGCTTTAAAGTTAATTCTCTCGTTAATAAGTCACCCTTTAAATAACACCTACGAGGTGATCAGTATTGCGGCACGACACTAAGTTTAAAAAGCCGTCTAAAACCGTCTGGGTAGAGATGGCAAAGTCAGTCCTATAAATCTGACCTGTAAATTGCACCACACTAGTACACTACAAATTTCAAAGTAGAGGATAGAAAAAAGCAAATTGCGATTTTTATAGAAGTGTCAAGATAAAATAAGAAACTTTAGAAATAGCTTACCGCTGCGGCAAACTACTGAACTTTTTTAAATCGTGCTAGAGAGGGGATTGACTCTCTTTATCACACTTTTGAATTTTGTTTTTGATCAATCAATAATTAAATCATCAAAATTTAATCAAGGTGTTTATCACAAAATAAATCTTATGCATCAAAAATGCCTTTTTATGCTCGGTACAGACACCTGACTCTATATGTTCGATTCGATCGACACTGATGACACAAGAAAACAAATTTATCGAAGATATATTCTACACAGATCCAATAGTTTATCCTGTATCCTCCTCCTTTATCC
Organism: Cryptocephalus moraei; assembly: GCA_946251905.1. Lineage (NCBI taxonomy): Eukaryota > Metazoa > Arthropoda > Insecta > Coleoptera > Chrysomelidae > Cryptocephalus > Cryptocephalus moraei. Next base: position 21,801,560 of record OX276459.1, read on the forward strand.
TCCATGTGAGTTTCGAAACTATCGTGGGGAGCATAAAAATTCCACTACAGCGCATACGATTTATTCGACGATATACCGACGTGTCTTACCAGTGCGCGAGGCCATCTTTGCCACGGTAAAGGCGTTGTCGCCGTACGCTTCGGCGAGGTGCTGTGCCACGTCGAACTCCAAGCCGAAGTCCTGCACGAGGCGGATGTACATCGTCGGCGTCCAGCCGGCGGCGCCTTCCAGCTGGACACAGTCGGTCTGACAAGACCGGTGCTTCGGTGTCAGGTTGCACGCTAGAATTCACCACAAGTGACAGTATTAAAATATAATATTAGTTGTATGGATAAAATAACAAGTGAGGAAGTGCTGCGACGACTCAATAAATCAACCGAACTGACAAACACCATCAAACGCCGAAAACGGGAATACTTTGGACACATCATGAGTCACCCTGAGAAATACGCGTTACTACATCTCATAAGATAAGGAAAAATAATGGGGAAAAGTAGTGTGGGTAGAAGAATAACATCAAGGCTGAAAAATCATAGAATGTGGTTTTGTAAATCGATATCACAACTATTTCGAGCTGCAGTAGATAAAGTAATCTACTGGCCAATATTACCTCATAGTCAACGACCGAAACGGCCAGGACACTTGAAGACGAAGATAGTTTCCTGACAATTTTACGGCTTTCGTTGGCCCAGTAAGTTGGAGATATGTCAAATTATGCGTGGGTACTGCACCATCTCACAGACCATCGTGTAGGGACACATTAGCGCTACCACTGAGGTATGAGGTTTTTACGAATCATGGTAAAACTTTAAGAAGTCTTGGGACAGATCCTTCTTAAGGAAAACGATGCGCCCAGAGTGTTTGTGTAACTGTCAAATTTAGGTGATTTTAAGCAGTAAATTGCTATTTTTAAAATATATCTTGTGTGTTAATTGCCTCTTAGAAATCTTTTCCCTTTAGAATCTTCTTAATGTTGTATTGAACATTTGAACAATCATTTACAGCGATCCAGGAGCTGTCTAGAGTACAATGTGTTTCAAAATGATTGTGATCTATAATAGTTGGCGTTGGAATTTCTGTGCATGTAATTTTTGATGTGCCGCGCTCTATTGATTTGAACCTATCTAATTCTGACAACAAGTGTCACTTGTTGTCACACATTGTCAAACGGGCAATCAGTACTGCTGGTAATTAACGGCCCTTTTCAGTGCCAAAACAAATACTACAAATAGACAAATACTCAGAATTCGTTTTCTTTTGACAGAGAAAAACCAGAAGTCAAAAGAGGTAAAGTTGGTTATTTTGAGGTTATGTATAGCTAGTAGAAACCATGTAGAAACTCCTATTTTCACAAGGCGTTTTTTTTTATTTTACATGGGAATTCCACAGCCAACTAGATGACAATCATTTTGAAACACATTGTACTAAATGTTTAAGGATAAATGTGGAGCTGTATATAAAGTCAAGGAAACCGTCAAGGCAGTTTTGATCAATGGCAGTTTAATAACTAAAAAAGTAGACCTTTTTCGCTGAATGAGCGATTATAGGTGAAGGTGTTAAACCGGTTTTTAAGAGTCGTGTGCGATCAAGACAACCGAAAGGTCTAAATAACATGGGCCAAGCTTATTATTAATACTACTATTAGGCTATTAATTTTGTGGGGCTGGCACTAAGTTAAAGGTTCATTCTCTCTTTAGTAAGTCATCCTTTGAATTACACGTGCCAGGCTGTCAGTTTCGTGGTCCTGGCACTAAGTTTCAATTTAATTCTCGTTAATAATTCGTCCTTCGAATTACATGTGCCATGGTATTAGTTTTGTTGCCCTGGCAGTAAGTTTGAAGTTAATATTCTCATTACTAAATAATGTTTCGAATTACAAATACCAGGTCATCCTTAGGTGGACCAATCCCAAAGGAAATATGATCGATACAGGTTGTTTCTGTCAAACCAAGAAACCAGTTTTCACCAATTGACAGTCCAATAATTTTAATAAAAAGCAGAAAGCGTGTTTTAGTAAATCCAGGATTTAAGGCAACAGTCCATAGTGTGTAGCTGTCGATAAGGTTCTCATTGGTCTTAAGTCAGGATGTAAGTTTCGAAGACCAAGACACGTCACAGATAGCCTTTAATAAGTGTCCAGACGCCCTAAAAATCTTATATCGTCCATACCGACCTTTTATGGCGGCGTCTATCGTGTCCGAAGCCATCGACCTGTACGTCGTCCACTTGCCCCCCGCGACTGTGACCAGTCCGGACTTGCTGACGTTGACGATGTGGTTCCTCGCCAGGGACTGCGTGTCCGGCTTGTCCGGATCCGATACCAGCGGCCTTATGCCGCTCCAGGCGGACAACACGTCGCCCCTCCTGACTGAAAGCATCAGGAAATCTGAGCTCGAAATGTAGAAGCTCGTCGTGCATCTTTAAGGTGGGCCGTTCTTTATGAGAAATAAAGATATCGTATTTCCTGCATGCATACAAATTGTTATAAAACATTTAAGGAGCATAAGCAGCTTAGGGACTATCAATACTCATAAAAATAAATGAAATATGTATACAGCAGAATATGTGTAAAGGAGAAAGAATATATCGTATTAATTAGAGATTTTAACAGCCATGTAGGGAATAAAAACGAAGACGATCAGAGAAGATGAAAACAAAAATGACAATGGAAATAGGTTATTCGAAAAACGCCGAGAGCATGAATTGATAAGATCAATACAAAATTTCAGCATAAGGCATGGGTACAATTGGGAAGGTCCTAGTAGAACCAAAAAATCGATTATTGACTTGATTATTGATAGTGAGGAAGGATGGCAAAACTATAACACAAGATGTAAGAATATACAGACAGGCCGAATGTGCAAATAGTCATCGTTTAATATTAGGGCAATTTATATAACATTGATGTTATGGCATTCTGATTATACTGATTTGAGAACCCCCAGGGAGAAGACGAAGAGGACGACTGGCACTAAGATCGGAAACATACATTGGACATGCGATGATAGATGGCGACATGAGAATGGAAGACTGGGAAGTGAGAGAACTGTGGAGGGCATCAACGACGAATTCGCAACGAGAAAAGGCCTTAGAAGAAGGAGCATGTTTCTTGCATTTCTAATTTTTGCATATAAATACGATTTCTCTTTTATACCAGTGAGTATACTCGCCTTCTATCTCGGGGGCCAGATAGTGCCTGATCTCGCCGAGAATGAACGATATCTCCCTCTCGGTCGGCCTCGGGCTGTGGGTCACCTCGCAAGGCAGGTCCGTCGTGCCGGCGATCGTGTACTTGTGCCAGGGCAGGAAGAATATGACGCGGTCGTCACTGGTCGCCGGGTCGAGCAGGCCCATACGCTCGGGGCAGTAATAACCTGCACGGAGTTTGGCATTCAACTCCTTCGAAAGTTACGAATTTAAATAGGTCATATACTTTAGTTTTTGAGCCAATGGTAGGGTCATTAAAAGGTAAACAAATATCAGTGCCAGGATTTTGGAATTTTCTCTAACGTCGACAAGAATCTGACTTTCTTAAAACATGTTTTAGTCTATTTTGTTTCAGTCCTGACCTCATCGACCACATTGAAATTACAACCGCATAATGATCTGTAATTTCGTTTTAGACGTTCTATAAGCTGAGGTTCGTTGTATCGGACACTGAAATTTGACGTTTTACTGATTTCACTATAAAGTACTTTGAATAATTTGAAAAAAAATACCAATTTATAAAAGATGAAAACTTAATCCTAATAACTTTTTACCTAAATTAAATAAATATATTTTCTTATGCTTTTCCCCAAGAAATTTTCTTATTTTCAAAGTTATATTAATTAAAAAAAATTTTAAAAATAAATATTTGAAATATCCAATTCAAAATTGGACTTACTCCGCTAAACGTCAGTTTACATATGACATAATTGAATAAAACGTTGTAATACACTCGCGGATACAATGAACGTTTAACTCGCGATATTAACGCGCTTGCGGCTGCGCCGCGCTCGCGTTTAAACCTAGCTCGTTAAACTTTCATTTTATCCGCTTGTATAATAAATAACTATTATTTCTCAGTTCAGGGGATGTTTCGTTTAAAAGATATGGTCTTTTGAGATTGCCATTTTACATAGGAGGTTATGCGATTGAGATTTAAAAACGCAGATTTCCAAAAGTTAATATTTCTGTAATAATCGGACCTTTCGGTTCATGAATCGACTTATTGATCAGTGTATAGGTACCGATATTACTTCTGGGTGGGGTCGCTTGTTTTAATCCATTAACTGGTTTCCTAAGTGAAACGTGGGAACGGGGCCTCACAAATGCCCATCTTAATCGATTTAAAATTAAACAACTGAATGTGAAAGAAGTGTGAAATGGCCCCTGTAGAGAGTGGACTGTGTAGATATCTATCGTAGCTCGTGGGTGGCTGCGGAGATGAATCTTGTCTCCAGGTTGTAAGGCTGGAGACTGTAGTAGTAGTTAGAGATCAGGGCGTGACGTGATCTCTTGAAGTTCTTGAAGTTGAAGTTCTCGTTGTGTGGAGAGAGGGCGTGACGTACTACTCCGTGTTTGGATCTGAGGGCGTATCGTGCAGATCCAGGGTTGAAGTTCTAGTCGTTTGGAGAGAGGGCGTATCGTGCTCTCCGGTGTGGACCTGAGGGCGTAACGTGCAGGTCCCGGTTGAAGTTCTTGGAGTTAAAGTTTGTAGCATCTTGAAGATCTCGTAGAACTCTCAGGGCGTAACGTGAGAGCTTGTAGGTTAGGGTGAAGTAATTTAAGACCAACAACACACGTCGTTTTGAGCATACATCGTATACTAATTTATTGTCAACTTTCGGGATCTTTTATACACATTCAATTACATTAGATCAATGGTACATCTGTTTGTTTTTCTACAACGACCTAGCTTTGCAGAGCTGACCTTAACCGGAACGCGTCATTCACACGTTACGACGACTCCTTGTTGTGCTTACACCAACAATTTCGTTCACCTATACACGTTCGGTTCAATGCTATTTTCCGTTTGTAAAACAACGCGTGTTGATGTCAATGATAAAATTACGTAAAAAGTTCCCTAAAATCGTTTACAATAAATTATAATTTCTTCACCTAAAATTTCTTTAAATAATGCTGACGCTAGCGTTAACAGAATGGGTTAAAAAATTATATTAAAAAAATTAGTATGTCCAACACAAAGAAAATAATTTAACTTACTTAGGTATTCAGATCATAAAATTAAAAAAAACAGATTTTAAAGTTAAAAATAATAACTAATTTAAGTGTTCAACCAGAACAGAAAAAATAAAACAAAGTGCAAGAAATGATAAACTATTTTCAAAATTAAATTTCCTCACCCGAAATGGCACAATATTAATAGTTATTTATTATACAAGCGGATAAAATGAACGTTTAACGAGCGATATGGTTAAACGCGCTCGCGGCGCCGTCGCAAGCGCTTTAATATCGCGCTACTGCGAGACGGGCTCGTCGCAAAATCATGGAGGGGAGAATCTGTCGTTTCCTTCTAACTCGTCTATTTCCCAACGTCTGAGAGTTCTTTCTCGCACTCACCATATTGCCTATATTATGGAAAATAGTGCGCGAACTGTATAATAAAAATCCCTTAAACACCTGCAGGGTGTAACATTACTTTTTCCAATACACTGATAGTGTTCCCTTTCATTAAAAGAACAAATTCATTAAAATTGGCTGTATCCGATAATACCAACCTTCACCTGTTTTACCTGGAAGTTTTATCAGCAAGGTGACAACGATGATAATGTTTTTCGTTGTTATGTAACATTCTAGATATTCCCGAATGAGCTCTTGGTGAACCACTTATTGCCGCCGTCAAAACTTTGGCGGGAGGCATCATTGCCGATCCGCGAAATTTAAAAGCGCGTCTTCTGTATCGGAGCGTCCTCCTCGGAGACAGCTTATCTCTTGTGCCAGCCGGAACGGCGTTACCGTTCGGCCTCGTTAGTGAGGTCCTAACCTTCTATAGTACAACGTGATCAAGAATGACTGTTTGAGTTGGCAATGCAGAATTTCATTTTTAAATGGTACAACTGGTAATTTGAATTTGCTATGTCAAATTCAAATTTCTGGTGTACTTTTCAAATTTATTTATTTAAAATGGTTTTCACGTTCAACATAGCAAACAAAAATCAACTGGTAGACCTTCTACTCTAAACGAGGAAGTTGTCGAGGATATCAGAACTCGAATGCAAACAAGTCCTCGCAAATCCTTAAGAAAGCTCTCCCTTCAAACAGGTTGGGTCCTTATGCCTCCTGTTCAACCAATTTTCATTCTTACCCACAAAACTTCCACTTTTCCATTTTGTTCTAATTCACGGTTTTGCAGGTTTATCATATGGAAGTTGCTCCACTGTGCTTAAAAAGAAATTAAAATACCACCCTTACAAAATTTCCATCGTCCAGTCATTAACATCTCCTGATCACCCGCAGAGAGTTTTATTTTGCAATTGGTTCAATGACATATTAAATAGTAACAATGCCTATAGTGACAATACCTTCTTTTCCGACGAAGCCTGGTTTCATCTCAACGGCTATGTGAATAAACAAAATTACAGAATTTGGTCAGGTTAAAATCCTTATGCTATCAGAGAGACACATTTGCACCCGGTTAAAGTTGGTGTTTGGTTGGCAGTCTCTAGGACGCGGGTGTATGGGCCGATATTTTTTAATTTTACCGTCAATTCGGAGAGATATATCCAACATCTTTTGAGGCCTTTTATAAACCAATTAACAGATGAAGAGCGTCAAATTGGATATTTCCAACAAGACCCTGCAAGGGCACATATGGCTCGTGCTACTATGGGATATTTAAGAGAGAATTTTGGCGACAGAGTAATTAGTCAGGGTATTTGGCCAAGCAGGTCAAGATCTCACTCCATTAGATTTTTCGTTATTTGGGCTCTTGAAGGACAATGTCTTTAGGAACATATTGCATACCGAAGAAGAGCTGCGAGAGGCAATAGTTCAAGAAGTAGCAAACATTACCCCCAATATTCTGGTGAATATCTTCGAGAGTCTAAAAAGAAGAGTTAATTTATGTCTGGACCAAAATGGGGAGCATTTTGAGCATTACCTTTAGCTGTTTAATTAAATCGTTGTTCTGTATTTCGAGTTTCATTTTTTAAGCGTTAATTTTTATTCACATAACCTACAATCTTATCGCTGATTGTTGTGTCAAATTGTTGTCAAATAAACATATCTGGTTGTAGCGTTGCAAACCCTTAGGCAAAAAAATCCTCCAGGTAGGATTGCCAACTCAACCAGTCATTCTTGATCACCCAGTACAAGACCCGAGAGTACATCTTAAAGTACGTTTCACCTGGCAGGACGACGTGGACGCCGCTGCTCGGCCTGCAGATGTCCGTCGAAGTCGGATCGTCCATCTTCCTGACGACGTCCGTGAACGGGCCCGTCGCGTTCACGACGCACCTCGCCGGCACCTGCCACGTCCTGCCGCTGACCTCGTCCTTGACCTTGACGCCGGAGATCGCCCCGTCGCCTGTCTTCGCGAGACCGACGGCGGTCACGTGGTTCGCGACGGTCGCGCCGCGCCTCGCCGCAGTCAGCGCCACGGCGAGGTTCATGCGCGCGTCGTCCATCAGACCTGGAAGGATGCTCGGGATATCTCGGGCGCCAGATCGTCGAGTTCGCTCATTGTGGCGAATTCGAACTCGCGGGCGTCTCGGGCGCCAGATAATCAGGGTTCACTCACCGTCGTAGTAGACGATCCCGCCGACGAGCCTCTGCGGCTTGAGCATCGGGAACAGCTCGAGTGCGTTCCGCTTCGATATGAAGTAGGACGATTTTAGGTTCCTACCGCCGGCGACGAGGTCGTACGCCTTGATGCCGGCCCAGAAGTACGGCACCTGCCATAACCTTCAAGACCAAATGTGAGTGCTGCGCGTCGAGTCGATTTTCGAAGTATACGTGCCTGTAGACCGGCAACAGGATCGGCAGGGGATGCGCGAGGTGGGGCGCCTTGCTCAGCATGCTCGCCCTCTCGCGCAACGCCTCCTTGACCATGCGGTACTGGTCGTAGTCGAGCTCCATGATCGCCTTCTGCAGGTACCGGACGCCGCCGTGGATCAGCTTCGTGCTGCGGCTCGAGGTGCCGCTCGCGAAGTCGTCGGACTCGATGAGCGCAGTCTTGAGGCCTGTCACGTGAGTAAGTTTCGTTTTTGGAAAAAAGAAAATTTTTGAATTTCTTTTTCTCGAACAGTAAATGGGATATTCCCCAAGCAATTTGTTAGGGACCGGGACCCATTGGTCCCTGATGGCAGTATCGAGCGCAGTGTCGTTATAATTGTTATATAACTTACCGAGAACGAAATTCTTGCCTCTAGATGCCGATGACATTGTTTCTTATAAAAAAAACAAATGAAATCGCCCCAAGAGGACTCTATTGCAGTGTGTGAAGTGAAGCTTTATAAAGCTAAATTTTCAAAAAGTTACTGAATTTAAATCAAAAGATAATTTATCACATGAAATCATAGATCGTATAAAAGAAATTGACGATGTGTCCATCGGACTACTTTCTCATATTTTATTATAAATATTTGACAGTAGAATAGATGCTCAAAATTTAAAATTATTGTTCATGCGGATTTCTAGAAAATTTCGAAAAATCGAAAAATGACAAAAGTAAAGTAGGTACACTTAGACGCTTTTGTCAAAAATATTAAATTTTTCCATGTACGTACGGTGGTGCAATATATGTTCAAATTTTAATAAAACAATTCGTGAATATTGGGATACCGCATGGCTACTCGGGGACCAGTTTCGTACGTGAAAAACAAGAGTAAAATATCGTCCAGACAAGAATTACCAAAAATGTATACATACCGTAGTAAAATGAATATTTAAAGTTTGGAAAATAATATTGGAATGGATTTTGAGATAATTTTAATAAAACCCGTTTGGCTTGGATAAAAGAATAAAACTTATTTGCACGTTTCTGGACATACGACTCAGTCGGGAAGGTTAGGTTTGTTTGGTTTGGCTTAGATAAAATAATAAATAGTATATTATACTATTTTATCTACTTTGTTTTATTAACTCATTAAATACGTTCCTCAAATGTCCGTTTATTCTGTTTCAATACGAATTCACCAAAATCTTTAGTCCGCCATGCAATTACAATGGCGCGCACACCATTTTCTCCAAATTATTAAAATAACATTTTCTCAAAAAATATCGATTTTCCTTACCACAAACTATCTCCAAATGATAAATAAGCCCCTTTTAAAGCGTCTTCTAAAATTTTATAAAAAAATTGCGTGTATCTACGAAGTTTAATGCGTGGAAGCGACAGACCGGCACCACACAACCAATGTGAGCCATGCGGGAGTGAGAGAGAACAAGCGATAGAGAGGTACGGTCGGCCTCAGCGGTCGCTTTTAACGCATCTATCTCCCTTCCACTCCGTCGGCGGCGACGGCGGCAGCACACAGCTGGACGTTAGCGGTTATCTGAATATTTACTGTGCATACCATTGCTTATTACTATGACAATAACAGTTGCTACAATAGGTTATTCAATTATTGCATTTTAAGAGTTTGATTAGCTACATAATCTTATAAGGTTTGTTCCTGCAGTAGGTTCATGATAGGTACGAAACTAGTTTCTGACTTTTTACTACGCATGCTCTGCCGTGGACTGTTTCCTAACTGATTAGCAACCGAAACGCTGTTGGAACGTTTCCTCAAAATAATTTTCGTTTTTTGGCCTTTTCCTGCTTTGGAATTCTTCATCATCAGATGAATCGGATCACTCTGCCCACTCATCGTTGGAACTTGATGTCGACGATATGTCGGTCGTGGTGATAAAAAACTCGGTCTAGGCGAAAGTTTACTAAACATGATGCTTTTTTACTTTTGTGTCGATTTTCATTCGCAGCCCACAAATATCGACAACTTTGGAGGTTAAGTACACGTACAACACCTAAATTGGCATAAATGCGCAAACTCTGCACATCTATCACTGAACGAAAGTGTGAAGTAATCTCTGTAGAGAGTGGACTGTATATAGATATCTCTCGTAACTCGTGGGTGGCTGCGGAGATAAATCTTGTCTCCAGGTAGTAAGGCTGAAGACGTTCTTGTAGGCGGAGATCAGGACGTGACGTGATCTCTTGAAGTTCTTGAAGTTTTTGTAGTTTTCAGAGAGGGCGTGACGTACTTCTCCGGATTTGGATCTGAGGACGTATCGTGCAGATCCGGGGTTTGAGGTTCTAGTAGTTTGGAGAGAGGGCGTGACGTACTCTCCGGGTTGAAGTTTGTTAGGTTTTGGGTTGTCGGGTTAAGTGGCGTGAAGAAAGATCACAACACACTGTCGTTTTGAGCATACTAGGGTATACTGGTTTATTGTACCAAATTTCAGGGCTTTTATACAGATTATTTTACATTGGTTAAATGAGATATTATTTGTTTTCTTACAATGACCTAGCGTTGCAGAAACTAACCTTAACTGGAGCGCGCTTCTTATCACGTTCCGTAAACGCCTTTGTTATGCTGACTCGGTTAATTATTGTGATTCTGAACTTGACTTGTTGACGTTCGGTCGGCGCTGTTATTCTTCGTAATAAAATAACACGTGCTTTTAGTTTAATTAGATATCCCAAAAACCTTGTTACCTAAGCTGCGTCAGTGATTATTATCTGTTTGTAAAACAAAACGTCTTGAAAAGTTCCCAAAATTAGTTCACCATAAATTACAATTTCTTAACCTAACTTAATGTTGACGTTAGCGTCAACAATCACGAAAGTCATAGTCCAAGCAACGAAGGAAAAATGGCGGAAATAATTCATGTAGAAGCCAAAATTGGTACAGTCGTAGGGGAAGGTGTCCTTAACAACATACTAAAAGTACTGAGGGGTGGGGGTGGAGCTAAGGGTGCGGGGGGTCTGGGAAGTTCCTTTTTTCAATTTTTCGTTAATAACTCAAAAGCCACTGCTTCTATCAAATAAATGCTTATATACTAAATTAATCTAAATAAAATTCTCTACAATAAAGATTCTTTACACTTTTCTGATAGGGTCAAAGCTTAAGGAAATATGGAGGGGTAAATAGAAAATTTATAAAAATAACAGTTTTTATTGTTGAAAATGAATTGTTTAATTTTAAAAATGAAATCTTTATTATCAAAAATGAAATAATTACAGCTTAATGATACATATTAAACATTAAATTTCATCGAAATCTAAATTTTCATCATCGTCCAAGCTATTTTGGACGGGGGCTCCGTTAGTACATGAGTCGATGAAGCCGCAGGCACTGGAGCAGGCAATCCCTGGTTTGCGTAAAGTCACTAGATATATGAAGTACCGCAAACTCAGCCATTTTTGGGCAAAAATTTGGCCCCAAATTTGAATTGCTAATGTTGAATAAAAATCAATTTTGTACTGTATTGTTAAAAAAGCACAACTGTATCAACATACGATAATAATTGAAATACAGATAGTAAGGCAATTAATTAAAACAAGCAAGCATTGTTTTCATTACTTATTGTTAGCAATTCAAATTTGGCTCCGAATTTTTTGCCCAAAAATGGCTGAGTTTGCGGTACTTCATATATCTAGTGACTTTAGCTTTGCGACAACCGCAGCGCACCCCACACCCAGTCGTGCATCGGCAAAATATCACGTTCGAAACGGAGTCGGGTGCCACAGGGTCGTTCGTTTTAACTGCGTAAAAGATCCTATCTTCTCCCTTCACCCAACCCTATTGGATGGGTTGTAGGGGGTTGCCGAGCCACTGTTGTACCTGTAAGAAAGTAATGATACCAACTTGAGTATTTATCACAAACTAATATTTGTAAAGTATAAAGAATAAACTATATGTAAATAAATTTACCTGTAGATATACTCTGAGCGAGTGTTGCTTTGAAGCTCCTCTGGTGGGAGGAAGAGTGGCCATGTCTGATTTGGGTTTCGTTGACGCCTTCAAAAACGCCGAGTACCTATGCTAGTCCAGGTTATGTTGATGTGCAAGCGCTTTGTATACAGCCAAAAAAAGCTTCTCGCCAGCCTGTTCAATATCCTCAGGTGATGCTGAGGGATCTGTGAATATTGCTGAAATGTCTTGAGTGAAGGCAGGATTTTCTGTGAAATACGCAAAGCTGCTCAAGAGGCTATTGAGAACTTGTTGCCTCTATGCACGTCTAGGTGATAGGCTGACAGGTACCAATTTAACAAAACTAAAAGTTACCAACAGAAGTGTAATAATATTCATATTATTTCACTACTTTCGATGTAATAATGAGATCATTAGTAACGCAAAGTAGATAAATAATTTTTTTTAATTTTCTTTTTTCCCCCTCCATATTTCCTTAAGCTTTGACCCTATCAAAAAAGTTTAGAGAATCTTTATTGTAGAGAATTTTATGTAGATTAATTTAGTATATAGGCATTTTTTTGATAGAAGCAGTGGCTTTTGAGTTATTAACGAAAAATTGAAAAAAGGAACTTTCCAGACCCCCCGCAACCTTAGCTCCACCCCCACCCCTCAGTACTTTTAGTATGTTGTTAAGGACACCTTCCCCTACAACTGCACCAATTTGGGCGTCTACATGAATTATTTCCGCTATTTGGTATTTTTTGGTCTTCGTTGCCTGGACTATGAGAGGAAAATCCACAAACTTTTCAAACTGTCACAAATCAGTTAGCAACCGAATACATTTCTTGCTGAAACGTAGGACTTTTGCTCAGAAATGTCAGAATCCACAAACTGGTCACTGCTGGAACGCGATATTTGTTACACGCATGCGTCTGATCGTTTCTGATGAGTTACAAACTCTGCTGGAATGAACCTTACATAATCTTATATATTTGTTTTTGCATCGGTCAACGAGTGCAGTAATAGAAGGTTATGTTACGATTTCGACTCAAAAATTATGATGAATGATATAAATGATCGTGTAAAAAGTCAACTGCTTTCATTTACTATTCAATGAAAACAAATATCCTGCGCAGCAATTCATGTAAGGTTCAAGATTAATGTTGAACTTCACACATGTCTTCACAGTGTGTCTAAAATGACCAGTTGACCCGGCCAACCGCAGTGCGAAAAAACCTTCTTAGTATAAAACATCAGTGATAATAATTCAATGCAATTCATAAACGTATGCAATGTTTCACCAATGTTTTCTTATGACGTTATCACGTAAAATTATCGTCCGTAAACCGACCACCAATTTTTTGTCTAAGTCTCGTCTGCAAGGCACTTTACTCTTGTTTTTCGCGTATAAAACTGGCACCCGAGCGGCCAACTGTCTTTTTTGCTTGCAACCGAATAACCAACATTTCCGGCTGCGTCGATCGCCCTTACCTCTCGTGACGGCGTCAAGGGCGCAACCTGCGCCGCTCGCCCCGCCCCCCACGATCACCACGTCGAAGCTCTCCGTCCGCAACGACTCGATCTGCTCCTCCCTCGTCGGCAACGCCCTCTCGAACTTCCCCGAATGCCTCTCGGCGGCGGCGGACTGCGAACGGAAAACGGAACGTCGAGTTTGAACGCGACCGATATCGCTGAATATCGCCTCACCTTAACGTCCCCTCCTCCTCCTCCTCCGAGGAGGTGGTGCGATGCTAGACCGGCGCCGACCGCGGCGCCTGTGAAGAAAACCGTCCTTGACGTCATGACGGAGTAAATTGTCAAACGTCACGAGACGTCACCGAAACTCGAATGTCAAGATGAAAGGGGGGAGGTGGATTGTAATCTACGTATTGTCCCATATTGTCATGTACAAGGGCAGGAACCAATCGCGATAATAATAACCGATTGTGCCGAACGCGCACTCCTAGTGCCCTAGGCGTGACAATGTGTTTAAAAATAGTTTTCTAGTAATAATGTCATCACAAGTTTTCCTAAGGAAAACTGTCATTTTTAGAACGTTTCGACCATAGTCTCCGCCTGCTAGAGCTAGAGCATGTCTTGATTACTTATGTTAACCCAGCGATAACGTCATGAGAGACCTTCTATGCTTCGCTACTCTTGATACGCTGGACCGAAAATTTTAAAAAATTCCCCGAATTTACCTACAAACGTTTCTATGGTTTTCGAAAATTTCATTTTGTCAAGTAAAAGTAAGTTCAGTCAAGTAAGTCAAGTAAGTTCATAGTAAAATTTACGATTCTGACGCCTTTCCGTATGGTCTATATTAAAAATTCTTACTTTGCCAAACACTTTCCAATTGATCAATTACGAAACTGACTATCTCGCCGTCTCTCGCGCACTCTCGATTTAATGACCCTTTCGACCAATGCAAGTCGCGTTGCTTATACTCTAACCAGTAGCAATTGGATCACTCAATAAAATCTGAATTTGCCGAGGACATTGGAAAAGAGCCCGTTATCTCTATACAAAATCATGGGACTTATGTATATGCTTATTCAGAAACGCACTGGTATATTTTAAAACGCAGGTGGTCGTGTTCGTGCAGCCGCCCAAGTGAAATCGTATATGTGAATGTATGGATATCTACAGATAAAGAAATAAAGGGTCCATTGGATCGCATTTTTTACGACAGCGGCACTTCGTTTGTATCTTCTTCTTCTTCAATGGAGCAGGTGTACTCTTTGTTGGTTTATTTGAAATAATTGAACTGAAATTGCGACTTTTTGGTTTATTGCAAAATGGTGACTACATCGGTACAAGTGTTACTCGCTTACTTCATAGAATAGTTAGTTTAAGAAAATACATGGGTCTGTGTTCTCAAAACTTATAAAGATATTAAATAACACAAAAATGTAAATACATCAACACTCTCCCTTATTTAATAACTTTGCAGACTCCCATGTCGTTACATAATTGTCGTAAACGAATTGAAAACAGTGGTTTTGTCAAAATATCCGCGAGCTGATTTTGTGTGTCAACTTTTGAAATGTCCATTTCTCCAGCTGTGACCAATTCGCGAACAAAGAAGTGTCTGATACGAATGTGTTTTGTTCTTCGATGAAACTCAGGGTTTTGTGCTAGCCGAATGGCTGCTTCATTGTCTACTTGCAGAATGGGCGTCGACTTCAACTGGCCTAATTCAGTCAGAAGTCTCTTGATCCAGATGATCTCTCTTGCGGCTTCACTGGCAGCCACGATTTCAGCTTCGGTTGTGGATATTGCAACAGAGGGTTGTCTCTGGCTCATCCACGAGATAGGCGCTCCAGAGTACAGGCACAGCACCCCTGAGGTTGAGCGGCCCGTACCAGGGTCACCACCATGATCTGCATCGCTGAAACACTCGAAAACCTCCTCTCCCAAATTGGCTTTGTAGACCAGTCCAAGATCTGTTGTAACTCTCAAATACTGCAGCATCCTCTTCACTCTGAGCATATCTCGTTCAGTTGGTTTGTCAAGGTTCCTGGAGGCGACGCTAACAGCATACGCGATGTCTGGTCGGGTGCCACACATGAGAAACATGAGTGCTCCAATAGCTTGTCTGTATGGAAACTCAGAGTTCCTAGGGCTCTCTTCTGCATCGTTGTCCTTAGTGATTGGAGTAGTCACAGCCTTGCAACGGCTCATGTTGAATCTCTCCAGTACGGTTTTCGTGTAATGAGCTTGGCTCACCCTTATTGAACCATCTTTTCCTTGGTTGATTTCCAATCCTAGGTAGTACGATGCTGGCTTGGAGATGATTTTAAACTCCCGTTTCAGATCATCTAAGAACTTCTGGAGTTCCTGCTCATCTTCAGCCGCAATCATTCCATCGTCAACGTAGAGAACAAAGAACATCTTCTTCTGTCCTTTTTGCCTCATGAAGAGACAAGGATCCGCTTCACTCCGTTGAAATCCTAGGCTGACTATGTAGTTGCTGAACTTCTCATTCCAGCATCGAGGAGCTTGCTTCAGACCATACAGTCTTTTCTTCAGGCGGCATACCTTGGCAGATCCATCACCATGTCCTTCAGGTTGTTGCATGTATATAGTTTCCTTGAGGTCACCATAGAGAAATGCCGTTGAAACGTCGATCTGTGCTAGTTTCATTTTCTCTTTTGCAGCAACACTGAGCAATGTTCTGATGGTTGATGTTCTGGCCACTGGACTGAAGGTTTGGTTGTACTCCACTTCTTTCCGTTGTGAATACCCTTCGATGACCAATCTGACTTTGAATTTATCAGTCGATCCATCGGCATTTGTTTTAAGTCAGTAGACCCATTTATTTGAAATGGCTCTTTTTCCTCGAGGCAGATTAACCAGTTCCCAAGTTTTGTTCTCTTCAAGAGCTCTCATCTCCCGACGCATATCTTCCTTCCAGTGAGCCTGTTGGTCTGATTTAATGGCTTCACTGAAGGATTCAGGTTCTTGTTGAGGGCTTGAGAGATACATCACGAAGTCTTTATACTTTGACGGAGGATTGAGAGAAGAACGTTCACGAAGTCGTCGAACGATGGTGTCTGAGCTTTGAGCACCTTTTTGTTCTAGTTGAATTTCAGCTTCGTCTTCAGTACTCAGGTCCCAGAGTTCATCTTCCTCCTCTTCGCTCTGTATTTCGTCGTCATCTTGCTGTTCTTCAGGGGTCGAATCTTGTTCTGGTTGAACAGAAGGGTCTGAGCTTCCCTGAGGATGGATATCGTTTTTGTTCTGCAACACTTTCTCCTCGAAAATGACATCTCTCGATCGAAAACTTATAAAGATATTAAATAACACAAAAATGTAAATACATCAACACTCTTCTTCGGCACTTATACTCGAGAAAGCAGTGGTGTGTGTATATGTGTGCCATTTATTTATGCTATTTTAAAGTGAATTTATTGTTACAGTTAGTATCCGTAATGATACGCGCATGGACGACCACTTAAAAAGCCATTAAGTGTTTTTGTTAGGGTTCCAATTGTGACTGGACACATAGTATACCGATAGTGCGATCAGTACTGGACCTAACCGGATTAAGGTCGGCGGTACACCATCGCCCAGAGCTGAACGGTGTCAAAATATAAATTCTCTCGGTACCCTATTAATGAAGTTATGTTACGGGCCGTCGGGACGAAGCGGTAAGCATTCGCCGGGTCGTATGGGCGTACGGCTCGTCGAAATTCGTACATGAGAAATGATGGTTCTGTATTGATTCCAACTGACGTCGGTGATGTGGAAACATCTTGCAGAGTATCGTGAGGTCGGTTTCAGCGACGTGAAGTTGCCGTTTGTTGACGCTAACGTCAACATTAATTTAGGTTAAGAAATTGTAATTTATGGTGAACTAATTTTTGGAACTTTTCAACAGGTTTTGTTTTACAAACAGATAATAATCACTGACGCAGCTTAGGTAACAAGATTTTTGGGATATCTGATTCAACTAAAAGCACGTCTTATTTTATTACGAATAATAACAACGCCGACCGAACATCAACAAGTCAAGTTCAAAATCACAATAATTAACCGAGTCAGCATAACAGGCGTTTACGGAACGTGATAAGAAGCGCGCTCCAGTTAAAGTCAGTTTCTGCAACGCTAGGTCATTGAAAGAAAACAAATAATATCTCATTTAACCAATGTAAAACAAGATGTATAAAAGCTCTGAAATTTGGGACAATAAACCAGTATACGATGTATGCTCAAAACGACAGTGTGTTGTGATCTTTCTTCACGCCACCCAAACCGACAACCCCTAACCTCAAGAACTTCAACCCCGGAGAGCACGTTATGCCCTCTCTCCAAACTACTAGAACTTCAACCCGCACCTGCACGTTACGCCCTCAGGTCCACACCGGAGGGTTCGATATGTCCTCTCTCCAGACTTCAAGAACTTCAGGAGATCAAGTCACGCCCTGATCTCCGCCTACAAGAACGTCTTCAGCCTTACAACCTGGAGACAAGATTCATCTCCGCAGCCACCCACGAGTTCATTCAGTTTGAATGAGCTGTTTTGAGTGAGTTACAAATGAATAACTAATGACCTGACTAACCAACTAAAATATTATCTTTCCAATAAAAAAAAATCCTAATCTGACGTTTCGAGTTCGTCAGTTAAAATTTTGCGGCTAACTAATTGACTGACTCAATCAGCTCAATGACAGTTAGCTCATTAAGTCACCAACTTACTGGCAGTTTAATCTACTAACCAAATAACCAATATTTCGACATTACTAACAAGTAACTAAATATGTGTGGATAACTAACTTACAAACTAAAGGTGAGTTTGACTAATTGGCTCACTGAGCTTTTCATTTACTAACTAGAACTAGAACATTATTTTTGACATTTAGATATTTAAGTATTTTCTCATTCAAAAACTGAGCTCCGTCTTTCATGCAACCAACTAACTAACTAACTTTCAAACTACTAAATTAACCATTATTTCCGTAATTGAAGTCATTAGTTTAAAATCTGGTAAATTTTATACTTTCCCATATAAAGTGAACAGATCTTTTTAAATCACGTAGTAACTAACTAACTGACCTAACTAACTTACAAACTAATTGACTCTAACCGACTAAACAAAAACTGATAGTTCGACATTATTTATAACTAACTAAATATGTGTGGTTAACTAACTAACAGACTAATTAAATGACAGTTTGACTAATTGTTTAACTGAACGATTAATTAACTAACTAGAACGACGGTAGTGTCACTAGAAACTAGTCATTGTATGATCGATAGTTTCCCAGCGTCGAAGAGAAAATCGAAATGCTATTTCTCAGTATATTGAAATGGATTTGCTCAGAGTCCTTGAGGTTTCTTTAAAGTTTGATAAAATACGAATGAAGTTTGCTATGAGATTCTTTGATAAATATTTAACAAAGCTATTCGCAGATAACGTCCCTTATACCTGTAATATAGATAAAACTCGGATTGAATTAATGATTCTTCGAAGCGTCGACCCGTGAAAATTAGAATTCGGTGCGGCCGATACGACGCATTTTGGGAATATTTTCCGGTTCCAACACGTACGCATAACAATAAATTATGCGTACCAAGGAATTATGCAAATTTACTTACCTACGTAGGGATTTAATGATTATTTCGATGATTACTATATAAATTGAAAAAAAAATCACGGGATCCGCAGCATTCAGCACCGCATCGTCATGTTGCTGGCGGCCTGTTTGATCGTCATCGCGGGCAATTTCGGCTCGAGCGAAGCAAGTGAGTCCGTTCCCGACAATAGTCCAGTCATCAGCCATTTTCCCGTGGAATTTTGGGAAACAAGGTTGATTTCTTTGAAAATTGGGCTTTAGGTAGTATTTATAACCTTCTTCCAAGTTGGATATGTGTCGAAGTGTGCTTTTTCCCTAGGGGTGGAAACCTTGTTCCAAATTTTGCCCCTAATCTTCCCAGGTATCAAGAACTGCTATTGGTTATCCAGGTTTGGGTCCAAACTATTCCCTAACTTTTCCTTTGGTACTACAACTCGCTGGGATATGGTGAAGGATCGTTAGTGACCAAACCTGGTTTTAAATTTGGCTCCAAACCTTCTCAGGTATCAGGAACTGTCTGCTTGTTTCTCCAGGTTATGTTTCAAACCTTCGCCGAGCTTTCTTATTGGTACTACAACTCGCTGGAACATGAGGAAAGATCATTAGTGACCAAACCCGGTTTTAAATTGTGCCCCAAACCTTTCCAGGTCTCAAGAACTGTCTTATTGTATTTTCAGGTTTATATCCAAACCTTAATCTGGCTTCACCATTGGAATTGCAGCTGGCAGAGTTACGAGGAAGGATCATTAGTGACCAAACCTTGTTTCTAATTGTGCCCCAAAACTTTTCCAGGTATTAAAAACTCTCTTATGGCTTTTCCAGGTATGTGTCCAAACCTTAACCTAGCTATACCATTGAATTAGCAGCTGGCACAGTTACGAGGAAGGATCACTAGTAACCAAACCTCGTTTCTAATTGTTCCTTAAAACTTTCCCAGGCATCAAGAACTGTCTTATTGCTACTCTAAGTTTGTACCCAAACCTTAACCTAGCTTTACCATTGGATTTGCAGCTGCCAGAGTTATGAGGAAAAATCATTAGTGAATAATCCTGGTTTTAAATTGTGCCCCAAAACCCTCCCAGGTATCAAAAACCGTCTTATTGCATTTCCAGGTTTGTACCCAAACCTTAATCTAGCTTCACCATTGGATTTGCATCTGGCAGAGTTACGAGGAAGAAACATTAGTGACCAATACTCGTTTCTAATGGATGCCCAAATCCCAGGTATTAAAAACTCTCTTATTGCATTTCCAGGTTTGTATCCAAACCTTAACCTAGCTTCACCATAGGATTTGGAGCTGCCAGAGTTATGAGGAAGGAACATTAGTGACCAAACCTGGTTTTAAATTGTGCCCCAAAAACTTGATAAAATGAAAACTGTTCAAATTATTCCTGAAAAACGGTTAAAAACATTCGTTTTTTCAATGACAAATGTGTAGTTTAAATCGTGAATAACTCAAAAAATATCAACTTTACAAAAAAACTTTATGGAACAAAAGTCGCTTAGAATTAGTCAGTCTATCGATATCTGGGTTAATTTTGATGAAAAATTTTTTACCCCTTTGAAGGGGTTAAAAAGGGATTCCACCCTTAGGGAAAAAGCACACTTCGACACATATTGTCACACGCCTGAGGACCTAGGGTCCAAAGGGAGTGCTCGGGTTGAGGGTGTAATCAGGTAGAGACTGAGAAAGAAGAAATGGCAACACGGACAATATTTATTTGAACATTAAATGCTATAGGGGAGAGAACATTGACAAAGGGCAGAAAATGATAATTAGAGGGTGAAAGAGAATATAGAAGTGGAAGAAGTGGTTGCTTACTGTAGTATAACGAAGGGCAGTAGGCACGAGGCTCCTCCAATCAGCGACATGTCGAAGGGCGGACGCTCAGACGGGCAGCGTGACAGGGTGCTAGCAGACTGATTACTGATCTATTTAATCGATCCGTATAAATACGTTTCGTTTGTTTTATGAACGTGCCTGCCGCTTACCCACGCATCACGTATCGTCCTTCGGTTTAAGGTCGCCTCGGTGCTGAATTAGCTTGGACGGCGACCTATTTTCGCTAATTGGGGCTGCATCGCGATAATATTCAACTTTGAAGAAGGTTATAAATACTACCTAAATCCCAATTTTCAAAGAAATCGACCTTGTTTCCCAAAATTCTACAGTTTTAAGGTTATTTACCGCTGATGACTGGACTAACAAGACGATCCGTGCCTAAAGGCGAATTTACACGTGAAAAGTAGCTAAAGCAAGTACTAAATCAAGTAAAGAAATTTAGTTACATGCATCGTATAAACCGCTTGATTTAGTACTTGAGCAAGTGTTGTATTTAGTAGAATGTTTAGTTAAGTGAATAGAAACAATGTCTATTTACTTGAGTAAGTCGCGTCCCCCACTCCAATTTTGGCGAACTAAACTCGACAACTATACACTTGTAGACAAGTCAATTTAGGAAACTTTATTAGTATAAATTGTGCAGAGGGTGTGTGTTTGTATTCGTTGGTGCCGTGTCGACTTTTAAGATGTCTCGTTGGAATGAAGAAACCACATTAAAATTTGTGCAACAATTTAGAGAAAGACCTTGTTTGTTAGGGCTGCCATTTATAAAAATAAACAAGCTCGAGAATCAGCATATAAAGAAATTGAAGAGATTATGGGAATGGAAGGATATGGGGTGCTTGAAATTAAAACTAAAATACGGGCGTTGAGATCGACGTATTCCTAAAAAAAAGAAAATTATGGATTTATTTATTTTATTTATTATTATTATTATTAAGAATTTATTATTTTCTATTATTAATTCGCCACATATCTCTCGTATACATTTTGTCATTAACTCACGAACAACTGTACTTGCAGCCATTTTTAAAATAAATACTAAACGACAATACTAAAATATGTATAGACGCACACTAGCGCACAAGCAAATTGATTTTAGTTACTTGACTTAGTAACTTGCTTTAGCGACTATACACGTGTAAATTCGGGCTGGCCTTTTCCTTACTGAACCCAAAATATTTAAAAAATACATATATCAATCAAAAGTATTTCAAAAACGTGTTTCAAAGACAGTCTTATAGTGCGGAGACGATCCGTTTAAAAGTTATGGCACTTTCAAAATTCGATTTTCCATGTCGTCAAAAATTAAAAAGTCACCAAAAAATCACCTTTCGTCCATAAGATAATGTTGAACATGATGGTCCACTTCTTTTTTTGTTATTTCCTTCTGGTTTCTTTGCAAAAAAATAATTTCACTTTTTAAGTTACATCCGCGAATGGCTATCTTTCACTCTTTGTTGCTTTCTCGTGGCTAACGGGCGGACATCAAATTCATTCCATATCACACGTTTGTGATCCTCTTTATATATTTTTCACTATTATTCACGCTCAAACTCTTTGCAAAATATGTTAAATGCGAATTTTGTACGATATGACCAAGATTGTTACATACTTGTCACGGAACACAATGTTCATTTGACATTTTTCATGGAACGTCGAGATTCTGATTCTGCCTACGAGACCGTCCGGGCGATCTTTTTCATAAGCCATTCTCCGATTAAATTTGCATGTTTGCACCTTTATCTTCTTTCTCATACTGTTGGTATCATTTTTTTCACTAGTATAATACAATGCAAGCGTCTTTTTACAAAGAATATCCGATAATATAAACTGTTTACACCTAGGCAACCACACATACTCCCATTACTAACTTTATAATTTGCAATTATATGACTTATTACAAGTGTTTCATACTCTCAAATAATATCTTTCGTCGCTACCAATATACCGCAATTTTCATGTAAAGGAATCATTGCATATTGCATTTAGTTTCAGATATGTATTTTAGAATTGTTCCGTACTTCCACTGTTTCTGGGCTTACGACTCAGTCGGGAAGGTTAGGTTGGTTTGGTATGGCTTGTATAGTAATTAAAACATTTGCACGTTTCTGGGCTTACGACTCAGTCGGGAAGGTTAGGGATGTTTGGTATGGCTTGTATAGTAATTAAAACATTTGCACGTTTCTGGGCTTACGACTCAGTCGGGAAGGTTAGGGATGTTTGGTATGGCTTGTATAGTAATTAAAACATTTGCACGTTTCTGGGCTTACGACTCAGTCGGGAAGATTAGGTATGTTTGGTATGGCTTGTATAGTAATTAAAACATTTGCACGTTTCTGGGCTTACGACTCAGTCGGGAAGGTTAGGTTGGTTTGATATGGCTTGTATAGTAATTAAAACATTTGCACGTTTCTGAGCCTACGAGTCAGTCGCGACTCTCTTTCCTTCTCTCTCTCATCTCTCTCCTTCTCTCTCTCCTCCCGCCTGTAGTCTACCATTCGTCATGTCGGCCGGTTAGCCACTGCCAAAACTGCTTTCTGCGTGTCTGTTAACAGTATTTAAATATGGCGAAGGCGCGAAAACGTCTCTGTTTCGAATCGTGAATTTGCATATTTTCCGGTATTATTTTGGCGCGAAGTTAATGTCATCGTTTAGTTCAAGCATAGAACTACATTTAGGCCTTACAGTGAGTAAAAATTACCCACGAAAACACTGAGAAATTCCTCTTTCAAAATAGGTAATTTTTAATTAACATGTTAAAGTAACATTTTATTTTTTTTCTCAAAAACTAGACGTCTCCGCAGATACAAACTATTTTTCCCGGCATCTCCAAAAGCCCTTTTCCTATATATGATTTTTATTTTTCTTTTAATTGGGTTCAGTAAGAAAAATCTTTACCTAAATTCGCCTTAACTTCACGTTTCCAGGCGATTACGGCGTCGCGTTCTCGTTCTACCATGGCCAGGGCGCCGGCGACCCGTTCTACACGTACGTCCCGGACTCCCCCGACTCGTGCAACATTTCCTCCAACGTGAACCTCTCCGATTACTCGTGCCTGTACTTCTTCGTGCACGGATACGAGGAGGAGCTGAACGACCAAGAGGAACGACTGATCAACGTCACGTCGGAACGACTCACCGATTGTTTGATAGTCGAGGTGAGCTACGAATACTACGAAGTGTTCGTGGTGACGGCGGCGTTGCTGCCGGCGATCGGAGAGCAAATCTGCGAGTTCATATCGTGCCTGAACACGACGTACGGTTACCCGTTGGACGCCGTCGTGTGCGTCGGGCACAGCTACGGTGCGCACTTGTGCGGCATCGCCGGCAGCTGCTTGGACGGGGCTGGACCCGGCGAGCGAGTTGACCTTGGGCTTGACGAGCTTGCACAGGTTGAACGAGGGCGACGCAAAGAACGTTCAGGTAGGTAGACTCCATTTCACATAAGAAGAACCGTGGCCTTGAGTTCCATGCAGGCCGCATCTCCGGCACGAAGTCGCCCGATCGGCATCTGGACAGTAGCGGTCCGAGAAGTAATCGTATTAGGGGATAATATTAATTCGTGTATTGTTAGTTGCCTATGTTGTGTACACAACAAGACTGATTTAATCTAAATCATTTCGCTTTAGTCAAAATACACAATGCACAACGTACAAAACTGTAATAATAATAACATAAACGACCGTTACGTTACGTTAGATACGCGAACGCCGGACGACAAGCGACAATGCCGAAAGACACGCCAACGCGCCTACGCTAAACCTTCAACCTCCCGCCACTGCTTATACACGAATTACATGAAACTATGGAAACCGAACATAGCCGACGGAATATGTCGTTCCGTGTAACTCTAGCCCACGGTTCTTCTTATGTGAAATGGAATCTAACGGCGTAGAATTTACGTCGTGAACGTCGCTTCGATGCGATTTTCACGTTCCAGGCTATCCACACGAGCGACCTCCTCGGGACGAGTTTGGGGAACGGACGCTCAGATTTCTTTATCAACTTGGGCGTGCTCCAGGAGAATTGTACGTTGATCAGTAGTTGTTCTCACGTGAAGGCGATCGACTACTACGTCGACACTTTGCTGGGCGTCAACTACACGGGGACTTCGATTTCGGGGAGTACCGCTTACATGGGAGGAGATCCGCTGGATTCGACGTGAGTATCTCCAAAGGGACGAATCTCTGAAATATTTAAAGTTTGGTTTTTTTGCAGAGCGGTCGGTTATTACTACTTAACGATACTATAGCTATGTACCTAGTAGAGGAACGACTAGCAGGGAAGAATCCAGATTGATGGTTATTAATCGATTGCGTTTAATCAGCACAGTAATATAGCGAAGTCAAGAAAAGAAAGAGTTTTTATTCCCACTTTCAAATTTTAAATGGTACCACCAGCTCGGTACTTAACGTTTTCAGGGACGTTCCTTAGAGCTGCTTTTAAGCATATTGCTGCCAATAGGAGACCGTTTCATATTAGTTAATTAAACCGCACGGAGCGACAAGTCGATTACAATTCAAGCAGCGCAACCCACTTACTGTATGGCTGATTATGACAAGGTGTATGTTTGACAAACGTCTAACATCTCTTCGAACTTATTTACAAAAGTAAGGTTATCTCCTTCTTCCTTTCGATCTGTGGGCTCGGCCACTAGTACATTCACCCTATAGAGATAAAAGAGAGAGGAGGTAACAAATGTGGTTGGAACAAATAGACCAAAGCACAGACTAAAGTGGCTTCTCCATATCGCCGACTTCAAATAGTCCAAGAGATAGCTACATAAAACAGTATTGATAAGGTACACGACATTTGAGTTCATAACTGATTGTAAAAACATGAACTCAACACCAAAAAATGGCTGTTCTGCCGGTTTGCATAGGCCGGATATGTAAATGGCGAAAAACCGATAAAGTACACGGGTGAAATTTTGTTCAGGCATTGTCTAGACCTTGACTAAGAGCGGTGTAACAATGGCAGAAAATTAGCAGGTCGGAAAACCCTCGGCAGAAGGTCATGAAAAACGCCCTGTAGGAACTGAAGGTCATGAGTGTCATAACAAACGCCATGTATAGTTCATACAGGGCGTTCCATGTAGTTCTTACAGGGCGTTTTTCGTCACTTTCAGTTTCTTCTGCCGAGGGTTTTCCAACCTGCTAATTTTCTGCCACTGTTACACCGCTCTTAGTCAAGGTCTAAACAATGCATTTCACTAAGGTACACTCATTCCACGAGTGTACCTTATCGGTTTTTCAGGCATGTTTGTCTAATGTGGAAAACTGGCCGTCATTTACATATCCGGCCTATGCAAACCGGCAGGATAGCCATTTGGTGTTGGGTTATTTTTTTATAATCAGTTATGAACTCAAAATGTCGTGTACCTTATCGATGCTGTTTTATGTAGCTAGCTGTCCGACTAAAACAATCGCAAACACGCGTTCGAAAAGTGGCTTCTCAATATGGCAGTTCCGTCTACAAAATTTATTACCCCCTTTCCCTAATTGTTACCTCCTCTCTCTTTTATTTCTATGATTCACTCCGTTTCGATGACTGTCCTGTCATCCTTGCTTTTTCTTGTAATGGAGCTCCAGCACAGTCTGACTCGAAGTCATGCTGCCAGTCCCTGCTGTTATTATTTTCACTTCTGTATACAGTGTTTGACTGCCGGTAGGATTTGTGGTTGGTAGTTTTATACAATTATGTCAATTTGTTATATGTAGTGCTGCGCTGGCATATATACCACCAGCCATACATGCCACGACCGGGGAATCTCACAATCCCATCACACTCTCTGGAAAAGGACCGAGAGAACCTCTGTGCGGGAACCGGGAACATTCATTCGATCTATGATCACTGAAGAGCGGATAGTTACGCCAATGCCTTTTACCTGCCTTTTTGATTTTTATTTTCGAGGTGGACTTTTTATAAAGATTCTTTATAGCATTTATAAGGGTTTGATTAATCTAAGTGCTTTGCAATACCTCCCATAGCTTTTTAGTGGGTATATTATCATAAGCTTTTGAGAGATCAATAAATAAAATATGTGTTTTTTTTTATTGGTACGCTATTTTGCCTATTTAAAACATGCCTTGGCGTGCGTAAATCGGGCTTTTTCGCACGCGCGTGTTTGAAAGTCGCCATGGAAACGTATCAACAACGGCCATATCGACCAATAACAGAGCGTTTTTGGCCGTAGCCGGACAAGCCGATTGGTTGCACGACGTGCGACGGGCCGTCACGAAGCGTCCCGAGTGTCATTCAAATTAATCATATTGGGTATGCATTTGGTTTTGGTATACAAAATGGTACCAATAAAAAAAATCGCGTAAAGTATTCGTGGATAACTGCTCTTTCAAGCACTTGCTCTATTTCGAGCACTCCGGCTGCGCGTATTTGAGAGAGCTCAATATCCACTCATACTTTAATATACTATTCTAAGTTGACCGCTGACATTTTCTCTATTATCTGTTTCATACAGAATACGTAATCTCGAGAAGACCATGCCCTGATGAGTGTCCTCATTGTCATAGAGCTGAGGAAAAGTCCGAGAAAGTCAACCGAACTACCGTGGTCGCCGAGGAATGGACACCATCCTCGTTACGACAGGAGCAAGAGAAAGACCCGGTT
This sequence comes from Cryptocephalus moraei, assembly GCA_946251905.1. Classification (NCBI taxonomy): domain Eukaryota; kingdom Metazoa; phylum Arthropoda; class Insecta; order Coleoptera; family Chrysomelidae; genus Cryptocephalus; species Cryptocephalus moraei. The sequence goes on from OX276459.1 coordinate 21,828,975, forward strand.
CTGAAAGAAATCCTGGCATGGAAAAAGGGAGGACAGCGTCCTGAGTGGCAGAAGGTATCACCTGGCTCGCCAAAACTCAAGAGCTATTGGGCACAGTGGGACTTGTTAGTAGTTGAGGATGGATTACTAAAACGTGTACTGGAGAGCCAGGACGGAACGGAGGAAAGACGGCAGTTGGTAATTTCCTCCAGTAAAATCCCGGAGGTCTTGCGGCACCTTCAAGACGAATCGTCTGGTGGACATTTAGGGATCAAGAAAACGCTGCAGAAGGTACGGGAGCGATTCTACTGGATCAATTGTTCAGACAACGTGAAGGACTGGTGCAAGAAATGTACTACATGCTTCGCAAGTAATGGGCCACAAAAACGACCGAAAGCTCCCATGAAACAATATAACGTCGAAAACCCCTTCGAAAGGGTCGCTATTGATATAGCGGGACCCTTCCCTGAGACCGAAAAGGGGAATAAATACATCTTGGTCGTAATGGACTATTTTACGAAGTGGGTAGAAGCGTACGCTCTCCCTAATCAGGAGGCAGAGACAGTGGCCGATGTTCTCGTGAAGGAAATGATCTGCAGGTTTGGAGTACCCATGGAGTTACACTCGGATCAAGGGAGAAACTTCGAGAGTGGTCTATTCCGGAGGATCTGTGAGAAGTTTGGGGTACGAAAAACAAGAACCACGGCCCTTCACCCTCAGTCTGACGGCATGGTAGAACGAATGAATCGCACCCTCAACCGCTATCTGGCGAAAGTGGTCTCGTCACATCAACGAGACTGGGATGAACACGTGCCGTTCTTCCTGATAGCCTACCTCTCGGCCGTTCATGAGTCGACAGGACAAACTCCAGCCAAAGTCCTGTTCGGGCGAGAACTTAAACTGCCCTGTGATCTAATCTTTGGCACTCGTCCGGACGAGGACGTTTCGTGAGAAGATTACGTCTCCAGGAAGCAGAAAAGGATGAACGAGATTCACGATTAAGTCCGGTACCAACTAAATATCGCCAGTGATCGCATCAAAGAGCGTTACGACATACGCTAAAGAGGGTGGCTACCAAATGGGAGATCGAGTTTGGCTGTACAACCCACAGAAGAAACGTGGTTTGTCCCCTAAGTTGCAGACCAACTGGGAAGGTCCCTATATCGTAAAGAAACGGATTAATGACGTGGTCTACCGGGTAAGCAAATTACCAAACGGCAAGCCGAGAGTGGTGTATTTCAATCGTTTGGCACCCTATGAGGGGTCGCACGATGAGGCGGAGGTTCCCCGGGTAAGAAACACGTTGGCGCAGGAGAACGAACTTTCGTTCGGAGAATTTATGAGCGCCTACGGGGGCACCGGAAAAGCACGGTATGGAGTAACCTGTGAAAAACAACAGAACTTGTTCAGCGTACCTGAAGAATACTCGTTGGCCCATTGTGTGTCCGCCGACCTGGTAATGTCACGAGAGGTATCGCAACAGTTTTCAAGAAGAAGTACGGGCACTTGGAATAACTCAGAGCGCAACTCCCGGAAATTGGCAAGGTTCTGGAACTACGTGACCACGAAAGACACATCTTTTATCTGGTTACGAAGGAGATCGGGTCGCATAAACCATGTTATCAGGATGTATGGCGAACCTTGCATAGGCTACGAGACCGATTGCTGGAGCTCGACATCAGGAAACTAGCTATCCCCAAATTAGGCGTTGGACGGGACCAGCTGGACTGGAGGGTTGTCCGGAATATGCCGGAAGTAGTGCTGAAGGATACAGGAGTAGAAGTTTTAGTCTGCTGTTTTGAACCTGTACCATGTCAACTCAGGAAGACGGTCCCCTGTTATTTTGATGCCACGTCCCGCTAACTGCCGGTTCCTGCATGGGCCTACCAGGGATACGTTCCGGGACGAAACGTCTCTAAGGCGGGGGCAGTGTAACGCGAAAAGTAAACAGCAGCGCGAAATGTGTTTACTCTTATCGGACCTCGGCGGCTTACCTCAAAGGATCGCCCCCTACGCTTAATTGAGTCACGGCAACATCATTAAAGAAAAGTGATTTATGACCTTCTGGACCTTTCTACATAAAAAAGAAGGTTCGAGTTATTTCAGGAACTATCGCGAACACAATTGAGGTGTATATAAGCGGGCTTGCTGTCGGAGAAGAGATTAAACGTGAAGCCGCGAGTGAATAAATAAAACGATAGACGGACTAGTGAAATAAATTAACATTTAGAGTGATATAAATTAATTAGTTAGGAAATAGTTAAGTGTGTTATATAAATTACTTAGTTAGGAATTAGTTAAGATAAATTAACTAGTGTGTAGTGTATAAGTAGGATAGTGTAAATAATTTATAAAATAAACCTTACAATATTTTTGAAAATGTACAGAAATATGTTGTCTAAAAATTGAAAAAAAATTTGACCTGCCATATCTCCTGTATACAATTCCTATAGGTACTTAAATCTACCATTGCGTCTAGCTTGCCATGGGCTCTTTTAACAGTTAGGAAGGAAAAGCTTTTAAAATCGCGAAAGCATTGACAACGGATTCCAAAGACACGTATCCTTGCTCTTGGTGCAAAATTACTTCTAGCATTGCAATTGTTCATAATGTCGCGACTTAATTAAGCAACCGAGGTCATTGTAATCTCCGCGAGTTACCGACCTGCAATTACAACTTTTGCAATAATTAACATCCGCTCCGCGGTTATCAAACTCTAGTCCACCTGTAATTGCAAATTTTTCAAACAAGTCATCCGCTTCTCGGGTATCGAACTCAGCGACAGGTTCACGAGTTAATCAAGTAAATACAGGATAAATCGTCTATTCGGCAATCTTTACGAGTTCAACACGCCGCCGAATTGAAGATTTACAAAAATATAAATTCAAAGATCGCGGCTTTTTTGGTCGTTCAGTCAGTGAGTGGTTCGCCAAGGATCGCACGTCCAACAGCCGTCCTCGCCTCCCCGGAGTAACAATGTAAGAGCCCCTTTGACTTGTCTAATTATTTTCATTTTATTTGTTTTCCTTTTTTCTCTTTTTTTTTGCTTTTCAACATCCAATTGTATTTAACTGTGCTAAAATAAACTTATATTTCCCTAATTGTTTTCTGTTCTCCACCTCGAGCTACCCCCTAGCACGTTCTCAGGGTGACTTCATCCTCTGGACGCGACAATAATATCGGACTGTGAAAAAATTTCAATACAGTTTTTCATTTGGAAACCCCTAAAATACAAATTCACTCTTCATCTTCAGGGTGACGTTTGGATTTGACATAGGTTTTCAAATGACTTTCAAATGGTCAATATTGAAGACAAGAGTCAATTAAATTTAAAAATGAAGAGTAATAATGGTATAAATAATTTAAAAAGTTGTACAGCGTATTTTATGTCGGTCGTGCACCAACATGCCCTCGTTAAGCAATTGACAACTATGCATCACTCATTATGTAATCTACTAATTACCTACAGCTTTATAAAATTAATTATTCTTATTTTCAATTTTTTCAGATTGATGGTGAAACAACAGCAATTCTAAGTGAAGATAGTTTAAAAGAGCTTGTACCGAAATTAGGCGATCGAATTGCTATACACAAGTTCTGCAAGAAAAGTTTGCAAACCCCAAAAAGATGCTTAATCGAGACGTTACGAGAAAAACTGAAAAATAAACCTTCCGACAAGCAAACCAGGGAAACTGCAAAGGACACCGAGGTCCATTCAACAAGGACCACCGAGCGGCAAAAGATCAAGAGTTGTTGAAATCGGCTGGATGTGTTCCCAACAGTCTGATAGCAAACCCCAAAAAGATGCTTAATTGAGACGTTACGAGAAAAACTGAAAAATAAAACTTCGACAAGTATACCAGGTAAACTGCAAAGGACACCGAGGTCCATTCAACAAGGACCACCGAGCGGCAAAAGAACAAGAGTTCGGGAATAGATAGGAACTATAAACAAGATCGCACCAAATATGGAGGTAGAACAAGACGCATATGTGTACCCAAAGATACGAAATGTTTAGAATTGTTGGAAAGAAGCAAAGAGTTATTTTCCCCTAACGGCGTTTCTATCAAAGGGCCATTGACAGAATTTAACTGTGCGCTTCTTGACTTTAAAAGTCACCCTTTTAAAGAAGACTTCACGGTTCAGCAAATGTATGAGATTTCATCGATCAACATGTTACGATTTTATCTGGCCACATACATCCTTCAAAAATGTTGGTACTCCTCTTTAACATGAAAATACAAATATAGCTGGAGCCTCTACAAATCGTTATCTACCACCTACCACAATCGCATTCTTTAAATGAAGGTACAGTACGGTTGTTTAGTTACAGTTTCATTCCTATTGTAACGTTTTTACCTACGCGAAATTGCACGACACGAGTTGTTCTTGTTTAATTTATTTTCACCACTTAACACTAATTTATTTGTACAATTACACTTAGCGCTTATCTACTAATACTTAATCTAATTTATATTATCACACTTACATCTAATTTATATAACCACGTATGGGAGACACAACTTGACCTGACGGAACGGACAAAATGAGGTCATCAACATATATTTTCACAAAAGGAATATAGAAAGACATAATCTGTAAAACTGACGAAACCAACTCGTCTAAAACATAGTTAACTAGGATTGGTGACACTGTGCTACCCATTGGTGTTCCAAAAAACCTGTTAATATTTGTTATTAAAAATGAAACAATTTGAATCGAAAATGTAGTCTAATACAGATTTAAAAGACATCCACTACATCGAACAATGCCGACTAATGATGAGCCAACTGTTCTCTAAGGACCTTAAGATCACTGGATACGGAAGATTAGTGAATAGCGAAACTACGTCAAAACTCACTAAAACATAGTTCGGAGGAAGTCTATAGTTATTAATGAAGGAGCTGAACGTAAAGGAGTCCTTTACATAAAACTCGTTTTCCACATCATAGGTATTAGTTAAAATGTCTGAGATAAACGTAGTCAGCTTACTATTAGGACCATTAATGGTGGAACAAATGGGTCTCATTGATAAAACAGGCTTGTGGATTTTGGGCAATGTATATAGCCTTGGTAATACTGATGTGTAAGACATTAATTGCTTTTTAGTCACTTCATCAATGTGCTTAGAAACAAATAATTTAGATACTATTTTGTTTGCCTTCTGTTGTAACGTACAAGTTGGGTCTCTAATCAACATTTTATAATATTTTGTGTCTCTTAATGAATCCTCACTTTTATCTAAATACTCAGCCTTATCCATAATTACCGTGACGTTGCCTTTATCACTCTTAGTAACTATAAGGTTTTGATGTTGTTTAAGGAAATTTTTAACTTTGTTAAACCATTTGTTAATCTGATTGTTATTATTGTAATTTTTATGAATAAAGTTGGTAATGACATTTGTAAATTGAGCCCTTACACAGTCCTTATTTGGATAAGGAACAGTTTCCAAAATATATTCAAGATTTAATAATCAATCTTTATGTCCTTACAGCTTGTACAGAAACGATTGGTAATAGCTTCAGTGTACGATATTTCGTGTTTAAAGTCGAAATTTTCAGTTTAAAATTGAAAGTCCGGTAAAAATCCCAGGGGGGGGGGGGGACTTTTCACCATCTTATAGGGCTATGGTCTTTTTGAATAAAATTTTATAAATTTATTAATTAGTTCGCAAAAATTTTTGCGAATTTTGGAGTTGAAAGAGACGCATCTTAGGCGTCCCTGTCTCTAATAATTCTCTCTCTCTCTTTTTCTTAAACTATAAATTTCTTGCATACAATCTCAGAACTTGGCTCTCCAAAGTTCAGTGGAGATACAATGTGTTGAAGAGACAATAAATGGTGAAATTAGTGGTTGTATTTCAATGGACGTTCCAGTGGTGACCCTGAAGCGGTGTTTAGATGTAGGAAAATAAAATACAGTCGAACCTCCAATAACGACCACTGATGGGGAGTATCTAAATTGGTCGCTGTAGAGAGGTGGTCGTCAGTCAGAGGCCAACAAAAAATTACACAAAAAATATTTCCCTTTACATTCTATACTGACAGAGCGGTCAGCTAATTTTTAGCATAATTTTTTCAATAACTGTAATTTTTTCTTTTAGTGATAATCACTTTCCTTTGCTTGCCATTTTTCGCTTTTTTATATCAAAAATTTAAATTTAAAAAAAGCATCGTTTTTTCTATTGCAAATATCATTGTACAAAAATATTAACAATCTCAATTATAAACATTTAAAAATAACTTTTTGCCTATTGCTTGAAAATAAAATATTTCTTCATATTCGGAGAACTGGCATTCTTACGCGAATTTTAGAAAAAAAGAAAAATTGTTCTAGGTCAGTTTAGGCCAAGGTAAACATTTTTTTAATGCATAAATAATTTGTTCATGACTATTACCAAATCTAACTAGCGCCATTTTGAAGGTAAAGGTTCACTGTTTACGTACAAACATTTTTAAATGGTTTGCTCATCAACGAGATCCTCGGTGAAGCTTCAAACGTGACCGCTAGTTGGAGATTGTGGAGAGAACTTAGAAATTTATAGTCCAAAAGCCCAGAGCTCCCAGGCATACTTTATTTTCTGAAACACAAATTGAATGGGATTCGAGTAGTGTTCATATATACATTGAATGCCTGCCTGCATACCTGCTAAGTTGGTTAGATGGCCGATTTACAGGTACCAGGTGATCATATAACTCGGTCAATTTTTAACCTACAAACTTTTATAAACCACCATGTTAACGGAAATTGCATAAGCATGCTTTCTTATGAAGCAACGCCTATATCTAAGTATGCTCAGAAGAAAATTATAGTAAAAAATTTTAAAAAAGAAAGGTTTTCGAAATTTTTCACATTGCATTTGGATGGATTTTGTTAAAAACACATAATTTGTACTCTAAAAGGTGTCATTTCGAGAGGAAATTTAATTCTCTATAAAAAATATTCCATGAAGTATATACTACAAATGCATAGCTTTTGAGTTATAGCCAAAAAACCTAAAGGTGGACAAAGTTACTCCAATCTCAAAAACGCAAGGCTCTATTAGTAGCACTCTTCGATGTTATCATCTTTAGAAGTAGGTAAATTGACCTGATGAAACAATAAAATTTCTTGAACGAGTTAGTTCTTTATTAAATGACATAGTCAATAGCCTATTTGTCATTTGTATGAAAGAGTGAGTGACGCTTTAAACTTGTAGAATGAACAAACCTCTTATTGCAATGTGAACACTTGAAGGATTTTTCACCTTTATGAGTACATAAGTGAACATTTAAATGACTCAACAGAGTAAACTTCTTACTGCAATGTGAACACTTGAAAGGTTTCTCACCTGTATGAGTACGTAAATGAACATTTAAATTACTCAATCGAGTAAAGCTCTGATTGCAATGTAAACATTTGAAAGGTTTCTCACCTGTATGAGTACGTAAGTGATCATTTAAATGACTCGACTGAGTAAAACTCTTATTGCAATGTGAACATTTGAAAGGTTTTTCCCCTGTATGAGTAAGTAAGTGACGATTTAAATTACACAATCGAGTAAAACTCTGATTGCAATGTGAACATATGAAAGATTTCTCACCTGTATGAGTACGTAAGTGATCATTTAAATGACTCGACTGAGTAAAACTCTTATTGCAAGCTGAACATTTAAAACGTTTTTCACCTGTATGAGTGAGTACATGACGATTTAAATTACTCAACTGAGTAAAACTCTTATTGCAAGTTGAACATTTAAAACGTTTTTCACCTGTATGAGTGTGTAAGTGAACATTTAAAGTAACCAACTGAGTAAAGCTCTTATTGCAATGTGGACATGTGAAAGGTTTGTCACCCATATGAGTACGCAAGTGAATCTTCAACTTATAAGGGAATCTGAAAGTTTTACCACAATATGTACATGTATGGTTAGTATTAACTTTCTTCTGGTGAACCATAAAGTCTGGTAGTACTTGGCGTTCTAAGACGACAGGTAAAAGTGACCCAGCCTTTCCATTGCCACCAGACGTTGTAGGATAATCAGGATCGGATGCTTCTTGCTTCGAAACGTCTTTTTCATTCATGAGGTAATCCTCAATGTGGATAAGTGGTTCCTTTTTGACCTTTCCAGCCGACAGTACTTCATCTATCGTGGAATTGTTGCTCTTCATAGGAGAATTTGAGCAACCCGCCAACATTTGTCGTTCAATGAAAACTTCACTGGACGCTGCAGGCCCATAGAAATTCGAATTTACTTCATTTGAAGTTTCTGTTTTAATTAATGGGGGATACTTGATGTCGAGAGAAGGTTCGTCTTTGACCTGTCCCGTCAATAGTAGCTCATCTATTTTGGATGTATTGATCTTACACCTCTCGATGTAAATCGAAAATCCTTCATAACGTGATTTGCATTGGCCGCAGATATTCTTGTGGGATGTCATAATCGGATCCTGAAAGAAAAGATATCAGTTACGTTTCGTCGATAAATGAAGTAGCACGGGGAGACCAAATACATTACAATTCCACAAGTCAACAGTTTAATGTACACTGCATCTCACTCTCACCTCATTGCTGATTATTTTCCAAAAACGCCACAATTTCTCCTCGATGACTTGAACGCGTGCTTCTTGTAGACACCAGTCGCAGATAGTTTTCGTACAGTTCATTTTACTTATGGTTTAACGGCAGCACTTCCTGAACTGAAATTGATGGGGCACTTTGACCGCACAATTAAATCGCGATAATTATGATTTACGATAATTACGGAAACCTTGCACCTTTTCGAGAAAAGATGGAAAAGATCGGAAACCGAGTTTACCTCATATCATAACAATAGGACAGAACGTAGAATCACAAATCACAAGACATAATATTGATAGTATTAAGAAACGCTAATGATGTGTTATACGCGAGGAAAATGTGACGTCAGCTTTTGAAGAGAGACGACAGCATCCATAAATATTATTGCTGACGATAGCCGGGAGAGTAACATCAAGTCTCTCGAAAGAGGAAAGTTCGAAGAGTCTACTCCAGGCTCCAGGGATCCCAGGGCCTTCCACTTCATCTGCACCTGACGTTGATTTAGAAAACCAAGATTATTAGTGTATGTACGATGAGATTTTTAAGAAATATGAAAAATTAGAACAACGGTATGCTATTTTGAAATATAATAGTGACATAAAAAGTAGGAAAATTAGAAATCTTAATGAACAAATAAAATATTTTAAAAACAAATGCTATAGATCTACACCCAAAACAACTGTATTTTAAAAAACTGAGGGTGATTGTGCAATACTAAGAACTGTCCTTACTCAAAACCAAATTGACTTTTTGTCTAAAAAGAAGAAAAAAGTCAACTGGACAAGAGAAGAAATTGCAACAGCCTTCACACTGAGGTACTACAGCAAAAAGTGCTATTTATTTTTAAGAAATAAGTCGCATTACCCCTTACCTGGTCTTTCATCATTAAAAAGGTGGGCTTCACAGCTTAACCTTAATCAAGGTATTTTAAAAGAGGTTTTAATTTTGCTAAAACTAGGTGGAGAGTCTTTTTCTAATTTTGAAAGGACAGTAGTTTTGCAATATGACGAAATAAAGGTCAAGAGAATCGAAGAGTATAATATTGCTCAAGATCAAGTGTTGGGGCATTTTATAGCTAACGTAAATGCATGGTTTGACATTTTTAATAGCTATGTCTCAAGAGGAAATGTACCTACAAAACATGCTTATGGCATAGATTTAGACAACCAAAAGCAACATCTTAATAAGGTTTATGAGACTGTGTCATCAATGAGATCGAGTAATGGAAAAAAAATGCATTAATGACATTCCAGAAATTTGTTGGGAAAAAATCCCGGCATTCCCGTTAGAAAAAAAATAGTGTAGAAACAGTTGTCATGGTTACCATCGCCGCTCCAAATCCTGACGTCACACGTTCCTCGCATATCGAAACGACCAGAAAGTAGATTTCGTTTTGTCGCTTTTTCGTGTTCTGTGGTTTCGATCTCGAGTGTATGTTCTGTCATTACGAACATAACCTAACTAAACGGCCGATTGGCGGGCATATTAGCGGGAGTGTATCGTGGATCTATTCCCAGTGAATTCAAAAGGTAAATACCACGCAATGCGCAAAACCGATGGATAATAATCACTATTACACGCCAGTTGAATAACACGCTATAATTGAACGTTTACCGTAGGGTCGAGGTCCACACGGGCGACTCACCGGAGCAGCGGCGAAGGTAGCGGAGAGAACGGTTTCTTGGTGGCGTTTAACTCCAGAACGATACTCCTCGTTTCGTTACGGAGGAAGGTGCGTAACTCTGCCGCTTTCCGTACGACGTACATCCTTTCAAATGTCGATCCGTCTCCGAACTCTTTCAGATACGGACTTTCGAACGAGGATACTGTATCCTTAAGGCCTGTCGTCTCGTGCGAAAAGCAGACCGACTTCAGAAAAGTATCCGACCCGGAATTGAGTGTATGCAGCATCGAGTCTAGTACATATCCTATCGAACATGTCGGCTTCGGTTCAGAGTCCGGCAGAAAAATCGACCGTCGATGGAAAGAAACGACAGGGCAAACAAGGCCTACAGGGTGAGATTTATCAAGTGAAGGTGTTAATGCTGTTCTTGAAGCGTGCATGGGATGGAAAAAAGCCTTTTAGGTTGTACACCGAAAAAAAAGAGGCCAGAAAATTTGACGATATATGTTTCGAGATCACCAATGGGAACGTTAAAGAGTACCGTCTGTTACAAGTCAAGCATAAAATCGACGAATCCAAAAAGATCGAATTTGACAGTCTGTTAACGGAAAGCGACGGTCCATACAGCTTAGTCAAATACTTTTTCTCCTATCAAGATTCTAAAAATGAAGAGATGTTCAAAAGAGGAAAAATCAAGGATATCACCGTTTTCACCAATATCGACTTCAATTTCAACAGTTTATATAAAGGTTATGCGATAAAAGATATAGTAGAGAAAATGGAAGATTCAGACGACATTTTAGATATCAGCGCTGATGTTTCGGGTAAAGAAAGTGTGCGGTATCGTTTCAACAAGTTAGCTTCACAATTACTAAAGCCAAAGTTAGAAAATTACAACTTGACCAGATTAGCAAAACGATTAGCTAAATGTTTCTTGACTAACAGCTGTATACTTCCCCACCAAGGTATCTTTAGGGACTTCCATGGTGTATTAGCCGAGGAGGTGATCAATGTTCAGGAGAGAAAGTTTCATAAAAAGTTTATAGATAATAAATGTACTTTAAAATTCAGGGAACTGTTCGCAGAAGAAATCAAAAAACAATCAGACGGAAAGCTAATGTTGGAGCATATAAACTCGACGGAAACATTCAACGGCAAACAAATTGGTTTAAACATATCTCACCACTTTGGAATCAAAGGAGACAAAGATTGGCCGACGGACACGTTCTCCGATAACGATATGAAAGATTTTTTGGGTCGCTTAATGTTTGCGGTGAATCAGCCCGGCGAACAGCGATTAGGTGAAATTATCAAAAGCGAAATGGGTAAGGATTTTGTGTACGAAGCAGTCTTCCAAAAAATGCTGGACTGGTTGAAAAGCAACGAATCCAATCCACTTGAGAACGGGAAGATAATCGAAGAAGCGAAGCGAAAGCTGAGCATGTTGGAACTGACCGGCCTGACACTGGAACATGAGACCAAGATCGATGGACTTGGTATTAAATTCAATCCGAATGTAATCGAACATTGTGGACTGAGTGATATTATGGTCCGTACCGATGGACAAATTTTTAATATCGTTACTGAGCACACCGTACTGACAAGCGTTAAAATGTTTCAGGTGATGCGGGACAGTTGTCGAGGGCGTTACCTGTTCATGCGACTGGACTCAGTCTTGCGCCTTCAAGATACGGTGAGTGGAGCTTTCGAAGGCGACATTGACTTGTTAGTCATCGAGTGCGAATCGGATGAACGTGACGTACAAGTACTGTCCAATCAGCTGAGTCGTATTGTGAAATGTAAGGTCGATAAGAAGGTTATATTGATCACTGGAAGAAGTAACGCACTGGCCGAGAAATTGAAAATCGATTATACTACATGTGACGAAAACAACTGTTTAGCTGATCTTACCGAGGAATCGCAGAAGACGCTTCTAACGGAACGACTGTTAACGTTCCAAGGGAAAAAGGTAATTGTAGGCGATTTGATAGACGAAGAGATGACGCATCTAATACATGGACAAGTATTAATCAAACTCATTAACAATGAGACGATCGAAATAGATAGAGCGCCCGTAGACGTAGAGTATTACTACATCGAACGGAAAATTAGTCGTCGAATCACGATCAAAGATGGATGCCTCAAAGAGAAAAATATCCACGATTTGTTCGTCGTAAGCGGCATAAAAGAGAGCGAACTGTCCGTGTTGGCCGACGGGCAACCCGCGAGGGAATACCGACAGACCGACCCGGACATGCGAAACCCCATAAGGTTCATTGCGTCGGATAGCAGTGATGGTGCACGGGAACACCTCGAACGATTACATCGAGTCCACCCGAAGCGCGACGTCCATTGGTTGGAGAGAGTCGATGGTAGTTTGGTGTGGCGACGCTCCCACGGTGCTCTATCGCATTTACGTAAGTACGTAAATACTGAGAGTAATGTCATCAAATATAGAGTGAGCGACGTCACCGATATTGCTGGTAGAGTGGTAATAGTGAGCGCAGAGGCCGGTATGGGCAAGTCCACCTTACTGACGAAGCTGCAGATGGGAGAGAAGGGATCGCGATGGATCGCGAGGATAAATCTGATAGAACGTTCGACTCAGTTGAAGCGGATGGAATCGTTGGATAAAAAGGCCGCCATAGAATTTATTTACGAGGCCCTAGGTTTCCTCGAAGAGACGACATTAGAAGAGATTCTCGGCCGTCTGACCGTCGTAGACAATAGAATAAGTTTGGAAGCAGCCGGTGGAGTGATCCAAAGTTCGAAATTACTGGAAATAGCAATATTCAATCGAATGTACAACCGAGGGAAGGTCACCTTGCTGTTCGATGGGTTCGATGAAATCAGTCCCGACTATACACAGAAGGTTATTAAATTATTTAAGTTTCTCCAGGACACCAACTTAGAGAGAATGTGGATAACTACTCGTCCTTACGATGTTCGAAACGAACTAGAAAACCATTTCAGCGAATTCTCGTATTCCCTCGAGCCGCTCGCCGAAGGCGACCAGAGACGTTTCTTGTCGCTATTTTGGAAGACACACTTAAAGCTCGAGGAATTAATTGAGTGGCGCTCAGATCTCTTCATCGATCACTTACTTCGTAAGTTCTCGGCATCTTCGAGTGACCAAGAGAGAAAGTTCCTCGGTGTACCATTACAGATGCGAATGCTTGCTGAAATCTTTCGAGACGTGTTTAAACAGTTCCATGAATCCAATAAAGTGTATCTTTCCGATGAGCACAACCAGGAGCTAGATAGAAAGCTAAATTTGGTTACGTTGTATGAAACATTTATTTTCGAAAAGTTTTATAAAATCCTATTTGGAGAAAAGGAGGGTATGAATGTAGATAGTTTGAGTACAGAACGGGTACTTCGTTATAGATTCGAGGAATTCGAAAAGGAGCATAGAATATTAGCATTGTATATGTTGTTCAAAGAAGATTGCCTGAACGGATTGCTTTCTGAAGATGAAAGAAACAAAGTATATGAATTGATACAGTCGATTAGGCGAGGCGATGAGAAGACCGGCATCATCAATCAGATCACCGACGACAGGCCGAACTTCGTCCATCGAACTTTCGCCGAATACTTCGCCGCGGATTGGCTCGTCCTAAATCGAAAAGAGGGGAAAGTAAAATCATTCTTACTTGAGAAATTGTTCGAAGACGAGAATCGAGCTTTGCGCAGTTTTTTCGATCGAATGTTGATCAGAGGCGATGCAGTTAAGTATGAGACGCACGCTGCGGTCTTAAACGGTGACGATAGAATGTTCCGTGAAACGTTCTCGGATCCGCTAAAGGCGAAAAGTATCGATCTGGGAGGACGCAATCCACTTCATTTGGCCGCAGGGTACGGTTACTCATTTATGACCGAAACTTTGCTACGTTACGACGCGGACTTTGAAACTAAGGACAGCGTCTTCGGTTGGACTCCTTTGGCCTATGCCGACAAAGGTCGTCATTGGGATGTCGCTGAGAAACTTCTCCAAAAAGGGGCGAGAGGCGATGACATGTCAGTAGCTATAGAAAAAGTCGCAGACGTCGATAATGAGGGAAATACTTTGTTGCATTGGGCAGCTCGCGGGGGTTATACTGAGTATGCTAAGGTGTTAATTGGAACAAGAAGGGCCGATGTCGATGCCTTGAACGATGAAGGGCTAACTCCTCTGCATGAAGCGAGTAGAGATGACCGTCTGGACATGGTGAAGTTGCTCATAGGGAACGGTGCTGATCTCGCCTTCAAAGTAAATGGGCATCGGTATGGAGGCTATAGGCCTATACACTTCGCTGCTGAACGGGGTAATTTAGAAGTAATTCAATTTCTCGTAGACAGTCGAAATGCTGAATTCGACTCTTGCGATGATAATGGCAGGACACCTTTACATTTAGCCGCAAAAAATGGTCATTTAGATGTAGTCAAATATTTGATAGGAAAAGGAGCCAACGTTCACATCAGACTTAACAGTTACTTTGGTGACTTCGAAAATGGCACTATTTTGCATTTAATCGCATCGAATCGTAGCATAATTTATAAATATTCACCACGGAAGCAATCAGAAGTACTAGAAATGATTATAAGAAACCATGTCGACATCAATCTTACCGATAGTAGGGAGGGTAACACCCCTTTGCATATAGTGCTTTTAGTTTTCGAAGGTAAATTTGATCCCTTTAATATACCACGTGTTCTGGAGATGGTAGAGATATTTATACGGAACGGTGCTAACGGCAACGTTAAAAACAAACAAGGCGAAACTCCTATAGATCTGCTCAAACGGTCACCGGTAAACTTCATAGATCAATTCGTAGTGGAATTTGCTTGGGTTCCGTTAAGGTCACCTCAATTATATCTCGCATGTTGGCGGTATCAAGAGCCAATCAAGACTGTAACAATTTCTGATTTGGAGCAACGAACAGTAAGGGATATTGTCAACGCCGAAAACGTATTACATCCTACTATTCTACACGAAGCTTCTTATCGTGGTAAATTAGAAGTGGTGAAAGATTTAATCGAACGAGGTGACGTCGACGTCAATGCTCGCCACCACAACCACGGCACTCCTCTCCACTATGCTGTTCTTACTAAGCATTTGGGAGTGATACAATACCTCATCAACAAGGGTGCTCAAGTTTGCGCTAAGGATAAGGATGGAAGGGTCCCACTTCATCTTGCTGCTCTATTCGGTAATCTAGATGCGATTAGATGCTTAGTGGACAACGGTGCCGACGTTAACGCCGCAGATAATGACGGACTTACTCCTCTTCTACTGGCTTCCCACCGTGGAGCGGACGTACAGGATTACCTTATCGATCGTGGTGCCATTCGCAACCTTGAAGACTATTATGATGGTACTACTCCTTTGATCGGTGCAGTCGTACGAAGTATATCGAAACAATGGACCTTTACACGGGATAATACAGCACATGACATTAGGCGGCAGAATTAGATTTAATCCAGCAATAAACAGTTCCTTATCCATGAAAAGAAAAGTTTTAAATTATCAAAAATTCACTTCCATTACTGACAAAATTTAACCAAAATAAAATCGATTTTATTTAATGAGTCAGGAGTTCCGGTTTGTCTACAAATCCCCGAGAACCAACCTGATGATATTTAATGAGTCAGTTCAACTTAAGTTTAAATTTTGTAACTTATTAAAGTACATAATGTTGACATAAATAATTTAAACAGATTGTTTATGTAGGTTATCATATTATATTCAATACAAAATGTAAACTCTTGGCAAATATTCTAAATAATCGGCTGTGATATTGTATTGTACTGTATTGAATATTGTAATTAACAAGGAAAATGAATGTAGTGATTATAGTAAAATTTTAATTTTCACTCGAAATATTTACAATGTTACACCCAATTACTTCTACTTTTTTTCCCAAAAGAGCTTGTAACGTTATTTTTTTGAGAGGAGGCATGAATCGGCAACCGTAGCCAGATGAATAAAAATTATTTAAGATCCTTTGATATGCAACCAACTTAGCTCTTTACTTAGCAACTCCACTCAACTTTATACTCACACATTTAATGCAATTTACTTCCCCGGGAGCCAGAATAACCGGTTGACATAGCTCGTTTGCCCCTAAGGTCAACAGGAGTCAGGTAGCGAAGGGAAATGTAGATTATAACCTCTAACAGGCCACATGTAACTAAATACCAGGAATAGGGACGGTGTAACAGGACTAGTGTCGCAAGGGATAGGGTATCCTGTTGTCCCTCATTAAGGGTTAAGTTATTAGTTTCGGCTCCCTTCCTTTGTGAACACATTTCTGGTTCATGAGAGATTATGTGCGGGAACTAGCTTAATCACGAATAACGTCAGAAAAGGCTCCGGGAGAATAGGTAGTAATACAAGATCGAACTTATCTTAGGTACGATTGTGTGGACTAGGTAGAGAACAGGTAATCCAGGAATTCTAACCTCCAACTATAACACATGTAATAAATTGTCAATAAATAGAACTGATGTACCCGGCATGTCTTCACAGGGGATATGATAGATTATCACGTAGTATATAACTAAGGGTTGAGCCCTTAGATTGATCTCCCTTCCTCTGTGAACACATTTTTGGACGAGAGGTTAGATTCATTAGGAAAATTCGGCTCAAAGTGTAGTGAGAAGTATGGGCGACTTTTAGGAATACATGGTAAGTCCCTACAGTAATAGTACCAAAGGAAATAGGAATAATTTGATTAATTTCTATCTATTCCTAGAAGTTAAGGGTATGCAACCATTCATACAAGTAGTTCTATTTCGCTCATACAAATATGTCTCGCTTTCTCACACTTGATCCGGATTGGTTGCTAGTTAGGAACATTTATTTGTGTTGGTACCGAATATCCGTTAAGTTTACAGTAATACCTTCTAGAATGTTCGTTTTTTTTTGTACAGAAGGAACGATTAGTATAAAAGCGGACAGGTTCCCCTGTCTCGCTCTCCTCTCTTTTAGGTGATTTCCGATTACGAATATTAGTAGGAGAATTAGTGTTATTGCGATTATTGTTATTTTCTCTTTTTGGGTGATTTACGATTCCGAGTGTGAGTACAAGTAGTAGTATTACTGCGGTCATTTTGTTATCCCGAGAGTTACGGAGAGTAATTATCGTGAGTTCGAGTGAACATCAGCCAGTCTCTCGGTTTCCTGTCTCGGTCTCGGTGTGCTCAGTGCGTGAGCGGGACGATCGATCGCAGAAAGCGGTGTTTCGTGGACGACAGACGATCCGCGACAGCGAAGTGACATTTCCGTTTCGTCGTAAAGAGATCTCCGCAGCGTCGCCTTCCCGACCCAAAGACTCCGCCGTCCCGACAACAGGGGGGCCCCGAGCAGTCAATCCAGCCAGACGTCCGAGAGACCAGAGCAGTCATTCCAGCGAGACGCCCAAGAGGCCAGAGCAGTCATTTCAGCCAGACGTCCGAGAGGCCAGAGCAGTCATTCCAGCCAGACGTCCGAGAGGCCAGAGCAGTCATTCCAGCCAGACGTCCGAGAGGCCAGAGCAGTCATTCCAGCCAGACGTCCAAGAGGCCAGTCCCCGTTCCGTCATATGCGGTGTCATCAGCGTATCAGCGGTGTCGTCAGATAGCCGTTTGACCGTGAGAGGCAGGAGGCTCCGCTGATATTCCCGTCATCCCCGTTCGAGGCAACCGATCTTCGACCGTGGGCCACTGGCAGCGTCGCACCCGTACAGGTCGGAATCTTAGCTAAGAAGTCAGGTTAGGAAGGATAAATTGTAACATATAGGTTGGTTGCATATCCGAGAGTTGGGTATCGAATTTCTCTCTTTACAAACAAGTACTGGCTATTAAATTCATTCATTAGAGTTACTCAAGTTTTATTTAACGAATCAAACCTCATCCTCTCTCTCGGATTCGAATAAGCCTTTGTAAAGGTAAATCAGACGTTTGATAGCTGTGAGTCATTGATCGTCTCCCCTCGACAACTAGAGTGAGTTCGAGATATCAGTCAGGGCCGGGCTTTGTAGTTGTTGGCGCCCTTTAGTCGGGCTAGTTAGAGCTAGTCGGGCCCTGTGAATAAGAACGTCTAACGTTTTGTAACGTCGATAAGAATTAACGTTGCAAGCTCACAAGTAATGATAATTATGTTATAAAGTTAGTCTTAAAAATAAAGGATATGTGAGTTAATGAGAAATGAAGTTAGTATTTATGATTGTAATTGTGCACACACCATAAGTACATGGGACAAAATAAAAAATAATAGAAATCCCATATATTTGTTTCATGTACTCTTATAGGTTATATATAACTATGTGGAGTAAAATATAGCACGAATTATTAAGTTTCGTTAATATGTTCTATGCATTATGACATAATCGCTTATTTCCCATAAGAGTCGAACTTTTAAAATGAAATAAGGTTATGTAAACCGTGGAAAAAATTAAACAAACCTGAAATTTAACCAAGAGTTACCACATATATATATATATATATATATATATATATATATATATATCTTTCTATTCAATAATGATTTGTTGTGAGCATTTTTCCAAAATATAAACCATATTAACGAATACTAGAAGTTATGACGTGTTAATAATTTAATCCACAAAAGTGATTAAATGCGATCAAAATTCGTTACCTGAATATGAAATCAATTCAGTTCAAACAATGCAATCTATAATTCTAACAGAATAACACTAATACATTTTAAAATGTTAGATTATATAAAGGTGTATATTATTTTTCTACCCTTTGTTTACTGTTTAGTTATAAAAGTTTAATATCATTATATATTTATAACAATAATAATAATTAGTTAATGTTGTCTTTTGTTTCATTTCAATTTGAATACGTTACGTACTTTAATAATAGCAGTGGAAGGTTAATTGTATTTTCTTCATGGATTTTCGTTCATAAATTTCCGAAATAGGAACATTCATTTTTCTTTTCGCAACAATCCCTACGGTCCATTACGTGTACCACTGATAATCATGCAAAACAAAGTTCAACGGAATGAGTGTTTCCCTGCGAACCATATCTTTCCCAGGAAATGTTTTCGTTACTCTTGGCAACGTTGCAAACACCTTGCACGTACCAATCTTGTGGCACCTGTTGACTGCTGTCTCTTCAACGTAACACAACTTCTTTCATTTCAAGGCCATTGGAAACAATACCACACACTAAAATGCTTTTAATACTAGAATTCAACGCCCAAACGGACGATTCCCATTCGACGCATTATATCGGGTGTTTTTTTTTTAAATTTTAGTTCATAGTAGGCTGTGGATAGTGTTTGTGAATGCACCTTACTAAAAAATGTCGTTATCAAAAGTCAAAGTTGTCAAGTTTGTTTTCACCGAGGTTCTCGCATTTACATTTTTATATTCTTTAGTCTCACTCATCTAACGCCTAATTAATAGAGCTAAGCTCTATTATTAAGACAGTAGTAACTGATTATGTATATAAAGTTGGCGGACCACCCTCACAGGCCGGCAAAACAAAATAGTGGAGATTTTGTGTCTTTTTTGTAGCGAGAAAACGAATTTTGTAGCTTTTGAATAGCCGGAGCTACAAAAGGTGGGCTAACTTAATATTAAGTTAGCGGCCACCGCTATAACTCATACACGGAATGTAATAGGATGCTCTGGTTTGCGCAGGAATTTGTGTCTTTAGAAGTACTTGAAAGTCACTGGGCCAAAAAAGTTTTTGGCCACATTTGGCCAATTTTGGCCAAAAATGACAAGACGTTCAATCATCACTCGCGGTTCAATTTCATGATATAGTAGCGATCATAAAAATCATTTGGCATTGAAAACCTTCTGTTAACTGGCCGAAAAAGCGGGCAAAAATTGCCAGAAATGGCCAAAAATTCGAAAATTATTTATTTCTGCCAAAACATGGGAAATCCTGTATACACGTCGACAGGTCGAACATGTGGTACACAGAGAGCTGAGAAAAACTAGCAGGGGGTCAATAAAAAATACCCAGAAATGGCCAAAAATTCTAAAATGACTTATTTCTGCCAAAACGTGATAAATCCTGTATATACTTCTACAGATCGAAAATGTGGTCCCCGGAATTTTCAGACACACTGTCTAAGGATCCAATAGATCCATCTAGCCACCGGAATTCACCTAAACCTGCGGGCCTTTTTTTTTTTTTTTTTTTTTTTTTTTCTAGAGGGAAAAACCCGTTTATGGGGGAATGATGAGGTGAAAAATCCTTTCTTGAGAGGTAAACGGTGTGGGGGTGAACATGTATTAGTGTCAGTATAAATGGCTAGTATGAAGAGTGTTGTTGCTCAATCATAAAGTATTTTCCAGCGCATCAGACACTGTGGGGGTCCACGGAGGTTACCCACTAAAAAAACCCTCTCTTATGATGGGACCGATGTTTCTTCTGGCTTGGAAATTAAAAATTTCCGTATCTTCAGAAGAAAAATGGGTAATCATTTTTACAGTTGTTATTGAATATATGGATAATTAATTGGTAATAGTATAAGGAAGAGAATGGAAATAATATTAACTATAGAAATAAATACCTGCGGGCCTGTGGAGCTACAAATTCTAATATTAGTAATTTCGGCCAAAACGTGATAAATCCTGTATATACTTCGACAGTTCGAAAATGTGGGCACAGGAATTTTCAGACACACTGTCTAGGGATCCAATAGATCCTTCTAGCGACCGGAATTTTCCTGAAACTGCGGGCCTGTGGAGCTACAAATTCTAATATTAGTAATTTCGCCCAAAACGTGATAAATCCTGTATATACTTCAACAGTTCGAAAATGTGGGCACAGGAATTTTCAGACACACTGTCTAAGGGTCCAATAGATCCTTCTAGCGACCGGAATTTTCCTAAAACTGCGGGCCTGTGGAGCTATAAATTCTAATATTAGTAATTTCGGCCAAAACGTGATAAATCCTGTATATACTTCGACAGTTCGCAAATGTCCTTTTAGAATTTGTAGCTCCACAGGCCCGCAGTTTCAGGTGAATTTCGGTGGCTAGAAGGATCTATTGGATCCTTAGACAGTGTGTCTGAAAATTCCGGGGATCACATTTTCGAACTGTCGAAATATATACAGGAGTTATCACGTTTTGGCCGAAATAAGTCTTTTAGAATTTGTAGCTCCACAGGCCCGCAGTTTCAGTTGAATTCCAGTGTCTAGAAAGATCCATTGGATCCTTAGACAGTGTGTCTGAAAATTTATTGGCCCACATTTTCGAACAGTCGAAGTATATACAGGATTTATCACGTTTTGGCCGAAATTACTAATATTAGAATTTGTAGCTCCACAGGCCCGCAGTTTCAGCTGAATTCCAGTTGCTAGAAGGATCCATTGGATCCATAGACAGTGTGTCTGAAAATTCCGGGGCCCACGTTTTCGAACTGTCGTAGTATATACGGAGTTATCACGTTTTGGCCGAAATAAGTCCTTTTAGAATTTGTAGCTCCACAGGCCCGCAGTTTCAGTTGAATTCCAGTGACAAGAAGGATCCATGGGATCCTTAGAGAGTGTGTCTGAAAATTCCTGGGCCCACATTTTCGAACTGTCGAAGTATACACAGGATTTATTACGTTTTGGCCGAAATTACTAATATTAGAATTTGTAGCTCCACAGGCCCGCAGTTTCAGCTGAATTCCAGTTGCTAGAAGGATCCATTGGATCCATAGACAGTGTGTCTGAAAATTCCGGGGCCCACGTTTTCGAACTGTCGTAGTATATACGGAGTTATCACGTTTTGGCCGAAATAAGTCCTTTTAGAATTTGTAGCTCCACAGGCCCGCAGTTTCAGTTGAATTCCAGTGACAAGAAGGATCCATGGGATCCTTATAGAGTGCGTCTGAAAATTCCTGGGGCCACATTTTCGAACTGTCGAAGTATACACAGGATTTATTACGTTTTGGCCGAAATTACTAATATTAGAATTTGTAGCTCCACAGGCCCGCAGTTTCAGCTGAATTCCAGTTGCTAGAAGGATCCATTGGATCCATAGACAGTGTGTCTGAAAATTCCGGGGCCCACGTTTTCGAACTGTCGTAGTATATACGGAGTTATCACGTTTTGGCCGAAATAAGTCCTTTTAGAATTTGTAGCTCCACAGGCCCGCAGTTTCAGTTGAATTCCAGTGACAAGAAGGATCCATGGGATCCTTAGAGAGTGTGTCTGAAAATTCCTGGGCCCACATTTTCGAACTGTCGAAGTATACACAGGATTTATTACGTTTTGGCCGAAATTACTAATATTAGAATTTGTAGCTCCACAGGCCCGCAGTTTCAGCTGAATTCCAGTTGCTAGAAGGATCCATTGGATCCATAGACAGTGTGTCTGAAAATTCCGGGGCCCACGTTTTCGAACTGTCGTAGTATATACGGAGTTATCACGTTTTGGCCGAAATAAGTCCTTTTAGAATTTGTAGCTCCACAGGCCCGCAGTTTCAGTTGAATTCCAGTGACAAGAAGGATCCATGGGATCCTTATAGAGTGCGTCTGAAAATTCCTGGGGCCACATTTTCGAACTGTCGAAGTATACACAGGATTTATTACGTTTTGGCCGAAATTACTAATATTAGAATTTGTAGCTCCACAGGCCCGCAGTTTCAGCTGAATTCCAGTTGCTAGAAGGATCCATTGGATCCATAGACAGTGTGTCTGAAAATTCCGGGGCCCACGTTTTCGAACTGTCGTAGTATATACGGAGTTATCACGTTTTGGCCGAAATAAGTCCTTTTAGAATTTGTAGCTCCACAGGCCCGCAGTTTCAGTTGAATTCCAGTGACAAGAAGGATCCATGGGATCCTTAGAGAGTGTGTCTGAAAATTCCTGGGCCCACATTTTCGAACTGTCGAAGTATACACAGGATTTATTACGTTTTGGCCGAAATTACTAATATTAGAATTTGTAGCTCCACAGGCCCGCAGTTTCAGCTGAATTCCAGTTGCTAGAAGGATCCATTGGATCCATAGACAGTGTGTCTGAAAATTCCGGGGCCCACGTTTTCGAACTGTCGTAGTATATACGGAGTTATCACGTTTTGGCCGAAATAAGTCCTTTTAGAATTTGTAGCTCCACAGGCCCGCAGTTTCAGTTGAATTCCAGTGACAAGAAGGATCCATGGGATCCTTATAGAGTGCGTCTGAAAATTCCTGGGGCCACATTTTCGAACTGTCGAAGTATATACAGGATTTATCACGTTTTGGCCGAAATTACTAATATTAGAATTTGTAGCTCCACAGGCCCGCAGTTTCAGCTGAATTCCAGTTGCTAGAAGGATCCATTGGATCCATAGACAGTGTGTCTGAAAATTCCGGGGCCCACGTTTTCGAACTGTCGTAGTATATACGGAGTTATCACGTTTTGGCCGAAATAAGTCCTTTTAGAATTTGTAGCTCCACAGGCCCGCAGTTTCAGTTGAATTCCAGTGACAAGAAGGATCCATGGGATCCTTAGAGAGTGTGTCTGAAAATTCCTGGGCCCACATTTTCGAACTGTCGAAGTATACACAGGATTTATTACGTTTTGGCCGAAATTACTAATATTAGAATTTGTAGCTCCACAGGCCCGCAGTTTCAGCTGAATTCCAGTTGCTAGAAGGATCCATTGGATCCATAGACAGTGTGTCTGAAAATTCCGGGGCCCACGTTTTCGAACTGTCGTAGTATATACGGAGTTATCACGTTTTGGCCGAAATAAGTCCTTTTAGAATTTGTAGCTCCACAGGCCCGCAGTTTCAGTTGAATTCCAGTGACAAGAAGGATCCATGGGATCCTTAGAGAGTGTGTCTGAAAATTCCTGGGCCCACATTTTCGAACTGTCGAAGTATACACAGGATTTATTACGTTTTGGCCGAAATTACTAATATTAGAATTTGTAGCTCCACAGGCCCGCAGTTTCAGCTGAATTCCAGTTGCTAGAAGGATCCATTGGATCCATAGACAGTGTGTCTGAAAATTCCTGGGCCCACGTTTTCGAACTGTCGTAGTATATACGGAGTTATCACGTTTTGGCCGAAATAAGTCCTTTTAGAATTTGTAGCTCCACAGGCCCGCAGTTTCAGTTGAATTCCAGTGACAAGAAGGATCCATGGGATCCTTATAGAGTGCGTCTGAAAATTCCTGGGGCCACATTTTCGAACTGTCGAAGTATACACAGGATTTATTACGTTTTGGCCGAAATTACTAATATTAGAATTTGTAGCTCCACAGGCCCGCAGTTTCAGCTGAATTCCAGTTGCTAGAAGGATCCATTGGATCCATAGACAGTGTGTCTGAAAATTCCGGGGCCCACGTTTTCGAACTGTCGTAGTATATACGGAGTTATCACGTTTTGGCCGAAATAAGTCCTTTTAGAATTTGTAGCTCCACAGGCCCGCAGTTTCAGTTGAATTCCAGTGACAAGAAGGATCCATGGGATCCTTAGAGAGTGTGTCTGAAAATTCCTGGGCCCACATTTTCGAACTGTCGAAGTATACACAGGATTTATTACGTTTTGGCCGAAATTACTAATATTAGAAATTGTAGCTCCACAGGCCCGCAGTTTCAGCTGAATTCCAGTTGCTAGAAGGATCCATTGGATCCATAGACAGTGTGTCTGAAAATTCCGGGGCCCACGTTTTCGAACTGTCGTAGTATATACGGAGTTATCACGTTTTGGCCGAAATAAGTCCTTTTAGAATTTGTAGCTCCACAGGCCCGCAGTTTCAGTTGAATTCCAGTGACAAGAAGGATCCATGGGATCCTTATAGAGTGCGTCTGAAAATTCCTGGGGCCACATTTTCGAACTGTCGAAGTATATACAGGATTTATCACGTTTTGGCCGAAATTACTAATATTAGAATTTGTAGCTCCACAGGCCCGCAGTTTCAGCTGAATTCCAGTTGCTAGAAGGATCCATTGGATCCATAGACAGTGTGTCTGAAAATTCCGGGGCCCACGTTTTCGAACTGTCGTAGTATATACGGAGTTATCACGTTTTGGCCGAAATAAGTCCTTTTAGAATTTGTAGCTCCACAGGCCCGCAGTTTCAGTTGAATTCCAGTGACAAGAAGGATCCATGGGATCCTTAGAGAGTGTGTCTGAAAATTCCTGGGCCCACATTTTCGAACTGTCGAAGTATACACAGGATTTATTACGTTTTGGCCGAAATTACTAATATTAGAATTTGTAGCTCCACAGGCCCGCAGTTTCAGCTGAATTCCAGTTGCTAGAAGGATCCATTGGATCCATAGACAGTGTGTCTGAAAATTCCGGGGCCCACGTTTTCGAACTGTCGTAGTATATACGGAGTTATCACGTTTTGGCCGAAATAAGTCCTTTTAGAATTTGTAGCTCCACAGGCCCGCAGTTTCAGTTGAATTCCAGTGACAAGAAGGATCCATGGGATCCTTAGAGAGTGTGTCTGAAAATTCCTGGGCCCACATTTTCGAACTGTCGAAGTATACACAGGATTTATTACGTTTTGGCCGAAATTACTAATATTAGAATTTGTAGCTCCACAGGCCCGCAGTTTCAGCTGAATTCCAGTTGCTAGAAGGATCCATTGGACCCTTAGACAGTGTGTCTGAAAATTCCGTGGCCCACGTTTTCGAACTGTCGAAGTATATACAGGAGTTATCACCTTTTGGCCGAAATAAGTCCTTTTAGAATTTGTAGCTCCACAGGCCCGCAGTTTCAGTTGAATTCCAGTGACAAGAAGGATCCATGGGATCCTTAGAGAGTGTGTCTGAAAATTCCTGGGCCCACATTTTCGAACTGTCGAAGTATATACAGGTTTTATCACGTATTGGCCGAAATTACTAATATTAGAATTTGTAGCTCCACAGGCCCGCAGGTTTAGGTGAATTCCGGTTGCTAGATGGATCTATTGGATCCTTAGACAGTGTGTCTGAAAATTCCGGGGACCACATTTTCGAACTGTTGAAGTATATACAGAATTTATAACGTTTTCGCCGAAATTACTAATATTAGAATTTGTAGCTCCACAGGCCCGCATTTTCAGGTGAATTCCGGTGGCCAGAAGGATCTATTGGATCCTTAGACAGTGTGTCTAAAAATTCCTGGGCCACATTTTCGGACTGTCGAAGTATATACAAGATTTATCACGTTTTGGCCGAAATTACTAATATTAGAATTTGTAGTTTCACAGGTACGCAGTTTCAGGTGAATTTCGGTGGCTAGAAGGATCTATTGGACCCTTATACAGTGTGTCTGAAAATTCCTGGGCCCACATTTTAGAACTGTCGAAGTATATACAGGAGTTATCACGTTTTCGCCGAAATAAATCCTTTTTGAATTTGTAGCTCCACAGGCCCGCAGTTTCAGGTGAATTCCAGTTGCTAGAAGGATCCGTTAGATCCTTAGACAGTGTGTCTGAAAATTTCGGGGCTCACGTTTTCGAACTGTCGAAGTATATACAGGAGTTATCACGTTTTGGTCGAAATTACTAATATTAGAATTTGTAGCTCCATAGGCCCGCAGTTTCAGGTGAATTCCGGTGGCTAGAAGGATCTATTGGATCCTTAGACAGTGTGTCTGAAAATTTCGGGGACCACATTTTCGAACTGTTGAGTATATACAGGATTTATCACGTTTTGGGCGAAATTACTAATATTAGAATTTGTAGCTCCACAGGCCCGCAGTTTCAGGAAAATTCCGGTCGCTAGAAGGATCTATTGGATCCTTAGACAGGGTGTCTGAAAATTCCGGGGACCACATTCTCGAACTGTTGAAGTATATACAGGATTTATCACGTTTTGGCCGAAATTACTAATATTAGAATTTGTAGCTCCACAGGCCCGCAGGTTTAGGTGAATTCCGGTGGCTAGATGGATCTATTGGATCCTTAGACAGTGTGTCTGAAAATTCCGGGGACCACATTTTCGAACTGTTGAAGTATATACAGGATTTATCACGTTTTGGCCGAAATAAGTCCTTTTAGAATTTGTAGCTCCACAGGCCCGCTGTGCAAAGTGACTTTTAGTGTCTAACAGAGTCTCCTAAATCCTCCACATTGTTGCTTAAATTTCCATGGCCTGCATTTTCGAACAATTCAGGTATATACAGGATTTAGCACGTTTTGGCAGAAATAAGTCATTTTAGAATTTTTGGCCATTTCTGGGTATTTTTTATTGACCCCCTGCTAGTCTTTCTGAGCTCTCTGTGTACCACATGTTCGACCTGTCGACGTGTATACAGGATTTCCCATGTTTTGGCAGAAATAAATAATATTCGAATTTTTGGCGATTTCTGGCAATTTTGGCCGCTTTTTCGGCCAATTAACAGAATGTTTTCCATGCCAAATGATTTTTAAGATCGCTACTATATCATGAAATTGAACCGCGAGTGATGATTGAACATCTTGTCATTTTTGGCCAAAATTGGCCAAATGTGGCCAAAAACTTTTTTGGCCCAGTGACTTTCAAGTACTTCTAAAGACACAAATTCCTGCGCAAACCAGAGCATCCTATTACATTCCGTGTATGAGTTATAGCGATGGCCGCTAACTTAATATTAAGTTAGCCCACCTTTTGTAGCTCCGGCTATTCAAAAGCTACAAAATTCGTTTTCTCGCTACAAAAAAGCTACAAAAAAGACACAAAATCTCCACTATTTTGTTTTGCCGGCCTGTGAGGGTGGTCCGCCAACTTTATATACATTAACTGATTGGAGCAGTTTCAATTTTTATTAAAAAAGTGAGGTTATGACAACCTACTTCAATATTGACATTTTTTAGTAAGGTGCATTCACAAACACTATCCCCACCCTACTATAAGGTGAAATTAAAAAAAAACACTCAATATAAACAATGCAACCCTAAGCGCTTCTCATCGTTTAGCGTCAGACAAGCTCAACGGTTGCTCTCAGACGCCCTCCACTTCGCAAGTGTGCCGCGGAACAAGCAGACCAGCAACTACTGGTGTGTCGCAATTCACTAATGTGTGCATCGGCTGCGAAATTGACTACCGAAGTTATACTTGGGTCGCAATAGACAACGACGCTCTCATGAACTTCTGGTGCCGCCATGTTCTCGTCATGCAAGCGTCCCAGATATATGGTGAGAACTTAAGGCCGAGGCTAACTAACGGAACTTGTGCCCCGATGCGGTAGCCGCAAATACCATTACGTGTCGTACCTCTTCATGGTTTGCCTCCCTAACCACATCGATAGACTTCTTCAATTCTGGACACTTGCTGGCGAAATGTCAGCAAAAGGGGTACCTATGTTTGATGTTAGTTTATGATTAATTTTTATTCTAGTTTCTGTGTCGGTGTAGAGCTCTTATAATTCTTGTTATGTCTTCGGGTATATCGTAATGTTTCAGTATGTCCAGTATATCTGATAGGCGGATTCGATCAAAAGCTTTGGTTAAATCTCTGAAGCAAAGATATGCTGGTTTATTATATTCTATAGCTTTCTCCGATAGCTGTCTTATTGTGAAAGTGGCTGGCATCAATAGTTGATCTGTTGTAACGAAACCCTTGTTCTTCTTCGCTGGTATACTGTGTCGTTGTTCTATCATTGTTTTCAATATGGCTGTAAAAAGTTTTACTGTGGAACTTAGGAGCGTTATCCCTCTGCAATTTTCCGGATTCTTTTTGTCGCATTTCTTCCAGATTAGTGAGGTGATACTTAATTTCCAGCATTGTGGTATTTTTCCTTGGCACATTATAATTTCAAAGAGTTTCGTCAATTCCTCGAGTTTCGTTCCGCCTTATAATAGGAGTTCGTTGTTAATTTTGTCCGCACCAGGGGCCTTTTTGTTTTTTAGCTTTATTATTGCTTCTTGAACTTGGGTGAATGAGATTTTTGTGTTGGCTGAGACTACGTAATTTTCTTGTTCCTCAGTGTTGTTATTTCCTTTAGTGTCATTGTCTTTATATAATTCTTTGAAATAATTTATTCAAGTTTGTTCATTTATTGTTCGGGATTCTGTGTATTCGTTTGTTTCCTGTCTTCTTCGCCTCGGCATAGACCGTACCTTCTTTTGTGTCCAATACATGTCGTGTTCTGTGTCCTTTGTGAATCCCCCCAGGACAACAGGTTATGGGCCCAGTCTCGCGTCGAGGGTCGAAGAACGGAATTTAAAGGATTTGGAGGTTAGCGTCGGTGTAACCTCGTGGTACGTCGGTAAAGTTAGACTTGAGATTCGCGTTGTCGCCCTATTTGGATTAGGGTTTTTTTTCCGTCTACCTTCTAGTTATAGAGCTCAGCTGTCTGAGAGAACCTGTTGAGCTGTTACACGTGTTGGAGTCTTTTCGGGGATCCCGTGTCCCGTTTCGTTGAAGCCTGGAGGTGGAGTTGCACGCATTGTCCGTCGTTATCGAGCCCTTAGGCGCAGTCCCGGTGTTCGACGACTTTGCCGCCACCGAACCTGTCCACTGTGTCCTCCCCTCGCTAAGGAAGCAGGAGATTTTCAGATAAGCTTAGAACTAGTTCAACATATCTGGAACGAGGAACGTTCCCTTATTATCGGTTTACTAAATAACATATATACGAGGAGCGTTCCCTTAATTTTGGTTTACTAAATAACATAGTATACGCGAGGAACGTCCTGTCGTTACCGAACGTCCGGTGAATACCCTTAGTTAAGTACGCTTACGCGAGGGTTTTATTGTAGTAAGGGGAATTTGTGTAACCCTTGATCAAGGGCCCGGATATCTAGTGCGGATCCGCCCCGTTTCTTGAGTAATTGTTATTTCATTTTATTTTTATTATTCTGTTACCGGTCTTGTAAGCTTGTTGTTTTAAAAGACTTTGTTTTAAATCGACTGTTTCATCAACTCAAACCTGCCATTTGAATTTTAATTAAATTGTGTGCATAAACGTTAACGTTGTTTGTTTTCTTTTTAGTCGAGTCGTTCACGAGCCGTTCTGGTAGAGCATCCAAAGCTGGGTCCACAAATCTGGAACCTTCTGGCTAGGTCGTAGCCAGTGGCGCCCTAGCATTTAACTTAACCCCCCCCCTAGCCTCCGGCACGGGGCCGGCCGAGCAGAAACCCCTTTTGCGACGTTTGCGTCCGACCAGCTTTGGGGGCTCTGACCGACGAGCTCGTTGTTATTAGTATCACCTCCTCCCTTTAGGTTGAATAATACGTCGCAGTTGCATGGATGTATCATCTTTATCCTCTTCCGAGGCAATAGTGTTCAAGTAGATTATTTTATTTTCCCAGTACTCTCTGGGTTTGATGACGGCAAACCTAGCGAGCTTTCCAATACCAATGGGGACGCGCCCAATGGAGGAAAATATTTATTAATTTAATCAGTTTAATCAGCACAGCAACATATCGAAGTCTCGAAAAAGACGAATTTTAATTTCCACGTCTAGTTTCAAATGGTTCCATCTCAGCTCAGTATTCATCGTTTTCAGGAACGTTCCTTAGAGGCGCTTTGAACATATTTCTGCCAATAGGAGATCGTCTCAGATTAGTTAAGTAAACCGTACCGAAGCGAAAAGTCGACTGCAGTTCAAGCAACGCAAACTTCACCCAATTTATTGCTGATTATGTTCGAGAACCACTACAACCTCTCTTCATACTTACTTACAAAAGTATGGTTATGTATATAACTAAGTCTTGTGGTTATGTTGGGCGAAACGATCATAGGACGTTCGGCCGCGGCACAAAACACAAGTTGAAATTTCACGTGTTATAACGTACATAGCCCTCGAATGTTTGAAAGTTCCAGTAGATCTGGAATTTTCATTTTAGATTCCTCACGTTTTCTAACGCGTCTAAAATAAAAATAAAAATATGATAGTTAAAAGCGTATTATAAAATAGAAGAAGAACTTGTAAAATACCAAAGGAAGGTCCTTTTTCTTCTTTTGCTATTCGATTGATCGACCACCTTATATGGTCGTTTTGGGCTCGAATACAGGTCCATTCACCCAGTATCGATGACAACTAGGTTGTCATCCTTTGATTGTAGATTTGTTCAGAACTCCGGCGTAGTCTGACTCGCTGCTGTAAGCTCCTATTGGTTGTCCTCTCCTTTGTTTAAAAATTAAGTATTTAGTTCCTTTATATTGGTGACAAAAATTCTTGTGTGTTAATATTCAAACTATTCTATTTCCGCCCTCCTACAGGATGTCCGATCCTATCCGGTCTGGATAATTCACAATTAACAAAAATAATGGTAACACTTCACTATTACATTCACTACATTTAATTGTCCATTTACTGTACAATTGTAATTACAGTAAAAGTGCCGTTACTAATCCGAAATAAATTAATCTAAGTGTTTTCCGTCTTGTGTGTTTTATTTTTACAGACAGCCCTGGCATTCTCCTGAGTAAGTAAACTACCCAGGAGGGAGGAAACCCTTGTTATCTGGCGCCCGAGTAAGCCCAAGCGCCAAACTCTACAAGTGACTTTACGTTACACCATAAACCTTATAGATTCAATTTTGACACCAGTCCGGATTTCCAAATTTCTGCAAAAACCTTTAGAATATCTCTTTGGACAATCTAAAATCGAAAATTAAAACGAGACGGCTTCGATATTCCATTTGAGGTCATTCTCGAAAATCTAGATTTTATCTATAGTCGTCCGCAAACCTCCCTAAACCTTCTAGATTTGATTTTTATGCACTTCGTTCGTGATTCGTGAAATTAGATCCGACTTGGAGGCGAATTTTATTAGATAAGACGTTATCGGGCTTAATCTGTCTTAATAAATCGATGCAAAGTATCAGATATACGAGTCGTTGCGTTGCTGTTTTGCTTCAGTGATACACCGAAAACATTATCGTGTCAGTTTTGTTAATTATTAATCGACGATAAATAAGACGCTCGTGATCAAACTATTACCGTTGTAAGCGTCGTTCGTCGTATTATCGTCGTCCCTTCATCGATGTAATAAAGATCGATATCGACTGGACTCTTCGTTTGAGGGTGTTCCACGTTCGATAAGTACGTGCACATCTCGTTCTCGGTAAGCTCTTCAACATTTTTGCGTATTTCGCCGTTACAATTCAGAACGGCCCTTTTTTACATTTGCCACTCATTCCTTAATCTTACTTCGATGTCGATTAACTTTTGTCTACGATTGTCAAATAATGACTTCATTAACTGTGCAATTTTTGATAGGTACCTAATCGTATCTATCGTAATCTACGATTGAATAATAATAACTACGTCAAGGTAGAGTAATACCATTAATCCACTCGTACGTCGAATTCAAATCGAACCGGCGGGGGAGTAAATTTCGTTTTGTCGCTTTTTCGTGTTCTGTGGCTTCGTACTCTGGTGTATGTTCTGTGATTGCGAACTTAACGATACTTTCGATCACAATTTAAGAGGGATCTTTGGTTTTTAAGCGGGTTTTTAAGAAAGTCTGCCAAATGCAGCCTATTCCATTCTTATTCTTCTACTTGATTCCGTTGTTTGATTATTTCTGTTGATTTTGAAAATCTGATCCAAGTTATATATTCGTTGACATTTTCTATGATCTTTCCTTGTATAGTTATCACTTGTTTATTCTGTTCAATAGTCATGATTTTTGTTGAATTCAAGTTCATCTTTAGTCCTTTCTGTAATGAGGCTGTATGCAGTTCGGATATCATTTTCACGGCAATTCCGTTTCTGTTGAGGCTATTAACAATAAGTCATCAGCATATTTATGATGGTTGAGGTATTTTCCGTTGATAAGAACTCCCTTGTTTTCCCATTCTAAAGATTTAAATAGATCTTCTACTGCAGCGGTAAATAGTTGCGATGATATTATTTCGCCCCGTCTTACTCCTGGCTTTGTTTTTGGGACTAATAAATACGATAAATAGATAAGATTTCAATAAATACGGGGACCTGCATCAGTCAGAATCAGTGATCAGTGATCTATTATCCCGTGACGCTGCTCGTCGACCTACGTGCCCGTCTACTGCCTTTTGTGAGAGTAGATGTCCTCTGAGAAGCGAGTCCTGTACCAGCTACCCCTGCAGGCACCCTGGGGACTTTTGTAAGCACAAATTTATGAATCATTTTGTTATTTCTGTCCATTTTTGTGTGTTTTGACCCTTTATTCATGTTCACTTTGTTTTGCCGCCAATTAACACGTGCTCTCTCTCTCTCTCTCTCTCTCTCTCTCTCTCTCTCTCTCTTTCCCCTATTTGGTGTTCAATAAATGTTCTTGAAATTGTTTATGTTTCCACCGTCTCTTCTGAGCTGCCACCTCCAACCAGAGCACCCCTCTGGGCTCTAGGCCCTTAGGACCGTGACACTATATATAGTCTATTCGGTTGCCTAATGCTTCTTCGATAGCCCACCATTTTATACTATCGAAGGCCTTCTCATAGTCCACGAAAGCCGGATGGAGAGATGGGTTATACTCATTGGCCTTTTCTATCAGGATCGTTAGGGTGTGTAGATGGTCACTTGTACTGTAACTCTTTCTAAAGGCTGCCTGCTCTACCGCTTGGTATCCTTTAACTTTGTCTGTAAGGTTTATGATGACTTTGGTAAAAGATCTATAAAGTTGAGATGAGAGTGATATGGGTCGGTAATTGTTCATATCTGTGGTGTCGCCCCTCTTATGTATTAAGATTGTGTTAGCGTTATTCCATGGCTGAGGTATGTTTTCCTCGTACAAGTACTTGTTGAAAAGAATGCCTAAATATTGCAAGACTTTTTGAGTCTCCTTCTTTTACAATTTCCATCAGGATGCCGTCTTCTCAGCAGACTTATTTCCTTTCATTTCTTCAGCTGCTTCTTCTATTTCCTCCTTGTTTATCTCAGCCATCACTTTGAAGTTAACATTTGTTATTTTTCCTTTGATGAGGTGGGGGGATCAGTTCTAGAACGGTAGAGATCGCTATAATATTGTCGCGATACGGCCCCAATTAGCGCAACTGGGTCACCACCCAAGCTAAATCAGCACGGAGGTGACCTAAAACCGAAGGACGATACGTGACCCGCGAACAGGCAGCGGGCACGTTTGTCAACAAACAGTAAGTATTCGAGCACCCCGTTACGCTGCCCGTCTGAGAGTCCACCCTTCGACATGTCGCTGATTGGAGGAGCCTCGCGCCTACTGCCCTTCGTTACACCTCTTCCACTTTTATATTCTCTTTTCACCCTCTAATCATTACTTTTTCCCTTTGTCAATGTTCTCTCCACTATAATATTTAATGTTTGAATAAATATTGTCCGTGTTGCCATGTCTTCTTTTTAGTCTCTACCTAGCTACACCCCCAACCAGAGCACTTCCTTTGGGCCCTAGGCCTTCAGGCGTGTGACATATGGTGGAGGCGCCGCGTTTCGGCCCCAGGAGAGATTCTCCATAACCTCTCCTACCCCCTTATGCAATCTTATTTCTCTTTCCCACCTCCACCTATGTGGAGACTCCGAGTTTCGGCCCTTATGGGAATTGGTTTTAATCCCTCTCCAGAGCACTCGCTTTGGGCCCTAGACTCTCAGGCGTGTGAAAATATTGTTATATAATTTCTGTTAATTGGATCCTATCTGTTTCTAATTGGCCTTGCTCGTTTTTCATCGCAATAATTTTATTTTTTCCTTAATTCAAATTTTCCTATAATTTTTCTTCTATGTTGTGATAATGTTTTCTACTATCTCCCTTTATCTGTTTCCGTGTGTTTTTATTAATTCTTTCAAATTCTTTTGTGTTTCGTCTATTTCCTTCTAGAAGTTTTCTTCGTTGTTGTAGCATTTTTTGCGATTTTTGACTTGTTTTTGACATGTTGCGGTTGTTATTACGCTTTGCTATTTTTGAGAATTGGCATGGAGTAGTTCCTTTGTGATGCATTTATTAATGTCCTCTAAGTTAATCTTGTGGATGCGGGCTTATTGAGGGTGATCAAAAGGCATGTTGGAATTCCAACAATATCCTTTTTATTATTTATTATCTTATACAGTCCCTCATATTTTACAGTCTCCCGCCAATCTCTTCCGAGTTGCAAAGTTATGTTTAAACTTAATATAAACCTTTTGAGGACCATAAGTTAGGTCGTCCACAGGAATAAAGGCGCTTCACATATTTTCTACTTTCTCTTTGTATTTACACCCTCTTTATAACAAGTTTAGTCACGGACTTAATATATCTGTTCCTTGTCTTCCCAGAAGACAAGGATCTTATTACTTACTTATTACTTGTTACTTCTTAGGTGATGTCTATTAGATTGTCTATTTTGCAACTTTTGACTCTCGGGAACGACAGTCGTCGTTTATTACTGTGAGAAGCAACTTGTGCTGTAATAAACGTGCGATCTCGTAAAGGTAGTTTCATTTCAAAATTAATACCTGATCGTACCTACGATCTTATGTATACCTACCCTCGCGATAAATGAATTTTATGACGCACCGGCTTATCGCAAGAAGTTAAGGGTCTATTGTGTCTTAATGCTTTTATTGTAGGTAATTTGCCGCCGAATTTCGAACAGCTCTCCGAGAAAAAGGTAAATGGAGGGGCGTATTGAAAAAAATTATAAAATAGAATTGAAATAAGGTATATTTTGTTTTATGAAGAGTTATTATATATAAATAGTATTCTACGAATGTTGCGAAAAATGTTTAACAGATCAAAACCATATAGAAAATATGGTTGTGATTGGATGATACCATTTTACCATCGCGTTTGATTAATTTTAATTATTATTCGTCAGACGTAGAGCTGTCTTCATTCCCGATAGGAATAATAAATTTTGGAACGTGTGCCCAAAGTGTTTTATATTCATTCTCTTTGGAAAGTGTATGACTTATACATGCAGACCATTCGTCTGCCGTTATTATTTTACACTGTTCTTCAATTACGTTTATGATATCGTTATTGACATTCGGGTTTTGATTATTATGTCTTATTTTATCTTTTAGTAGTGACCAATATGATAAATGTTTTCTCTCACGTATAGCAAGACAATGATTTTCGACCTGACAGTCCTTTCAATTTACCTTATACCAGCTTACCATGGCCAAAAGATAACACAAAGATTTTTAAATATCATTGCACTAAATGAAAAGTACTCCAGATAATTACTCGTTTTCCAAGAAAATATTCTCTCCGACCGACCATCCCTTTGATACGTCGTTAATAAGGACACATACCGCTCGTAATGGGCGCTCTTTAAGCTTACCTGGCAAAAAGACTCAGTACTGCCCATTGTAGGGTCGCGTGCGGACGGTCAGAAGGATCGTGCTAATAGTCTGGTAATAAATCTAAAGTACCATCTAAATCAAGTACCTCGAAGAAGAGGAGAAGGTCATAAAATTCATTTATCTCGAAGATAGGTATATGTATCTTCAATGTTTCTCTTGTACTTTTTACTCATACAGTTTAGTTTTAACAGTTCGATGGTCGCTTCTTGTTGACGCTAACGTCAACATTATTTTAGGAAATCTTTAGGTTAAGAAATTTTAGGAACTTTTTCACCTAATTTAATCATTAAGTAAACACGCCTTATTTTATACACAAAGAATAACACTGGCCGAACGTTGTCAAGACAAGATCGGATACCAAACAATTAGTCGCGTAAGTATAACAAGAAGTTTAGGTAACGTGATTATAACGCTACCCGAGAAGGTCAGTTTCGCAAGGCTAAGTCATTGTAAGAAAACAAACAGATGTACCATTGATCTAATGTAATTGAATGTGTATAAAAAGAGCCCGAAAGTTGACAAAAAACTAGTGTACTTTGTATGCTCAAAACAAGGTGTGTTATGGTCTTGATTTAAGTCACCTCTAATCTTACACCGATCTGTGAGACGGCATTTCGGGAGACCTAACTTCATCCTAACCAACAAGCTCTCACGTTACGCCCTGAGAGTTTCACCGGAGATTACGTTATGCCCTGTCTCCCAGCTACGAGAACGTCAAGCAACAAGAATCTCTAGCTGCAACTCAGATCCACCCCGGAGAGTACGTTACGCCCTCTCTCCATTCTACGATAACTTCAACCCGCACCTGCACGATACGCCCTCAAGTCCACAACGTAGATCACGTCAAGCCCTGACTCCAAGCTACGAGACCGTCTATAGCCTTACAACCTAGAGACAAGATTCATCTCCGCAGCCGCCCACGAGCTTCGAGAGAGATTCCATACGGTCCACTCTATAGAAATCATTTCACCTTCGTTCACTTCCAGCCGAAATTGTATTTATTACTGTCACGTTTTCAACAATTTTCTTATTGTTACTTAACATGTAATCAATTTCGGCTTTAGTTATCCCAGCCATTTGAATAATACGCTATAAATAACTGTTTTCCGTAGGGTCGAGACCGATACGTGTGACTCACCGGAGCAGAGGCGAAGATAACGGAGGTGACGGTTTCTTGGTGACGATATTCCCCTTCTCGTTACGAAGGAAGGTACGTAACTCCTGTCGTTTTCCTTTCCGTACGACGAGCGTTCTTCCGATTCTCTATTCGTCACTGAACGACTGAACTTCGTTTTAGATACGGACTTCCCAACGAGGAAACCGTACCGTTAAGGCCTTTCGTCTCGTGCGAAAGACTTCCGAAAAGTAAGTCAACCAGAATTAAGTGTGTACGGCATCGAGTCGAGTACATGTCCAATCGAACATGTCTGCTCTGGTTGAAAGTCCCATAGGAGCATCGAACGTCGCCGGAAAGAAACGACGGGTCAAGCAAGGCCTACACGGAGAGATTTACCAAGTAAAGGTGTTAATGCTGTTCTTGAAGCGTGCGTGGGATGGGAAAAAGCCTTTTCGATTATATACCGAAAAAGAAGAGGCTAGGAAATTTGACGATATATGTTTCGAGATTACCAATGGGATGGTTAAAAAATACCGCTTGTTACAAATCAAGCATAAAGACGACGAATCTAAAAAGATCGAATTTGACAGTCTGTTAACAGAAAGTGACGGTCCATACAGCTTAGTCAAATACTTTTTCTCCTATCAAGATTCCAAAAACGAAAAGATTTTCAAAGGAGGGAAAATCAAGGATATCACCGTTTTCACCAATGTCGACTTCAATTTGAATAGTGAATGTGAAGGTTATGCGATAAAAGATATAGTAGAGAAAATGGAAGATACAGACGACGTTTTAGATACATCCGCTGATGTTTCGGGTAAAGAAAGTGTGCGGTATCGTTTCAATGAGTCAGCTTCACAATTGCTAAAGCCGAAGTTGGAAAATTACAACTTGACCAGATTGGCGAAACGATTAGCTGGATGTTTCTTAGCTAACAGTGATATACGTCATCATCAAGGCATCTTTAAGGATTTCCACGGTGTATTAGCCGAAGAAGTGATCGATGTTAAGAAGAAAAAATTTCATAATAAATTTATGGATAATACATGTACTTCTGAAAAAACTAAGAAATTCAGAGAAGTGTTCGCCAATGAGATGAAAAGACAATCGAAACAAGAGCTATCATTGGAGGATATTAACTCGATGGAAACATTCAAGGACCAACCGTTCGGTTTAAATATATCTCACCGTTTCGGAAACAAGGGAGACAAAAATTGGCCGACGGACACAATATCCGATAACGATATAAAAGATTTTTTGGGTCGCTTAGTATTCGCGGTGAATCAGCCCGGCGAACAGCGATTAGGTGAGATTATCAAGCACGAAATGGGTAAGGATTGTGTGTACGAAGCAGTCTTCCAAAAAATGCTGGACTGGTTGAAAAGCAACGAATCCAATCCACTTGAGGACGGGAAGATAATCGAAGAAGCGAAGCGAAAGCTGAGCAAGTTGGAACTGACCGGCTTGACACTGGACCACGAGACCAAGATCGAATCACTCGGTATTGAATTCAATTGGGACGCAATCGAACGGTCTGGACTAAGAGATATTGCGACTCGTACCGACGGACACATTTTTAATATCGTTACCGAGCACACCATACTAACCGCCGTTAAAGTGTTTCAGGTGATGCGGGACAGTTGTCGAGGGCGTTACCTGTTCATGCGCCTGGACTCCGTTTTGCGCCTTCAGGATACGGTGATTGGAGCTTTCGAAGGCGACATCGACATATTAGTCGTCGAGTGCGAGTCGGACGAAGGTGACGTACAAGAACTGTCCGATCGGCTGGGTCGTGTTGTGGAATCCGAGATCGATAAGAAGGTGATATTTATCACCGGAAGAAGTAACGCAGTGACCGAGAAATTGGAAATCGATTTTAGTGCATGTGACAAAAACAACTGCTTAATTGATCTCACCGAGGAATCGCAGGAGAGGCTTCTAATGGAACGACTGCTAATATTCCAAGGGGAAAAAGTAATTGTAGGTGCTTTAATAGACGAAGCGATGAAGCATCTAATACATGGAGATGTATTAATTAAACTCATTAACAACGAGACGATCGAAATAGATAAATCACCCGTAGACGCAGAGGAATACTATATCGACCGGAAAATTAATCGTCAAGTCACGTTGAAAGATGAATGTCTCAAAGAGAGAGATTCCCGGGATTTGTTCGTCGTGAGCGGCATAAAAGCGAGCGAACTGTCCGTGTTGGCCGACGGGCAAGCCGCGAGGGAATACCGACAGACCGACCCGGACATAGGAAACCCCATAAGGTTCATAGGGTCGGATAGCAGCGAAGGTGCACGGGAACACTTGGACCTATTGCATCGAGACCACCCGAAACGCGACGTCCATTGGTTGGAAAGAGTCGAAGGTCGTCTCATGTGGCGGCGCTCCCACGGCGCCCTATCGCATTTACGTAAGTACGTAGATACTGAGAGTAATGTCAAAAAATATGGAGTGAGCGACGTCACCGATATTGCTGGTAGAGTGGTAATAGTGAGCGCAGAGGCTGGCATGGGCAAGTCTACCTTACTGACGAAGCTGCAGATGGGAGCGAAGGGATCGCGATGGATCGCGAGGATAAATCTGATTGAACATTCGACTCAATTGAAGCGGATGGAATCTTTGGATGAGAAGGCCGCCATAGGATTCCTTTACGGGGCCGTAGGTTTCCTCGATGAGACGGCATCAGAAGAGATTCTCGGCCGTCTGACCGTCGTAGACAATAGAATAAGTTTCGAAGGAGCCGGTGGAGTGATCCAAAGTTCGAAATTACTGGAAATAGCAATATTCAATCGAATGTACAACCGAGGTAAGGTCACCTTGCTGTTCGATGGGTTCGATGAAATCAGTCCCGACTATACACAGAAAGTTATTAATTTATTAAAATTTCTCAAAGATACCAACGTATCGAGTATGTGGATAACTACTCGTCCTTACGATGTTCGAAACGAACTAGAAAACCATTTGTGCGAGTTCTCGTATTCCCTCGAGCCGCTCGTCGAAGGCGACCAGAAACGTTTCTTGTCGCTATTTTGGAAGACGAACTTAAAACTCGAGGAATTACATGAGCGGCGCTCAGCAGTCTTCATCGATGACTTACTTCGTAAGTTCTCGGCATCTTCGAGTGACCGAGAGAGAAATTTTCTCGGTATACCGTTACAGATTCGAATGTTTGCTGAGATCTTTCGAGACGTGTTCGAACAGTTTTATGAATCCAATGAGCAACATCTTTCCGATGACCACAAACAGGAGCTCGATAGAAAGCTGAATTTGATTACGTTGTATAAAACATTTATTTTAGAAAAGTTTTATAAAATCCTATTCGGAGAAAAGGAGGGTATGAATGTAGATAGTTTGAGTACAGAACGGGTACTTCATTATAGATTCGAGGGATTCGAAAAGGAGCATAGAATATTAGCGTTGTATGGGTTGTTCAAAGAAGATTGCCTGAATGGATTGCTTTCTGAAGATGAGATAGTTAAAGTAAATAAATTAGTACAGGCGATTAGGCGAGGCGATGAGAAGACCGGCATCATCAATCAGATCATCGACGACAGGCCGAACTTCGTTCACAGAACTTTCGCCGAGTACTTCGCTGCGGATTGGCTCGTCCTCAATCGAAAAAAGGAAAAAGTAAAATCATTCCTACGCGACCAATTGTTTGAAGACGAGAATCGAGCGTTGCGCAGTTTCTTCGATC
This sequence comes from Cryptocephalus moraei, assembly GCA_946251905.1. NCBI lineage: Eukaryota > Metazoa > Arthropoda > Insecta > Coleoptera > Chrysomelidae > Cryptocephalus > Cryptocephalus moraei. The sequence goes on from OX276459.1 coordinate 21,870,049, forward strand.
GAATGTTGATCAGAGACGATGCAGTTAAACATGAGACGCACGCTGCGGTCTTAAATGGTGACGAAAGAATGTTCCGTGAAACGTTCTCGGATCCGCTAAAGGCGAAAAGTATCGATCTGGGAGGACGCAAACCACTGCATTTGGCCGCGGGGTACGGTTTATCAATTGTGTCTGACATTTTGCTAAGTTACGACGCAGACGTTGTAACTAAAGACGACGTCTTCGGTTGGACTCCTTTGGGCTATGCCGACAGAGGTCGTCATTGGAATATCGCTGAAATGCTTCTCCGGGATGGGGCGAGAGGCGATGACATGTCAGTAGCTATAGAAACGATCACCGACGTTGACAATGAGAGAAATACTTTGCTACATTGGACAGCTCGATGTGGTTATACGGAGTTTGCTAAGGTGTTAATTGGGACGGGAAGGGCCGATGTCGACGCCGTAAATGATGATGGGCTAACTCCTCTGCATGGAGCGACTATAGTTGGCGATTTGGACATGGTGAAGTTGCTCATAGGGAACGGTGCTGATCTCGCCTTCACAGTAAATGGGAATCGGTACGGAGGCTATAGGCCTATACACTTCGCTGCTCAAAGAGGTAATTTGGAAGTAATTCAATTTCTTGTAGACAGTCGAAATGCTGAATTCGACACTTGTACTAATAATGGCAGAACACCGTTACTTTTAGCCGCCGAATATGGGCGTTTAGATGTAGTCAAATATTTGATAGGAAAAGGAGCCAACGTTCACAACAAAGCTGGCGGTGCCTTTGATCACTTCGAAAGTGGCACCATTTTGCATGTAATCGCATCACATTATTACATAGTTTATTCACCACAGGAGCTATCAGAAGTACTAGAAATGATTATAAGAAAAGGTGTCGACATAAATCTTACTAATAGTAGAGATGGTAACACCCCATTGCATATAGTGCTTTTAGTTGCCAGACGTAAATTTGATTTCTTGAACGTGTCACGCGTCCTGAAGGTTGTAGAGACGTTTACACGGAACGGTGCTGATAGTAACGTTAATAACGAACTAGGAGCCACTCCTATAGATCTACTTAAAATGTCACTAGTTAATTCCATAGATCGATTTGTACCGAAATTCGGATGGATTCCGTTAAAGGCAATCACGGCAGTACTAGTTATCAATTCTGAGCAACGAACAATAGAGGAAATTAAAAACTTAATTGTCAACGACGAATATACATTAGACCCTACTATTTTACACGAAGCTTCTTATCGTGGTAAATTAGAAGTGGTGAAATATTTAATCGGACAAGGTGCTGACGTCAATGCTGTAGACCACAACGACAGTACTCCTCTCCACCGAGTGGCTCTTACTGAGTACTCGAACGTGATGGAACACCTCATCGAAAAGGGTGCTCACGTTTGCGCTAAGGATAGGCATAGAAGAGCCCCACTTCATTTTGCTGCTCTATACGGTAATCTAGTTGCCATTAAATGCTTACTGGATAACGGTGCCGACGTTAACGCCAGAGATAACGAAGGACTTACTCCTCTTCAACTGGCTTCCCATCGTGGAGCAGGCGTACAGGATTACCTTATCGGCCGTGGTGCTATTCGCAACGCTGAAGACTACCCTGATAGTACTACTCCTTCGATCGGTGCAGTCGTACGAAGTATATCGAAGCAATGGTCCTTTCTACTCCATAATCAAGCAGAGCTGGACTACTAATAGAAGAATTAGATTTAATCAAGCAACGATATCTGTTAACCTATTTAACCACAATAAAATCGATATTTTTAATAAGTCATTTCTGTTTGGTTCAGTTTGCATATGTAAGTTATCACATTATGTTCAATACAAAATATAAACTATGTTGGAAATATTCAAAATAAGCGACTGCGATATTGTATTGATATGTGGTTAATGATAAATAAAATTATACTCTTTTTTCCAACAAAATAGACGCATATTATTGAGCTGACCGTCAAGGTCATGGGCGTGCAGGTAACAATATCACTCAGGATAACGGAGTACCAATAATTACGATATTTTTCGTTGAGATAAGGTTATTTAAACGCGAAACGCCACTGACATCTCAATATCCGCTCGCCGAATTTCTACTTATCTCTTCTTCTTCGCCTTCGGATCGTTTGTTCTGACACCCCTAAACAGGGCGATCCCTTCAAAATGATACAAAAACAGGTAAAATTCATGTATACTTTACGATAACTGCGAAATTCTTTTTTCCTCCGGTAAGTACATGAAAAATCTCTGTTAACGACCAGCTCAGAAACATAATTTACAGCTTTTGTATACTATCAAAGGAAACTGAGAATTCCTTAATTCTAAAGAAAAACAATACAACTCAAACCAAAATTAACGATTAGTTCTTAAATAATATCTTGTAACGAGCTTGGTGCGGTTACTAGAGTGATTTGGCGCTGGGACGGAGTTCGGGAGTTCGTTTAACGGTTTTAGGGTCGGCTTTACGGTTTTGCTCGGGCGCCAGATTTTTAAGGGTTTTCTCCCTCGGGATTGTGCCTGGGTAGTTAACGAACTCAGGAGATTACCAGGGTTGTCCGTAGAAATGAAACACACACTCAAAACAGAAAATGTCTAAATTATTTTATTTCTAAAGGAAAGTGATAACACTGTATCGCCAAACACCTGCTGGCGTTTCGGAGATCGGAAACCGGAGAATTGCAAAAAAATATGTTTATTTACAAATATTGAAACATTTCGGAAAGAAAATACAATTAGGAAAGTACGAATAATAAAAATTACTTTACGTAGAGAAAATCGGAAACATCGAAAATTGTTCGGCGAAGCAAAAAATGCGGAAACGGAAAATTTCAATACTTTTGCAAACAATTAAAATCTGAAATACGGGAAAAAAATCTTAATACTGAAAATGGAAAATTATCCTAACAATTTCACAATGAACGAGAAATAGCTAGATACGGAGACGATAGGAAAACGTGCAGTGTCTAATATTCGGTAATACGGTCTTTTACGTTAGGAGAGAGCGAGACAGCGAGCGGAAGATCGTGGCGAATTAATTTTTCCTTAACACGACGAGGGAAAAATTAACTCATAGCGGTTCGGAGAGACGGACATTTTCACGGTACTACAGATCACTCACATATATGGGTCGGTAACGGGCAATTACGTAACATATAACGGCGGAATGGTCACAGTTACATATAATTCGATCGGTGGTACGTTCACAATCGGACGTTGTCGGTCGGTATAAATCTAACGGTCGGTAACGTTCACAATTACATTTATCGGTCGGTAGTACGTTCACAATCGGACGGTTACGTAACAAATAACGAATAATTCGGTCGGTTTAAAACTAACGGTCGGTAACGTTCACAATTACATATATCGATCGGTAGAACGGAAACGGAAATCAGACGCAACGGAAAAATACGGATAATGTACGGCTTGTCACAGACAAGTCTTGGTTCTGACCAACTCAGGTACAGGACGCTGGAGGGGGGCGGTTGACTTACCCAAGTTTGGCCTGAATATGTAAGCAAGGGTAGATTGAGCATTGCCTTATCGGCCGCGATTTATCCAAGATAGGTTTGATTTCGCGATTAACTCTATGGTGGATGGTCTACCCTCAACTCTCGAAAATCGGCTTCGTTACAATCTAATACATATGTAACAATTAAAACAAAAAAAAAAAACAATAAACAGAAATGACAAAAAAATTATTTTTAAACATACCAGTTAAAAATTAAGCTGACCGTCCTAAGTCCGTATAAAATGAGAAGGGAAATATTTTTTATGTAATTTTTTGTTCACCTCTGACTGGCGACCACCTCTCTACAGCGACCAATTTAGGAATTCCTATCAGTGGTCGTTATTGGAGGTTCGACTGTATATTCAATAGGTTTATTAAAAGAAAACGATTGTCAATATTTTCTATTATAAAAGAAAGAAAGATGAACGCAAAAAAGTTATACAAATGTAGTTTATTGAAAAATTAAAAAAATTATAAGGATGGTCACTGGAATATTTGGGTTAAACCAATTCGTAGACACATCAGATTATGTAACATTGTACTAGAAAACGTGATGAACTACGTGATGAGAAAAATGTTCTAATACTGGTGAAATACATAAATTACAAATGATATTGGGTCATTTAGTCTCTTCAAAAATTATTTTTACAAAAAAATCATGTGGTACGTGCAAGATCAAAATTAAATCGTAGGGTTAAAAGGGAAGATGTAACTTCTTGGTTTTAGAGTAGAATTAGAATCATAATTAATCAATGTCTCAAGTGTTTAATTCCATTTTTGTGTTTTTCCATTAGTGTTCCGAAAAGAAATTAAAATTATTTTTAATTTTCTTGCTTTTTATTTTATAATCTATCCTTCCTTTCTCTCTTTTTAAACAGTATATTAGGTGCATCATTTAAAATGTGTGTATTTCATATTTAATGTTTTCAAATAATACATTTAAATTTTATAGTTGGCGATATATAAACGAATAGAATCGTTTTTCAAAAGAACACTATAAAAAACTACTAGATGTTCTGTACCTATACAATATTTAACTTGAGATTAAATAATAATGCACTTAAGCCTACAACAAAGTATGGTACAACTATTGCTGCTATGTTTTCAGAATATTTAGAACAAATTGAATCTCAGACTTTTGTTTATTATTTTAGCTGTCATAAACCAATTGTATCCTTTGTAGAATGCAATTCTATCTAATAGATAATGTTTTTATATTAGCATTAATTTTTTATGATACATTTAAGTATCCTTTTTATTAATATACTTTTCATCAATATGAGGCAATACCTAAATTACCTATATAATAATTAATAATCCTTAATATTAATAAATTTACTTTACCTCGTGCTTTCTTCACATATTTCTTCGATCCACTTGTAGTTCAGTGCTTTAAGAAAGCTATGCTTCCGTTCTCGGTCATTCCCGGAGTGCCTCGTTTCGTTGTATTCTATAAAATCAAAGTTTATGTGAAAAACAAAGTTACCCATGTCTTTCAATTCGCTATGACGATTTTTTGGAGAGTTTTTAAATTTCAATTCCATAACGTTTCCCAGGCATACATACCACCAGCCATACACCTTATACAGACTGGGGAATCCCTCAACCCATTCACACTCTCTCCTCGGAAATCTACGTCTGGTGTACCCCAAGGGTCAAACTTGGGACCATTGTTGTTCTTAATTTTTATTAATGACTTAAACACACAAATAAACTCTATGAAACTCTTTTTTGCTGATGATCTGAAAATATTTAATTCTATCCAAAATTAGAACGATTGCACATTGCACAACACTTCAGGAAAACATTGATAAGGTACAGGCTTGGTGTGTAATTAATAATCTACAACTGAATATTGATAAATGTAAAGTTATGTCATATACTATAGTCATGGCCGTCTTTACTGAAGGCCGGAGCGTTAAATTTGGCAACACCGCCGACTAAGAAAATAGAAGGCTGACTTATCGGAACATGGCCGTCTTTACGTGTTTACATTCGAATAATTCGAATGCAGAGGATATAGATTATAGCGTTAATCATAGTTAAAGTGGTTTTAAACTATTTCGACGACGATTTAGAAGAATCTGGCTTACCGACAGAAGAAAGTCTCATCTAGGATGTGCAAAATAAGGAGAAGACAAATGAGGAAAGTGGTGATGAAGAAATTATACAAAAACCACAGCAAAAACCATCTAAGCTACAAGTGTTCAATGCTTTTTTAACATTAAGAATAGCCTTTCAGTTTGAAACGTTCCGGAAAATGTGTTTGTTCAATTATAGGGGCTTGGTTATGCCCTTAAGAAAAAATATTTTTTTCACATACAAACACATTTTTATTGAAATTAATTAGCATATTGAAAATTATTCACATTTATAAATTATGTTTATCTAATTTATAAAATATTATGTACAGTTTTTTTAGAATAATTTGTTGTTTTGGTTTGTACATCACACGACAAAGTTTTTTCATATACCTAAATCTTCAAGCCGCTATAATTGAACAAATACATTTTCTGGAACGTCTTCAAACTGAAAGGCTGTTCTTATTGTTGAAAGTGCACTGAACACTTGTAGCTTAGATGGTTTTTGTATAATTTCTTCATCAACACTGTCACCACTTTCCTCGTTTGTCTTCTCCTTATAACCATTAAAAATTGGGGAATTTCCATATAACGAGACCTCTATATAACGAGCAAATTTTGCAGCACCTTCATTCTCGTTATATAGAGGTTCAACTGTATAAAGAAATTCGTTTTACAAAAAAAATATAAGAAATTCTGTACTGTACCAAAAGTCTTAAAAGTTGGGTTTTACTTACAATTTATTAGTACGCAGAGAATACAAAAATAAAATTAATTTATATAGGTATGTAAAGTATGTGTTTAGTAACAGTCACTATAGAAAATACAGTCCAAAACACACTTAATTTAAAGAAAAAACACTTCTTCACTCAACATTAAAAATTGTAAATATAACCTTAAATTCACACAATCGGCCTTCACCACAGCGTTGCCAAATATCAATGTTCCGGCCTTCTAGTATTAGGGATGGCAACGATATATCGATTTTTTCTAAATATCGATGTTTCGTCATCAAATGTATCGATATTTCAATCGATATTTATTTCCTGTCGATGTATCGATATATCGGTAAAGTTTTCATAAATCGGTGGCCAAGAGTACAAGGGGCAAGTCAATTCCCGCTCATATTGTTGGAACCAAAATCCGCTTATTCTGCTTATAGGAGTTATAGGTTAGGCTCAGTATATCCTTTATAGGTATATGCACAGGTATATGGCTGACACACACTTTTCACCTTTCCACGTGGCCCGTGGCGACCGTGACAACATTCCTGTGTTTTGTGCCTCGGAACTCAAGTATTTTGAATATTTCGTCGCATTTACACTGTTCTATGTTTATGTCTATCGTTGTTGTGACTATTGTTTGCTCTTTCTAAGATTGTTTGGCAGTTTGGGTACAAACCGGGTAACCCCCTGTACCCGTATAATTGCTAAGTTGCTTACAAGTAATACAAGTTACAAGTTCTGAAGTGAAAAGCAGTATGCACATTTCTCATAATCATGAAGTGCTTCGATCATATTTGGCCACATATTGTTCAATGTATTTGGCCTCACGGCCTCACTGTATCCTTTGGTATCCTCCTAGGCACTCATTTTAACTTTATGGTTATAGATTATATTTCGATATAAATATATCGATATTTTGCAACATCGATATTTTCATTTCGATGTATCGCGAATATCGATAGTACGCTTACGATATATCATTGTCTCGATATATCGCAGTTTTCATTCGATATTGCCATCACTATCTAGTATAGACGGCCATGCTATAGTAAATCCACTTAGAAGGAAACACCCACGAAACAAGAAAAGGTAGTAAAGTTAGACAACACCTAATACACGTCGTTTGCTATTGGTGGAAGTCATAAAACTTTTGGCGGAAATTGTTGATGTACAGAGTCGGTTCAGTACAATTAAAAAGTTTAGTTGTCTGATCTATGGTTGTCTGTTTACAACAAGTCGTTGACGGTGATAGTGGACTTTTAGTTGATGGTTTATTTTAACGTATCGCTGTTGTTATTCAGGTTTTTGATATAAGTTTGTATAAACATATTTCTGTGATCTATTGCAATTATGGAAAGACACCTTTCCTGCTCGCCTCCCAAAAAGAGACCTGGAACATACTTAAGCTGCGGGGAGAAAATAAATGTATATAGAAAAGAAAGAAATGAACATCATTAGTAAAATCTTAGTAAAAGATAAAGTCAAGGTGATCATTCTTAATGCGACCCTGTACTTATTCGCTAGCTGGTCGCGCGCTTGAATTTCGACGTTTGTGTTTCATGGAAGTTTTCTTCTCAGTGGATTTACTATAGGAAACATGTATATATCCAACACCCATACAATATATTCAAGGTCACTTACTGACTCGTTATAATGAGACTAAAGATTTAGGAGTATTCTTTGACTCCAAAACGGCTTTTGCCAATTACATAAATAAAAAAGCTTCCGAAGCCAACAAAATGATAGGATTTATCATAAGAAACTGTCAGAACTTTACAATGTTGATGCTCTGAAAATATTGTAACGCGAGTAGGAAACCGCAGTGCGAGACGTATTTACTTTTGTGGGCGTCTCAAAGGGACAGAGCTACGCTTAATTGAGCTTGCCGCCTTACATCTTATTAAAGAAAGAATCATTCTCGACCTTTCCAGATAATAAAAGATATTTCGAGTCATTACGCGAATATGCGAGAGGGTTCTCGACTATAATAGAGTTGTATATATAAGCGGACTTGTGGTCGGATTATTATTAGTAGACGCTGGTAGACGGAAGCCGCAAGAAGTAAATAACCGACCAGATTGAGACCCATCGTAATGAGATTGAACAGCGAATTAGACAATTAGAAGAACGTCTAGAAAAGGTCAGTAACAGCAAGGGGAAAGAAGATGAGATTGAACAAAAGGTGAAGCAGTTGGAAGAACGACTCAAGCGGGTCGGTAGCGGCGAGACGAAGTAAGAAGTAAAGGCGCTCGTTCAACAGAACTCGATATCCACCAATCGAGTGACGCCCCCGACGTTCGACGGAAAAATTCCGTGGGCTAGCTACAGGAAGCAATTTGAGGCAGCAGCGGAGGCTAACGCTTGGTCCCCACACGAGAATGCTGTCTCTCTAACGGTAGCCTTGCGTGGAGAAGCTTTGGAAGTTCTCCAGACGCTATCCACCGAGGAAGCTGGAAATTATGAGGAGCTGCTGAGGCGACTGGAGATGCGGTTTGGCCAAACACATCTGGAGCAAGTCCATCAATCCCAGATGTCCAATCGTCGTCAGAAATCAAACGAGACCCTGCAAGAGTTCGAAGCAGATGTAGCTAGACTGGGAAGGCTAGCATATCCCTCGGCACCGGAGCAGATGATGGAGTGCCTCGCAGTACAGACGTTCGTGAGCGGGCTGCGGGACCAGAAACTACAAAGGGCCCTGAGACTAGCTCGACCGAAAACATTAATGGACGCGCTCGCCATCGCACTGGAGCATGACGCAGAATGGAAGCCTCCCGCAGTCAGGGCCGTGTTCGAGATGTTACAGAGGATGTAGACACTGAAAAACTAGTGGAAAAGGTCCTTCAGCAGATCATGGAGGTGCTGTCGGCGAAGAAGAAGGTAGTTCGCTGCTGGAATTGTGGCGAAGTGGGCCATGTGAAGAGTTCGTGTAAGCGGCCCAAAACAGCGGCGCCGGCAAAGGCCCAGGAAAACTAATGCGGGTCGATAAGAAGGGGGGGGGGGGTTACTGGTAGGGAAGGCGCTCGTTACTCTCTCAAGCGAGGTGCCTGTGCGGCTACTTAACATCAATCAGTACCCGGTTACCATCAAGAAGGGTACGAAGCTGGGCACGTGTATAGCCGCCTCGGCCATCGTAAGGGGCGTTAGTGAGGAAGAAAGGTCCAGACACATGCCGCGGGACTTGAAACAAATTCTTTCCCAGACCAGTGCGTTTCTCTCGCCCATACATAAACAGAAGGCCAACGAATTAATAAATAAGTACCAGGACATATTTACCACCGAGAATGGAAAGCTGGGAAAGACCAAGGTCGTGACACATAAAATTGACACGGGCTAGACACGACCAATTAGACAAACAGCGAGACGGCTACCCTTGGCCAAACGGGAGGAAGCCGAGCAAATCATCAGGGACCTAGAGCGGGACGGGGTCATCGAGCCGTCAAGCAGTCCATGGGCATCGCCGGTAGTGCTAGTAAAGAAAAAGTATGGGACCACTCGATTCTGCGTAGACTACCGGCAGGTGAACAGTGTCACCAAAATGGACAGCTACCCGCTACCAGGTATCGACGACACCCTCGATACCCTTGCTGGTTCCACGATATTTTCGACCCTCGATCTAAAAAGTGGCTACTGGCAAGTCGAAATGGACCCTGCCGACAAGGAAAAGACGGCATTCACCTTCGGTAACGGCCTATGGCATTTTACAGTAATGCCATTCGGACTTTGTAATGCCCCAGCGACGTTTGAGAGGCTGATGGAGAGCGTGTTAATGGGTTTGACCGTGGAAAACGTGCCTAGTCTATTTGGACGATGTCATCGTGATGGGCAAGACCTTCGAAGGACATCTGAAAAACTTAGAGGACGTCTTCCAGAGACTGCGAGGTGCGGGGTTAAAACTGGACCCTAAGAAATGTCAGCTCTTCAGAAAGAAGGTCTCTTAGTTAGGGCACGTAGTGAGCAAAGAGGGAGTCGCCATTGATCCGGACAAGATAAGTGCGGTGAAGGAGTGGCCAATACCGGCAGACAAACACCAGTTGAGGAGTTTTCTGGGACTCTGCACGTACTACCGACGCTATGTCCGGATGTTTTCCGACGTCGCCAAGCCGTTGACGAGGCTCACAGCAGAAGGACGAAACTTCTGTTGGGATGAGGAATGCCAGTCTGCCTTCGACGAGCTGGAGAAGAAGTTGACCAGTGCCCCAGTGCTGAGTTTTCCTCTGCCAGAAGGACAGTTCATCCTGGACACCGACGCGAGCAATGTGGGAATTGGAAGTGTTCTGTCGCAGCGTCAGGAGGGACAAGAACGTGTCCTTGGATACTTCAGCAAGGTACTCTCCAAACCGGAGAGGAATTACTGCGTCACACGGCGTGAATTATTGGCCATCGTAAAGTCCATCGTACACTTCTATAAATACTTGTGTTAAAGGAGGTTCCTGATCCGGACCGATCATGCTGCCCTTAAATGGCTCCTCCAATTCAAGAACCCCGAAGGACAGATTGCTCGCTGGATCGAGAGGCTTCAGGAGTATGACTTTGTCATAGAACATGAACAGTCATGGAAACGTAGACGCACTCTCGAGAAGACCATGCCCTGATGAGTGTCCTCATTGTCATCGAGCCGAGGAAAAGTCCGAGAAAGTCTACCGAACTACCGTGGTCGCCGAGGAATGGACACCATCCTCGTTACGACAGGAGCAAGAGAAAGACCCGGTTCTGAAAGAAATCCTGGCATGGAAAGAGGGAGGACAGCGTCCTGAGTGGCAGAAGGTATCACCTGGCTCGCCAAAACTCAAGAGCTATTGGGCACAGTGGGACTCGTTAGTAGTTGAGGATGGACTACTAAAACGTGTACTGGAGAGCCAGGACGGAACGGAGGAAAGACGGCAACTGGTAATTCCCTCCAGTAAAATCCCGGAGGTCTTGCGGCACCTTCACGACGAATCGTCTGGTGGACATTTAGGGATCAAGAAAACCCTGCAGAAAGTACGAGAGCGATTCTACTGGATCAATTGTTCAGACGACGTGAAGGACTGGTGCAAGAAATGTACTACATGCTTCGCAAGTATTGGGCTTCAAAGACGACCGAAAGCTCCCATGAAACAATATAACGTCGGAAGTCCCTTCGAAAGGATCGCTATTGATATCGCAGGACCCTTTCCTGAGACCGACAAGGGGAATAAATACATCCTGGTCGTAATGGACTACTTTACGAAGTGGGTAGAAGCGTACGCTCTCCCTAATCAGAAGGCAGACACCGTGGCCGATGTGCTAGTGAAGGAGATGATCTGCCAGTTGGAGTACACTCGGATCAAGGAAGAAACTGAGAAGAGTGGTCTATTCCAGAGGATCTGTGAGAAGTTTGGGGTACGAAAAACAAGAACCACGGCCCTTCACCCTCAGTCTGACGGCATGGTAGAACGAATGAATCGCACCCTCAACCGCTATCTGGCGAAAATGGTTTCGTCACATCAACGAGACTGGGACGAACACGTGCCGTTCTTCCTGATAGCCTACCGCTCGGCCGTTCATGAGTCTACAGGACAATATTATACTTCTCGTATGTGAAATACAAACTTGAAGCTCAGTCATTTGGAGCCCTTATTATTTTTGTCATGAGTACACAATCGAAAAGGTACAAAGAAAGTTTTTGAAATTCATGCACTTCAAAAACTGTGGTATCTATCCAACTAGGGGCTCTAATCATAATAACCTCCTACACCACTTTCAACTCATTTCTTTAGAAAAAAGGAGAAAATGTGCTTCAATAATTTTTGTACTTAAACTGCTGCACGGCCAAATTGATTGCAGTTCACTCCTATCAGAATTGAACTTTAGGGTACCAAGGGCTCATTCAAGGCTTAAACTCACATTTTACTGCTCTACAGCACGAACAAATTTAATTTTGCACTCTCCTATTAAATATATGTGTGATAACTACAATTCCATATGCAGTTTTTCTATATCAATAACTGTTCCGTGAAGCATATAAAAGAAGTAGCAATGGAAATATGGAATTGACTATATTAATCTGTTTACCGTTCATCACCATTAATAGTTTATATTACTTCAATAATAACAAGTTTTCGACTCACATTTGCAGTTTGTTTCTCCTTTTTATATACTTTTATTTACTATTGTATCATGTGACACATTTGAATTTAATTATGTCCTGTAATTGGGTGTTACCTGTTGGGCAATAAAGGATTATTATTATTATTATTAAGACTTGAAGATTCACGAGCTCTTCCCCTGTCCAATCGGTTTGTTAGTTGTTCTTCGACGTCGATATTGCTGAATGACAGCGACAGGAAAGAAGCCACTAGAACATTTTGTGTAGTACTTTTATTGGCATTTAAAAACAACACTTCATCCGTAACATCTAACCTCTACATTGACAACGCCCTCTCAATCACCTCTTTCCAACTTGATGGGCAATCGATCGCCCCATTCGGTATGCCTGGCGCAATGGTACACCGTCTTCCCATGCTTCGCGCCCGTAAATATCACCTCCTGTAAACGCCCGTCGGCCGTGCATGTCCTGCAGATGCAATGCCTCGACCTGACCAACGTCGGTCTGACGACGCGCGGCCACCCGTCACGCTCCTCCCTTCCAGCCCCCTTCTTCAGCACGACATAGCTGTAGAGTTCTTGGCACCTCGAGCCACCGACCATCGGCAAGTCGAAGTAGTACACCTCGAAGTTGCAGGGCGTGCCGTCGTCCAAGACGAACCGGGGACAGACGTCGTCATGGGGACACGGGCTGAAAACGCGTCCGGCGGCGTCCGACGACCCGTTGACGTGTAACAGGAAGTCCCTGAGTTCATTGACCAGCCGGAATCCGGCGTTCGTACCGTGCTCGACAATTATCAGGTACGTCCCGGTGCGGTTCCACAGGTTCAGGGCGGTCTCGAGGCGAGCCCTCGCGTCGGGTAACTCGAACAACGAATAGGCGCATATCACCAGGTCGTACATTGTTGTCGTCGCTGGGAGGAACTGTCGGTGGAAAACGCCCTTGAGCATCGACTTGCCGGTACTGCTCCCGCCTTGTAACAGTGTCAGCGACAGGTCGTTCATGTCTCTGGAGACGTCGACGTTGTAATACTCGAATATGTGTCGTCTCCAGAATTGGATCGCCGCCCATGTCGCGGTGCCGACGCCGGAACCGAAATCGAACACACTTTTCGGCTGAAATTCGGGATCTCTCCTGGATATTTCGGTCATTATCTTCGACAGGACGGCGTATTCGGCCGCCGACCTTCCCACGAGGTACAACAACGACGTCCTCACGTCGTACTTGACCGGCGTCCAGTTGTAGACGTGTCGTTTCAGCTCCTTCAGCGTCCTATGTCTCAATATCCGCTCCTCTGCCTCCGCCGGCGTGCCCCTCGAGTTCAGCAGGACTCCCTCCTGGAGCTTCCGCGCCCTCGCCTTCAGCTCCTCGCGCTCCAACGGGACGTGCCTCGCGCGCAGGTACCGACCGAGCGAGGACGCCTCGCCCGCCAACGTCTTGACGGGATAGCCTTCCGTTACCCTCGCGACCGCAGCGACGAATTCTTCGGGTAGGCGGATCGTCTTGGGCCCCACTATGCCGGGGTGCTTCCTCGGTTTGTACTCGGCGTTATCGATGCTGTCGAGGACCCCTCGATCGGGGACGACCCGGGGTTTAGGTTCGGTGGAGAACCCGGAATGGTTCCCGAGGGGGGTCCCCGATCGGGAACGAAGGTAACAACGACAACGGAGGAGACATTTCGACATCCCGGTACACTGTGCCGGCAGAGTTTCAGAGGAAGCATCTACTGATTATTGTTAGGTTAGATACCTCCACAGAACACATATTATTATATTACGTCATGGCACGGAACGTGAAAATGACGAACGACGAAATCGTAATCATCTGTGTAAAGCAGAGAAATAGAGAGGGGGAGAACGCTCATCAACCTGCGCGAACAGCGGAATATTGAAGGCCGCCATTTTGACCCATTGGGCAGAAATGCCAACAGCCGTCTAGGGATTTTGCTTAATTTTACCTAGTTGGTTTTAGATTTTGCGCGGTAAAATTTAAAAACGAAAAATACAGTAATGTTAGAAAACAGTAATTTATTGATATTGACAACAATAAACATTAATTTTATTTAATGTTGTCAGAAAACAGTATTGATATTGGCAATATTATTATTATTTATTGTCTTTTTTACATAGTAGTCAGATTCAAATACAAAATTCTTCTATGTAAATTCAAAAATAAAACTATACATCAAATATAGTATGTATCCTACAGGGGTTTTACAAAAACCGTGTGTAGGGTGGCGCTTAAAACTAGACCATTTTAATTACTAAATCTAATTATTACATTTATAATTGTACACTTATTTGGTAGTAATTACACTTTATAGCAAATTACTATTTTACTTCTTTTATGTATTCTATTCATATTAACTGTACTTATTAAGCATTTTTAAGTTATCTTTAAAGCTTTAGTATTTGATTTATTTTCATCTTGTAAAGTACTAGCCTTTATTTACTCCGTATAACATATCATTATTATCTTTGCATATTTTTTATGTATCTACTCATTAACACATGGGAAATATCTTTATAGCACTTCTCCAAATGGAAAAGGGCCGCTTCTGACAAGCTTGTGTTCGTTTTCAAATCATCAACCATAATTCTTAATGTTGTGATCTTTCTTTTTAGTTTTTTAATGTCTTCAGTTGCAATAACATACAACTTTTTCTTGATTTGGATTGCACTTTTCGCAGTTCTGTATATTTTTTTTGAACTTCCCAGGAGACACGCTAAAACAGTTAAATTAATGTTATATGTTAAGTACTTTGAAAGAACAAAAAACCTGTAGTTATGAATCGTTTGTAAAAATTTTGTTTTCCTTTTGTACTATTTTCTGTACTGCGGGAACTGCTCTGACCTGACGCCTTACTGCAACATAAAATTGTCACAATTTTGCTGCTATTAGTTATGCTAATTCTTTACCTCCGTGATCTTTTTAGTGCAGATTTTTCTATTGAAACATCGGAAGAAGAGCTTGACGATAGTTTCGACACTTGCAATTCATTGTCCCCATGCAAATTAGATGGTCCTGGAAATTCCACTATTGACTGGAGATGTAATGATGGCAAGGCATTAAATTTTAGTCGACGTTTCTGTTTGCTTTTAATAAAATCGCTCTCCTTGAAATGTTTTGAACAAATGAATTTGTTCTCTGACCACTGCCAAGTATTTGGTTTCCCCATTTCTGCCCATCTTTTAAAAATAGGTCCTTGCTGCAATCTGTAATGGGTTCATCATTAGTCGAAGAATCATTAAAACTAAAGATAACAAACCGATGAAAAGTAATTGCTTCAAGTTTAAAACGTTTTATACTCGTACAACCATCCGCGGCGCACGACATAATTACTGTTCAAAAACACTAATTAATTAAAAACTGGTTGAAATGTACCTATCATAGATAAAGAGTTTGTTTATATGGTTAGGTTAGGTTAGGTGGAAAATATACACAAATTCACACACAGAACATCTATATATTCACAATACACAAATCAATGGGTCAAAATGGCTGCCACCATGGTGTCCCTCGGTAATTATGATGCGCAGAAGGTTGATGAGCGTTCTCCCCCTCTCTATTTCTCTGGTGTAAAGCAACATTGAATATATCATATATGGAATATATTATTCTCTAAAACGCCAATGGCCGTGTTTTTAAAGTGTAGGCCAGGCTACAAAAAAAAAAAAATGTTGATATTTTGTTCTACAGATATCTGAAAAGTTTAAAATTAGTTTAAAATGGGAGGGGGGAACCTCTAGGAAAAAGTAAAGTCACTATATAGACTCCATTTCACATAAGAAGAACCGTGGGCTAGAGTTACACGGAACGACATATTCCGTCGGCTATGTTCGGTTTCCATAGTTTCATGTAATTCGTGTATAAGCAGTGGCCGTAAGGAGAAGGTTTAGCGTAGGCGCGCTGGCGTGTTTTTCTCGCCCGGCGTTCGTGTATCTAAATCTAACGTAACGTAACGGTCGTTTACTTTATTGTTATTACAGTTTTGTACGTTGTGCATTGTGTATTTTGACTAAAGCGAAATGATTTAGATTAAATTATTCTTGTTGTTTACACAACATAGGCAACTAACAATACACAAATTAATATTATCCCCTAATACGATTACTACTCGGACCGCTACTGTCCAGATGCCGATCGGGCGACTTCGGGACGGAGATGCGTCTTGCATGGAACTCAAGGCCACGGTTCTTCTTATGTGAAATGGAGTCTACAAAGTACCCTTTGAATGTACCGCAATCGTCCGCCATTTTGGTTCGGTTTATAGTGGGGGAAATAGCGCGTTATTCAAGTATGCGAACTTGAATAATTCTTGAAGGGGTGAAGTGAAGGAATGGAAAAGTTACGTAGGTCATATTTCTTACAAAAAATAAATTGTTCTAATTGAAGGTTATGTTGGCCTATTTTATGAAACTGCCAGCAGCACTCTATGAATATCATTACTAAATGATATGTAATATTATTCTATTATTACAGTTCTTACAATGAAAACTTTAAAGCTAAATATATGAAAATTTGTGGCATTCTCCTTCATCTACCCATTTTTTCAATTTAAAGAACAAAAACAAGTGATAAAAGTATAACTGGAATTGAAACAGAGTGGGTAATATCCTTAGGTAGACAGAATCAAAAACAGTAAAGAATTAACACTATTTTTTTAATGTGAGTGAGTAGAAACATGTTCGTAACATATTTTTCTGTTTACTGGAACAAACCTATCATTTTCTTACTTGCCTATTGTTGTCGTATCAGCTAGATTAGACTACTTGTCCAACTCCGACCACGACAGATTATTAAACGCAGACAGAAAAGCGAGTACGAACTTATTATATTTTGAAAACTGAGATTACACTGACTCTTTTTTTTTGACATGACATTCTATCAATTTTTCTTCTAAACCTACTGTGTTTTACATTTGTATTTGATTTACAACATTCTCCCACCTGTGGAACAATTTTGTACAAAATAGTGACACAAGACATCAAGAAAATTTAAAAGGTAATTTCACTTCACGTCCACTACGCGTAAATCTTTTTTCATAAACGGGTGCTCTGCTTTTGATGTCATCCGAGACATCACTCACTCCCGCACTTTCACTATCCGATTTTAAACCTTCTGGAACAATGTGTGGGTTGGAAGGACTCTCCATTTCCGCCGTCTGTTCTGCAAACTCGATCCCTTGGCCTCTCCCACCATTTCATGTCAACCAGTTCTTTAGGTGAACATCCCCTTGAGGCTAAATCTGCCGGATTTAGAGAACCCGGTACATGCTGCCAATCATATGGACGTGTCAAAAATCGTATTTCTCGGACACGATTAAACACGAATGCACTCCACTCTTCTTTGCGTTGAATCCAAGAGATTACGGTAGAAGAATCACTCCAGAAAAATGTCTTGACCTCACAAGACAGATTCTCCTTCACAGTTGCATATAATCTTGCACCAATTGTTGCGGCCAACAACTCGAGCCTCGGGATAGTAGTTTTACGTAAAGAAGCTACTCTAGCTTTAGCCGCCAATAAGCTAACGGCGATTCCAATATCTGTTTCCGTCCTAAGAAAAATTGCACAAGCGAAAGCTTTCTTACTGGCGTCCGAAAAAATGTGTAAACTGGAGCACTGATCACTTCTCAACTTAATATTAACCCATCGTGGAATTTCAATATCAGTCAGAATTGGTAGTTGCTCCATCCAATCAGCAAACGCTTTATTTGTTTCTTCGTCGACTGCTTGATCACAGGACAATTTTTTCTCCCACAACTGTTGTAATAATAATTAAGGCACCAAAGTCACTGGAGAGGTAAAACCTATCGGGTCAAAAATTCTTTGGGTCATTGACAAGATAGACCTTTTCGTAACTTTCCTATCCATATTATCACATATGTCGAGGTTGATGGCCAGCGTATCCTTTTTAGGATACCATTTCAAACCTAAAACAGGTACATCCTGAGAGTTGTCTTCCGTACTATACTCCCACCCTCTCAGGTCAAAGTTAGCTTTTGCCATCACAGCTTTCGCCTCTTGCATAAATTGATTAAGCTCAACGTAGTCTGACACACTCGTGAGTCTCGTGACACAATTGTCTACATAAAAACTTTTCTTTAAAGTTTCAATGGTGTTTTGAGAATAATACGTTACTCCTTTTTTAACAACATCTAAACAATTTTGTAGATGATAATCAATTGTCGCTCCCAGAAGAAAAGGACTACTATTCACTCCGAATACAACTCGTCGGTGTCGGTATACTTTTACATTTTCGTCTGACCCTATCCATAAAAAACGAAGAAAGTTTCTATCCTTAGGATGCATGCTAATTTGCAAAAAGGCTTTACGGATATCAGCAACCACACCCAATTTCTTTTCTCTGAATCGTATCAGCGCTGAAGGAATCAGCTCAATCAAATTCGGTCCCTTTTCTAAACATTGATTTAATGATGGTCCATCTCTATCTTGAGCAGAAGCGTCAAACACAGGTCTTATTTTAGTAGTAGCACTATTCTGTTTTACTACAGGTCGATGAGGTAAATAATGACAGTCTAAATGTACCTCGTCGCATTTTACTACTTCAATTATCCCTTCCTCCAACCATTCTTGAAATACCTGATCATAAGGCTGAAGAAGGTTATCCTTCTTTAATTTTCTTAAAGTGGATTCTAATCTATTTTTAGCTAAATTATAATTGCTTGGCAACGAAGGGTGGTCTTCATACCAGGGTAACCTAACTTCATATCTGCCTTCTTGATTAACAGTGACCGTTTCCAAAAACAACTCTTTAGCCGCAGCCGCCATCTCGGCTCTGTTTTTCTTCTCGGAGGTTTCCGTTATCCCTAAAACGTCCAATTCCCATAAGGAAGGAACTGTAGTGTCCCTCACCATCAAGTTCAAGGTTGTTACAGCGGCATCAGTCTTACGTACACCCATCGAAGGAACCTTACCCATTATGGTCCATCCTAATCGGGTTTCTATGGCAACCAGTCCGCATTGTAAAATCTGCATTTTTTCCGTATAGATTTTACTAAATACATCAGCTCCGAGCAAGAGCTCAATAGGACCAGTCCCAGTATCGTCAAGCGTAATTCCTAGGTTCCTCAACTCTTCAGTCCAAGGTCCCCCAAAAAACGGTGATACATCGTGGCAAATTACTACTTGATCGAGAGCCTCCATTTTGCAGAGCTGCTTCCCATAACTTACAGCAATCTCATAGCAAGAATGGACATTTTCTGTTTCTTGGCCGCCAAATAAGCAGTGTAAAAGCTTTTCTTTGTATTTAAGACTGCAACCTAATTCTTCCGCAGTCGATTTTAAAATATACGTTCTACTTGAGCCACTATCAATTAATGCCCGAACCGTACGTGTTGATTTGATGCCCACTATCTTAACCCGTAATGTCTGAAGAAACACATGGCTGCTAGAACGATTAATCAAAACTGGCTCCTCTTGTCCTACCACCTGTGCTGCATCTGCTCGTTTGTAAGCCTTTAGATTAGGACACAAAAGCAAAACATGCGATTGCATACAAATTAAACATCTTAAACGACTATAACACTTCTTAGCTTGATGCCCTACTTTAAGACACCGAAAACAAGCCTTTTTTTCAATCACTCGCTTTTTTCTTTCTTCCAAAGTTAGTTCCCGAGCTTTAAAACAAATGTCACTGGCATGATTACCATTACAGAATAAACACTTCACTTCATTATTGACCAATCCCATAGAAGTAGGTAGAGTTACTGCAGCTGTAGGTCTCCGCACCTTGTTTAACTCTTGAGTTTTGGTTTCTGTCGATTTAAAGCCAAAACTTTCTGCCGCCAAACTAATTCGCTGTTCACCATCTACTTCATTTCTTAAAAACCGCATAAGATCCTGAAGACGAGATTCCAATGTTTTGGGAGCATCCGATTCTAACAAGTCTGACGAATCAACTTTAGCTACTGACGAACGCTGCCACACCCTTAACAGATCTTGAGGTATAGCGGACTCTATTAACGGGAACAACATGGCTGAACATTTATCCGAGGTGATTCCTAAAGTTTCAAGTGCTCGTAGTTGCGTTTCTAGATTATCGTACAAAGAACACAAATCCACACGCTGAGAGATGACATTACCTAACACCAATTTCAATAATTCTCTAACATACACTCCTATCTGCAAATCTTCTCTACCAAAACGATCTTTCATACCTTGAATAATTTTCGGATAATTCTCTCTCATTGGCGGGAAACTTTCCACTAAACGACGTGCTCTGCTGCCTGCTACTGTTGCTTGAATCAGATATTCAATCTTGTCGCTTTCATCTATCTCACTGTCTTCGTCTACCTTTTTAAACTGAGCCCAAAAGGACAGCCAATCCTTAATACTTCCATCATAACGTTTAAACTCGATTACAGGCAATCTAAACTTACGTTTACCTGTTTGCGTATCTATAGATGTCACTCTGGAACCCACCTCATCTCGCTCTACTGCTGCTTGCTCGCATCTAAACTTGAGATTGATGTACTTCTTCCGGTAGATATCGCAGCCGTCGACTTCATCCACCAACTCTTCTTCAGTAGCCTCGTCCAACATCAGCTCGTAAACTTCAGTATCCGTTTGCACAATTTGCTCGAATTTGGTTGCCAACATCTCGAAGGAAACCCGTATATCATGTAAACGGTCTGGATTGGATCTCAACAGTTCCTCAAGTTCACGCGACACTTTTGTAAACGACGAACGCAACACACCACGGTTTTTCCGGCTTCTCACTATTTCACTCGCCATTTTCAACACTCACAATTATTGTCCGTCCCTCACAAATCTTCTGCAAAAAGTCCTGTCACGGTCGCCAAATGTTGTCGTATCAGCTAGATTAGACTACTTGTCCAACTCCGATCACGACAGATTATTAAACGCAGACAGAAAAGCGAGTACGAACTTATTATATTTTGAAAACTGAGATTACACTGACTCTTTTTTTTGACATGACATTCTATCAATTTTTCTTCTAAACCTACTGTGTTTTACATTTGTATTTGATTTACAACACCTATATTCAAAAAAATTTCCAAAGTTATATCCTAAACACTGTCAAATAAAACCAAGTGTATGCGTTACAAATTTATATTATTCAATAATGCACGCATGTGACGCATGGCACTACTACGGCTACTTTGAACATCCGTATTCGTATTATTTGTACCAATGTTTTTTAATAAAAAATATAAACGGCTCCTTAGAAATATCTTAACTATTTTGTTTCAAATATTGTGGCAACTTAAAACATGTTTAGGAGCTGGATATTGTTTATGTATTGTATTTAAAATATCACAAAGATTTCACAACAACACCACTGTTAGTTATATGTTATGTTCATTTTAGTATTAATACATCTATGTAATCTCACACACTGTACAGTTACTATATCGCTCACTCACACACATACACTTTTTGCTGTTAGGCCGAGCGCCTCTATCGCGCCGGGCTGCAGGTGTTTCAGTCTCTCTCGTCGGATCGTCTCGACCACACACGTTAACCCCCACCTCAAATCAATTTTGCTGGTGAATAAATAATCATTTAGTTTTGTTAATAATCGAGAGTGCAGTTATTTCACGGACCTGTTCCTTACATCCACTCCCAAGATCAAACAACCACACCATTTTTATAAGCAAATCCCAATCGAAAAATAAAAAAAATTCGCCTCTATTAGAAATTACCGCGTTACCACCTGGAAAAATGATGTTATGATGTCATTTGTCAATAACTATCAAAAATTCGACAACTGTTTAGTGTAGAAAATAAAATTCCTACTAATATCCCTAAAAATAGCCGCCATTTTGGTTCGGAATGGTTCTATCTATCTCTTACACGTGGGGTCAATGGATTGCGGTACTTTGTATATCTAGTGACATTAGGAAAAAGATTACTGTATGTCCATATACAGCTAGAATGTCCCTGTTTTTTTTATAAACAACAAGCCGTACCCGGCATGCGTTGCAATGCCACGTAAAGTTTAAATAAAAATTATAGATGACCCGGTGAACTTCCTATCACCTACATATATTTTTGAAAAATATGGTCAAACTTAATACAAAATTTTTATCTACATTAAATTAAATGCAACACAGTTATACCCCTAATCAATTTAAGGCTTTCTGATCTACTATATTTTATGTCTTTTATATTATATTATATTTTTGGATGTTGGCGTTGGCCAAGAAATATTTAGTCATTTCCCACCCCAGAAACTAATGAGCGTAATGGATCTGGTGTGGGAACAATTGTGGCAATTTAATTTTACCACCAGCACAACATAATACAGTACATTCACCGCTGTATTTTAACGCTTTACAATATTGACAAATCATTGTCATTTCTCCAATCGTTGCGGATTGGTCGGCACACCCAATAATCTATTTCCGGGTCGTAGTGGAATGTTACCGGTTCCAGGTTTACAGGAACACCGCGTCTGCGGAATCGCTCTATTTCATTGTGGCGTGCTCACTGCTGTTGCATTCGATGTGCCCGAACTCGTTCCATTCTAAGCCTATCTACTTCATAATTATTCACTGTTGAACGCAGTTCTGTCATACCAATACGAATGTTATCGTAATCTGTCTCTCGCTGGTCGTCAGTACGATTTGCACGTGAGGTAGAGGTACTTCCAAATGAGATGAACCCTATGTCATCGTGCGTAAATAGACGAAA
Organism: Cryptocephalus moraei; assembly: GCA_946251905.1. Taxonomy (NCBI): domain Eukaryota; kingdom Metazoa; phylum Arthropoda; class Insecta; order Coleoptera; family Chrysomelidae; genus Cryptocephalus; species Cryptocephalus moraei. The sequence continues at coordinate 21,893,111 of OX276459.1, forward strand.
ATATGTCGAGTTGCCGAACTATTATCCGTGTTAAAAATATTAATCTCAGAGACAAAACGAACAGACGCAAGGCATAAACTACGAAGACTTCTGTGTTTGTTTTGAACATTATTTAGTTTGAGGTTACTGGGGTGAGAGCCGTAGGGGATACAACCGTGCTCGAGGACCGTGGTTCGGAGCCCGCGTTAAACTGTTGGTCCCGTCCAGATTAAAAATGAGACGTTAACTACTCTCACACACTCACACACATCGTTTGAGGTTAGATTTTGATGGTCCCACGTGTTCGTGTTTGGCTTGCGGTTTTCCCGTTACCTTTGTGTCTTTCTGTACGTTTGCTCTGCGATTCATTATAAAAATAGTTTTTTTCAATGCTAATCATCGATTTCTGTTCCCAATTCAAACCTCGCGCCCCAGTTGTGGGTTGCTCGTTTTTGACAGCTCGACCAACGTTTTTACCATCACTTTACTTCGTACATATTTGAACGGTCTCGCTAAAAGTTTGCGCATATCAACTGTCACTGAAGGTTCATCTCATTTGGAACTACCTCTACTCGTCTCACATTTGATTGACTTCGATGACCTAAGTCAGGTGGTCTTCTCCTTGGCATTTTAAAATCAATAAAGTTCTCGCGCACTGTCAAACTGATAATAGATTTTAATAATCATCTTGACATTTATTTATTTGACAACCATCTGACACTATACTTTCATTTGTTTGATTATAAATGTCAAATTACAAAACGTACCTATTTCAGTATTTCCGTTACTTATTATTTATGTTTCTCGCCGCATAAAGCGAGACAAACGAACAGTAATTCATTTTTATTATATGTAGAGATATAACCTCCAATTCATATGGATTCAACGAGCAAAGAAATTGATCGCTTGGTACCGGTTTTGGTTTTAAAATATGTTTCATGAACTTTCACATGGCTTTCTCAAAATTCAATTGCTCGAAGCACTTTTAAGATAAACGGAAAGAAAATGAGAGAAATCATTATTTTTAAACTTGAATATCTTAAAAAGCCCACTCTTAATTGTCGCAAATTTTGGATGTATTATTGAAAGTCAAATGATAATATGCTATTTGGTTCGATTCAGGGGATAAGGCTTTTCAAATGCAATTACCATTTTATTTATTAAGCACACATATACATACCCACTTATAAGAAATCCTTCAATATTCTTTGGAAACTTACGTCGTACGTTAAATGAATATTGAATATAGTTTCAATAATTTTTACTTAAATAATACATCTATGGATGAATTAAAAGCAATTTTTACTTGAAATGTCCATGAAATTCATTGATCGTTAAACTTACGGTAAATGTCACGTTCTTTGTCAACTTTGTAACGAAGCCTATTTTTCCGTGACTAGAACCATTGTCTCCCTCTGTCACCATTTGCGGAAATTCCGTAAATTTAAATAAACAACAATGGTCTCTCCGCCGTGACACCTGCAAAATCCGTGATCAAGTTTAAACAAAAGACCACCAGTTGTCTCTCTAATCTACGAGCCGCAAACTACCCAAAATTATTTACTCGGGAGCTCTAAATACGAGAGGAAAATATGGGAAATTATCAGAAGTCGACCGACCGACCGGTGCTCCGAGACGCAGGTGTTAGTGCAGGTGCTCCGACTTAGTGCGACGTTGCCGCTCCAGACCGTCCGACCCGGAAAGCAGGGAAACCGTCCGTCCAAGGTATTGTAGTTAGGGAAATCCGACCGCCCCCCCCCCACCGTCCCGTTAGGTCAGGCCGTCGAATTAGCTCTTCCTTGGGTGAGACTCGGGAAGGTTAATTTGGGCTGTTTGGGCAGGTACATCCCTGGGTGAGACTCGGGATAGACCTCCCCGAATACGACGCAATCTAGCCCCCCCCCCTACCGTTCCCGTTGGGTTAGGCCGACGAATTGACTCTTCCCTGGGTGGGACTCGGGAAGGTCAATTCGGGCTGTTTGGGCAGGCGTATCCCTGGGTGAGACTCGGGATAGCTTCCCTGAACACAACCCGACCTTTAATTGAACTACCGCGCATGCTTAGTTTCCCTAACGATTCCCGCGCCCGCGATTGAATTGACGCGAATCAAACCTGCTAAAGCGCATGCCCGTCAATTGCTAGACCGCCGAATATAGTTTTGCCCCGCTTGTTAGCTTTTCCCCCCATATTGCTTGCTCCGCTCTCACCGTTTCATAGCGCTTGCCTGACCGTTGCACTTAACTAGCTTTCCTATTGTAAATAGAATAGACACCGACTAGATTAGCTAGACCGCCACGCACTATCCCCCCCCCCACCGTAATAACCCACCGTAATAACCGCACCATGCACTGTTGCCCGACCGCTTCGTAAAACCGAGACCCCAACGGTTTCCGATGTACATAGTTGCCAAATCTTTCCGTTTTCCGTAGAGCTAGGGAATTTTGTACATAGATGCCGCTTTGCTATTAAAACCGTAAAATATATAGTTTTGCACCGTTGCCGATCCTTGTTAACATGATTGTCTTTATTTTGATACAGTTTTCTACAATAAATTAGTTTTATTTGTTTTCCGAATTGTGTGTTTTATTTTCACGGACTTTCTGGCATTCTCCTGAGTATAAACTAACCCGAGGCTTTAGGGAGTAAACCCTTAAAAAAAATCTGGCGCCCGAGCAAAACCGTAAAACCGACTTTAAGCTCCGAAACTCCGAAAACAGCGCCAATTCAACAAAGTGACGTAACCTCCCAGCCCAGAGTCGTCGTGCCGCCGACGACAATGCTGCCAGCTCGAGGTAAACCACGTCACAACTTTCATTGGTGTTTTGTAATTTAATTTCTTAATAATAATAAAATAATATTTTAATCAACTTTAATATTTTAACCACACAATAGAAAGGTCGATACATTATTCCCTTTCCTCCATTATTATCCACTACATGGACCTGAAATTGGAGTCCATTTGTTGTTAGATACTGTAATGCGAGAAGTAAACAAAGCGACACATGTTTACTCCTTCAAAAGAATAACTACGACGCGTACAAGACAGCTGCATGAACATTTCCTGCGTAGGCGTTCTAGAATATACTAGAACGTTCTTTATCGGGGTTGGGAGTGTATATATAAGGGGGCGTGTGATCGAGGGAGTTAGTTAGAAGTAGAGAAGCAGAAGTGAACGCGACATACGAACCGAAAGCGGAGCAGTACAAATAAATTATGTAGTGTCTAGTCTAGTGTACAAGTAGTTTAGTGTGTTAAATAAATTAGTGTTCAATTAATGTAAATAAATTATAAAATAAACACCACATTGGTGTCAGAAGAGCGGATCATGAAGAAGTTACGCGAATTGAAAGTGGCCGAGTTAAAAAAAGAACTCGAGGAACGAGAATTGGAAACAGGAGGGAAGAAGACCGAACTCCAGGACCGACTCTCGGCATTTTTGAAAGAAAATGGCCAGGACCCGGAAGTTTTCGAGTTCGAAGACGACGACATAACGAAGCAGTTCGCCGCCCAGAAGGATGACATCACGAAGCAAATCGCCGCCCAGAGGGAAGAAAGCGCCGCCCAGAGGGAAGACATCACTGCTCAAATCGCCGCTCAGAGGGAAGAAAGCGCCGCCCAGAGGGAAGACATCACTGCTCAAATCGCCGCCCAGAGGGAAGACATCACTGCTCAAATCGCCGCCCAGAGGGAAGGAATCGTCGCCCAGAGGGAAGAAATCGCTGCCCAGAGGGAAGAAATCGCCGATCAGAGGGAAGACATCACTGCTCAAATCGCCGCCCAGAGGGAAGACATCACTTCTCAAATCGCCGCCCAGAGGGAAGACATCACTGCTCAAATCGCCGCCCAGAGGGAAGAAATCGCCGCCCAGAGGGAAGAAATCGCCGACCAGAGGGAAGACATCACTGCTCAAATCGTCGCCCAGAGGGAAGAAATCGCTGCCCAGAGGGAAGAAATCGCCGATCAGAGGGAAGACATCACTGCTCAAATCGCCGCCCAGAGGGAAGACATCACTGCTAAAATCGCCGGCCAGAGGGAAGACATAATTACTCATATTACTGCTCAAATCGCCGTCCAGAGGGAAGAGATAACCGACCAGATGGAGGCTCAGCGTAAGGAGATTGAAGAGAAGATCAAGCAGTTGGCAGAACGACTAGAACAAGTCAGTGGCGGCGAGGGGAAAGAAGACGAAATTAAACAGAAGACGAAGCAGTTGGAAGAACCACTAAGGCGAATCAGTAGCGGCGAGACGAAGGAAGAAATAAAGGCGGTCGTTCAACAGAACTCGATATGCACCAATCGAGTGACGCCCCCAACGTTCGACGGAAAAATTCCGTGGGCCAGTTACAAGAAGCAGTTTGAGGCGGCAGCGGAGGCTAATGCTTGGTCCCCTCACGAGAAAGCTGTTTCCCTAACGGTAGCCTTACGTGGAGAGGCGTTGGAAGTTCTTCAGACGCTATCCACCGAGGAAGCCGGGAATGACAATGAGCTGCTGAGGCGACTGGAAATGCGGTTCGGCCAAACACATCTGGAGCAAGTCCATCAATCCCAGATGTCCAATCGCCGTCAGAGATCGAACGAGACCCTGCAGGAGTTCGAAGCGGACATAGCCAGACTAGTGAGTTTGGCGTATCCCACGGCGCCGGAACAGATGATGGAGTGCCTCGCAGTGCAGACGTTCGTGAGCGGGCTGCGGGACCAGGAACTGCAGATGGACCTGAGGCTAGCTCGACCGAAAACAGTAATGGACGCGCTCGCCATCGCGCTAGAACATGAGGCAGCAATGGAAGCCTCCAGCATTCACGGTTGTGCTCGAGCTGTTACCGAGGAGGTAGGCACCGAAAAACTCGTGAAGAAGGCCGTCCAGCAGATCATGGAGTTGCTGTCAGCAAAGAAGACGCGGCCAAAAACAGCGGTGCCGGCAAAGGTCCCGGAAAAACTAATGCGGGTCGATAAATGGAAGGGGACGTCGACCGGGGGCAATAGGAACCCCCGGGCCAGTATAGCCTCGTTTTCCCACCAATTGGGGAGCGCGTACGTCGATGGCACTATCGACGGGAGATCCCACGCCATGCTTGTAGACACGGGAGCTACGAAGACGATCGTACGCTCGGAAGTTGTGAGGGACCGTAGGAAGATTAGGCCAAGTAGGTGGCAATTGAGAACTGCCACTGGGGAGAAGGCAGTAATACACGGTGAAGCGACGGTTAGCATGACGTTGGGACGAGTAAAGTTTGACCATCCTGTTCTCAGAGCCGAAATTGAGGAAGACGTCATACTGGGGATGGACGTCATGAGGAATCATGGATTCCAGTTGGATTTCGGACACCGAGTGTTGAGGATCGGTCAAGAAGAATTACTGCTACACAATCGTGACAACTTTGTGTTAGACGTAATAATGGCAGAAGATGTGATTCTCCCGGAACGAAGTGAAACGATCACCTCTACCTGTCTGAGGGGTGTTGTGGAAGAGGGAATTCCAGCCGTGATCGAACCAGAAAACGATGACAATCGACTGGCTCGGGGGGTACTGGTAGGAAAGGCGCTCGTTACTCTCTCAAGTGAAGTGCCTGTGCGACTACTCAACATCAATCAGTACCCGGTTACCATCAAGAAGGGTACGAAGCTGGGCACGTGTATAGCCGCTTCGGCCATCGTCAGGGGCGTTAGTGAGGAAGGAAGGTCCAGTCACACTCCGCAGGACTTGAAACGAATTCTTTCCCAGACCAGTGCGTTTCTCTCGCCCATACAGAAACAGAAGGCCAATGAATTAATAAATAAGTACCAGGACATATTTACCACCGAGAATGGAAAGCTGGGAAAGACCAAGGTCGTGATACATAAAATTGACACGGGCGAAACACGACCGATTCGACAAACAGCAAGACGACTACCCTTGGCCAAACGGGAGGAAGCCGAGAAAATCATCAAGGACCTAGAGCGGGACGGGGTCATCGAGCCGTCAAGCAGTCCATGGGCCTCGCCGGTAGTACTGGTGAAGAAAAAGGATGGGACTACTCGATTCTGTGTAGACTACCGGCAGGTGAACAGTGTCACAAAAAAGGACAGCTACCCGCTACCACGTATCGACGACACACTCGATACCCTTGCTGGATCCACGATATTTTCGACCTTGGATTTAAAAAGCGGCTATTGGCAAGTCGAAATGGACCCTGCCGATAAGGAAAAGACGGCATTTACCTTCGGTAACGGCCTGTGGCATTTTACAGTCATGCCATTCGGACTTTGTAATGCCCCAGCGACGTTTGAGAGGCTGATGGAGAGCGTGCTAATGGGTCTGACGTGGAAAACGTGCCTAGTCTATTTGGACGATGTCATCGCGATGGGCAAGACCTTCGAAGGACATCTGAAAAACTTAGAGGACGTCTTCCAGAGACTGCGAGGTGCGGGGCTGAAACTGAACCCGAAGAAATGTCAACTCTTCAGAAGGAAGGTCTCGTACTTAGGGCACGTAGTGAGCAAAGAGGGCGTCGCTGTTGATCCGGACAAGACAAGTACGGTGAAGGAGTGGCCAATACCGGCAGATAAACACCAGTTGAGGAGTTTTCTAGGACTCTGCACGTACTACCGACGCTATGTCCGGATGTTCTCCGACGTCGCTAAGCCGTTGACAAGACTCACAGAAGAAGGACGAAACTTCTGTTGGGATGAGGAATGCCAGTCTGCCTTCGACGAGCTGAAGAGGAAGTTGACCAGTGCCCCAGTGCTGAGTTTTCCTCTGCCAGAAGGACAGTTCATCCTGGACACCGACGCGAGCAATGTGGGAATTGGAAGTGTTCTGTCGCAGCGTCAGGAGGGACAAGAACGTGTCCTTGGATACTTCAGCAAGGTACTCTCCAAACCAGAAAGGAATTACTGCGTCACCCGACGTGAATTATTGGCCATCGTCAAGTCCATCGAGCACTTCCATAAATACTTGTGTGGAAGGAGGTTTTTGATCCGGACCGATCATGCTGCTCTTAAATGGCTCCTCCAGTTTAAGAATCCCGAAGGACAGATCGCTCGTTGGATCGAGAGGCTCCAGGAGTATGACTTTGTCATAGAACATCGGCCAGGACAGAGTCATGGAAACGCAGACGCACTCTCGAGAAGACCATGCCCTGATGAATGTCCTCATTGTCATAGAGCTGAGGAAAAGTCCGAGAAAGTCTATCGAACGACCGTGGTCGCCGAGGAATGGACACCATCCTCGTTACGACAAGAGCAAGAAAAAGACCCGGTTCTCAAAGAAATCCTGGTTTGGAAGGAGGGAGGAGAGCGTCCTGAGTGGCAAAAGGTATCACCTGGCTCGCCAAAACTCAAGAGCTATTGGGCACAGTGGGACTCGTTAGTGGTTGAGGATAGACTACTCAAACGCGTACTGGAGAGCCAAGACGGGACGGAGGAAAGACGGCAGTTGGTAATTCCCTCCAGTAAAATCCCGGAGGTCTTGCGGCACCTTCACGACGAATCGTCTGGTGGACATTTAGGGATCAAGAAAACCCTGCAGAAAGTACGAGAGCGATTCTACTGGATCAATTGTTCAGACGACGTGAAGGACTGGTGCAAGAAATGTACTACATGTTTCGCAAGTAATGGGCCACAAAGACGACCGAAAGCTCCCATGAAACAATATAACGTCGGGAGCCCCTTCAAAAGGATCGCTATTGATATAGCAGGACCCTTCCCTGAGACCGAAAAGGGGAATAAATACATCCTGGTCGTAATGGACTATTTTACGAAGTGGGTAGAAGCGTACGCTCTCCCTAATCAGGAGGCAGAGACCGTGGCCGATGTGCTCGTGAAGGAGCTGATCTGCCGGTTTGGAGTACCCATGGAATTACACCCGGATCAAGGAAGAAACTTTGAGAGTGGCCTATTCCGGAGGATATGTGAGAAGTTTGGGGTACGAAAAACAAGAACCACGGCCCTTCACCCTCAGTCTGACGGCATGGTAGAACGGATGAATCGCACCCTCAACCGCTATCTGGCGAAAATGGTCTCGTCACATCAACGAGACTGGGACAAACACGTGCCGTTCTTCCTGATGGCCTACCGCTCGGCCGTTCATGAGTCGACAGGACAAACTCCAGCCAAAGTCCTGTTCGGGCGAGAACTTAAACTGCCCTGTGATCTAATCTTTGGCGCTAGACCGGACGAGGACGTTTCGGGGGAAGATTACGTTTCCCGGATGCGGCAAAGGATGAACGAAATTCACGATCAAGTCCAGTACCAACTAAATATCGCCAGTGATCGCATCAAAGAGCGTTACGACATCAACGCTAAAGAGGGTGGCTAACAAATGGGAGATCGAGTTTGGCTGTACAACCCACAGAAGAAACGTGGTTTGTCCCCTAAGTTACAGACCAATTGGGAAGGTCCCTATGTTGTGAAGAAACGAATCAATGACGTGGTCTACCGGGTAAGCAAACTATCAAACGGCAAGCCGAGAGTGGTGCACTTTAATCGGTTGGCACCCTATGAGGGGTCGCACGATGAGGCGGAGGTTCCCCGAGTAAGAAACACATTGGCGCAGGAGAACGAACTTTCCTTCGAAGAATTTATGAGCGCCTACGGGGGTACCGGAAAAGCACGGTATGGGGTAACCTGTGAAAAACAACAGGATTTGTTCAGCGTACATGAAGAATACTCGTTGACCCATTGTGTGTCCGCCGACCTGGTAATGTCACGAGGTATCGCCACGGTTTTCAAGAAGAAGTACGGGCGCTTGGAACAACTCAGAGCGCAACTCCCGGAAATTGGCAAGGTTCTGGAACTACGTGACAACGTAAGACACATCTTTTATCTGGTTACGAAGGAGATCGGGTCCCTTAAACCATGTTATCACAATGTATGGCGAACCTTGCATAGGCTACGAGACCGACTGCTGGAGCTCGACATCAGGAAGCTAGCTGTCCCCAAGTTTGGTGCTGGACGAGATCAGCTGGACTGGAGGGTTGTCCGGAATATGCTGGAAGTAGTGTTGAAGAATACCGGAGTGGAAGTTTTAGTCTGCTGTTTTGGGCCTGCACCATGTCGACTCGGGAAGACGGTCCCTTGTTATTTTGACGTCACGTCTCGCTGTAAGCGGGGGGCTAACTGCAGGTTCCTGCATGGGCCTACCAGGGATACGTTCCGAGACGAAACGTCTCTAAGGCGGGGGCAGTGTAATGCGAGAAGTAAACAAAGCGACACATGTTTACTCCTTCAAAAGAATAACTACGACGCGTACAAGACAGCTGCATGAACATTTCCTGCGTAGGCGTTCTAGAATATACTAGAACGTTCTTTATCGGGGTTGGGAGTGTATATATAAAGGGGCGTGTGATCGAGGGAGTTAGTTAGAAGTAGAGAAGCAGAAGTGAACGCGACATACGAACCGAAAGCGGAGCAGTACAAATAAATTATGTAGTGTCTAGTCTAGTGTACAAGTAGTTTAGTGTGTTAAATAAATTAGTGTTCAATTAATGTAAATAAATTATAAAATAAACGTTATAATACTAATACGCGGTTACCACACATCCATCTTATATTAATTTACAGAGGCCATCAATTTTTTAAATAATTTCTATAACTATGCCATTCTCGTTTATAATGTTCATAACTGGTTTGATTATTCGCTTTTAATAGTCGGCCGATACTAATTCGTGTTCTGATTTAATTAATTCTAAAATGGAATTTGAAATCCCATTTGATTGACTGATCCCATGGATCCCATATTAACACGACAGGGTTCCAAATGCAAGGGTTGTTATGGAAGTAGTCTTAAAACTAAATTCCAATTTGTTCAAATCGAGTTTTTTTTTTTGAAAGATTTTGAATGTAATTATTATAATAGTTAATTTATTGAGTACGAATCCTTAAGACATAAATCGTTTATTAAGAGCAAATCCTTGGTACTTCCTTGTTATTTGGTGTTGTTAAGACTTTCTCAATTAATCTACCGTGGTATAGTATATATAACTTCAATACAAATGACCATCTGTTGATACTGAAGACCCTAATAGAAAAATGTGTTGAATACAATAAACCCCTCATTTTAATATTTGTCGACTTCGAAAAGTCATTAGACTCAATCGATCAACACAACTTCTTCAAGGGCTTAGCCGAGTGTCGAATAAACTCCCGTTACACTAACTTAACAGCATCTATACCGCTACATGAAAACACAAACAAATTCCATATTAAAAGAGGAGTACGACAAAGCGATACCATTTCCCACAAATTATTTATAACACTATTAGAATATATGTTTAAAGCACTAAACGGGGGGAAAATGGGTATTAATATCAACGGGGAGATGTTCAACAACCTACGTTCTGCCGGCGACCAAGTGTTGATTATAAATAAAAAGTAGACGAAGCACAAAATATGTTAGAAACACGTTTAAGCTACTTATTGTAACCTGTGCATTGTAATTTTTCATGGTGTTACAGCGCAGAAGTAATTACAATGTATTACCCTATGTATAATCGAAGGTGGACGTGGATAAGCCCTGATGGTAGAACAAAAAATGAAATTGATTTTATCATTACGGACAAGAAATGTATAGTACGAGATGTAACAGTGCTAAATCAAATGAACATAGGAAGTGACCACCGAATGGTAAGAGCAACAATAAACATCAATCTAGGCCACGAAAGATATAGACTAATGAAGCATAAAAGAACAAAATATTGGCAAAACCCAGAAAATCTCGACGAGTACCAACAAGAGATTACAAAGACCCTAAACGAAAATGTGCAGTCGGAAAGCATAGAGAAAATGAGTGAACAAATTACAAGATCCATCTACCAGATGCTGCCGAAAACAGAAAAAGGAAAATAAGCTCAGCCAATACACACTACAATTAATGTCAAATCGGAGAGAACTACTGCAGCAAAAAAACGTAGACTACCGAGAAGTAAGAGAGCTAAACAAAGTTATATCGAAAAATATAAGGAAAGACATAAGGAGGTATAACAGCGAACAGATTGAAAAAACAATAGATCAAAATGAAAGCTTGAAAGTTTTAAAAAGAAAACTAACAAACGGCAGGAAAGAAATCCTAAAGCTTAAAAACAAACATGGCAGAGAAACAACTAACAGAGAAGAAATGCTCCATGTCGTGGAAGAATTTTATACTGAGTTATACAGAAACCGACATAAGCTGAAAGTGGAAGCAGAAGAAACAAGGAAAGAAACTGGAGTAATAAATCAAGGATCGGAAGAGATTCCCGAAATAACAATGGACGAAATTAAGCAATCGCTGAAAGAGATGAAAAATAATAAAGATAAAAAATAAATAAGATAAAAAAGATAATAAAGAAAATAAATAATGAAAAAAAAATAATAACGATCAAATAGTTGTGGAAGCAGTAAAGTTCGGTGGAGAAACCCTACTAAAAGCAATAAAAAAGTTGTTTAATCTATGCTTGGACAATGCCTCCATCCCTGAGAACTGGAACAACATATTGATGATCTTGATCCATAAAAAAGGCGACAGAGCAGATTTAGAAAATTACAGGCCTATAAGCTTACTATCCCATCTATATAAGCTTTTCACGAAAATAATAAACAAGAGACTGGAGAAAAAACTCGACTTCTATCAAACAACAGACCAGGCAGGCTTTCGTTCAGGCTATGGAACGAATGACCATCTTTACACATTAAAGATACTCATTGAGAAAAGCCTAGAATAGAATAGACCATTGGTGCTCGTGTTTGTCGACTTCCAAAAAGCTTTCGATACCATTGAAATAAATGCAATCCTGAAGGCGCTTAGCCAGTGTCGCATAGACTACAGATATAACCGTCTAATACACAATATTTACAGCAACTCGACCGCGAGCGTAAAAATCCATAACGCGACCAAAAAATTTCCCATACAAAGAGGAGTTAGACAAGGCGATACACTGTCCCCAAAAATATTCAACACTGTTTTAGAATATGCTTTTAAGGCTCTGAATTGGGGAAACAAAGGTGTCAGTATAGATGGGAAGATGCTAAATAATCTACGATTTGCAGACGATATAGTGCTGATAACAGACAACTTCAAAGAAGCCGGTTTAATGATAAACGAACTGAAGCAGGCAACTGAAAATGTTGGCCTTTACATAAACCAGCAAAAAACAAAAATCATGACAAACCTAGTACTGGGAGGGACTATATTACTAGACAGCAAAGCCATCGAGGAAGTCGACGAATACAAATACCTGGGACACCAAATTAGAATAAATAGAGACAACCAAACAAAGGAATTACAGAGGAGGATTGGTCTTGGATGGGCAGCATATGGAAGATTGAGAGATATTTTCGGTAGTGACGTTCCAATGAGCTTGAAGCGGAAAGTATACGATCAGTGCGTGCTGCCAGTAATGACTTATGGCGCCGAAACGCTTACCTTGACAAAAGGCACTGTGGAGAAATTGGAAGTGGCCCAGAGAAGGATGGAGAGAGCTATGCTGGGTATTGGGATCCAAGATCGTATCAGAAACACCGAAATTCGACGAAGGACTGGGGTACAGGACATAATCCGGCGAATAACAGCATTAAAGTAGAAATGGGCGGGACATGTTGCGAGATTTAAGGACGACAGGTGGACCATAAGAATAACAAATTGGAGACCCAGAGAGGATAAAAGAAGCAGGGGTAGACCACCAACAAGATGGAGTGACGATATAAAGAGGATTGGAGGACACTGGATGAGAACAGCTCAAGAGAGATCCCAGTGGAGCAGTTTAATGGAGGCCTATGTCCAGCAGTGGACTCAACACCAGGCTGGATGATGATGATGATGATACACCAATTGTACCACGCAAAGGATTGGTTACTACTTTACATACGTTTACGGATAGAGTGACCGAGTGACCTCAATGAAATTTCCTGCTGTAATGATCTTTGGCTTATCAGATATTGCTAAAATCATTAATATCTCTGTTTTTATATCAATAAATTTTTATTCCAGTCGCTTTCTATTATACTTGCTTTGGTGTTATAAATCTGAAAAATGAAGTATGTAAGTAATCTGGGCATAATAAATAAATAATTAAAGAAATAGGTCATCAAATAATTTTGTGTCATAAAGTTCATAAGGTTCATTACCGACACGATGACTCAAAATTAAATGGATTCACAGCCTACTCTAATTGTTTGTTTTTGACAGCATATTGTGACTTGTTCTTCATTCGAGTGTTATGGAAGTGAAGTACCATCGGCTAGTACTAACTAATCAATTTCTTTTATATCAGAGCATTGCTATTATTTAATTACATCCTTATTATACTAAATGTAAATGTTTCAGTTATCCAGTAATGTAAAACTGACTTACCCCATTGCTTAACAATTGACATGGTATGCAATAAAAAACAATAAACTCAATGCTACCATTAATAATGTACACTAAATTCTTTACGGCATCTGTCAAATGTTCACTACAACAAAAATATTTCACTGGATGTACAATATTTACCGTACTTACTAATATGACTTAAATAGTTATATTTACGTTTTTGTTATATTATACATCTCGACAGAGTTAGCAAATGTCCATATTATGATTATTTGCAAAAGGACGGTGGAATAAATGTTGTTGATGTTGGTTATGAATCTAAAAAAAATGTTTTAAGTACACTACATACAACTCCGTTATATCGATAGTTACTCTAGTAACACGTTATGAAACCTAATGCAGTTTCTCATCCTTGATTTGGCTGCTACTCTATCTGCAATGAATCCTATATCTTTATTCAAAATTCTTTTCAGTTCTCTATTCATAAGCTTCATTTCTGCATATACCATTACTATTATAGTTGAAAATAGAATGTCTGTTGCAAAAAAAACTAAGGCCATATTCACTATCGCGTAACTCTCTATGACGACTAGTATTTTGTAGTGAAGAATATTTTCAGGCACGTAACCGTCAAAAGGCAACACCTTCATGAAAAAAGGTCTAGCTATAAACAATGAAGCTGCAATGAAACACCCACATGGATATATCAAACAAAGTAATTTCAGTAATTTCAAAGTTCTAGATAGTTCCTTTCTGTCCTCTTCGTGTTTTAAATCTTCAACTTTCCAGAAATTTCGTGTGGAATGGAGAAGATTAAGGATATGGGATCGCTTTCTGAAGACAAATGTCGACATGATCATAGCCTGCAAAATATACATTTCACAATTAATATTTCCTTGAATTCTATAGTGGTATTTACAACTTACGTGTACTAGTGTCACAACAGACTCCATTATGCCACAAATGTTAGTGATAGTCATATTTTCCAACAAGAAAAACGAAAAAATCGAAAAGAGTAAAGAAACGATCAACGTAACCGTGTTAAACATAAATAATATATTTTGCCATTGACTGTTTTTCATTTTAGGGTTACATCCTGCTGGTGTCAAAGCAATCATACATATTTCTATGTTGAAAAAGTACATGTTTTACCTTTAGCAGCTATGTGAGTACTGATGAGTAAGTATAAAACAATTAACGGGAATAAAATATGTGGAAATATAATTAGATATTTAGATCAATTTTTTATTATTCGTTGTCCTAGTAAATGAATTTTTTAGGAGTATATCTGTAAATTACTCGCATTTACATTAAAATTCAATTAAATATTAACGTGTATTTAATGAGCAGAAAATTTTAGGCACGAAACGATTTCATGGTCTAAAAAGCATACCTATACCGACCTACTAATAAGAAATACTTAGTTTTTTTTGAAAATTTACCCCGTACATTAAATGATTATTGAATATATTTAAAATAATTTTTACTTCAATAATACATCTACGGATGAGAATAAGAAAGTATTAGAATTTATGTTCAAAGGACTAAACTGGGAGAAAATGGGAATTAATATTGTAACGAAACGGCTCGCCGCGATATAAACACGCCGGGAGCTACACAAGTTCGCCGAATTGCGATCCCGAGAAGGACGGGTCGAAGCCGACGGTCGAAGAGCCGAGAAGGTTCGAATATAAATTAAGTTAAGGTATTGTTCAGTTAAGTTTATAAGTGTCGTGTAAGAAATAAATTAATTAGGACAAATAGTGTGGTGTTTAGTTTTAGTAAATAGTAAAAACACGTTACAGTGGTGTCAAGTGTGGGGTTTAATTAGTGAAATAAATTAAAAACAATGAAGAAATTACGCGATTTAAAAGTTGTGGACCTCAAACGCGAGCTGGAAGAACGAGAACTCTAAACGTCAGGGTCGAAAACAGTGCTGCAGAAACGACTGGAGGAATATTTAACTGAAAATGGAGACGACCCTGAAACTTTCGGTTTCGAGGAAGATGGTGAGCGTCTCCTGGACAATAAACTAAGAAAACTCCATGGCGCGTTGGATAGTCAAATGAAAGAACTCCATGGCGAAATGGGAAAACTTCATGGCGAGTTGGACAACAAAATTGAAAAACTCGGTGAGCTGGATACCAACATAAGAGAACTCCACGGTGAAATGGGAAAACTGCACGGCGAGTTGGACCACAACATAAAAGAACTCTATAGCGAAATGGGAAAACTCCACGGCGAGTTGGACGAACTCCATGGTGAGCTGGATAGCCGAATTGGAAACCTTGACAGCGCGCTTCAGACCGAGAAAAACCAACGATTAGAGCTGGAGAACCAACTACGAGAATTGGGGAACCGACTACAATCCATGCAGTTCCAGCCCAGTCCGCAAAACATATCCAGTCCATGTAATCCGTTTAACGACTCGGAGGAGGTAACCAGGATCGAGGCAGTCCCTGCTGCAAGCCATCGAGTGAAGCCGCCAACCTTCGATGGGAAAATTCCCTGGGAGAACTACCTCCCGCAGTTCGAGGCAGCAGCCAAAGCTAATAACTGGGCGCAAAGGGTCAAGGCAGTGGCTCTGACGGTCGCTCTCCGAGGAAACGCCCTCGACGTGCTGCAGACTGTTCCAGAGGGGGAGCTGGACAACTTCGAGCTACTCGTCCAGAGGCTGGAGAGGCGGTACGGGCACGCACATCTGGGGCAGGTCTACCAATCCCGAATGAAGAACCGACGACAAAAGCAGGGAGAGAGCCTTCAGGAGTTCGAAGCCGACATCGCGAAACTAGTCAGTTTCGCCTACCCGGAAGCGGCGGAGTCCATGACGGCGAGTCTCGCGGTCTCGGCCTTCATCGACGGCTTGAGGGATGTGGAGATGCAGCGAGCGGTACGGCTGTCGCGTCCCAAGAGCACATTGGAAGCACTCTCGATGGCCCTGGAATACGAGGCTGCGACGGAGGCGTCAAGGAGCTGTGGCCGCGTTCGGGCTGTGGTCGGGGACGACGCATGCGTGGAAGCCGAACGGAAGGAGGACGCCCTGGAGCAAGTTGTCAACGCCCTCAAGGGACTGCTGATGGGAGACAAAAGGGAGCCGGTGAAATGCTGGAGGTGTGGAGAGGTTGGCCATCTCCGAAGGGACTGCAAGCGGCCTAGGGTGGAGAAGCCAACAATGGCCCAGACGTCGGAAAACTAAAGCGGGTCGGCTCCAAGGGGGCAGCTCCGACCCGATACCGGTTCCAAGACCCCCTCATCAAGATAGCTACCCTGAGAGGTGAACGTGGCAGCCTGTACGTCAATGGCGAAATTAACGGCAGGATGCACACCCTACTGATCGACACCGGGGCATCCAAGACGATCCTGAAGCCAGGCCTGCTGAACACGCGAGGGAAGAGACTGATGGAGTCCAGGTGGAGGTTACGAACAGCTACGGGCGAAGCTGCCGCCGTCCACGGAGAAGTAGACGTCGAGATCAAGATCGGCACTGCACGTTTCTCGCCACACCGAGTCCTGATCGCCGACATAGAAGAGGACGCCATCCTGGGAATGGACATCATGAAGACCCACGATTTCGCGCTCAATTTAAAACGACAAGTAATGCAGGTCGGCCCAGAGGAAATTTTCCTGCACACCAAGGGCGAGACGGTCCATCAGATAAGGCTGACGGAAGACACGACCCTGCCGAGTAGGAGCGAATCGATAGTGGTGACCCGACTTCAAGGCGTCACCGGAAAAGGGAACCCTGCCGTAGTGGAACCATGGAACCACGACGTGGAGGTAGGCCGAAGCGTTCTAGTAGGGAAGACCTTGGTAACGCTGGGTGATGAAATTCCAATCCGGCTCATTAACATCAATGACTACCCAGTTACCATCCGCAAGGGGACCAAAGTGGGAACCTGCTCACCAGTGACGTCACTGATCCACCAGGTGACGGGGAGCGCTGACTACCAAGTCGCGAAAGTGGAGGAAGCTCTAGTGGATGCATGCGATTCTCTCGCTGGATCCATGAAGAACAGACTTATTGAGCTACTCCGTCGATATAGATCAGTTTTTGTGTCTGACAAGGGACCTTCTGGGAGAACGAGTATTGTTAGACACAAGATCGATACGGGGGACGCGAGACCAATCCACCAGTCAGCAAGGAGGTTGCCGCAGGCGAAGCGGGAGGTAGCGAAGAAGATCATCCACGACATGGAGAAAGAGGGAGTCATTGAGCCATCTAGCAGTCCTTGGGCATCTCCTGTAGTCCTGGTAAAGAAGAAGGATGGAGACACCAGGTTCTGCGTAGATTATCGTCTACTGAACAATGTGACGAAGAAAGACAGCTACCCTCTTCCCCGGATAGACGACACCCTGGATACTCTGGCTGGATCGAAGCTGTTTTCCACCCTTGACCTGAAGAGTGGCTACTGGCAGGTGGAAATGGACCCTGCAGACAAGGAGAAGACGGCTTTCACAGTAGGATCTAGACTGTGGCAATTCACCGTTATGCCATTCGGGTTGTGTAATGCGCCTGCTACTTTCGAGAGGCTCATGGAGATTATACTCAGAGGGCTGTCCTGGAAAACGTGCCTCGTGTACCTGGATAACATAATCGTCGTAGGGAGGACGTTTGACGAACACCTGTCAAACCTGGAGGAAGTCTTCAAGAGACTCCAAATGGCTAATCTGACCCTCAACCCAAAGAAATGCCATCTATTAAGAACGAGAGTACACTATCTGGGTCACGTGGTCAGCAGGAACGGCGTCGAGGTGGACCCTGAAAAAGTGCGAGCAGTCCAAGAATGGCCAACACCGAAGGACAAGCATCAATTGCGGAGTTTCCTGGGGCTTTGCACTTACTACCGTCGTTACGTCCGAATGTTCTCTGACATCACAAAGCCGCTGACACGACTAACCGAGGAGAAACGAGTCTTCCTTTGTGATGAAGAATGCCAAACAGCCTTCGACGACCTGAAAAGACGCCTGACGACGGCCCCTGTTCTCGGGTTCCCGATTCAAGAGGGACGCTTCATCTTGGATACAGATGCAAGCAACGACGAGATCGGAGGGGTTTTGTCACAAATGCAAGATGGGCAGGAGCGGGTCGTTGGCTACTTCAGTAAAGTCCTGTCGAAGCCCGAAAGGAACGACTGTGTCACCAGGAGAGAGCTGTTAGCCGCCGTGAAGTCAGTAGAACATTTCTACAAGTACCTGTACGGGAGGAAGTTCCTGTTGAGAATGGACCACGCGGCGATCAGATGGCTCCTGCGATTCAAGAACCCGGAAGGCCAGGTAGCTCGGTGGATTGAGCGTCTTCAGGAATACGACTTCGACATTGAACATAGAGCAGGAACCAGCCACCGTAATGCTGACGCTCTTTCAAGAAGACCGTGTACAGAGGGATGTCCCCATTGCAATCGTGCAGAGATGAAAGAGGCTTCTGCCTGCCGCACGACGGTCACCGACGAGGATTGGTCACAGAGGAGCTGTTCCAGGGAGTTTGCGAAAAGTTGGGAATTCGCAAAACTAGAACAACGGCGCTGCACCCTCAGTCCGACAGAATGGTGGAGAGGATGAATCGTACCATGGGCAAATACCTCTCGAAGGTAGTGTCTTAACACCAACGAGACTGGGATCAACATCTTCCAATACCGTTCTGCCATTAACGAGTACACCGGCCAAACACCAGCAAGGGTGCTGTTCGGGCGGGAGATGAGGCTTCCCTGCGATCTGAGCTTCAGTTGCAAACCGGGAGAAGATCTGGCTGGGGAAGACTACGTCACAGAGTTGCACAGAAAGATGGACCAGGTCCACGAGGTGGTACGGACGCATCTCCGAATCGCCAGCGACCGCATGAAGGACCACTATGACGTTCGGGCGGACAGCGGCATGTATGAAGAAGGAGACCCCATGGGTTGTACAACCCACAAAGGAGACGAGGGTTATCACCGAAGCTGCCGAAAGCCTGGGAAGGGCCGTATATGGTCAAGACAAAGATAAATGACGTCATCTACCGGATCAGCAAAGTCCCGAATGGAAAGCCGAGGGTCGTGCATTATAATCGATTAGCACCTTTTGAGGGAGACTATGACCAAGATCAACAGGTGCGCCAACTACGGCCCCAAGAGGATGAGCCCTCTTGGAAGAATTTATGGCTGTGTATGGTGGAACCGGGAAGGCCAGATTCGGCGTGACCAGGGAAGAACAACGGGACCTCTTCTAAACTCCGGCTGAGTATGCGCTGGCTCATTGCGTGGCCCAGGACTTGTAGATGTCCTGAGGAATTGCCGCGGAGTTCCGGACGAGGTTTGGCAAACTGGACGAACTCCATCAGCAGGGACCTGCGGTCGGGCGAGCGCTGACTATTAAGGAAGATGCCGGCCGCTCTTCTACCTGGTTACCAAGAGGAGGTCCTTTCACAAGCCAGTCTATTTGGACCTGTGGGACGCACTACATGACCTCAGGGATACCCTACTTAGCGAAGATCTAACTAAGTTATCTATCCCGAAACTGGCTTGTGGATTGGACGCCTTGGACTGGAGGGTCGTCAGGAATATGCTGGAGGTCTTATTTCGCTTCACCGGGGTAGACATTTTGGTGTGCTGTTGGAATCCTGAGAGGAGTCCCCACAAGAAGACCGTAGCATGTTATTTCCACCAAACCTCGCGTTGCAGACAGGGGACCAACTGTAGATTTCTACATGGGTCTGTCAGGGACACGTTTCGGGACGAAACATCTTTAAGCCGGGGGAAGTGTAACGAAACGGCTCGCCGCGATATAAACACGCCGGGAGCTACAAAAGTTCGCTGAATTGCGATCCCGAGAAGGACGGATCGAAGCCGACGGGAAGAGTCGAGAGGGTTGAGATGCGATAACGGGTTCCTCGAAAATAGAATATTCTAGCAACTATCGCTAAAGTTCGAGAAGGCTTATACCTGGTATATAAGGAATGCAGGACCCAAAGCGAGACAGTTGAAGAATCGTCGTGTAAACATTCGGGCGAGAGACCGCGCGCGTTAAATAAATAAACATTTGTGTGTGCGAATATAAATTAAGTTAAGGGATTGTTAAGTTAAGTTTATAAGTGTCGTGTAAGAAATAAACTAATTAGGACAAATAGTGTAGTGTTTAGTTTTAGTAAATAATAAAAACGTTACAATATCAACGGGGAAATGCTCAACAACCTACGTTTTGCCGATGACCTAGTGTTGTTTATAGATGAAGTATTTTAATATTTACGTATTCGTTACGTTGTACACCACAACACAATTAGTAAAAAGATAAATTAATATTTGTTGTAGTAGAACAGTGGAGCAGGCTTCATTAATATTTTTAATAAAGCTGTAAAATAAAGAAATATATTTGTGAACGATCATTCGAACTGACATCGACTAACTTCATTAAAAATGCGTGAAATTCAATAAACCTTCTCGTTAATATTCTGGCGTTTGCTTTATCTTCAATGGTTCTAACCTCAATACTCAAAATTCTCCTTAGTTCTTTATTCAGCAACTTCATTTGTGAATACGTCATTATAATTATGGTTAAAAAGAGAATGTCAAAAGGAAGCATAGTTCCTTTTGACATTCTCTTATCTATATAAAAAACTTATCCATAAAGTATTCCGACCATTATTTTGAAAAATAGTGGGTCTTCAGGGGTGTAACCATCGAATGGCAATGTTTTAACTTTCATCACAAAAGGTCTCATACATATGAAAATACAGTCAAGTATACAACCGACCAAAAAAACTTCTAGTAATAATTTGAGAATTTTGAAAATTTTCATTAATTTCTTTTTATCATTTGCATAGTTTAGCTCATCGACGTTCCTAAAACTTAGTGTCTCTTTAATAATGCTGAGAAAATGAGACCTATTCCAGTAGAAGAACAATCTCTTTGCGAAAGCCTGCACCACAAAGAAATTTCTTACAATTATAAAATGTTAACTACGAAAGCTATAAAAAATTTCTCCATTTTTTATTTTAGGTACCATCTTACATCTATTTTATTTCAAGTCAGGATTATATCTAACTTGTATGTACGTGTACAAGTGTTATAGTTCCTTCTAAAGAAGTAGTGATGTCATTTAGAACAATGTCCGGTTTCAAGAAAAACTCCAAAAGAGATAATGTTAAAGTAATTAACATTGGTATAGCATGAAATGCAAAGAGGATATTTTGCCAAGTGCGTTTTTTTAAATCAGGGTGATGTCCTACAGCAGCCAACATTTTCAAACATACTCTTATGTTAAGAAAATACATTTTTCCAAAGTAATGCGTCTCCAGTTATAACTGATTATTACACCCGATAGAATAAAATATATTTGGTAAGTCAGTGATATATCTATTTAAATTTTTAATGATCTGGGCATATAAATTTTTGATTTCGTATCATCCTACTAAATGGTAATAAATTTTTAAGGTGTGAGTATTTAAAGCGAATTAATATCCAGTAATTACCCTGATTTTTACCCTGTAATTAATATAGAATAATTATTCCAATTCCATTAAAATTAATAGAAACTCTTTTCTTATTTGGACAGCTATGCTATATTTAATTCCCAGTTTATTATTTTTTGGAATATTTTTAATAACTGACATTCGTATTTACATAAAATAAAAATCGCTGCGCTACTTTGTTAACTACTTGATTGATTTATGTGGGATATATTTGTAATGTGTTTCCATGAGGATATAATACTGACTTAATTTGTTTCATCAAGTTGGCATTAGTTTATTTGTTATACAATGGATCAATATTTATATTTATTAATAAACGACCAATAAATACTTATGATATTATATATACATATGTAATAATAAACCTTACTGTTTTCTTTAAAAACCTGATAAATGTATTTAGTAGGTACTACAACTTATACCTAATTCTTAGTTTGATAGTTTAAAAGAAACACGTTTGTTTTTGACTACTGATTATTGATATTAATTGCTATAACTCATATAAATTGACAATGAGGCATATTAATTTACCCGTTATATATGAGGATATTTATATAATTACCAATGAACGAAGTGTGAAGTGGTCTCTATAGAGAGTGGACTGTATGTAGTTATCTCTCGTAACTCGTGGGTGGCTGCGGAGATAAATCTTGTCTCCAGGTTGTAAGGCTGAAGACGTTCTTGTAGGCGGAGATCACGGCGTGACGTGATCTCTTTGAAGTTCTTGAAGTTTTTGTAGGCGGAGATCAGGGCGTGACGTGATCTCTTGAAGTTCTTGTATTTTGGAGAGAGGGCGCGACGTACTCCTCCGGGTTGGATCTGAGGGCGTATCGTGCAGATCCGGGGTTTGAGGTTCTAGTAGTTTGGAGAGAGGGCGTGACGTACTCTCCGGGTTGAAGTTTATTAGGTTTTGGGTTGTCGGGTTAAGTGGCGTGAAGAAAGATCACAACACACTCTCGTTTTGAGCATACTAGGGTATACTAAATTTATCGTGCCAAATTTCAGGGTTTTTATACATCTTGTGTTACATTGATTAAATGAGATATTATTGTTTTTGTTACCTTGCACCCAGACTGACCTTCCGTTATCATGTTACCGAGACGTTGTGTTATGCTTAGTCAGCTGAGTTGAACTTGACCGCTCACGTTCTGTTGAATTTAATAACGTGAAACGGTCGCTAGTGTTATTGATTCGTGTGCGAACGTTAAAACAATCCACATGTTCATACTTATCCCTGTTCTTAATTATGAATGATTTTTCTGTTTTGTAAAACAACGCGTATTAATTTCAATGAATAAATTATGTCAAAAGTTCCCTAAATTCGGTTACAATAAATTATGATTTCTTCACTTAAAATTCCCTTAAATAATGTTGACGCTAGCGTCAACAACCTATCAATGTAATTGCTAAACTTTGTCGCTATCGTCGTAAATAATAATCATTGGGAAATATTAATTCTTTTTTCATTAATGGACAGATATTATTGTTTAATTCCATAAAAAGGAACAAGTAGTAATTAGCGTTTAGTTATGAATCGAAAAATGAACCCTAATGACGTCGAGTTAACCAATCCAATTCGCGAAGTTCCTGTACCAATAGATGGCGCTATACAGAGTTATATCTCAGTGAACAACAAAACAAAGTCAATTTATTGAGAGGTTAAGTTTTAAGTTATTTTACATTATGTTTAGTTTTTTATAATGAATTGAGTGTTTTTGGACGTATTATTTATTTATAAGACATTGGTGTTTCATTCTGTGTATTCCTAATCGGCACTTCAACTACAAACTAGCATATATTTTGTCACCGGTTTTCCAATCTTGAGTACACTCTGCCAAGCTTTACATAACTTGGGATCTGATGGAAATGAACGCAAAGAAATATCCTTTGTACAGTATGTAAGTACACTGAGGTACACTACATATTTTTCTTGATTTTGTTGCGATTGTTTTATGGATAGACTGCATGGTTAATAGTTTTACCTACAAAAAGTATTGCTTACTTATTTATTATTACTTCACATTAACGTCTAAAGAGTTGAATACAAAAGAAGGTATTCAACTTTTGCGCCGCTTACCTTAATAAACTGTATTGAATCCAAACAGTTTCAAGTTATCACCTCTTCACTCTACTCAATTATTATCTCTGATGACAACGAATAACGATGATTTTAATTAACATTTACAATACACAACAGCACAATTTATAACAAAAATAAAAAAAAAATAACTAATATACTGTAAAAATTACAATTTTTAAAAAACACGCCTACGTTTATAACAACCACGTGGCTTTGTTGTTCACTGAGTTTAGGGTGCCGAAGGTTAATCATAGATGTCGCACCCTTCGGGGAACTTCCCGAATTAAAGATAATCTTCTTCTTCTTCATTCCAGGGTTTAGGCATTTTTATCTGCCTGTTCCGGCATCAAATTTCGCCCCATCTTTTCATGGGACGTCCTACACTCCTTTTTCCTATTGGATTATAATTTAATATTTGTTTTGTCAGTCGATGTTCATCCATTCTACTTATATGTTGTTTCCATTTTGTTCTGTTTTCTTTTATTTTCTCATTAATCGAGTAGATATTTAGTTCTTGTCTTACGTCTTCGTTTCTTTGTCTATCAAGTCTTGTAATGCCTTTCACTCTTCTGAGGAATCTCATTTCGCTAGCTTGGATTCTAGAGTTGTCTTTTTGCGTCATTACCCAGCTTTCGCATCCATATAACAGAGTAGGTGTGGCCATTGTCTTATAGAATTTCATCATAGTGTCGCTTCTTGTCTTGTTCTTTAATGTTCTGTGAATTGTTCCACATATATATAGAAATCTGTGAATTTTATGATCTATGTCTCTGTCTTTCTCGAAACTTGTATAACACCCTAGGTAATTAAAATGACTCACTTGCTCTAATGGATGATCGTCTAGTACTATTTTTGTCCTTATGGGGTAATTGCCTTCAAACGCCATAACTTTCGTCTTTTTTGTTGATATTTTCATATTATAATTCTTGCACACTAGATATAGTTTGTAGATGGCTCTTTGTAGATCATTTTCAGAGTTTTGGATTATCAACTGATCATCGGCAAAAAGTATTGTTTTTATTTGCGTATGCTGATTGATTTTTATACCTGTTCGTATTGTTTCATCCCACTCTCTTATGATGCTGTCGATATATATATTAAAAAGAGTTGGTGATACGCTACAGCCTTGTTTTAGCCCTTGGTTTGTTTTTATTGGTTCTGTTTCATGTGTTTGCATTTTAATTGTGATATTTGTATTTCTGTACATACTTTTAATTGCTCTAATCAGATGTTTTGGATGCCCTCTTTTTTCCATAATATCAAATAACTTATGTCTATCGACCCGGTCGAAGGCTTTCTCAAAGTCTATAAATGCAATATGCGTTTCTAAATTGAATTCTCTTCGTTTTTCGATTATTTGTTTTATAATGAACACATTGTCGTTAGTAGATCTGCCTTTTCGAAAATCGTGTTGTTCTTCTCTTATGATGGCTTCTGTAATATTTTTTAGTCTATTGTTGATAATTTTGGAGTATATTTTATAAATTGTGTTTAATAGACTGATACCCCTATAGTTTTCGCAATTGTTACGGTCGCCTTTTTTAAACAGTGATATGATTTGTGTTGTTTGCCAGGATTCAGGTATTTTGGATTTTAACCAACACTGATTTATTAGATGTAGCAATCTTAAATGTAGTAAGAGACCTCCATATTTTAGCAGTTCCATGTTTATTTGGTCTGATCCTGTTGCTTTTCTATTTTTTAATGTTCTTATTGCCTCCATAAGTTCATCCATTGTTATGTGGTCTATACCGGATAAAGTCTGTTCTTCAAAATCCTCCTCAACATAACTGCTAGGGTTATACCACAAGTTTTCATAGTGTTGTATCCATTGTTGTTCATTAATAACTTCTAAATGGGCGGTATCTTTTTCTGCTTTATTCATTTGTCTTATTACCTTATAAGCAAAAGTTTGTCTCCCATGTAAATCGTTCTCAATTTGGCTAATAAATTTTTCCCATGATTGCTGATGCGTCAACCTTGTAATCCTTTTTGCTTCATTCCGAGCTTCCTTGTATATTTCCTTGTTTTCGTCTGTCTTCTTTTGCAAGTACTTGTGATATGCCCGTTTCTTTTCATTTATTGCATTTTTCACTTGTTGATTCCATTGTCGTAATCCTTGTCTGCTTCTTATTTTCTTTTTCTTGCCCAGAGCTTCATTAGCTGCTTTTTCAATACAAGTTCTTAATCTGCACCATTCTTCATTTATATCCTGTTTCGTAGATTGTTGTTCCAAATATTGATTTAGGCGTCTTTGGTATAGATCTCTGATACTTTCATCTTGTAGCAAATACACTTTATAAACTTCTTCTTGTCTTAGGGGTTTTAGATTTTTTGTCTTTTTCCAGCGACTCAATATTCTTATTGTTCCAACTACCAGATAATGGTCAGAATATATGTCACTTCCGCGGTATACTCGAGTATCTTCTACAAGATTTTGTAATTTTTCATTTACTATTATATAGTCCATTATCGATCTCCATCCTCGAGCACTCCATGTGTATTTATGGATATCTTTATGTCTGAAAAACGTGTTCGTGATTTTTAATTTATTCTCAGTAGCGAAGTGTCTCAATTCATGTCCGTTGTCATTTAAGTGTTGTTCACCGTTTGTTCCCACTACTTGTTGGATGGGAATATTTCCGATTCTAGCGTTTAAGTCGCCTCCTAAAATCACATGGTCTGTTTTATTGTACTTGCTTAGTATTTTTTGAAGTGCTTTGTACAGTTCCTTTGTTTCTTCTTTTTTGCCTTCCTCTGGAGCATAAACGCCAATAATTGTAATGTGGCCCCTATCAAATTTCAATCTCGTTGTTATTATCCGTTCATTAATGTATGAGTAGCTTTCTATTCTAGGTGTCCATTTCTTATCAATTAATATAGCTACCCCGCAGCGAGCTCTTTCGCTTTGATCTACTCCACTGTATATCATTGTGTAATCGTCCAGATTTTTAGTTCCTCGTAGTTTCTTTTTTGTTTCAGTTATGACGGCAATGTTTATTTTACGATTTTTCAGTTCGATGTTTAATTCATTTTCCTTTGTTCCTAATCCTCTACAATTCCAAGTAGCTATCTTTAATCTATCCGTTATTCCAGCTCGTTTATCCTTGACTTGCCTGTTTCGTCGTGATTTTGATCCGTCCGGCCTACCAGTTTGATGCTTCTGAGTATTTGTAATTTCCCCAGTACAGATTACCAATCTGTAGCTAGGTAAGTCGGATGGTGGGGCTGCCACCTCAGGGCCTTCCGACCTGCCTGAATTTTCTGTTGGGGTTTATTCCCCTAGCCGATAGGTTCTCGCTTTAAGGCGCCAGAAACTCGCCTTTCATCCTCTCTCGTTTGCTACATAACGCACATCCATTGTACGCCATGCACCCAGTGGTTACGCGACACAGTGTCTTCGAGGACGTGAGAGTAGGATTTGTTGGCAGAGCTGAGTTCTATTTCTAGAACCTTCGACTCTTTCGTCGAAAAACAGTGGACATTACTCAGAGTTTTGTTACAGTCTGAGCTTCGGCAGCTCCTACTGCCTCCGAGGTCCTTTACCAACCTTTAACCACCATTAAAGATAATTTATTATAATATTATGTCTATGGTTTGTACTAGCTATACATAACCTCAAAATTATCTACTTAAGCTCTTTTAACTTCTGGTTTTTCTCTGTCAAAGAAAACGAATTCTGAGTATTTCTCTATTTGTAGTATTTGTTTTGGCCCTGAAAAGGGCTCTTAATTACCAGCAGTACTGGTTGCCAGTTTCACAATAAATGTTCGAAGTGTCACTTGTTGTCAGAATTAGATAGGTTCAAATCAATAGAGCGCGGCACATCAAAAATTACATGCATAGAAATTCCAACGCCAACTAGATGACAATCATTTTGAAACACACTGTATTTCTGTGGTGTAATGCGACGCCCTAACAGGAAAACGTGTTTCTACCATTTCCGCTCAAATTTCTAGAGTGCCAAACCTTCAACGATTATAGACTAAACCAGGATTGCTCACTTACATTTGACCAATGTTGGACAGTTTTGTGACATCACCACCGGTGCTCAAGTCTATCTCAAAAATGGTTAACCGTTTTGTTAAAAATGTTTTGAATAAAATTTGAAGAGAGTTTTTTTGCTTAACTAACCTTATTATAGATGCAAATTGCATCGAAACCGTAGGAAGCAAAATATTTGCGAAAAATAGATTTTTTGTGAAATTTGATCGATATCTTAAGACGAGGACACGAGATTTTATGAAACTTTGAGACAACCTTTAGTATGCCAAAAAAGGGTTTTACGAGTTTACATCTTTTTATACCTCACTCCGAGGTTGACTCTATTTTATCTTAAATGACTGCACTATAAGTCGAGTTTGCCAGGCAGATTCGGCGAACTGAGCAATCCTTTTCACTTCTATAGAGAGTCTTATTCTTTGAATACATCTCTGATTTCAGTTGAGACACAACTTTTTTTGTTCGTGGACTTAAAGAAAGACACCCAATATTCTGTCTCTTTAGATTTTCTATCAATGCTATCACTTAGAAGTCTGTGTACTCTGATACAATGTATACAAGTCTTCCCCGTTTCTAAAATTATTTCACATTTTTTATGTCTCCATACAAATTTTTCGTTATTAGCGGCTTGTAGCACAACGTCAGAATATAAAGTAGCAGCTCGTCCTCCTGAACAGATATTATATGAATCAATCTTTTTCAAAATGTGCTCTAATTCATCAACACTTCCTGGCTTATTGCTACTTCCTAATTTGATATTTCTCTCTCGGAACCAAGTAAGTAGTTGGTCGTTCCTCATATAAACCTATCATACAATGAAAAATATTAGGTAATATTAAACAGATGTATGTAATTACAAAATTAAGATTGGTCAGTGGTGAAGAATATTTTCTTATTTACTGTAATCATAATCATATTTGAAGCATATTTTTCTACTTAAAATCAGAAATAATATTATGTTTTAACTTAAAATAATAAAAACTACAGACCCAGCTTGAACACTGTACCTTGTAATGAATAAAATTAAATGTACTACTTACGATTTTAGATGCTACAGGCTGTAGGTTGTTATCATCAAAAGGATTTTTTTCCAATTCAGCATACATAAAAATTATTGTATTAAATTCTTTAATTAAAGTAACATTCTACTGAGAGTTGGGCAAATTAACAACTACTTGCTTTTCAATGAGATCATGTCTTAATTTGGCATAGAGTTCGTCAGTATTGCTGCAGTTGTCATGATTGCCATTTACAGAATGTTCTAATTCACTGTCATCTATACTGTAATCATTAGAGAAAGATTCAAAACTTTCATTTTGAAATTTGAGTTTTTTGTGTACATGATTAACTGAAGACGTTGGTGTACCAGATGTTCAGTCCAGATTCAGTTATTAAACAGCGTAGGTCGTGACAAAACAAATGAATCTATAATAATAAAACTGACAGTTTGCATGCAAGTGATGTACAGTGACCAATGTTTCGTAATTGCCAACATGTTCAGTGATGACACGAGAAGCTAGATATGTACAACATATACTACATTCGCAGCAACAGGAATTCTGTATTGGCAGCTGAAACTTATTTAAATTTGCATCTAGCGAGGAAGCAACCCCATTGAAGTATCTTCACGAGAATTTCCAGAAATTTGGAGTTGGGAGAGAGAAGGTATTAGAAAACACTCGTGCACTCATTCAAGCATTTCGAGATACAATGAACTATTTCCACCACTAGTGGACCACTACTGTTTCCCGTGTGCAAGTCAAGGTCACACGACAAGCTTATTGGCTCTTCTGTAACTGCGCCTAAATTAATTTTCAAAACGTTTTGAAAACAAAAAAATGTTTTTAAATTATTTACACCTTTTTGAGTATTCAATTTCTTTTTATTTTTAAATAAATGCTCAAATAATTTGTGAGTTTCATTATTCTAGATTCGATTGTTTTTTCACGGTCTACGCTGTTTACCCGATAGCTTAAATTTCAATTATTCGAGAAATTTTTATATCTAATGGTTTATTACTAGAAAAAAAAACAATGGCTAGGGCTAGTGTAAACGAGTTAGGGAACCAAAAAGGTAATTTTTTGTCTATCTAATGGAATTAAAATCCTATATGGCGCCGATAAGAAATAAAAAAGTTGACTATCCCAGCTTGAAATCTAGACGATCTAAAAAATTTCCGTTAACGTTTTTTAACTCGGCGTTATCAAAAACATAACATTGCCAAATGCCATTGCAACAGTATCAATGGTTGAAGAGATAATAA
This sequence comes from Cryptocephalus moraei, assembly GCA_946251905.1. NCBI lineage: Eukaryota > Metazoa > Arthropoda > Insecta > Coleoptera > Chrysomelidae > Cryptocephalus > Cryptocephalus moraei. The sequence continues at coordinate 21,923,145 of OX276459.1, forward strand.
TATTTTCCGATAAAAGCAATTTCCAGTGTTTTCAGTATAATTCAAGAACCAATCAACATATCGGAGATTTCTTTTCAGATTTATAATCTGCATGAAAAAAGGCAACGTTTCTCTAATTTAAACCATCCTGTATCTTTTACCTTTCTCGAGATAACAATGGTGAGCATCGAAAATTTCACCACCCTGTATATACGACGAGGTGATTCAGTATGGTGTAGGAAGAAGTTGACCATCACCATCATCATTTTTTACATATTGACTTATCAGCTCACTGGAAATGTAAGTGTTTAGTTTTAGTTAGTTTTTAAGCGGTTCCCGAGCACAGAGAGCGCTTCCCTCTCTTCGGGTTTACTAATGTATCTCCTACGTAGCAGAGTTTACACATGTAAACATGCCTAATAAGTAAGTTAATAAATATACAATAAGTATTTTTTTAAATCTTACTTTTAGACTCCACCTCTAACTTGTGTAACACCCTGCGGGTTTTTCTCAATTTTCTCTAAAACGGCTTTACAGATTTTTACCAAATTTTAGATTTAAACTGTCTTAACTAATAGCTACATCTTTTATTTGAAACATTTTTTTTTCTAAAACCTCCGTAAAGGGGACTTTACTCTTGAATATTTTCAATTTCTCAAAAAATGTTTTCACTAACCTTTATACCGTAACAATGTTATCAACTTATTATCAATAAACCACGCGTTAGGTAGATCAAGATTTCTATTTATATGCATCTCAGTACATGTCCAGTTTTTCTCAATACAAAAAATGACAGTATTTGCGGCATAAATGTACACATTATTACATATATCAAACATCATTAATGTAAGTAATAAAAACTAGAAGACCTAATACGGAACCTTTATGAAACAAGTGAACATTTATTTGTCACCTGTATGAGTGCGTAAGTGACGTTTTAAATAATACGACTGAGTATAACTCTTATTGCAATGGGAACATTTAAAAGGTTTTTCGCCTGTATGAGTGCGTAAGTGACGATTTAAATGATATGACTGAGCAAAACTCTTATTGCAATGGGAACATGTAAAAGGTTTTTCGCCTGTATGAGTGCGTAAGTGACGATTTAAATGGCTCAAATGAGTAAAACTCTTGTTGCAATGTGAACATTTGCAAAGTTTTTCATCTGTATGAGTACATAAGTGAAAATTTAAAGAAGTCAAATGGGTAAAACTCTTATAGCAATATGAACATTTAAAAGGTTTTTCACCTGTATGAGTACGTATGTGAACATTTAAATTACTTATGCTACTAAATCTCTTATTGCAATATGAACAGTTGAAAGGTTTTTCACCTGTATGAGTACGTATGTGAACATTTAAATTACTTATGCTACTAAATCTCTTATTGCAATATGAACATTTGAAAGGTTTTTTATCTGTATGTACGCGTAAGTGAGAATTTAGATGAGTCGACAGAGTAAAACTCTTACTGCAATGTGAACATTTGAAAGGTTTCTCACCTGTATGAATGCGCAAGTGAACCTTCAACTTAGAAGGGTAACAGAAAATTTTACCACAATATGTACACTTAAGGTTATTATTCACTTTCTTCTGGTGAACCACAGAGTCTGGTAGCAGTTGGTGTTCCAAGACGACACGTAACACTAACCTATCCTTCCCTTTGCCACCCGACGGTGTAGGGTAATCATAATCGGACGCTTCTACTTTTTTCCGAACATCTTCATTTATAAGATAATCCTCAATGTCGATAAAAGGTTCCTTTTTGACCTTTCCAACCGACACTACTTTATCTATCCTGGAATCGTTGCTAGGAAAATTTGAACAGCCCACTAGCATTTGACCTTCAATGAAAATTCCACTCGACACTGCAGGTCGATATGAATTCCAATCTACTTGGTCTGATATTTCTTCTTTAATTAAGGGAGGATACTCGATGTCAATGGAAAGTTCGTCTTTGACCTGTCCCGTCGATAATAGCTCATCCACCTTGGACGTGTTGATCTTACACCTCTCGATGTAAATCGAGAATCCCTCGTAGCATGATATACATTTGTCGCAGATATTCCTGTGGGATGTCATATTCGGATCCTGGAAGGAAAGATATATCAGTTACGTTTCGTGGATAAGTAAAGTGGCACAAAAGACCAAACACATTATTACAATTCCATAACACAAATATGTGACGTAAACTGCGCCCCATACTCACTTCGGTGCTGATTATCTTCCAGAAACGCCACAAGTTCTCGTCGATGGTTTGCACTAGTGCTTCTTGCAGACACCAGTCGCAAGCGGTCATCACTTTATCCTCGTTACTCATGGTACCTGATGTACAGAAACTGATCGAGCACTTTACAAGGTACAAAAACTATTAGAAAGAGCCGAACAGATCAATTATTACTCTCTGCAGTCTCCGCCTCCGCTGCTAGAACTTCACCACAGAACATATATGGTTTAGAAGTGCAAACGCCGTGTATTTTAAGCGAAACACAAATGACAAGTGACAGTGGGCCCTGACTGTAGCGCCTCTTACGGCAGACGTTGAACTACGACTGAATTTCGTTCTGTACTTGGCGGCAAATTTGAATCCCAACTCTCGGGAATAGGCTCGTAAAGAATACAAAAATATAAAATTATGATCTTTATTTATAACATAGTTTTATACAAAGTAACAGTGATTTATCTGGATTTCCCGTAAAATAGGTACAAGAAAATATTAGTAAAAGTATTAAAATGTACATTTCGTTTTGTTAAAATGTATCAGAAAAGTTCTTTATAACATATTCAGACGTAAATTATGTAATAAGAGTAATGTAAATTACTCAACTCAAGATCATCATATACCACATAGCACAACAACTAAACGAACATATTAATAAATAAAACATTAAATATCCTGCATAGTATCCACATAAAAACAAAATAAATAAAATAGTGCTGTAAAAAATACTAATAAAGAACTTAATAAGGTACATTCTTTGGTAATTTTGTAATAAAATCTCACACCACAGTAACAAAATAAATAAAATATTATAATAATGTATTATACACTATATTATATACTATGGAATGTACATAATAATTATAATAATATCAAGTGCTTAATCCCATTTCATCAAACACTACTACACATGATTTCGAGTTCAGATAATTTTTCAATCTGTACTACTTCTAAACGGTTCAAAATGGGTTCTAGTAAGCCACATTCAAAAGGTATCATGGACAATAGATTTTTCAAAATCCGTACCGATGGCAATTGGAAATGCATTCTCAGATATCTACAGATCGTTTCTACAGAGTCGCAGGATGGCATAAACGTAAGAGCGATTGAAAGGCCATATATTTATCGTTAGCTAAAGAGAGACAGAACTTTTGCGACGTTGCTAAACACTCCACCGGCCGGCAATATTATGATATGTATGAGAAACACACGTATGAACGTTTTCATTCGCCGTATAGCCTCCGACGAGAATACTTGCAATGGGTTACGAACCGAATGAAAAGGTATTTATTGTAAAGTGGTTTTACATGCACTCTGTGGATGAAGTCATTGGTCGTTTTGCGTTTGAATTTCCTGATCGCCCAATTCCGTGCGAATCAACGGTTCGTCGGATAGTTCAATGTTTTGAAAAACATGCGTGCTTAAAACATTGTGCTGCATGTAAAAACAATGAACAACAACAACAGGAAAGGGACTTAGCAAAGAGAGAGCGAGACGAAAACGTATGTGCATTTGTGGAATCACTTGGAGACGTGCCTTGTTCGACCAAACAAATTTCGCAAGAAGTTGACGTCCCTCAGTCGACAGTTTGGAAAATTTTGGACAAGCATGGGTATCGCAGTTATAAGTATAGAGGCGTTCAAGAATTGTTTCCAGAGGATCAATTTAAAAGAATGGAGTTCTGTGAGATTATGAGAGAAAAGGCTGACGCGGATGCAAATTTTATTTCTAAAATATTATTTACAGACGAGTCAAGTTTTGCTCTCTCAGGTTCTTATAAAACTCGGCATTATTGGTCAACTGAAAACAAACACCGTTTTTACGTTCGCCAAACTCAGTACCCACAAAAACTCAATGTTTGGGCAGGCATTTTAGGAAATAACATCATTGGACCGTACTTCATTGATGGAAACCTAAATGCCGATAGATATTGTTGAGCACTGATACTGCTCCTATATCTCGCCCTTCTGCTTACTACCCGTAAGTCGAGGAACGACGGTTCGATAGAAGAAACAGCCGTTTGTAGACAAAATAACCTTTTTTCTTTAATCTGCTTCTTTACAAAATACGTCAAGCTTTATACATAAACAAAATTGCTAATATGTCATGTCTCATTATCGATCAAAGCACACTATATAACAACATAAATACATAATATAAAACATAAAACACATCAGTTTCCCACATCCTCCCACCTGAAGAATATTTAGGAAATATGATTCAAAATAAACTACAAATATCGTTTTGGCATTCTCGACACTCTACCCACGCGCGTTATCATAACAGATGCGTTGTCTTTCACTTCCGTACTAGAGTCCTCTGTCTTGCAGGCGTTCGTCTCGACGTTGGAGGCCTCTTCTTCTTCACCTACATCGTCAGATGTCCTGTTGCTGGCTGAGGAAGATTCGATCCATTCCAGTGGGAAAAGTCTTTGTATTGGTCTCACCAAATATCCCTTAGCCGTCTTTAGTTTGACTACTCGCGCGCACTTGTCTTTTCCCATCAATAGCTCTGTAACTCTTCCCAATGGCCACTTAATCCGTCTATCTTTATCGTTTCCAATAAGAACGACATCTCCTACTTGCACCGGTCTTCCACTGCTCTTCTGGTGGAACAGCTTCAACGTTCCCAAGTATTCTGAGCGAAATCGCCGACGTAGAGTCTCCATAAGGTTCTGCTGATGACGTAGCTTACGTGACAAGGAGTTTCTATTGACAGCGTCACAATCTGGCACACCATGCTCTGCGTGTTCTAATAAAAACATAGCTGGGGTCAGCGCCTCTGCCTCTCCCGCTTCTCCGGATATGTAAGTGAGTGGTCTGGAATTCACAATGTACTCACAATCCGCAAGCACAGTTAAAAGGTCCTCGTAGTGCAAGCTTGAACGTCCCAATACCTTCCTTAATAGTTGTTTCAACACTCCCACCACTCGTTCCCAGAATCCGCCCCACCAGGCCGCTGTTGGTGGATTGAAACACCATTTGATTCTGGTCACCGCTGTATCTCGCAGTAGGTAATCCCAGGTAAGTTTAACCTCCCACAATTTTTGAAGTATCAGCTTAGGAATTAAGGTCACTGGACACGTAAACCCTATTGGATCAAACACTCGTTGTGCCATAGAAAGAATTTTTCGTTTAGTTACTGGGCCTTCCAGATCATCGTCTTCAATAAAATCCTTACTGATCCTCAATACATCTCTACCAGGATGCCACTCGAGTCCCAGAAGCTGCAACCACGCCTCGTCCTCATTGGTAATCCTCGTGAACTCCCACCCTCTTAAGTCGAACTGCGCCTCTTGGAGAGCTAACTTGGCTTCTTTTATGAAGGTGTTAAGGTTATCTTCACCTGAAACACTAGTCACACAATTGTCTACATAAAAACTGATCAGCAGTTTTTGAATAGTAACACTAGAGTAAGGTTTTGTTCTTCGCTGGCACTCCCTCAAGCACATATCCAAATGACGTTCCAAAACTGCAGCTAGCAAAAATGGACTGCTGCTCACTCCGAAAACCACACGTCTATGTCGATAAGTCACTTCTTCGCCATGGTCACCAATCCACAAGAAGCGTAGGTAATCTCTGTCATCCGGGTGAACGCTTATTTGTAAGAATGCTTTCTTTATGTCGGCCACGACACCAATTCTCTCTTCTCTAAACCTTAATAAGACATTCGGTATTAATTCAATCAAGTTAGGTCCCTTTTCCAGGCACTGATTTAACGAAGGTTGATCCTTCGAATGAGAGGAAGCATCAAAGACCGGTCGGATTTTGGTAGTGCTGCTATTGGGTTTCACCACCGCACGATGAGGAAGATAGTGACAGCTTACCTCAGCTCTCGAGTCACCTACTTGTTCTATCACCCCGTCGAGTAACCACTCCTTGAATATCGCACCATACGCCTCGAACAGATTCTCGCCTCGTAGTCTTCTCGTAGTATAATCCAATCTCTTCTTGGCAGTGGCGTAATTCTCCGGAATAGGGGGGTGTCCATCTAGCCAAGGAAGTCGCACCTCATATCGCCCATCCTCGTCACGAGTGGTCGTCTGTGTGAAGAACTCCTTAGCTGCTGTCTCCATTTCCAGGCGTGACTGCTTCCCTGACGTCTCTTTTATTCCTAACACGTCGAGTTCCCACAGACTTGCTAATGGGGCGTCTTTGACCAGCAACGAAGTCACTGTATTTGCCAAGGTCAAACCACCTTTACAACTAGGCACTTTACCCATCAGCGTCCATCCGAGTACAGTCTCCACAGCTACCAGGCCACACTGCAAAACTCGTACATCACCTGTATACAGCGTGCCGGCTACATCTGCTCCTATCAGCAGTTCAATAGGGCCTGTCTGCCCTGCGTCCGACAGTTCGATGCACATGTTGGTTAATTCTTGTGTCCAGGGTCCACGGAAAACTGTTGACACTCCATTACAAATTGTCGCTTGATCAAACGCTTCGATGTTACTAGTGAAATTGTTTCCGCTGACTTCTAGTTCATATCGATTATGTTCGTAGACAGCCTCCGTTCCTCCAAATAGGCAATGTACCAGCTTGTCCCTTCCTTTAATGACGCACCCCAATTTCTCTGCTGTAGACCGCAAGACATAGGAGCGTTGTGAACCCGTATCAATTAGCGCTCGCACTCTGCGCCTTCCTGCGACACCTCGGATTGTTATGTACAGGGTTTGTAAGAACACGTGGGTACTCGTCTGGTTTGTTAAGGATTGTTCTCGTCCCACCTTGTCCGTTTTCTCTTCCACCCCATCGTTCGAAACCGGTTTATTTATCGGAAGTTCATGGCACATCAAGGTAATATGGGATTTGCCACAAACGACGCACTTCATTCTGGCTTTGCATTTTTTCGACTGGTGCCCCACTCTTACACAGCGGAAACAGGCACGTTTTTCCATTAAAATTTTCTTCTTCTCATCCATGGAGTACTTCTGGGCCTTAAAACACGATTCGCTGTCATGCGATCTGTCACAGAAGACACACTTCTGGGAATTAAAGTTCAGCAGATCTGTAGCAGTGGCTGCAACACTCGGTCCGGCAGTTAATCTCTCTGTCCGTGCAGAATCACCAGATCGACGAGTAGCTGAAGAAATCCAGAAGCCTTCCTTGGCCAGCTTAATTCGTTGCTCATTTTCCACCTCATTTTTTAGAAACTGCATCAGACTATCTAGGCGCTTCTCCAGGTTGACGTCTCCTTTAGAGTCCAAACTTGTGCTGGACTCAGCCAAATTCGAAACATTACACCAGGATGATCGTTGCCAAACTCGTAGTAATTCATCGGGAAAGCAGGATTCTATTAGGGGAAACAGCATGGCCGAATATTTTTCCGCAGTAATTCCCAAAGTTTCCAAAGCACGCAGTTGTGTCTCAAGTCTGTCATACAGTACGTGAAGTTCCAACTTTTGATGAGATGAGGTGTTCTTCAAAACCAGCTTCAGAAGCTCTCGTACATACACTTCGATTTGAAGCTCCTCTCTACCAAACCGCGACTGCAGACTGGCCATCATCTTTCCATAGTTTTCGCTCATCGCCGGGTAGCTCTCCACCAACTGTCTCGCCCTACTGTTCAGCTCCGTCGCCTGTATGAGATATTCGATTTTGTCATGGTCGTCTATCTCGGGATCTTCGTGGATTTTCCGAAACTGAGCCCAGAACGTCAACCAGTCTTTGACATCTCCACTAAAACATTTGAACTGGATAGTAGGAAGCTTGAATTTACGCTTCACTATTGGCAGTTCGTCTTGTTCTTGAGCTTTCTGGCTTATCCTGTCTACTCTGCTCTCCGTTGGGTCGTCCAACTCGTCATACCGAATCTTGAAATCCATGTACTTAGCAGAATATGAGTCACATGCGCTAATTTCCTCAATGAGCTCCTCTTCTTCCAGCGATTCACACATATGGTCGCGAAGTTGGGCGTCTAATACGTGCAGCTCCTCCAATTTAGCACTAAGCATGTTCAAACTGACCAGGAATTGACGTTTGTCCACCTCCTCGGCCTGCCAAAGCGCTTCCAGCTCGTTTACCTTTCGGGTGAACAGCATACGTTGAACACTGCGATTCTTTTTCACTTTGTCTAATTCTCCGGGCATCTTGTCGTCACAATAGTCCGCTTCTTTAGTTTCTTCTACCAAGGTCCTGTCACGGTCGCCACTAATGTTGAGCACTGATACTGCTCCTATATCTCGCCCTTCTGCTTACTACCCGTAAGTCGAGGAACGACGGTTCGATAGAAGAAACAGCCGTTTGTAGACAAAATAACCTTTTTTCTTTAATCTGCTTCTTTACAAAATACGTCAAGCTTTATACATAAACAAAATTGCTAATATGTCATGTCTCATTATCGATCAAAGCACACTATATAACAACATAAATACATAATATAAAACATAAAACACATCAGTTTCCCACAGATATTTAAATTTATTGCAAAATCAAATTTTGCCAGCTCTCAGACTGTTGGATGTGAACTTAGGCGAAATTTGGTTTCAACAAGATGGTTGTCCGGCTCATAGTTCGCGTCGTGTTATGGCTTATCTTAGTGATACCTTTCCCAACAAAATAATTGCCAGAAACGGCAATATCATGTGGCCTCCTAGGTCACCAGACCTAGCGCCTAATGACTTTTTTCTGTGGGGTTACATGAAAAAAACCATTTTGCGTGACACCCACGCTAATGTGGACAAACTGCGCCTAGCAATTACGAATTGCTTACAAAGTATTCCTCCCGATATGCTTTACAATGTCAGGGAGGGGTTTTATAATCGCCTTGGTTATTATGAAGCACAACAGGGGGGTATTTTCGAAGCATTTCTTTAAAATTTTCGGCTTCATCTCCATTTTAAATATTTTCGGTGTAGGCCTGCGGCCTCTATTTTGCAATCATTTTACTTTCTTAATTATCGAGTAAAATTGTAATTTCACAACGTTACAATTAGGTACATGTTGTAAAATTACACTTTTTTTTACTCAATTTTGGTACAAAGCGTAATACCTTGATGCGTTTGGGAGACAAACGATGTTACCCCACCCGCAGCGCGAGTATTACTAAAATTAAAAATTAAAACGCGATACGCGATACCCGTTGACTTGGACGTCTTGGACTGCTCGGCCGGCAGCGTGGCAAAACTTCCCTCTCTCTCATGCTAACGAACTGCTGTTACTTTCTCTTTTGCTCTTGTTGATTCCCCATCATGCGTTTTGATAGAAAACCTCCGTATATAAACCAGGACTTCTCTTGCATATAGATAAAGCTTTTGCTTTATCTATATGCATATTATATTATATTATATTTATCTACAGACAATATTCTGTTCTTAGGTGATCTTTTCGAATTGTGTAATTGAGAATTAATGAAATTATGAGTAATTTCATTTCAATTGCTATCTATAAATTCGAAGCATCCACGTTCATATAGATCCTTAATATTAATATAATTGCTCTGTGTGTTTTGGAGCTTAGACCGTAATCTACTTACGTACTCTACTCGAGTGGTATTATTAGGATGTATTTGGTAGTACATTTTCTCTTCATTGAGTGTAAAATCTTTTCTTGAAATACCTATTGTCGATAATACACCTAATCTCTTAGTGTCTAGGATAGAATACTCGTCTGAAATATCACAATCGATTGTATAGAAATGTTTTTCAATGTGATTCGGTCCTACTGAAACCTCATTTTTGTCATTAAAAACCGAAACAATATTTGTTATCACAGAAGGAAAGTGGCAAATGAATTTACACTTTGGGTAAAATTTTACTTGAGCCACTTCTAGGCAATTTTGCACCTTTTTTTCTGACGTAATAATAACAGTCTATTTGTGGATGTTTTCCAACCAAATAATTAACGAACTGAGGGGATCGAGGAGTAAAAAAAGGGTGTTGGGTGGGGTAACAATGCGTTTTGTGCTGTAACGAAAATGACGTGAGATGGTCGAGGCTGGTCGAGCGTGGTACGGAAAAGGGAACGAGACGGACCGCAATGACGAATCGAATAGTTCGAGAGATGGCGACGTTGCCAAGCGTTGCAAGAAGTAAGGAGCATGCAGACGAAATCGCGTCGTGTCATTGAAGAGTGGAATGCGGCCGAAAGCGTAGGTGTTGACAGAGATATGTGATGGGTTTGTGATAACCGCTGCACGAATAGGCGGAAAGGGGACCGAAAGTCGAGTGAGCAACATAGTCCAGGGGAATTAATGTAGTAAATGGGAAAGTCATGGATTTCCGAAATAGTATGTGAATCGTCCGGAAATGGGAATTGCATGCAAGGGGGCAAGGAAAATCCGTGTACTTACAGACTGTTAGTTATATGTTATGATCATGTTAGTGTTAATACATCATACATCTATGTAATCTCACACACTGTACAGTTACCATATCGCTCACTCACACACATACACTTTTTGCTATTAGGCCGAGCGCCTCTATCGCGTCAGGCTGCAGGTGTTTCAGTCTCTCTCGTCGGATCGTCTCGACCACACACGCTAAGCCCACCTCAAATTTATTTTGCTGGTGAATAAATAATCATTTAGTTTTGTTAATAATCGAGAGTGCAGTTATTTCACGGACCTGTTCCTTACATCCACTCCCAGGATCAAACACAGACATTAACATGACGGTGGATACAATTCGCCTGCGAGCGTCCCGAAAAGACGCAATTTGTCCCTCTTGGCTCGGGAACCGCATCCTAAACTGGTACTCGGCCAAGTACAAGTCGTAGTGTAGTATCCGTCTACCCAAACATGGCGCAAAGCGGCGCACATCGAACGATCGAACCGACGGCGATAGAAGAAGCGGAACAAAGAGTCATATCAATCGCGACATCATTGTAATAATCGCGAAACGCGACGCGGCACCCCTCGCAATGGGGGGCCCGGAACGACGTTGATACACTTGCTCGGGTCGGAGTAGGCAAACGACGCATCTTGTGATCTAGAGGTTGTCATCTTTCTTTTTGAATAAAGGAATCAAGCGGACGAACGAAACGAAGGGAACTGAAGTGTGGCAATCTCTTGGAGAGGCCCTCGAAGGGTTCATTTGTTTATATAATACGGCCAATGGGAAGAGGCATTGAGGGCGATGTCCCTTGACTTAGCATTCTTAAAGATGTGGGCAGTCGGAAATAGCGGAAAAACGTGGTCCCAGTACCGAATTGCGGTGTTGCCACATTGACACTGGAAAAGTCCTGGACTCATAACGGTAAGCGGAAGGGTGGTTGTCGGGGCAATTCAATCGGAAACACCCTTGCTATATAATTATTGCAAAAGTAACGCGAACGGAACATAATAGACACGTTATAACGTTTGTTATGTGGTCAACGTGTACAGGAGTTGGTTATTTGTGTGCCAAAGGGACCAACATCGTAGATCGCGGAGGAAATATTTTGCGTGGAGTGGTGTGGCAAGTAGGGGAATTGTAATGAGGATTGTCGAATGTAACGCCTTATAAGCCGTAATGGGTGTACTAGGGTGGAAGTAATGTGGGGTATGTAACACGGACAATGTGGTGGAAGGCGATTTACGGGTGAAATAGGGGCGTGTTATTGTGTCTTTATCAGGAGATGAAGTAGACGAAAACGGAAACAACAGCCGCATCGTCGCGTTCCAAGCGACAGCGCTGAAGATGCGAGATGCGAGAAGAACGAATTAACCTCGGCAACCTCGGCGTGTAGTACTTGATATGTTGACACAATCCGTAATACACGCGGCATCGTCGCGCTAAGAGTAATGGAAGGGGATACCGCACGTAAGGGATTTCATAGACGGGGCCCTAGGATAAGGTATCGTCTAATGTAAATTTCATAATTGTATACATTTGCGCGGTAATGTTAAGTCGCGCAGGCGAAATGGTTGGGGACCGATAGACGTAGCGATCGGCAAAGTTTGGTAGTCGTAAGTTGCTCGGTTACAGAAGTGGTCCAAATAAAATTTGACCCTCATGGCACTTGATGTACAGAAACTGATGGAGCTCGAGCACTCTACAAACTACAAAAACACAGGGCGGGTTGTATCTTGTATCGCAATGACAGTATTGACAGTCGATAGTTGACCAAAGATGGCAAAGATGAAAGATGGTACACTGTTGCCGGCTGTTGCGCCATCCTTTTTATTGTTCCGTGGAGGAATTCCCGCCATAGACTACCTAAGTGCTGACGTCACGCGAGGGGGCGGAGCTTCCAAACCTTTCCAAACAAATCGCGAAAGCACGCAAATTGTCCGTAAGAGAGTTTTAATTCTACATTTATTCCTAATTTTCTTGTAAATAAGAGTTGCCAGCTATATATTGTGATAAAGTTTGTTCAGACCTATGTTATCACCAAATATTTCTAGATAGGTAGGTAGTATGATGTAGTTTTCGCCCATATTATTATTATAGGTTGTGTTATCATTTTATTTTCATCAAAACTTTACATTTTTGTTAAGTTTAGTGGTGCTGCTCTGTTTAAAGACCGTTTTTTAGGCTCGTAGTCAATATCTATAGTCATGGTTATGTGTTTTGTGCCTGACTGTAAGCACTACAGTTACCCAAAGAGTTTGTAAATTTTTACATTCGTAGGCAAGATCGAAAACCTTCAAAGCACTCCTTAGTTTGTAGTTGTCATATTATAATGCCCAAAAAGAGCCAACGCAGCAATATGATGGCATTTTGTACCCCTCGGGTAGGCACAAGTAGCCGAAGTAATCTCTCCTGATTTCTTTAGCGTAAACTGCAATAGGAACATTTAATAAGATAAATATCTATAAAATATATGGGAAGCAGAATACCTACCTGTACTCTATATATTTTATCCTTCATGCTGGCATGTATTTCCCCTCTAATAATCATAAAGTCAGCATCAAACTGCATGCTTTTTACATGATTGGATTCCAATGCATTTTCACCCCTTTTTATCATTTTATTCTCGTCTTCAAAAAACTCAATAATGTCGCAGACCTTCGAAACACGTTTGGATGCCATTTTCAATCAAAATTCTGACTTCAAATGGTTTTATTTAACTAAAAAGTACACAAAATAAATCACACTTGCATACAAAAACATAACCTCAAAAAAGTAAAATGGGCGAAAAATAATAATTAGACTTACCTTTTATCAAAAATACTTTGTTAAAACGTTGAACCGTCCTAAGTTTTCACCAAATATTGACCTGGCCACTCTTATTCACGTCAAAACTAATAACAAACTTGAAAATAAAATCGTCATATGAGAAAACTGTACGCTTTCTGGGATTGTTTGGAAAGGTTTCTTAACTCCGCCCATTTGTGACGTCACGCTTAGGTAGTCCATTGTTTGATTTTGCTTGGGCACAATGCAGGCTTGATTACTTTCGTTTGGTATCCGTTTAGTGTAGCGTTGAGTGATTTCTGTTGTTATTTCCGGCAGCCCTGAGGACTAGTTTAGTTGTTTTAAGGAAAAGATACTTTACTTGAAAAATAAACGTGGTGTATCCTTGGGTTTGTTCCAACTGGCTATAGAACCGTACCAATAACCGTTCTCGACATGCGCATTGTAATAAAAGCGTTCCAACTAAGCTGTGAACCGTGATTGGAACGGTTACTGTGCCGTTCCAACTAATTTGGAACTCTTTCAGAATCAGTTCAGGAACGGTCCCCACAGTTCCTTGCCGATAGTAGGAATCGTCGGTATCGAAATGAACTGACATGCGCAGTTGAATAACAACAAATAGAATTTGAGGCCGTTGTTGTGGTTTAGTTGGTTGAGGTTAATTTTTGATTGATTGTTCGAAGAGCCAACATGAGCGATATTGAAAGTGATGATACATCAGACATTGATATTTCTGAAGACAGCGATGTATATCTATTAAGGCAACCTCGCCAAAAGAAAGAGAATTATCTAGGTTAATTTTTTATTTAATTTTATGCCATTAGGTGTAAGTTCTGTAAATATTTCAGAAGAAACTGCCTCGATATGACAACAAAATCTATTTTGAGCATTTTCGAATTTCTCGACAAGTTGTAAATAGTATCGCAGTTGGTTTCGAGGAAAGCTTGTAGTATACGAAAAACGAGGGACAACATGGGAACGTCAGTCCTTTATATCAAGTAAGTAGCTGCGATTTTGAAACATTATAGACGAAGAAAAGGAAATGAACATCAGTAGCTAATAGACTAATAACTTTATAGATTTTGATATTTTTATGTTATCTCGGACACCAGTCTTCCAGTTTCCGTGATTTCGGTGATCGATTTGATATATCTATAAGTTCGGTGAATAGAATTATCAAACGAATCACATTATATATCAGCAATTCGGCAGCAACCTATATCAAATGGCCAAATGATCAAGAGAAACGTGTCATTGAAGAACATTTTCGAGAAAAAGGGTTTCTCAATGTAATTGGCTTGATAGATGACTGCCACTTGAAAGTGGACAAACCATCCGCCGATCCAGATTCTTATATTAATAGAAAAGGATATTATTCGGTACATGTAAGTCAGCAATTTAATTCATGTACCATCTAAAGTAAAAAATAATTTTTCAGCTTCAAGCGGTATGCGATCATAGGCGACAGTTTTTGGATACATTTATTGGCTACCCAGGATCCGTACACGACAGCCGAGTACTAAGGAATTCTCCACTCAGACAAAATTTAGAAAATAGGTGTGGCACTTATTATATATTAGGAGATAGTGGATATCCTCTAAAGAGAAATTTACTAACTCCCTTTAAAAATCGAGGCAACCTAACACGAAGACAGCTGAATTATAATATAAAACATGCTACAAACATGAAACATAAAAACGAGATGAGGCACTCTGAGAATGACCGGGAGGGGAAGCATAGCTTTATATAATACTATAATATACACGTTATGTACAGAAATTCTCTCTTCCATGTTACTGCAAAAATTTCGATCGTTTTGCCGATTATAGTGCTTCATTGCTTACATTGTAATATACAGTGTAACCTTGGTTATCCGAATACCCGCTTATCCGAATGCAATAAATTGGCATTTATTATCCGAACTACTCTTAATTAACCGAACTTAAATCGCTAGAGCTTAACTAGTGACGACTCCCAAATTTCTGTCATATTTATTCCGACTAACTGCACACCACTAGATCCAGCCAATGGATCAGAATGTGATCCAAGCTATAAAAGTGTACTACAGAAAGAATCATTCGAAGAAGATAGTGGGGACTCTTGGAAATATTGCAGAGGAACTGAGGAAACTCACAGTCGAAGATGTTTTGTTTGAACTGGCAGAACGTGAAGACCGGTCGGAAAGTTCTCGGCAGCAACTCCAGCCCCCAAGATTGTTAGATTCATTCGAAGATGAAGATTTGATCCCTCTCTCTACATTGCGACAAGCTATAACAACAGAAGTGAACGAGATAAACGAGATAGTGGAACTTACGAAAAACATATCGGATGCTCCTACAAATGAAGAAATTAAAAGATGGACCTTGGGGCCGATGAAGACGTAGAAAGGATAGACGACGGCGACATATTGGAAAGTGTGGAGAATTTTGACGAAATGGAGGAAGAGAGTGACACACGGAGAACCGGTAAATAACTGCTAAATGCATACAGTGGGCGAAGGACCACGGAGAAGATTCCAGCCACATCGTTCTTTTAGAAGAGATGCAAAGCAGAGCAAATGAGAGCTGTTAAACGACAGAAAATTACAGATCTTTTTAAGTAAAATGTGCACTAACGTTTCAGGTAGAATGTATCAACTTTTTTTTATTTTATGAAAGAATTTATATCTTTATTTACATTTGCTACCTTCGAAAGTTTTTTTATTGCATTACAATTTTCGACATTTTTTGAAAATATCTCGTTTTCTATGGGTTTTACGCTATTTGTATTTATTATCGATGTTGTACAGAATTAAATTCTCTACAACTTTTGTGCTCAACATTTCTTCATACATCGAACTGTTTTCGAGATAGAGGGCGGAGAGCGCTGTTATTTCTTAGGAGATTTAGGAACAGTAAAAATCTTTAATCTTTATCATAGACTTTATTTTTACATTACGACAGTAGATTGTAGTTATAAGATCCTATTAACTAATAGGTCTATACTTACTAGAAATTAAGGCTAAGAATAATAATAGTACTCCTCTTATTAACGTATTAAAAGAGAATTGCTTCAAAATTGAAATTAAACTAAACAAGTTCCAAGGTAGAATCAGACGAGCACTATTCAAATGGTCTAGGTACTGCAATCTAATACCTATATAACAGGAAATCTGGATCGATAAGACTTGAATGATATCAACGATACCTAATTTAAAAACGCTGTTTAAAAATCAGGAGAAGATGGTAAGGCAAATAAATGGATTTACTTCATTCGCTAACCATATTACAGAATATAGTACAACTCAGATGTTAAAACGATCCAACAAAGTCTTAATACGACGTGGAAGACTTAACCAACGTCAACGACAGGTTAGACCAATTTCATTATATGGGAGTAGACCATCTATAACTATATGGGTGATCTGATCTGTGGTGACGCTTGAACACTTTAAAGTGACACTTGATCGAGCAAAACTCTTATTTATGCGTGCGTAAGTGTTGATTTAAACCACTCGACCCAGCAAAACTCTTACTGCAATGTGAACATATGTAAGGTTTTTCACCTGTATGAGTGCGTAAGTGAACGTTTAACTTACCCGACTCAGTAAAACTCTTTTCGCAATATGAACATTTAAAAGGTTTTTCGCCTGTATGACCGCGTAAGTGAACATTTAACCTACTCGACAGAGCAAAACTCTTTTCGCAATATGAACATTTAAAAGGTCTTTCACCTGTATGATTGCTTAAGTGGATTTTTAGAGATTTCGGCTGAGTAAAACTCTTATCGCAATATGAACATTTAAAAGGTTTTTCGCCTCTATGAATGCGTAAGTGAGCATTTAACTTACTCGACTGAGCAAAACTCTTTTCGCAATATGAACATTTAAAAGGTTTTTCACCTGTATGAGTGCGTAAGTGAACGTTTAACTTACCCGACTCAGTAAAACTCTTTTCGCAATATGAACATTTAAAAGGTTTTTCGCCTGTATGACCACGTAAGTGAACATTTAACCTACTCGACAGAGCAAAACTCTTTTCGCAATATGAACATTTAAAAGGTCTTTCACCTGTATGATTGCTTAAGTGGATTTTTAGAGATTTCGGCTGAGTAAAACTCTTATCGCAATATGAACATTTAAAAGGTTTTTCGCCTCTATGAATGCGTAAGTGACCATTTAACTTACTCGACTGAGCAAAACTCTTTTCGCAATATGAACATTTAAAAGGTTTTTCACCTGTATGAATACGTAAGTGAACTTTTAGACTACCTAACACAGTAAAACTCTTTTCGCAATATGAACATTTAAATGGTTTTTCACCTGTATGAACCCGTAAGTGAACATTTAAATCACCTGATGCAGTAAAACCCTTTTTGCAATATGTACATTTAAAAGGTGTTTCACCTGTATGAATGCGTAAGTGAACATTCAAATAACTCGACCGAGCAAAACTCTTTTCGCAATATGAACATTTAAAAGGTTTTTCACCTGTATGAATGCGCAAGTGATTCTTCAAATTTTGAGGGGAATTTAAGGTTTTACCACAATATGTACATGTACGGTTATTATTAACTTTCTTCTGGTGAACCATAGAGTCTGGTAGCACATGGCGTTCTAAGATGACACGTAACACTAACCCATCCTTTCCTTTGCCACCCGACACTGTATGAGAATCAGGATCTAACACTTCTTCTTTTTTCCAAACGTCTTCTTCATTTATGAGATCGTCTTCAATGCCGATAAGAGGTTCCTTTTTAACCTTTCCAGCTGACAGTAATTTATCTATCGTGGAATCTGCAGGACGAAAGGAATTCGAATCAATTATGTTTGAAATTTCTGTTTTAATTAAGGGTGGATACTCGATGTCGATAGGAGGTTCATCTTTGACCTGTCCCGTCGATAGTAGCTCATCTATTTTGGACGTGTTGATCTTACACCTCTCAATGTAAATCGAAAATCCCTCATAGCGTGATTTACATTTGTCGCAGATATTCTTGTGGGACGTCATAATCGGATCCTGAAAGGAAAGATATATCAGTTACGTATCGTAGATAAGTGAAGAGGCACAGTGATACCAAACAAATTATTACAATTCCACAACACAAACGTGTGACGTAAACTGCGCCCCATACTCACTTCGGTGCTGATTATCTTCCAGAAACGCCACAACTTGTCGTCGATGGCTTGCACTCGTGCTTCTTGCAGGCACCAGTCGCAAGCGGTCGTCACTTCTTCCGTATTACTCATGGCGCTTGAGACTGATCGGCACTTTACAAACTACAAAAATTATTAGAAGATTTAGAAGACAAAGAAATTACTTTCTGCTTTCTGCTGCTCCTTAAGCAGCGTTGCCAGAGGTGCCAGACAGAGGTATCAGGTAGGTAATCATAGAGATAAAAGAGAGAGGAGGTAACAAATGTGCTTGGAACAAATAGACCAAAGCCAAGAATAGTTAACGGTAAAGGATTGCTCAATCTCATAAGACGTACGTCAGCTGATAGTGGTGACGTCACCCGCAGACCTCGCGGATTCACGGATACACATCGGATACAGATTGTTTGATTGTCATGTCATTTGATTGTCATGTCATTTCATTTGATTGTTTACTATTCGGTTGTGCTTTGTGCTTGTGCGTTTATTTTTCGTCTATTTTATAGAAAACGTGATTTTAAATTTAAGGAACTCGTTTTTTTCTATTTGTATTAAGTGATATACATTACCCATAGCCAGTTTTTCTGAGGTAGGTAAAATAGTTTTGTGTTTTATAAGTAATATTTCGTTCATTTAATTTTAGTGAGCAAGTGGTCAAATCTATATAGAATGCCCGGTACACGTTGTGCTTTGTATGGCTGTAACAATACTTATAAAAAAAGGCAGGAAGGAAATGAACATTTTATATTCCATCGCTTTCCAAGGGCTAAAGATCTTGTTTCCCAGACCATTAGAAAGGAGTGGATATTTCGTTGCAATAGGGGATATACATTTAACCCCGACACAAGCTACATCTGCTCAGTTTATTTTACGGAAAATGATTACGAAAGAGACCTACAAAATGAATTATTGGGCAAGTACCTAAAATCAATTCTTAACTTTTGGATTTCATCCATTTTTTTATTATGAGACAAAATAAAAGTTTTTTCCTTTTAGGATTACCCTTACGAAATATTTTGAAAAAAACAGCTGTTCCCACTCTAGGCTTGTATGGGAAAAAACCATTGGTAGACGCTGTCACTTCAAGCAGCAGCTCCAGAGGAGAACGACTGGCTAAAAGAAGTGCAAACAAGGACGTGAGCAAACTTTTGGAAGCAGCTAAAGTACCAGCATCCATAAATATTATTACTGACGATAGCCAGGAGAGTAATATAAAGTCTCTCGAAAGAGGAGAGTTCGAGGAGTGTACCCCAGGGATCCCAGGGCCTTCCACTTCATCTGTACTTGACGTTGATTCAGAAAACCAAGATTATAAGTGTATGTACAATGAGATTTTTAAGAAATATGAAAAATTAGAACAACGGTATGCTTTTTTAAAATATAATAGCAACATAAAAAGTAGAAAAATTAAAAATCTTAATCAACAATTAAAATATTTTAAAAACAAATGCTATAGATCTACACTCAAAACAACTGCATTAAAAAAAAGTGAGGGTGATTCTGCAATACTAAGAACTGTCCTTACTCAAAACCAAATTGACCTATTGTCTAAAAAGAAGAAAAAAGTCAACTGGACAAGAGAAGAAATTGCAACAGCCTTCACACTGAGGTACTACAGCAAAAAGTGCTATTTATTTTTAAGAAATAAGTCACATTACCCCTTACCTGGTCTTTCATCATTAAGAAGGTGGGCTTCACAGCTTAACCTTAATCAAGGTATTTTAAAAGATGTTTTAATTTTGCTAAAACTAGGTGGAGAGTCTTTTTCTAATTTTGAAAGAACAGTAGTTTTGCAATATGATGAAATAAAGGTCAAGAGTATCGAAGAGTATAATATTGCTCAAGATGAAGTGTTAGGACCCTATAACTATATGCAAGTAGTAATGGCTAGAGGACTTTTTTCCAACTGGAAACAACCAGTTTTTATGGGTTTTGACCAAAAAATGACCAAGTCTCTTTTAATGGATCTTATCACTGAGTTGCATAAAATAAATTTCAATGTGGTGGCCTGTGTAAGCGATTGTGGTGGAAGTAATGTGGGATTATGGAGACAGTTAAATGTAGATATTGTAACGAAACGGCTCGCCGGCCGCGACATAAACACGCCGGGAGCTACACAAGTTCACCTTATTGCAATTCTGGGAAGGACGACGGGAACAATCGAGAGAGTTCGATGCGATAACGGGTTCCTGGAAAATCGAATGTTCTGGTAATTATCCCGAAAGTACGAGAACCTTCTACCTGCCATAAAAAGGGAATGTCGGACCCGAAGCGGGACAGTTGAAGAACCGGTGTGTGTAAACATTCGAGCGAGAGACCGCGCGCGTTAAAATAAATAAACATCCGTGTACGAATATGAATTAGGTGATTGTTAAGTTAAGTTTATAAGTGTAGTGTAAGAAATAAATTAATTAGGATAATCGCGTAGTGTTTTAGTAGTAGTCAATAGTAAAAACGTTACAGTGGTGTCAGAAGTGGGATTAATTAGTGAAATAAATTAAGAACAATGAAGAAATTACGCGATTTAAAAGTTGTGGACCTCAAACGCGAATTGGAAGAACGAGAACTCGAAACGACAGGGTCGAAAACGGTGCTGCAGAAACGTCTGGAGGAATATTTAACCGGCAATGGAGACGACCCTGAAACCTTCGGTTTCGAGGAAGAAGGTGAGCTCATCCTCAACAAAATGGAAAAACTCCACGGTGAGTTAGATAACAACATGAAAGAACTCCACGGCGAGTTGGACAACAAAATAGGAAAACTAGATAACAACATGAAAAACCTTCACGGAGAGTTGCACAACAAACTAGGAAAACTCCACGACGAGTTGGATAACAACATAAAAGAACTCCATGGCGAAATGGGAAAACTCCACGGTGAGTTGGACGAACTCCACGGTGAGCTGGATAGCCGAATTGGAAACCTTGACAGCGCACTTCAAGCCGAGAAAATCCAACGACTGGAACTGGAGAACCAACTGCGAGAATTGGGGACCCGATTAGAATCCATGCATTTCCAGCCCAGTCGGCAAAACATGTCCAGTTCAGGTAACCCGTTTAACGACTCGGAGGAGGTAACCAGGATCGAGGAGGCAACCAGGATCGAGGCAGTCCCTACTGTGAGCCACCGAGTGAAGCCGCCTACCTTCGACGGGGAAATTCCCTGGGAAAACTACCTCCGGCAATTCGAGGCAGCGGCGAAAGCTAACAACTGGGCGCCGAGGGATAAGGCAGTGGCCCTGACGGTCGCTCTCCGGGGAAGCGCCCTCGACATGCTGCAGACGGTTCCAGAGGGGGAGCTGGACAACTTCGAGCTACTCGTCCAGAGGCTGCAGAGGCGATACGGGCACGCACACCTGAGGCAGGTCTACCAATGCCAAATAAAAACCCGACGACAGAAGCAGGGAGAGAGCCTTCAGGAGTTCGAAGCCGACATCGCGAAGCTAGTCAGATTCGCCTACCCGGAAGCGGCGGAGTCCATGGCGGAGAGTCTCGCGGTCTCGGCCTTCATCGACGGCTTGAGGGATGTGGAGATGCAGCGGGCGGTACGGCTGTCACGTCCCAAGAGCACATTGGAAGCCCTCTCGATGGCCCTGGAATACGAGGCGGCGACGGAGGCGTCGAGGAGCTGCGGCCGGGTCAGGACGGTGGTCGGGGACGACGCATGCGTGGAGGCCGAACGGAAGGAAGACGCCCTGGAGCAGGTTGTCAACGCTCTCAAGGGACTGCTGAAGGGGAAGAAAAAGGAACCAGCGAAGTGCTGTCCGTGTGGAGAGGTTGGCCGTCTCCGGAGGGACCGCAAGCGCCCAAGGGTCGACAAATCCAAACGGGTCGACTCCCAGGGAGCAGCTCCGACCCGTCGCCCGTCCCAAGATCCCGTCATCAAGATAGCTACCCTGAGAGGTGAAGGTGGCAGCCTGTACGTGGATGGCGAAATTAACGGCAGGAAGCACACCCTACTGATCGACACCGGGGCATCCAAGACGATCCTGAAGCCAGGCCTGCTGAACACGCGAGGGAAGAGACTGATGGAGTCCAGGTGGAGGTTGCGAACGGCTACGGGCGAAGCTGCCGCCGTCCACGGAGAAGTAGACGTCGAGATCAAGATCGGCACTGCGCGATTCTCGCCACACCGAGTCCTGATTGCCGATATAGAAGAGGACGCCATCTTGGGAATGGACATCATGAAGACCCACGGCTTCGCACTCAATTTGAAACGACAAGTGATGCAGGTCGGCCCAGAGGAAATTTTCCTGCACACCAAGGGCGAGACGGTTCATCAGATAAGGCTGACGGAAGACACGATCCTGCCAAGTAGGAGCGAATCGATCGTGGTGACCCGACTTCAAGGCGTCACAGGAAAAGGGAGTCCTGCCGTAGTGGAACCTTGGAACCACGACGTGGAGGTGGGTCGAGGCGTTCTCGTAGGGAAGACCTTGGTGTCGCTGGGTGATGAAATTCCAGTCCGGCTCATCAACATCAATGACTACCCAGTTACCATCCGCAAGGGAACCAAAGTGGGAACCTGTTCACCAGTGACGTCACTGATCCACCAGGTGACGGGAAGCGCTGGCTGCAGAGTCGCGAAAGTGGAGGAAGCTCTAGTGGGCGCCTGCGATTCTCTCGCTGGACCCGAGAAGAAGAGGCTTATTGAGCTACTCCGTCGATATCGATCGATTTTCGTATCTGACAAGGGACCTTCTGGGAGAACGAGTATTGTTAGACACAAGATCAATACGGGGGACGCGAGACCAATCCGCCAGTCAGCAAGGAGGTTGCCGCAGGCCAAGCGGGAGGTAGCGGAGAAGATCATCCACGACATGGAGAAAGAGGGAGTCATCGAGCCATCTAGCAGTCCTTGGGCATCTCCTGTAGTCCTGGTAAAGAAGAAGGATGGAGACACCAGGTTCTGCGTAGATTATCGTCTACTAAACAACGTCACGAAGAAAGACAGCCACCCTCTTCCCCGGATAGACGACACCCTGGATACTCTGGCTGGATCGAAGCTGTTTTCCACCCTGGACCTGAAGAGTGGCTACTGGCAGGTGGAAATGGACCCTTCAGACAAGGAGAAGACGGCTTTCACAGTAGGATCTGGACTGTGGCAATTCACCGTAATGCCATTCGGGTTGTGTAATGCGCCTGCTACGTTCGAGAGGCTCATGGAGAACATACTCAGAGGGCTCTCCTGGAAAACGTGCCTCGTGTACCTGGATGACATAATCGTCGTAGGGAGGACGTTTGACGAACACCTGTCAAACCTGGAGGAAGTTTTCAAGAGACTCCAAATGGCTAACCTGACGCTCAACCCAAAGAAATGCCATCTTTTAAGAACGAGAGTACACTATCTGGGTCACGTGGTCAGCAGTAACGGAGTCGAGGTGGATCCTGAAAAAGTGCGAGCAGTCCAAGAATGGCCAACACCGAAAGACAAGCATCAATTGCGGAGTTTCCTGGGGCTTTGCACTTACTACCGTCGTTACGTCCGAATGTTCTCTGACCTCGCAAAGCCGCTGACACGACTAACCGAAGAAAAACGAGCCTTCCTTTGGGATGAAGAATGCCAGGCAGCTTTCGACGCCCTGAAAAGACGCTTGACGACGGCCCCTGTTCTCGGGTTCCCGACCCAAGAGGGACGCTTCATCTTGGATACAGATGCAAGCAACGACGGGATCGGAGGGGTTTTGTCACAACTGCAAGATGGGCAAGAGCGGGTGGTTGGCTATTTCAGTAAAGTCCTGTCGAAGCCCGAGAGGAACTACTGTGTCACCAGAAGGGAGTTGTTAGCCGCCGTAAAGTCAGTAGAACATTTCTACAAGTACCTGTACGGGAGGAAGTTCCTATTGAGAACGGACCACGCGGCGATCAGATGGCTCCTGCGATTCAAGAACCCGGAAGGCCAGGTAGCTCGGTGGATTGAGCGTCTTCAGGAATATGACTTCGACATCGAACATAGAGCAGGAACCAGCCACCGTAATGCCGACGCTCTTTCAAGAAGACCGTGTCCTGAGGGATGTCCCCATTGCAGTCGTGCAGAAGTGAAAGAGGCTTCTACCTGCCGCACGACGGTCACTGACGAAGACTGGTCACCAGACGGGCTGCGGCGAGCGCAGGAAGGCGACCCTGAACTTCAACGGATCCTGGAGTGGAAAGAAGGAGGTCGTCGGCCGGAATGGCAGGAAGTGGCCCCATCCTCTAGGACCCTGAAATCTTACTGGGCACAGTGGGACTCCCTGGTGATACAGGATGGACTGCTCAAGAGGGTGCTCGAATCCGATAATGGCGCAGAAAGGCGATTCCAACTCATCGTACCCAAGATCAAGGTGGCGGAAGTGCTACGTCACCTCCATGACGGAACATCTGGAGGCCACCTGGGAGTAAAGAAGACCCTGCAGAAAGTGCGCGAGCGCTTCTATTGGGTGGGCTGCTCTGAGGCTGTTCGTGAATGGTGCAGGAAGTGTACAGTTTGCTCAGCCAGCAATGGACCGCACCGCAAGCCGAAAGCCCCGATGAGACAATACAATGTGGGAAGTCCTTTCGAGAGGATAGCCCTAGACATTACTGGACCATTTCCTGAAACCGATTGCGGCTACAAGTACATCCTGGTAGCGATGGACTACTTCACGAAATGGGTAGAGGCCTACGCGATTCCCAACCAAGCAGCCACAACTGTCGCAGATGTCCTGGTGAAGGAGCTAGTGAGCCGCTTCGGAGTACCGTTGGAGTTGCATTCCGACCAGGGGCGTAACTTCGAGAGCGAGCTGTTCCAGGGAGTTTGCGAAAAGTTGGGAATTCGCAAAACTAGAACGACGGCGCTTCACCCTCAGTCTGACGGAATGGTGGAGAGGATGAACCGCACCATGGGCAAGTACCTCTCGAAGGTAGTGTCTCAACACCAACGAGACTGGGATCAACATCTCCCCTTTTTCCTGATGGCCTACCGTTCTGCCATCAACGAGTCCACCGGCCAAACACCAGCAAGGGTACTGTTCGGGCGAGAGATGAGGCTTCCCTGCGATCTGAGCTTAGGTTGCAAACCGGGAGAAGATCTGGCTGGGGAAGACTACGTCACCGAGCTGCGCAGAAAGATGGACCAGGTTCATGAGATGGTACGGACGAATCTCCAAATCGCCAGCGACCGCATGAAGGATCACTATGACGTTCGGGCAGACAGCGGCATATATGAAGAAGGAGACCTGGTGTGGCTGTACAACCCACAAAGGAGACGAGGGTTATCACCGAAGCTTCAGAAAGCTTGGGAAGGGCCATATACAGTGAAGACGAAAATAAATGACGTCATCTACCGAATCAGCAAAGTTCCGAATGGGAAGCCCAGGGTCGTGCATTACAACCGATTAGCGCCTTTCGAGGGAGACCACGACCAAGATCAACAGGTGCGCCAACTACGGCCCCAAGAGGATGAGCCCTCCTTTGAAGAGTTTATGGCTGCGTATGGTGGGACCGGGAAGGCCAGATTCGGTGTAACCAGGGAAGAACAACGGGATCTGTTCGGAACACCGCCTGAATATGCGCTGGCTCATTGCGTGGCCCAGGACCTGCGGATGTCCCGGGGAATTGCTGCGGAGTTCCGGGCGAGGTTCGGCAAACTGGACGAACTCCATCAGCAGGGACCGGCGGTCGGGCGAGCGCTGAGGATTAAGGAAGATGGATCACAACGGCCGCTCTTCTACCTGGTTACCAAGAGGAGGTCCTTTCACAAGCCCACCTATTTGGACCTGTGGGACGCACTACATGACCTCAGGGATACCTTACTTAGCGAAGATCTAACTAAGTTAGCCATCCCGAAACTGGCTTGCGGATTGGACGCCTTGGACTGGAGGGTCGTCAGGAATATGCTGGAGGTCTTATTTCGCTTCACCGGGGTAGACATTTTGGTGTGTTGTTGGAATCCTGAGAGAAGTCCCCACAAGAAGACCGTGGCATGTTATTTCCACCAAACCTCGCGTTGCAGACAGGGGACCAACTGCAGATTTCTACATGGGTCTGTCAGGGACACGTTTCGGGACGAAACATCTTTAAGGCGGGGGCAGTGTAACGAAACGGCTCGCCGGCCGCGACATAAACACGCCGGGAGCTACACAAGTTCACCTTATTGCAATTCTGGGAAGGACGACGGGAACAATCGAGAGAGTTCGATGCGATAACGGGTTCCTGGAAAATCGAATGTTCTGGTAATTATCCCGAAAGTACGAGAACCTTCTACCTGCCATAAAAAGGGAATGTCGGACCCGAAGCGGGACAGTTGAAGAACCGGTGTGTGTAAACATTCGAGCGAGAGACCGCGCGCGTTAAAATAAATAAACATCCGTGTACGAATATGAATTAGGTGATTGTTAAGTTAAGTTTATAAGTGTAGTGTAAGAAATAAATTAATTAGGATAATCGCGTAGTGTTTTAGTAGTAGTCAATAGTAAAAACGTTACAATATTAACAATACATCATTTAAGCATCCAGTTAGTGGTAATAATGTGTATATGTTTGCCGATGCACCTCACTTGTTAAAACTAGTACGTAACTGGCTACTTGATAAAGGTTTTATGCTCAAAGACAATATATTTTTAAATAAAAATCCCCTTCAGGCACTGGTTACCCTTACTGATACCGAAATTAATTCCTGCTGGAAAATTAATCAAAAACATCTTGATGTCGAAAAAGCTCTGAGACAAAATGTAAGACTAGCCGCTGAACTGCTCTCTAATAGTGTTTCGACCGGGCTTTTACGATACAAGCCAGGACAAGATCAAAATATGTCAGAAAATCTGGGGCATTTTATAGCTGACATAAATGCATGGTTTGACATTTTTAATAGCTATGTCCCAAGAGGAAATGTACCTACAAAACATGCTTATGGCATAGATTTAGACAACCAAAAACAACATCTAAATAAGGTTTATGAGACTGTGTCATCAATGAGAGTAATGGGAAAAAATGCATTAATGACATTCCAGAGAGGTATGTTAATGTCAATTACTTCATTGCAACTACTTTATGAGGACATGAAAAAAACTATGGATGCAAAATACATATGCACCCATAAGTTAAATCAGGACAGTTTAGAGAACTTATTTTTTCAAATAAGAAGTAGAGGGGGACCAGATGAGCATCCATCACCTCTATCTGCAATTTATAGAGTGCGCATGATTTTGTTGGGAAAAAATCCCGGCATTTTAGGGTCTCGTGTCAACACCGATGAAAAAATTTTAGAAGAGTACATTGTCCCAAAGGTATTAGAAACTGCAAAAGTTTCCAGTGAAACTGAGCACCAAGAACAATCCACCATTGGTGGACCGTTCTTGGCTGTGCACTCTTCCAATGTAAATCAATCACAAGGCAGTTCTTTTTCGTCTACATCATCTGGTTTATCCACAAGCTCGGATTTTAATCATAATTCACAAGAAACAACAAATGATGCTTTGGAGTATATTGCTGGTTATCTTGCAAAAAAATACAAAAATGTTATTCCCAGTCTAGG
Source organism: Cryptocephalus moraei (assembly GCA_946251905.1). NCBI lineage: Eukaryota > Metazoa > Arthropoda > Insecta > Coleoptera > Chrysomelidae > Cryptocephalus > Cryptocephalus moraei. Next base: position 21,951,026 of record OX276459.1, read on the forward strand.
TGATTTTACCTACACAAGGACACAAGAACACTCATATGTATCTAACATTCCTTCTTGGGTACAGCAACTTTCATATGGTGGTCTCATTAAGCCGTCAGCAGAGTTTTAAAAAAAGTTAACACATGGAATTGTTATTTTCAAAGCCACCATGGAGAGTCATTTAGAAAGGGGCCGGGTGCTGTTTGTAACCTGGCAAAGAAAATCTTTAAAAAAGAACTAAACTATCCATTCAAAATGATTAAAGATTTCTGTAAATTGAGGACTATAATTCGAATGAATTTTAGAAATCTTAAAGCAAATTATGAAAAAACTTTAAAAAGAAAACCTGCAAAAGATGATGATGATGCTAGCAGAAAAACCATAAAAAAATGTTCAAAACAACGAATTGACGAGTTAATTTCATACCTATCACATATCACCTATACTAATATTCAAAGGGCGGATAAAATGCAAAATGCATCTTTTGCATTATTTGCATTTTTTTCGTTTTTTTCTTCAAATTTGCATTTTTTTTTCTTAAGGGGGATAGCCACTGTGACGGCTGAAAAAATTAGTGATTTTCAAGAATTTTTTTGACCGGGTAAATAAAGGAATTTATGGATCTTTTTATTTTATATTAAGTACATATCCAGCAATGTTCCCACAAATTTTTATTAAAAAAGTATTTATTAGTTTTAACAATATAAACGATGCCGTAGAGCCCGAAAAAAAATTCCCCTGCCATGCTCGCATCGATTTTTTGAAAGCACTATAATTAAAAACACTAAAAAAGTTCATAATTTTATGACTTATAGTAGGATGGACATCATATTCAATTTTGTGAAATTTTGCGTTTAGAAGCACTCGTAGGCCGTTTGGGACTTATGTTTTCACATGTTTCCATTTCATGTCTATTACGCTGCCGATAACGTTTTCTTCTATTTCTTGAAGATCTAATTTTACTGATTTTATTAAATTTGTTACCTTTACGATCCATTTCGTAATAAAATACAAAATATTTTAAAAAATTGATAAAAACAAGAACCAGAGAAACGATGTGCGTTCACTACGAAACTTCGAGAATAACTAAAAATCTGCCGAACTTCTAGGCACGTAAATCCATAAACTGGACATTCTAAAACCGCTACAAACCAGATTTATATTACAAAACAAAGTCTAGCGAAAAAGATTGTTCCCTGCCTGCTCTCACTAAAATCGTTATAACTTAGTCAATTTTTGAAATTTTGACCTGCAATTTTGTACACCTATTTTTAAATATATTATAAGCTTTGATTTAAGACAACAAAAAAATAATATTTTTTTTTGAACCATCACAGTGGCTATCCCCCTTAAATCGTGCATATTTTGCATTTTCTTTTAAAATCTGCTGGATATTTAAATAAAAACAATGTACGGATGAGTGATAAATCATAACTTGTAGGTCTTATAGACAATGTAAGTTATAACTGGAACTGAAATCTGATTATCAAGTACCTTTACTATCTGGTAGTGGGTCATTTTAATAAGGGCTGCATTATTGTGTAGAATCCTAATAGGAGGAGGATGTGCTTCATAACTTACAAATTACTTTATACTCTTATACTTTATATATACATTATACTCAAAATTCGTAGAAAGGCTTATTTTGACCACGGGGCAGAGTTGGCTGTTAGTATTGATGTGTTTTTTAATCCTATCCGGCCATTGTATTTGTGTTGGGATCAAGTTGATGTAATCCAATTTGCCAGTACTTCTTTAGAGAGGTTAAATTCAACGGTTGTTCTGAAAATTTAAAAATGCCAAAAACAAATTTAACTGAACTGTGGATTAAACCTAATAGTGAGCTGAAGTGGAATGGTGACAAATTATTTTGTACAGCATGTTCAAAGATACTAAGTAGGTACATAGAAAGCAATAACTAACCTCGATTAATTTAATTAAATTAGTAATTCATTTATTTGCTAACAATATTCCAATTACGGCAATTACTTTGAGTGGGTATCTACCTAGATATCCATTAATATAACACGAGACTGGTGGAGGCAGTTCAATTATTAAATGTTCTTAAAGCCGAATGTAAAAACGTACATGAAAATCGTGATGTGTTCATCAGAGTACTTTCTCATATATAGGGTGTTTCAATATGCGTTTGCCAAATCCGAACGGGCAATAGATACGGTTAATTTAAGCAAAAAAAAAGTTTATTTTATACTACTTCAATGGTAGAATATATATTCTAAATTGAAAATAAATTCTTCTAGCAAATTTTGAGAAAAATTCAAAAACCGAAAAACCACAAGTATAAAGTGCTCTTCACAGATGATTTAGCCAAACGCGTTACAAACCGTTTTATACATATTTAATTGCACAATAAATTTTCAAAGTTTAAAAAGAATTCTTGGAACAAATTCCGAGAATACTACAAAAAACCCAAAATCGACAAGTATAAAGTATCCTTCACAGAAGATTTAGCCAAAAACGTTAGAAAACTTTTTTATACTTATTCAATAGTAGAATAAATATTCAAGGTTTAAAAAAAATTCGTGGAGTGGATTACGAAAAAAATTGAAAAAACCGAAAATTGACAAGTATAAAGTGCCCTTCACAGAAGATTTAGCCAAAATCATTAAGAAACTTTTTTATAGGTATTTAATCGTACAATAAATATTTAAAGTTTAAAAAAAATTCTTGGAGCGAATTTCGAGAAAAATTCAAAAAACCGAAAAATGACAAGAGTAAACAATCCTTTTATCCTGGCCGATTTTAATGAAAAGCTTATTCTGACGTCCTGGTATGGTACAAAGTGTAAATACAAAGTTTTGACCGTTTGTGGTTTTTTGTTTTTGAGAAAATCCTACCACAGACACACATACACACATACACACATACACACATACACACATACATACAGACGGTTTTCCAAAAACATGTTTTTTGGACTCAGGGGACCTCAAAACGTTCAGAAATGCTAATAACTCAATTTCGAAAAATCGACCCGATTACAATACTCTCATATATGAGTACCTCATATGAGAAAGTAAAAAAGTGAAAAATTAGTTTTCTCCAAATTTTCAAGTAATGTAGATACAAGCTAAAGAAGGATTTTATGTATTAAAAACTGTTGCAATAATGTTTACGGGTGACTTCATTTGTACAATAAAATTGATGTAAAACCAAATATTCTACATGCATTAAAATATGCTCCTATTACTTCAGTAGGTGTAAAATGAACTTATTTTCAAATATATGTTCACTGGTAGAAGAAAACCTTTTCTTATTGAACATTTGAAATACATATAGCATTTGCATTTTTTACTAAATTTCATGCATTTTTTTGATTTTTTTGAAATGTTCGTGCATTTTTGTTACATTTTCCTGCATTTTAATGCGCATTTTTTAAAATTATTCACATGCATTTTTTCCGCCCTTTGCTAATATGTATTATATATAAAGGTAAAGTTTGTGTGTTTGTTTCGTGTAATATTTGTAACTACTGAACCGTCTGGGTGACATATGGCTATACAATTTTTTTTTTCTAAAATTTACAAAAAAACATTGAAAGGAAAAATTTATTATATGTGTTTATATATATTAATATATTTATAATTGAAAAAGCATCGCTTAATGTGTAATAAGAATAAGAAAAACCAAGTTTCCGATATATTTTTACAGTGTGTAAATGTCAAATTCTTAAGTTGGATAAGTAAGTGGTTATTGAATTTAAACTACATATCTTTAAAACTGAAATTTGTGCCAGCGGAAAACGGCTTTTTTATATTTTTATACAAATAAAACCCTTCTCCCAAATACAACTTGGTGTCTGTAAAACTCACTACTTACTTAATTCCTATAAATACTGTAATAGAATAAGAAAAGTTTGTAAACGATTCGAATTGTAATTAAAAATGTGGTAATGTAATTTCTATGCCTTTTTGCACTCTTTTTATGCTGGTTATTATACAAATTTGTAGACGTTCAATGCTTATTTTTTAATAAATTTAAAGAAAAATATTCATTTTTTGGTTTATTCATTCGAAAACCCTATATGCTATATAATTAACCACATAAACCTTGTGAAACACTTCCAAAATACATTTTACGTTAAGAGCAGAGGGCTACGGCTGACGTCACAAATGGGCGGAGCTTCCGCGCGTACATGGCAGACGTTTTCAGCTGATTGAGCAATCCTAACCGTTAACCATTCTTGGACCAAAGCACAGGCCAAAGTGGCTCCTGCATATGGCCGACTTCTTGTAAGAAATCTTTCTCTCCAATGGCGTAGCATTACATTAACTAAAATTATGAAATAATAATTTGTATGAAGCAGTTTTATTTTCCATAAAATGTCACAAAATGCTAAGATATGAAACAATACGAAGGTTGCTCAATACGAATTAAGTAAAGAATGTTTTATTTTTAAATTTCTTGATTAATTTAACGCATATTTATACTAATAGTTCATAACAAAATTACCTACATCAGTTTTTAAAACCTTACGCTGTTGTTCATTCTTTGGAAAACGGAAACAAACAAAAAAAAATTCGATTTTGGGATCAATCAGTTAATAGAAAAAAAATTACCAAAAAAGAAATGTGCTCCAGGTATACCAGGAAAACAAAGAACGAGCAGGAAACCAGGAAGGAGCGGAAGAGCTGATTTAGTTATGTAGTGGGTATATTGTATTAAAAATATGTATGTATTTATTATTAATTGATAAACTTTAGTTCCCAATGGTAAACTGTAGCTTCCCCTATAGATCCGCCACTGCACAATTCAACAAAGACAATCGCAAGGACGCGTTCGAAAAGTGGCTTCTCAATATGGCCGCTTCCGTCTACAAAATTTATTACCCCCTCTCCCTATTTGTTACCTCCTCTCTCTTTTATCTCTATGTAGGTAATTCTGACAATGCACAAACACAATGACAAAAAAATCACCAGATTTTTTAAAAAAATGACATTATCGATGGGCCCACTGTCACTTGTCATTTTTAGCACTTTGAGAAACCTTATGAGAAACGATGATGAAGGGGCAGTGAGGGGTGGTTTAGTGGGTGCTTAGTGTGGTTGCATATCCTGATGGTGATCTCTAGAAAACCAGACTACAGTAAAAAGCGCAGGGGCTGGTTGCTGTGATTGGTCATCTCACTTTGGTAGGCGTGTATCTATTCAAACATTTGGCGGGCTACTCGAGAAATGTTCACCATGCGACTATTGAAAATTTGTTAATAGGTACATTAAAAAATGTTTAGCTATAAAAACGAAAAACTGGTAAGGATTACATTTTAAATGATATCTGAGAAGTTATAACTGTTCATATTTTATATGCAATGTAGACACTTTTTACGAAAACATTAGCAAAAAATGAATAATTTATGGATTTACTACTAACAACTCTAAAGGAGCCACTTTGTATAAAAATAAGGTATACTGTGATAAAAAGATATATTGAAAACTATGAATTTTGAAATTAATTAGTAAGGATTCGTTAATAATTAGGTGTTTACTAATGTAAATAAGTCTATTAACTGACAACTAATAATGGGGTTTATTAAAGTGTAAATCAAATCATCCAATAAATTTTAAAATCACTGAGATAAATAAAAACCACATTATCTTACAATAAATTTATACCTGTTGATAAATAGGTATATATCCAATATCCAAAAAGATAAAATTTATTGTATTAATTTATATACAGTAAAAAAATTAGTCCTCCTGAACAATGTCTACACTCTGCTCCTACGGATATTATCATTATGAAATATCTATTATATATTTATTAACATCTACTCTACATCTGTAACACATCTATTGACATTATGAAAACACTCAAATTAACAAAATCTACTTAACGCTATTGCTATTTTCAACTTAGGTGTGAAATATTCAACTAACATCAATGAAGTTTGGATTTCCTTTCTCTTAATCCTAGAGCTGAAAAAAATAACATGAAAGCTGATATGACAAAATTTTCATTGGTTTTGAATTACAGTGGAACTCCCATAAGTCGAATCTGAAGGGACTTAAAAAAAATCGAGTTAAAGAAACTTCGAGTTAAAGAACATATTTTTTATAATTTCCAAAGTCAAGGGACTCGAATTTTTATTCGAGTTACAGAAATATTCGACTTAAGGAAGTTCGACTCATGGGAGTTCCGCTGTATCACTTCTGGAAGTTTCTTAGAAGGGAAATAGCTTTGTGTCTCCATTTTTCGTTTCCTTGTAGCCTTGTTTATTTTTTCTTTATATCTCTGCACAGTTTCTTCAAAGCTTTTCATAATAGTTGTAAAATCGTCATCTAAGCTTTTAACAAAGTTCTGTAGGTTTGCCACTGAATATTTCGATGACTTTGCGCCTGAAGGATCTCGTCCTGCTGATTTGTCTCTTCTATTTTCTCGCTGATAAATATCTTGATTTCCTTTTCTTGCTGCAGTTTAATGAGTGAAATTTCTTCTAAAGAGTTTGCAGCTTCATCTACAACAGAATAAGTATCCATTCGCTCCTCATGCATTCTTACTATGTGCACCAAACTACACAAGGTATTCCTCACTACATATTCAGGACACACACTGGTACGGATGTATACAAATTTGGCAAACTCTGCAGTATATAGCGTCCTACATTCACTTTCATATACTTGCTTTATATTTATATTATAAGATATATTAGGGTTTCTAAATGATGTTACCTGAAAATGTCCAAATACCACATTGTTCTTTTCTATTTACTAGAATTTTCCCGTATTTGTACACTTTCGACATTTGTCAGCTGATCTGTCGTTTTTATAACTAACAACTGTTTTGCATACGCGAGGAAAGTAATGACGTAGCACATGTAAGAGAGGGGATGGTAACCATGGCAACTGATAGCAATTGTTTCAACACAATTTTTTTCTTATGGGCGATTAACATGGGAAAATTTTCAAGTGGCTGGTAAAGTACGGAAACGAAATTTTTTAATTATCACCTGTGAAAAATAAGAAACACTGAAGTATGTACTATTCTTGTATATAAAAGAATACATGATACGTTATGGAGGAAAGAAGAAAAACGTGATTTATTACAGAAGTGACATTTCACTCTAATTCAAATTTGGTGCCACTTGTTAAAGAACGAAATTGACAATTTGTTAACCAATCAGAAGCGACTACGACATAACAGGTTAACCATGATTTTCCCTTCTCTCAGGCCCGGTACTTTCATCTTTGGTTAAATAGATTTAACTCTTGATTAACTAATCATTCATTTTAACGAAGGATTTGGGGACTTTCAATTGCGGTTAGCCTTAACGAACGGTTAAAAATGGGCGTGCCCTTGATTAGATTAATACCTTCTCTGAGGTTCTGTTAGGCCCGGTACTTTCATCTTTGGTTAAATAGATTTAACTCTTGATTAACTAATCATTCATTTTAACGAAGGATTTGGGGACTTTCAATTGCGGTTAGCCTTAACGAACGGTTAAAAATGGGCGTGCCCTTGATTAGATTAATACCTTCTCTGAGGTTCTGTTAGGAAACTAACCAACCGGTTAAACTGAATTTAGAGGTTAGAAAAAGGTAAATAGTAAATATTGACTTTCAAAATAAAGCAACAAATACGTTATTGTGAGAGCCAGTGTAAATGCTAAATTTCTCTGAAAATGGAATTAGCCGAAATGAACGAACTATTTGATGATCAAGGCGATGAAGCAATGATCCAATTTTTAAGGAATATTAGAACGTATACAGTGCGTGATCGTACTAATCATTGTGAGAAGTGGGATGATCACGATTTTTTTCTAAGGTTTCGTATGTCGAAAAATACAGCCCGAGCATTATTAGCTGAAATTGAAGAACTTTTGACACACAACAGTATTCAGTAAGTATTATTTTGATAAATAAATGCGCATTGACTACAAATTTAATACAGAAGTAGTATATTACAAAATATAATTTTAAATTCCAGGTACCACCAGATAGACCCATTAGATCAACTTTTACTAACATTACGATTCTATTCAACTGGAGATTTTTACGTCTGTATGGGAGATTTTGTAGGAATCCATAAAACAACCGCAGGGCGAATAATTGAGAGAACTACTTCAACTGTTATTACTTTACGACCTCGTTATATAAAATTTCCACAGGATGATCAATCAAAGGAAAGGGTACAACATGAATTCTATAAAATTGCAAGATTTCCAAAAATAATTGGAGCCATCGACTGTACTCATGTCCCCATTCAATCTCCAGGTGATATTTTTTTTTCTTCTTTCATTTTATCATAAGATGCATATATACATCCAACTACCTATGTTAATGCACGATTATAAATAATATAAATTTTAGGTGGTGAACATGCTGAAACATATCGCAACCGAAAAGGATTCTTCTCATTGAACGTACAAGTAGTTTGTAATAGTGACTATTTGATTCAAGACATTGTAGCAAGATGGCCTGGATCATGTCATGATAGTCATATTTTTAACAATTCCAATTTAAAAAATAGATTTGAAAATGGGGAGTTTCAGCAGTGTATTTTGTTGGGTGATAGTGGTTATCCTCTAACAAACTATTTGATGACACCAATACCACAACCTCAAACACCAGCACAGGTGATGTATAACAATGCACACATATCTACAAGATGTGTCATTGAGAGAACTTTTGGAATTTTGAAAAGAAAATTTAACATTTTAAAATGTGGCATAAGGAGTAAGTTGCCTTTGACACAGAAAATAATATTGGCATGTGCAGTTGTACACAATATATGTATTCTAAACAAAGAAAATATTGAGGATGAAGCAGATATTAACCATGAAGAACAAAAATTGCATTTGATACATAACGACAATAATATTCGTAATCTAGTTCATTATATAAATTATTTCCAAAATTTATTGTAAGCAATTTGGTAAATTATAATTTATTATTATACTATGTTAATAAATATGTTAATTATAAATGTTAAACACTTATATGAGATCCCATGTATTATTGAATAATATTAAAATACATATATACTAAATGAAAATCGTATAATATAGACAAATATTGTTATAATTTTATTAAAGGAAAATATTTTCCTCAAGTAATACAGAATTATAACAAAATAATATTAACATTAATACCGTTTTCTGAGAAGTTACTGCCCCTTTCACGTTTTCTTTTGTCCATATTTAAGGCTTTAAACTTTAAACGCACATAAACAAACTAACCGCTAACGCCGCTAACCTAACCGCACTTAAAACACCATAGAACGTTTAATTACACGACTTTAAACGGGGAACAAGAACAAAGAACTGATAGAAATCGTTACCAACATAACAAAATTTTGATTAACTAACCACGGCATCAAAAGTGGTAGAAAGTACCCAATAAAAGTTAACAGGTTGATTAACGGTTGTTTATGTTAATCGGTTGGTTAACTAATCAGATATTTAACCGAGATTGAAAGTACCGGGCCTCAGGCTTTCACGACCACGCCTCAGTGATATGTTAAAGAGGGGATATGACCTAGAGAGGTTGTGCACGGGCATAGGTCGGCCATATTGCTCACTGCACTTTGTCAAATTTTTATTGTCACTGGATTGTGATATTTTTCGGAGTTTTTGGTGTTTATGTTAACCTCTACACTGCGTTTACATTTACAAGTAATGGCTTCATGTGTGATACGACATAGCTGTACGAGCAACGGACGCATAGACAAGAAGGATCTCACTGGAAATACTGGAATCACTTTTCATAGGTTAGTTTCAACATTGTACAGAGTTGTATTCAAGAAAATTTACTTGTACATTTCTGACTGCATTTAGTTTTGAAAAATTACTTTTTAAATACACCTTTCATGTATTATATTATCTTTATTATTATTGTGAAGAAATGATTTACAAATAATATTGTATTAATGAAATAAATCTGTTTGAGAATGAAAGTTGTATTATTATGATTTTTAATTTAAATCCGGACCTGACATTTCGCCATATTGGAACTAGCGAAAGACACGCCTACCAGGCCCACTTTCTTATGTTAAAACTAGCCGTTGTGTCATATCCCTAACCTAACATATCACTGACCACGCCTCTTATTTTTGTGCTTCCGATTGGTTCACAAACTGTCTTTGTCATATTTTCTGACAGATGGCGTCAAATTTGAATTAGATTGAGGTGCCACCTCCGAAATAAATCACTTTTTTCTTCCTTCCTCCATAACCAATCATGTATTCTTTTATATACAAGAAAACTACATACTCCAATGTTTCTTATTTTTCACAGCTGATAGTTAAGAAATTTCGTTTACGTAGGTTATCAGCTGCTTGAAAATTTTCCCATGTTAATCTCCTATAAGAAAAAAATTGTGTTGAAACAGTTGCCATGGTTACCAAATTCTGACGTCACACTTTCCTCGCGCATTCTCTATGGTTTGTTTACGTTTTTGCTTTTTGGTTTTCAATTTCCGGATTTTTTTAACGAGTAGAGTAGTTGTGAATTTGTGTTAAAAAAACAATGAGTGACAAAAAAGTTAGACTGAGGTTTACGTACGACGACGACCTGCTTCTTTCATTTTTTGTCTGTCTCCACCTCAAATTCAAACAAATAACAACAACCGGGTTCATCCGCCAACATACAATTGGGTATTTTCACATTTTTTAAAAATTGGCTAAATGAGAGATTATATGCCTATAAATCTTAGGTTAATATTAAAAATAAATAAATCAAACACATTCAAGCAAAAAAGTCATTTGAAATTCAAACGCTAGGAATTGGCGCCAAAACTACCTTTCTGAAGGTTATAGCCCTCTGACGTCACATGTCGTGTAAACATTGTTTTAACCTATTTCAGTCCTATTGTAATTTCTTTAACCTGGGGTAATCTGTGCTTTTATTTACGTGGCTACAAACAAAAGCTTGCATAAAAGCAGTTTAGGACAGCCTTTTCAAGTTTTTGAAGGACTACAAGGTAAATGAATGGTTTTGTACGGATCTCGCAACAAGTGCTATTGTACCTTGTTGTACAAGCACATCTGTAAGTACACCAAACAAAATATTTGTTCGTGTACCTCGAGATTATGGGCGTAAGAAACTGTGGTTTTCAGCAGGAAGACGTGATATGCCCAAATCCAAAAGTGAATTTTTCTGTTCTGAAGACCATTTTAAAGTAAGTTAAAAGTAAGGTTATGTTATGTTATCTTATACAAAAGTAATAATTTTTTTTTATTTAGTTGGAAGAAGACATGGAAAATTATGTACGTTTTAAACTGATGGGTGGAAAAATAATAGTGAAACGAGACGTAGTTCCACATATTTTTGAGTGCCAACGAGCTTGGAAAAGAACTGGGACTAACGTTCTCCCACGTTCTTTGCCTATAAAGAGAGAACGTTTAGTAGCATTTTAGTAGCAGAAACTACTATCAATAGCTGTGTTAATTTTTATTGTTAGCAACAATAATTATAATCTTAAACGCCAACCAGCATGATATAGATTTGGCTTTGTTCTGAACTGTTCTTATAATTTATTTATAACAATGGTCACATTGTCTTTTACTGAATGCATATTTTGCACATATATACTTACATTGCTGCATTTACACCTCTGATTTCAGCTGAATTAAAACATTCCTCCTTTTTTATTTAATCCATTACCATAACTAATAAATAACTAATCAAAAACACTATTTTACGACGCGAATAATACAAATTACTAGATTTGGTCGCAATTTAACTCCTACAGTCCAGCGGAAACAACAAGAAAGTCCAAAATACTCGAAAACACAGATTACCTAGGTTAGGTTTCGAAAAAATCTATTTGTGGACTGCAGAACGGACCCGTGTTTACACGACAAGTGACGTCACGACCAATGAGCGGCCGTTTCGCTGGTCCTTTAATTTATCGCACATTTACTGCTTTTTATACCCTGAAATACTTGGTACTGGGTCTATTACACGATTTTTTAAGATTATAAAATTTGTCTGAGGGTTCGTCCCTATGAATTTAGATACATTTCGTTTAATTTAAAATATATGGCAAATACCCAATTAGGCATTCCAACGACCTGTCAAAAGTAAATCCAATATGGCCGTTGGGGGCAAACAACTTGGTTATGTCATCTGTGACAATTGATTGAAAAGTGTTCCATTTTATGTTTTTGAGAGTGAGTTAAGTTATTTTTATATTTTTAAAGTGTACAGTACTATTTTATCGAACTAAGATGCTCTTGTATGCTTTCATTTGTGCTTTGCTGTAGTAACTATGGGTTAAAACTAAATATGAAACGATATCCATGTTGGCATGCATGTTGGTGACAGGTGACAGGCGGAACTCCGTGAATAGAATAGTCCAAATCTACAACTTTCAATGTAAATGGATCCACATTATTGATTAACTTCAGCTTCTTTAGATAACTGCAAAAAATATATATAGAAATGCTAACACAAAATTTTAGTAAGTATTTTCGAGCTTTACCGTTCGCCAACATGGCGATTTTCCAACAATAATGTTTTTAAATATTCACTCTGCATCTTAAAATACGTATGAGCACTAACAAAACCGATAAAACTTTCTAAAAATCACCTTTTCACCAACAAACAACACAACCATGAACAATCTCTTATGGCGCTGTCAAACTGTCAAACTTTGTTTGCCCCCAGCCGCCATATTGGATATCACGTGGTTTGGAATCAACGATTATAGACTAACCAGGATTGCTCACTTACATTTGACCAATGTTGGACAGTTTTGTGACGTCACCACCGGTGCTGAAGTGCTTTTACGTGTTGATCTGTGGATAACGTGATGTGGATATCGTACGTAAATATGGATTACGGAAAGTACGTACGTAAACCGTACAGTTTACAATGATAAATCTTACTGTTTACTACAATAAAACGAATAAATCTCTATCTTCTGTCCAGCACCGGTGGTGACGTCACAGAGTTATTGTCAAAGAATAGAGAAATAACAAGAAAGGAAAGTCCTGACCCTCTCTATTGTTTTGAGTAAACTGTTTTCAATGACCTTGAAGACTTATATTGGGGGAAAATCAGAACCGGACTGTCAACTATTGCGTCGACAGCAAGGGTCGGCGCACAGGTCCGTAATAAGTGTCGAAGGGGTATTGATTCAAACATGTTTAAATATATGTGTAACAAACGTCATCGCACGAAACAGGTATGTGCCGTGATGTCCCGATGTTTTTTTTTAATTCCATTATGAAAATTAGAATAAAAACCGCGAAGACTCTAATGCTTATACAAAATTCACTACCTACGCCTCTGGTTGTCATAATTATATTGAGGTAAATATGTATTACACACCTACGCCACTGGTGCATTTTCCCCCAATGTTACGCTGCGCGGACAGATCTGCGCGAACATCGGACCTCTCTCTCTGTTTCCCTTCTTGTTATTTCCCTATTCTTTGTTATTGTCAGGCAGATTCGGCGAACTGAGCAATCCTGGGTAGTCTATAATCGTTGGTTTGGAATGCCTAATTCGACGTTTAAAAGTAAGGTTAGAAATAAGGAAATAGCACAAAACCAAAAAGCATTTTAAATAACTCGTTTTTTTTCGGCCGCGTAAACGACACCGCACTATTAATATACGGTTGTCGTTATTACTGCTGTCAGTATTTTGAAACTTCCAATAACTCCCTAATAACAGTGATATATCACTGTACTTTTTTTATACAAGAAAAATACATACTTCAATGTTCCATATCTTTCACTGCTCATAGTTCAGAAATTTCGTTTACGTAGATTACCGGCTGCTTGAAAATTTTCCAATGTTAATCTTCTATAATAAGAAAAAAATGGTGTAGGAACAGTTCAGCCTTTAGCAGCCTGAACTGTCACAAGCACAGAACGTAAATTAAAGAATGGGGACAGAACGTATACTTTGACAGTTTTGTTGCCAGATCAATTTTATTTCACATAAACTAAAGTCACTAAATATACAAAGTACCGCAATCCATTGACCCCACGTGTAAGAGAGAGATAGAATCATTCCGAACCAAAATGGCGGCTATTTTTAGGGATTTTAGTAGGAATTTTATTTTCTACACTAAACAATTGTCGAATTTGTGACAATTATTGACAAATGACATCATAACATCATTTTTCCAGGAGGTAACGCGTGGTGTGTGGTAACGCGGTAATTTCTAATAAAGGCGAGATTTTTCATTTTTCGATTGGGATTTGCTTATAAAAATGGTGTGGTGTTGTTGTGAAATCTTTGTGATATTTTAAATACAATACATAAACAATTTCCAGCTCCTAAACATATTTTAAATTGCCACAATATTTGTAACAAATTAGTTAAAATATTTCTAAGGAGCCGTTTATATTTTTTATTAAAAAACATTGGTACAAATAATACGAATACGGATGTTCAAAGTAGGCGTAGTATTATCATGCGTGCATTATTGAATAATATATATTTGTAACGCATACACTTGATTTTATTTGACAGTGTTTAGGGTATAATTTTGCAAATTCTTTTGAATGTAGGCAAGTAAGAAAATGATAGGTTTGTTCCAGTAAACAGAAAAATATGTTATGAACATGTTTCTATTATACTCACTCACATTTAAAAAAAATAGTGTTAATTCTTTACTGTATTTTGATTCTGTCTACCTAAGCATATTACCTACTCTATTTCAATTTTAGTTACTTATATCACTTGTTTTTGTTCTTTAAATTGAAAAAATGGGTAGATGAAGGAGAATGCAACAAATTTTCATATATTTAGCTTTCAAGTTTTCATTGTAAGTACTGGTAATAATAGAATAATATTACATATCATTTATTAGTAATGATAATATTCACGGAGTGCTGTTGGCAGTTTCATAAAATAGGCCAACATAACCTTCATTTATAACAATTTAATTTTTGTAAGAAATATCACCTACGTAACTTTTCCATTCATTCACTTCACCCCTTCAAGAATTATTCAAGTTCGCATACTTGAATAACGCGCTATTTCCCCCACCACAAACCGAACCAATATGGCGGACGATTGCAGTACTTTGTATATCTAGTGACTTTAACATAAACTAACTCTACAGACTCTTGTTTAATTTATGCAACCAACTATGCGAGAACTTGCAAGATCTTTCCTTAAATTTTATGGAAGTTTTTCCAGCTTTATACGTATATGCGCTGTGTTCGCGAAATTTATCTCTGATTGGTTTACCCTCTAGTTGCTTCCCATTTGCACACCGATTATTGATACATTACAGACTATATTTAAAGTTAAGTTTGTCCAATTTTAGCTTAACACCTAAAAATGGTAACAAACAGTTAATAACAGTACAAAGTACAGCTAGTATTGATATGCAAAAATTGAAAGCAATAGAACCCAACAAATGTATCACTCTTTTAGACAGTCGAAACACAACCTCGCCACGAGAATTTTCAAAGAGCAATGGACGAATTAGGCTAATAAAGCACTTATAACACCATTTTAGGCTCTCTCTTCGCGGCTTTATTTCTCTGGCCGTTATATACTATATACGTTCCATATGAATTTACAAAACCGTTTGTTTTCCCAATAGAAATATGTGGCAACATTATGTAGTAATGGATGGAATATGTTCTCGAAATTAATTCAAAGGGATGGTGTATATGAAACAAATGTAAGAGAATCTGAATAATAGTCCAGTAAATGAAAGCCGATAAACTCCCAAACCTGGGATAAATTCTGCAAAAGATGAAACTGGGGACAATTGTAACTTTGAATATGTTGATTTTTTGACATTTGTGACATCAATCGGGTATTAAAAAATTATGAATCATCGTATCGGTTCGCAATACACATCAATGGAATGCTTGAAACGCCCCCTTTCCAATGGTTTCTTCGTTTTTTGTGCCAACTTCAACATTCTTGCAACCAACATTCAAAACTCCGGAAATGTAAAAATAATCAACATATTCAAAGTTATTTTTATTGGGATGCAAAAGAAAGAAAATGAAACAACCTTTATGGGCTTTTTCGACAGGTTTTGGAGACCCATTATCAAGAAAGACGCGACTAAATTACCATTATTTATTAAAATATGGATGAATTTTCTAAAAGTCGAGAAATATCGAAGAAAAAAAAATTAGCCTGGGTTTCCAACATTCAAGAAAAATAAAAATGAGGCCCGAGACCCAGGATACCATAGGTATGAGTTTTCTCTTTCACGTGAATTTTGAATCATTAAAAAATATCCATTTTTACTCGAGTTATTGGACAATTTGTCCGCCCGCTTTTGTCTCTATTTCTCGAATTTGCTTTCCTGGGTCCAGAGCAGGAGCAACAAGTAAAGTGCTGCTATCGGCTGTTTCGGAGCCGTTATCTCGAAAACTGTCGAGTTTTCGGAAAAAGTCATAAGGACCATTTTTGTAGCTAATGAATCGATCTTTCTTTTTTATTTAAACAAAAATTTTCCAAACGCCATATTCTCGGAGATATTGGCTGAAACCGGATTTATTGGAACTTGAGGACCATTTTTTACCATGTTCCGGGACCTGGAGAATCTACAACTTTCCGTATTTCGAAAGACCCAGTTGAGACCTACAATTGTCCCCAGTTTCATCTCTTTGCAGAATTTAACCTAGGTTTGTTCCTTTATTTACTGGACTATAAGTAATGTTTACCTGTCAAAAATTCAGGGCGCTAAAGTGGAATTATAGCAAAAAGGGGGTAAGCAGATTATCTCCCTTGTGCTCCACAAATCAAAAAAAAAAGTTGAAAAAACCACCGAAATTACCTATTTTCAAAGAGGAATTTCTCAGTGTTTTCGTCATCAGCACCGAAGTGAGTGTGGGGCGCAGTTTGCGTCACACGTTTGTGTTGAGGAATTGTAATAATGTGTTTGGTCTTTCTGTGTCACTTCACTCATCCACGATCTGTAACTGATATATATTTCCTTTCAGGATCCGATTAGATTAGTTCGATTCACGTTCATCATTGACTTCCTTCCGACTCGATCTGGATTGCTCTTCTTTTTTTCTTGCACGATATTTGCTTTGTCTAATTTCTTGATTTTCGATAGTCTCCTTTTTCTTCGCTTGATCGTGAAGAAATAATGTTGTGACTAGATGAAGGCTCTGGAAGAATCTATCTTCACAGGATAATCCCGACGAACACCAGGATCCTGCCCTTTCGTGTCGAAGAAAATAACGCCAATGGTTATTTCTTAGGAGATTTAGGAACAGCAAAAATCTTCCATCATCATCATAGACTTTATTTTTACGTTACGACGGTAGATTGTAGTTATAAAATCCTATTAACTAATACTTAACTATTAGAAACTAAGGTTAATAATAATAATAATAATAATAGCACTCCTCTTATTAACGTATTAAAAGAAATATGCTTCATAACTACGAATAAACTAAACAAGTTCCAAGGTAGAATCAGACCAGCACTATTCAAACGGTCTAGGTACTGCAATCGAATACATAACGGGAAATCTGGATCAATACGACTTGAATGATATCAATAATAATTTGTTAACCATATTACTGAAAGGTACACCTCAGACATTAAAACGATCCAACAAAGTCTCAATAAAGACGTGGAAGACTTTAAACCGACGTCAACGACAGGTTAGGTTTGATAACGAACTCCTCATTCAATATAACATTACAGTACGAAAAGTACTGAGCTCTGAAGACTGTCAACAGTTACAGAATGACTTGGATCAGGTAACTCATTGGTTTTCAATTAGTGGAATGTCGATTACATTTACGCGTAAAAAGAACCTTATTGGCCATAAATATACCATCGACAACTGTATACTGCCAGGAAACAGTGAGCGTAAGGACTTGGGTGTTATCCTTCAAACAGATTTAAGATTCGATAAGCATTACGAGACTATTATGAATCGGGCATATAGGGCACTTGGATTTGTCATTAGAAATAGTCGGTTCTTTGGGAGAAATACTGTGCTAAAATTGTATAACTCTCTTGTAAGACCACACTTAGAATATATGCGGCTGTGATACGGTCACCTCAAGCAGAAACTCGTTCCGACGCTATTGAAAAAGTTCAAAAAAGGTTTCTAAGATATCTCCATGTCAAGAAGTAGAATGTATATCCATATATGGTTTCATATAAATCAACGTTAGTTGATTTTAATTTTGATACCTTAAGCATTAGAAGAAGCATACAAAGTGTTATATTTGTATTCTGTATCGTAAACAATACCAAATACTGTGAGTTATGCTTAATCAATGGAATTAACTTTAGGGTACCTAAGGTAGCTTTAAGGATAAGAGACTCGAGACTGTTTTCCACAAGTACCTCGAGTTGCTCACGAATTCAAAACATGCTGAATGAATGTAATCTTTTAGTAGAAAACTGTGATATAGATTTCTTCAACACTAATATAAGAGCAGTAAAAGCTTGTTTTAGACAATTATTTTTAAGCAATTTGCATATGTAGCTGGTCAGTCTGATACCTCACGTTGTTTTAATGTGTCTGTGTATGATCTTAGTATGAGTCTGTTGTGTAAGTTTTCCTTTTATGTTTTAGTTAGTAGGCACGCTTACATTATACGTATTACAACTACTTTCTTGTGTTATGTGGGAGGATAAATAAATAAATAAATAAATATGTATATACCTGCAAAGTTCGCAAAACTTTTTATTAACCCCCTGGATTCTCATGGACTGGTAGAAAGTCTTTTGCTCTTCCTTCGTGTAATCGCCTAGATAAACACTATTAACCATCGGCTGGGTACCGTCCAAATCACGTCCATGACGTCCAAATAAACCTTCTCGAGGGCAGGAGCAACGATTATAGACTACACAGGATTGCTCACTTCCATTTGACCAATGTTGGACAGTTTTGTGACGTCACCACCGGTGCTGAAGTCGTGCGTTTACGTGTTGAGATGTGGATGACGTGGATGTGTATATCGTACCGATGGTACGTAGATCCGTAAGATTATAACCTGATATTATAACCAGGGGACGGATTATATGCGAAATGCAGATACATGCAAATTTTGTATATAAGTAACATTTTTCATAACCTTTACATATTTTAACAAAATCGTCATATTTTCGCATATATTTCGTATATATTGCTTCAAATGAAGAGATCTTACCAAACATTCCTTTACCACCACAACCGATTATCACAAGATGGGGAGCATGGATAAACACTGCTCTTATTTCAGATTTATAACAATCTAGGTGTTGTGATTCCCTACAAAATCCTATAGGTCGTATAACGATCCCTTCATTACTTTTTGCAATATTCGAAAAAAACAAAAAAAATGCATTTTTTTGCACTATAATTTTTGTTTATAAAAATCCCACCACCGATTTCGCTGGGGCAAAAAGGTGGATTTTCATCTATGAACTATCCTCTACACCAGGGATGAGCAACCTTTTTTTTGGGTCGGGCCACTTACAATTCTGAAAATTTTGTTCGGGCCGCATATGAAAAACTCAAACACATATAACAAACAACAATAGCAAGTAGAATTACTATATTGTTCTATGACCACAGCAATTACATTCTATCCTGTAAAGTTACTGTACTGGTGTGTTTTCTCGTTTGACGTTCTATTTATTAGTTGAATAGGAATAGGTTTGCAGGAGCATGGCGGGCCGCACGTTGCATGACGACGGGCCGCGGGTTGCTCATGCCTGCTCTACACGATAGTATAGGTTGTGACCGGTTAAATTTTAGTGCGAAAATGTATTCTTTTTTAGCTCTATTGATTGGCCTATACAAATTAAAATACTTAGTTTTTTTTCTACTTAAAATTTGACTTAGATACATGAAAATACAATTCAAATAAACAAAGTACTTCACGTAAAAATTTGTTAATTACTCGAGGTAGCTAAGTACTACTATTAAGCGAATATTTATTCCATGAATAAAAAAGATCTATATATATTGTTATAAATAAATAATAATACAAATAATTTGTATTAATAGTTTATTCACCTCCCAGTAAACTCTCAAGTAAGGTAACTCATGAGTAAGCGGTCAGTAAACGTTTATTCACCTATCAGTAAATTTTATCTCATGAGTGATAAATGAGAATAAATTCGTCAAGTAAATTTACTGAACGAGTACAGTTTACTCAAAGATGACTAAAGCGGGGCTTAGTCATAATGCTTGATTTTACTATGTATGACAGCGCTTTCCCCATACTCAAAATGGTTAACCGTTTTGTAAAAAATATTTTATAATAAAATTTGAAGAGAATTTTTTTGCTTAATCATCTTTACTATAGATGTAAATTTCATCGAAACCGTAGGAAGCGAGATATTTGTGAAAAATTAATTTTTTGTGAAATTTGATCTTCAATATCTTAAGATGAGGACACGACATTTTATAAAACTTTAAGACAACCTTTACTATGCCAAAATAAAGGTTTTTACGAGTTTCCAGCTTTTTATCTCACTCCGAGGCTATTTGACTCTATTTTATCTTAAATGACTGCACTATAGGTCGAATAGCCACGCTTTCTGCCGAGCACCGGTGGTGACGTCACAACGTTTGTCAGGCAGATTCGGCGAACTGAGCAATCCTGGTAGTGTCTATAATCGGTGGTTGGCACTTAAATCTAATTCAAATTTGACGCCATCTGTCAGAAAACATGACAAAGACAGTTTGTGAACCAATCCGAAGCACAAAAATAAGAGGCGTGGTCGTGAAAGCCTGAAACCGGCTACATACAGATGCGAATTGCGAATTGCGAACTGCGACTAAAGTTCCCATTGGTCCAGTTTATTTGGTGGGGGAAACGTCGGGAATCTGCGAAATTCGCAAAATTTGAAATACCGGAGGCAGGAATTTTGAGATACGTTCAATATTTTGCGGAAGACCACATAGAATGTCCATGTTCTTTAACCATAGAAGAGTAACATCATAACAAATATCTCCTAGTGAGAAAGTAAAACTCTTTAAAATTGTTGCGTTTTTGCGCATCTGCATGAACACAGGATGTGCGAAAGGAAGGTACATATAGATGCGAATTGTGAATTGTGAAATGCGGAAATTCGCATTCGCACATCCTGTCTTCATACAGATGAGAAAAAACGCAACAATTTTAGAGACTTTTAATTTCTCACTAGGCGATATTTGTTATACGCTTGTATGGTTCAATTAAATAGGTGTTCTGTGTGGTTAACCTAACATTATTGATTGCGTATGGGGATTATTATTTACTTGTATTGTTGTGTTATGTATTAAGTTCTACTACGTTATTGTGATATTATAGTGTTTGAGTTTTTTATTGATATATAGTTCATTACTACTAGACTTTGTACAAATTTATATCATTATGAATTGGTACCAGTACCTCTTGACCAGTACCAACACCAAATATACCATTGGCGACGAAGACGCAGAATTGCCGCTTATTTGTTATTGAAAAGAAGGCAGAGAGAAAGAGAACAATTGGAACCGTCTACAGAGAATATAATATATAACTACTGAGAAGCGACAAAACCCCGAGTTGCATGGATATTTTTTTATGCGCATGCGTGAAATTGGTAGTTTATCTGTCAAAATCGTGACGTGACTTGACATTGTAGTTGTTTTCAGTGGCGTAGGTCGCAGTAGTTAAGGGTTTAAAGTTTAATTTTTTGATCCGCTCCTTTTAACGGCTCTCGCGCTAAGACGGACCTGCCGATTCTGTAAGTCAACGCAGACACGAGACAGTTCGAATTGTTTGACATATCATATAAACTGAAACCTAACATATAGACACGATTCCAATTCATTCGTACGTCTCGTATATTCTTGGTACATTCGTACGTGATTCGTACCGCACTCAACTCAAACTTTTAACCGTTTACATCATTTATACTTTTGTACACCAACCTTGCACCCACACAATGTCTAATTTTTGCTGTGTTGGATAAGCTGTTACTGAATACAACAAGCGGGGACCTAATCGGTGTTTACCATGAAGAAAGGTCCTCTGAAGTACAAAATCAATCAAAAGCGATAGCCATTCCCGATAACAGCTATCATAAAGAAAACCAAACTACGAAAAATGCCTTTCATTATGTTGGTGGGTATATTTTAAAGAAAGGCCTCGAAGTTCATACATGTAATATATGCAAAGCTTTTGGAAAAAATGTGATACTCTCAGCACAACTAATTTATTAATAAATTTCAAATCGTATAGTATCAACGAAAGTGGTGATGGAAGGCTTCAAACGCCACCAAAAGAATTTATATATTTCATTTATAAATTGGAAATGATATTTAATTCTCAATTTGAATAAAAATTGTAGTGGACGAGCAGTTTCAAAAAAATTGTTTACATTACAAATTAAATTTACATCAATCAGATTCTCTTCGGTTTTCGAGCAAATAATGTCTAATTCGCATACATGTTTCATGTTAGTGAATTGAATAAGTTGTTAGTTAATTGTCAGTAAATTATTAGGTAATTGTTAACAAAAATGATTATTGCTAGTATATTGTTAATAGAATTGTGTTGTGAGTTTATTTACGGAGCACAGCTACATCGCACACCTCTCCCACAGATTTCTAACAATTTGTTACAGCTGTAGATAATTTTCCAATTTTCGTTGACTATTAACACACCTAAAACTGTCGAGCAAAAAACCTGTATGACATATATAGCTCGTTTACCTTCATAGTGACGTAAATTCCAACAAAAGATTGATAAAGGAACTATACTGATTTTTACATTAGTTTAAAAACGATACCCGTGTACCCGTCTTGTCACGCCTTTGTATTGAATGGTTCAAACTTTTCTGCGTGTAGGTCACTGCACATTATAAACGTCACTTTTCTTAGTGTATATGGTAGGTTAACTGTCAAATTTGCTGTCATCGAAGTGGGGTAGAAACATCAAAGGAACCGCCAATACTGTCGCTTCTCAGTAGTTACATGTTTTCTACCATATTCTCTGCCGTCTACAAACAAGGTTGAAGGCCGAAGGAAGTATAGGCAGAATTACATACCAACTTAATGTACTACAAGCTGTGCGCAAGCGTAACCTGTCAATTTCTTGCGTGTTCCGCAAAATATTGAACGTTTCTCAAGATTCCCGCCCCCCAGATTTCAAATTTTGCGAATGTCGCAGGTTCCCGATACGCTTCCCCCACCACATAAACTGGACCAAATGGACCAATGGGAAATGGGAACTTTAGTCGCAATTCGCAATTCGCATCTATATGTAGCCGACTTGCGAATGCGAATTTTCGCAGTTCGCAATTCGCAATTCGCATCTGTATGTAGCCGGCTTAATTACCCAAAGGACTGCCAACAGAATAAAAGTGACCCAACGAGCCATGGAAAGGTCTATGCTGGGAATAAGCCTGAGAGATCGGATTTCAAATGAGGAGATACGAAGAAGAAGTAAAGTCGCAGATGCTGTGGATAGAGTAACACGCTTAAAATTGAACTGGGCAGGCAATGTCGCAAGGATGTTAGACAACAGATGGACAAAAAGGATATTGGAGTGGCGCCCTAGAGACGAAGCATTCAGAAGCAGAGGCAGACCGCCAACCAGATGGACAGACGACATAAAAAGGATCTCCACAAATTGGATTCAGGATGCCCAAAACCGTACAAATTGGAAAAGGTTAAGAGAGGCCTATGTCCAGCAGTGGACGAGATGAGGCTATGAAAGAAGAAGAAGAAGAAGACACCTCAACTACAACATCGTTCCACCAACTAGAACACTGGCCCGTAAAGCCAGAGGTTGTGGGATCAAGTCCCACGCAGGGTTGCAAATTTTTCGGGGTTGAGGGTTTAATTTCATTCTTTCATTCATTCATTCTTTCATTGTTTCAGTCATTCGTTACTCACTGCGGTGTTACCCGCTTAGAGCGAGGGAAATTCGGGGTTAATTCAACCCATTTCCCTTAGTCCCCATTTATCATTTCTGGCTAAACTTCTTCGTCGCATACGTTTAATAATGTTCTATCGCAGTATTCACAGTTTTCTTATTTTGCTTTTCATTTGTACTCCTAGTATCTCATTTTAAAAACCAAGAACATGCCTCTGCTCTTACCTGTTCCCTATATATAAATTATTTTTATTTAAAAAAGATTCAAAATCATTTAATTTAATTTTGAAAGTTGGTAAATCTAAATTCTCTGTAAAATTTACCGGAAGCAAAATGTTTAGATTTCAAATTTTGTTAATGTTAAACAAACTAAATTTGCATATACGTTGTATAGGTTAAAATTAGTATATTTAATTAGATTTCAGTATCTCCATATTTTTATTAATAAAATAATTGATAATACCAAAAATGTTTGATGTAATGGAAATCTGGATTTCAGAAACAAGTGATTTAGGGGGAGGGGGGGATAATAAGGGCCATCGCCCCTAGACAAGAAAATCGTTTTTGAACGCATCCCTGTTCGAACTGCAGGCGCACTTCAAAAACACGGTCATGGTCGAAGGAAATATCCCGCTAAATATACTATTTACTGCGCAAACTCAGAAGTAGGCCGATTTGACCTATGGGCCATGGGGTGCCAAGTTTTTCAAAACTGATTGGCATGTAGAGTTTATTATATTTCTGTGGTGTAATGCGATACCTTAACAGGAAAACGTGTTTCTACCATGTCCGCTCAAATTTCTAGAGTGCCCAACCCGTTTTCCAGTAGTTTTTCCGTTCGTTTCGCGTCACTGCGGCACGGAACGCCGACGCGACGTCCGCCGTCCCACGCCTGACGTCTCGCTCTCGATCTCGCGTTCCGTGCGTTCCGTGACACATTAAATGGCGACCCGCATCTCTCGTTCGCGACGATTCCCCGCGTGATCCGAGCCCCCGTGTGGTCGTCGCGCCGCAGCGAGTGACAAAGAGAGAGAGAGAGAGTGAGGGAGAGCGCCCCGGACGGTCATGCCGCCGCGGCCGTAGGGGAGCGGAGCGCCGCGCGCCACCCCCTCCGCCCGCCCGCGCCGCCGAAGATGGCGTCCGACGTCGACGCGAGCTGCGAGTGCGACCCTAACTTCGCCGTCGTGTGCGCCTTCCTCGAGAAGTTCGGGAAGCGGTGCGGCCTGGCCGACGTCGACTTCGCCGAGCTGCAGCGGATGCTCGAGGACACGGACAGAGGTAACTTGTCGTCGTCGGGAAGAGGAGGTGGAGGGCCCCCGCCGGTCCCGACCGCGGCGCTCTTATACCTCGGCGACCCCTCCGATGATTCCTGTGCCCCTCTCGATTCCTGGTTGCGTTCGGAGCTTGCCGGAACAGACCGGACTCCTAGACTCTTCTGGATCGTTCTGTTCCGTCCCGGTCTGATCTCGTCGTCATAGGTCTCTGCTTCGACTCGGAGCAAACGAAGAAATTAACGAAAAATGCAGTTCGCCTCGGCCATGAGTAATTAGTTTCAATCGAACGCTCTTCCTTATCCAAGGAAGAGATTTTCTGTTGTTGTTCGAAACATTAATATTTGAGTTTGTTATGAAGTCGTCACCATGTAGACAATCGCTTGATCAGGCATGTTTTATTGTTGTAAGGGAAACTTTATCCATAACAATGGTTCAACAATATTTCATCAACATGAATGAGCTTTCCAAAATTGTGCACATACAGAGGGTTACTGTGAATCCTCAAATAACTGTTACTTGACAATCGTTATAAATTATCTCTTTACTCCTTACAATAATATATAAACAAATGTTGGTCGAATCGAAGCGGCTCCATAACCTCAAACATTGACATTATTTCATGTCTGAACAACGAAACTAATCTCTCATCGGTCACGTTTCAATGTCTGATCTTTGTTCTTTCCCTCCGACTTTGCGGTGCCATTCTCGAGGAGCTTTCGCTTCGTCTGGCCGGTGGCCTGCTTCAATTTTCTCCTTCGATCCAGCCAGTTGTAACTGATCGGTCGGTTTTATAACTTGATTTTCGAAAAGTTGACCACGATCGGTCCTGATGGATCGAGAGCAGTTAAATGATATCGTGAAACGGAGGCCTTGTATCACTTTCTTCTTCTCTTTCGTCAGGTCCTATCGGAAACTGGAAAGAAGGGTAATTGATGGCATATCTTCGGGGATTCCCACCTCGGCCAGAAAGGAACATGTGTATTTCTTCTCATAATGGACCAAGAGGTTTGTTTCCTTCATACAGCCATTGGATATGAAGATAGAAGACAATGTGATCGTTATCCGTCCTGATGAAGTATTTATGTCTGTCTTCCACTCTGATTCATATGCAGCCATGGGTACAATAATTGCAAAGTTTCCTGAGTGGTACGTAACAACTTCCTGATCAATTGATTTGAGGTTGAAACAATGGGACAGTTCTGAATACCAAAGTGCTACCCTTGGATCGTTTGGATTACGTCTTCTATTTGTTTCGACACTTCTAACATTCTACCAGTCATGGTTAGTGGATCAAATGAGTGAGTGCGAGTATTGTCTGAGTAAGGTTAATGTGACCACACACTATTGGAAAGCGGACCCGAAATCCTTATCGCTACATTTTGTTACTGTTCATCAGTTTCAGGAAGATTTCGGACAATGTTTCCGTGCAGTAATTCTTGTAGAGCTTGGCTACCAGTTGGAGAGAGGCCGCAGCCCTAACGTTAACAATTTGTGTCTTCGATGTTCCTTTTCGATCAGCAGTACGAACGATCGACGTAACTATAAGTACAACTAGTGTTTGACTTGAATCAAAATTTCTGTAATTAGCAAGTGTACCTAACCTTTTTCTAAGTAACCCTTTTCTGTGTTCCAATTGATGCTATGTATATTCTGTAAAGTGTTAGAAAAGTCTTGATCTAAATCTGAGTACCTACAATTCGGTAAGTAAATAGATTTATTGATCGATCGAACAAATCCCACCTCGTGACCGTTCCCTCAAACCCGAGATGTTATAACTCAATCTCTCATCTCATCAATCTCTCGAACTAGATAAGGATGCCTCCTTTAAATTATATTTTCAAATCCGATCTTTGGTAGGTTTCTCCCTAATAATAAGAATTATTCTTATCATCTCTTTTAGTCGCCGACAGCCTGGTCGCGCTGTTCGTCAAGCTGCTGAGGAAGATCAAGAGCACTGTCAAGCCGGACAAGTGGGAGAAGAGCCTCGTGACGGTCTGCCACAGGTTCAGCACGCAGGATGCGTGGGAGATCGAGCGGTTTGGCTTCAAGAAGGCGAAGCTGTCATCTAAGGTCCGCGTGTTGAAGGTAACCGAGCCGTTCGAGTTCAACGAACCGTACATGGGGTCTGTTTGGTGTGTTCTTTGAAAGTGATGGACCCGGAGAGGTCCTCTGAGTTCAACGAAATTTTAGTTAGGTTAATTTGTGTGGTTAGAGTTTACAGGGTGCCCACACAGTCGGAAAAGTCAGGGAATTCTAAATTTAGTCAGGAAAATCGGGAAAAGTCTGGGTTTTTGGAAAAAATGTCGAGAATTTTGAGGCTATTGGGAAAAAAGTGCGGAAATTACGAAGCCATTAATACTGTGAGTTAGAAATGCACGGAAAAAAATATGAAGAAGCTCTCAAACTGCAAAAGCAGAATAAGAATAAAGAAATCGAAATGTGAATGAAGTTAGACTGGCAAACATTTAAAATCCGTGAGCTTGAAAACCGAAAAGAAGTTGCAGAAGAAAACTTTTACTATCAAACAGCTGAATTTGATTAGGAGATTGCAGATCTTACTAAAATAATCTCTACCAAGGACCAAATTTAGAGAATTGCATATTTTGTGCTCACACGTAAGACTGAACCTCAAAAATAAAAAGAAACCAAACCAAATGAGCAGTAAAAATAATATAAATATTTTCTACTTCGACGTAACATTGAGAATTTGAAATATTAAGTTTGAATCATAATAAATATTAAGAAACTTTGGTTCTCCCGTTTTCACAAGTTTTTAATGATATGTTTCCTATGATCCTTCCATTACTTTCCTAAGAAAAGACTTTCTGGAAACACGCGTGAAAGACTGCTGATTACAACAATAACGTTGGGAAAATTTTAAAATTTGGCGGAAAAAGTCTGGGAATTTCGAAAGGAAATGTTGTGGGCACCCTGGGTTTCTCGCAGAAGTTTAGGAAAGCAAATAAGATTGAAAAACAGAAGATTTGTGTCGATACTACCTAAGAGCACTTCTATGAAGAGACTAATATAGGCAAACTTATATGTGTGTGAAGTTAGCGACGAATCTCGAGCAACGAAATTTGTACGAAGGTCATTTCCGCCAACGGTTATTTCATTCATCACAAACTTATGATAGATGATCCGTGAATATTGGAAAACCCCGAAAGTCTAACTTTCTACACTTTTGTTCTTGGAGCTAAGTTTAGGAAGACTCGCAGAAGTTTAGGAAAGCAAATAAGATTGAAAAACAGAAGATTTGTGTCGATACTACCTAAGAGCACTTCTATGAAGAGACTAATATAGGCAAACTTATATGTGTGTGAAGTTAGCGACGAATCTCGAGCAACGAAATTTGTACGAAGGTCATTTCCGCCAACGGTTATTTCATTCATCACAAACTTATGATAGATGATCCGTGAATATTGGAAAACCCCGAAAGTCTAACTTTCTACACTTTTGTTCTTGGAGCTAAATATAGAGAATACAATGATCTATGCAATGACTAGTAAGAATTTCCAAAAAAATGTCAATAACTGAGCTATTTCGAGATTTCCGAGTCTCGTTCAAGTGTAATCGACTCACTTAAAACGCTCTAACTCCGGAATTATAACTTTTTACACTTTTATTTTTGTAACGAATTTTTAATAATAATTTTTTGTAATATTTTTAAGGAACTATTGGTAGAAACAAGAAACATATATATTACTGAGGATAACGAGAACATTCCACCACTCAAAAATATTACATTAGAAATAGACAAAGTAAAGCAAGCAATTAAAACAACAAAATTAAAAAAGGCTCCCGGCCCCGGAGGAATAAACCCCGAACTAATTAAATATGGACCACCGAAACTCATGAAAATGCTTAGAAAACTGTTCGAAAGATGCTTGAATGGAGAAACAGTTCCTGATGAATGGAGAACATCGTACATATCACCAATTCACAAAAAGGGATCAAAAGCGGACCCGAAAAACTGTAGAGGAATTGCAGTTATCCCCACCATTGGAAGAATTTATTCTAGAATATTAAGAGACCGGATTGAAGAAGACATTGAACACAAACAACCTGAAGAACAAACAGGTTTTAGGGCGGGTCGATCCACAATTGACAATATATTTACTCTTAAAATCGTAGCAGAAAAAAGAACTCAAAGAAATAGGGAAACACACATGGCTATGATAGACCTAGAGAAAGCATATGACAGCGTACCGATCCCACAACTGTGGAAAGAAATGAAGAATCTAGGAATTAACCCAGCTCTAATTCAAGCGACAAAAAAATATTATGAACAAAATTCTGCCAGTATTAAAATAGGAAACAAAATAACCACCCCATTCACAACTACAAAGGGCTTAAGACAGGGATGCTGTCTATCCCCTACACTTTTCAAAATATATTTGGATAGAGCCCTAACGACATGGACAAGGAAGTGTAAAAATATGGGAGTGATAATAGGAGAAGACACATTATTTAGTCTATACTTTGCAGATGACCAGGTCGTAATAGCAGAAGATAAGGACGATCTTGAATATATGATCAGAAAACTACAAGAAGAGTATAATAAAGCAGGCCTTATGATGAACCTATCTAAATGTGAATATCTAACAGTAGGCGATACAACTATATCAAACTTAAAACTGACCAACGGAGAAATCAAAGGGGTGGAAAAATGTAAATATCTGGGAGTGATATTCAACAAAAGCGGAACTAGTAAGGACGAGATCCAAGACAGAATAAACAAGGGTCGCAGTGTAAAGAACCCTAAACTCTCTTCTTTGGGAGAAAACTATATCTAAAGAAACAAAGAAACATATATATATATATATATATATATATAAGAGTATAGTAGAAACTATAGTCCTGTATGGTTCAGAGGTCTGGGAAGTTAGCAGGACAAACAGAAGGAAATTATTAGCAACCGAGATGGACTTTCTAAGACGCAGCTGCGGTAGATCAAGAAGGGAGAGAGTCAGGAATGAACAAATTAGAAGAGAAATGAACACGGAAAGAACTATAACAGATCAGATAGAGAAAAAACAATTAACTTGGTTTGGACACGTGAAGAGGATGCAGGACAATAGATGGCCCCGAAGAGTACTGGAATGGATACCGCCTGAACGACGAAGAAGAGGACGACCACGAAGGAGTTGGCGAGATGACATAAAAGAAGCAATGGAAACACGAAATTTAGAAGAAAATACGTGCTACGATAGAAAAGAATGGCGACTGGGTACGGATAGACGGCGACAGCTGTAAAATAAATCCGTGTAATAATAATAATAATAATGATAGAGAACATAATGACACATGTAACGGCTGTAGCAAGAAGTTCCAAAAAATGTCAATAACTGAGCTATTTCGAGATTTCCGAGTCTCGTTCAAGTGTAATCGACTCATTTAAAACGCTCTAACTCCGGAAGTATTGCTTTCTACACTTTTGTTCTTATACCAAATGATAGAGAACATAATGACACATGCGACGGCTGTAGCAAGAAGTTCCAAAAAATGTCAATAACTGAGCTATTTCGAGATTTCCGAGTCTCGTTCAAGTGTAATCGACTCATTTAAAACGCTCTAACTCCGGAAGTATTGCTTTCTACACTTTTGTTCTTATACCAAATGATAGAGAACATAATGACACATGCGACGGCTGTAGCAAGAAGTTCCAAAAAATGTCAATAACTCAGCTATTTCGAGATTTCCGAGTCTCGTTCAAGTGTAATCGACTCATTTAAAACGCTCTAACTCCGGAAGTATTGCTTTCTACACTTTTGTTCTTATAACATATGATAGAGAACATAATGACACATGCGACGGCTGTAGCAACAATTTCAAAAAAATGTCAATAACTGAGCTATTTCGAGATTTCCGAGTCTCGTTCAAGTGTAATCGACTTACTTAAAACGCTCTAACTTCTGATGTTATTGACATTTTTTGGAAATTCTTGCTGCAGCCGTTGCATGTGTCATGTTTTCTATCATTCGTTATAAGAACAAAAGTGTAGAAAGTTATACTTCCGGAGTTAGAGCGTTTTAAGTGAGTTGATTACATATGAACGAGACTCGGAAATCTCGAAATAGCTAAGTTATTGACATTTTTTTGAAATTCTTATTAATCATTGCATAGATGATTGTATCTTCTATATTTTGCTGTAAGAACAAAAGTGTAGAAAGTTGGGTTTTCGAGGTTATCCAATATTTACGGATCATCCTATCATAGTTTGTGATGAATGAAACAACCGTTGGCAGAAATAACCCTCGTACAAAATTCGTCGCTAACTTCACACACATCAAACTAATGGGTTCTGAAACGGTTCAAAATGTAGCTGAACGCTGTTCCAGTATGCATAGTATGGTTCTGGCATGTTCTCGCCTTGACAGTAAAATGATAGGTTAGAAATAGATTAGATTTCTATTATTCCGTCTCGGTACTACATTCGTTCATTTCCGACAGGAGCTGCTCGAGATGCAGTTCGATCACCACGTCAAGTTCAAGAACGAGATCAACAAGATGTCCGCCGCGGAGCTGCGCTCGCAGCCGTTGGGCAGGGATAGGTCGGGGCACGCTTACTGGTTCCATTCCGACGACAACTACCAGATCCGCATCTACAAGGAGGACCTCGACGAGGAGACGTGGTCGTTGATAGCGAGCGACAGGGCGAGTCTCGTCTCGCTCATCGACAAGCTGAGCGACGGCGACGCGAAGTTCGCGAGCTCCGACTCGGCCGCCAACGAGGACAGTAATTCGCTGTCGGAGAGGCCGATCGTCGTCGATACCGGCCAACAGGAGATGACGTCCAACGGGGATAAGGGTGAGGAGGAGGAGGAGAAGGAGGAGGAGGGAGGGGACGACGAATCGGGCAAGAAGGAGTCCGTCCCGGTTGGTCCGGAGAAGTCGGTCCCGGAAGACCCCGAGAAGTCGGTCCCGGATGAGCCCGAAAAGTCGGTCCCAGAAGACCCGGAGAAGTCAGTCCCGGAAGACCCGGAGAAGTCAGTCCCGGAAGACCCGGAGAAGTCAACACCGGAAGACCTGTCGGTGCGCGCCGATGATCTCCCGGAAGGTGAGAGCGCTGACGGAAAGGGGGGGAGCCCCGGCGATCCGAACCCGGCGAAGAGGCCTCGGGTCGATGGGGGGGAGGACGCCACGCCCATAGTCGGCGAGGCTATCGAAGATCCCGTCGTGTACGTGCGCGGCGAGGGCTCCGGCGAGGAGTGTGGGACGGGCAACGAAGACAAGACTGTCGAGAAGCTGGACAACGACAAGGGCGAGAGGGAGATGGAGGAGGAGAAGAAGATGACTGAGGGGAATGATGGCGGCGACGTCGAGAAGAAGAAGACGACGACGACGCCGGTCTTCTTCTTCGGCTCGCCCGTGAAGAACAACATCGCGTCCGTGACCGTCGAGTTCGGTCAGAACAATAAGGTCGACGACGACGACGATGTCGCGAAGGGGGAGGAGGAGAGGGAAGAGGCGAAAGACGTGGCGAAGAATGAAGAAACGGTCGAGGGGAGGGGGGAAGTGAAGGAGGAAGTGTGCGTGAAGAAAGTGGCGTATGTGTGTGGATCTGAGGAGACGGTAGAAGAAGAAAAAGTAGAAGAGGAACGACAACTAGAGGGTCCTCGGCAGGAACCCGAAGATACCAAAGAGGTCGTGGACGAGGATAATAAAGTCTTGGGTGAGGCGGAAGAGAAATCCGACGACGATGACGACGATCGAGCTGCTCCCGAGGAGCCGTCGGCGGAACCCGTACCGCCGCCGGACGAGACGAACGCCACCAAGACCTCGCTACGTTCCTTCAGGAATAAGAAGCCCCCGGGACGTCCGAAGAAGGACCGCGAGAGGACTCCGCCGCCTCCTCCGTCGCCCCCGAAGGAGACGTTGAGCCTCACGACGCTCTCGCTCGACTACAACGAGTCGTCGAGCCCGCCACCGATCCCCGTGATACCGTCCTCGAGGGAGTTACGGAAGAGGGGGCGCGAGAGGAGCCCCGGGCCGGCGAGGGGCGGCGGCCGCGGGAAGAGGATGAGGTTGAAGGGGAGGCGGCAGGTCAACGCGAAGCTGCGCAGGAGCATCGAAGAAGAGAGGCGGAAGGGGGCGAGCAGCAGCGAGGGCGTCGATGACGACGACGCCGAGGTGGACGAGCGGGAGAAGCCGGAAGACGAGGCGGCGCCGAAGTCGGCCAAGAAGAAGGGCTGCAAGGGGAAGAACGGTGAGGTTATCTCCGTGTTTAAGATCATATTAAGATAGGTTTTAGAATCTCGAAATGACCATTTTTTAACGTTTATTATTTATTTATTTATTTATACTCGTACAAACACACTGAAGAGAGTAATTACATGCAAGGTATCATAGACACAGACCATTAATATAACTAGACCCGGTGTTCCCATTAGAAACTGATATTTGTTTACGTGCCAACATAGCCGATGGGCGCAGTGTAAAGGGGGAAGGAAATATGGCCGCCGTTGACGAATTTTGACAGCGTACAAAATTGCTATCCATAGGCGTATCAATAATAAGGGGCAAAAAGGAAACAAAATTAAGAAAATAATTTATTTATTTAGATCAACGGGCAATGAAGCCCTTTAAATGCTAGGTAACAAAGGTGCGAAATAAGAGATAAGTGAAGTATAGAAGGACATAGATAATCAAAATCATCATGACAGTAATAATGCATACAATAAGTATAGTCCAAGACCCATCTGTCAGAAATTTGCTTTAGATTGACATAAGAGTTATTCACGCCGGTAACCAGGCCGGATAGGATCGGATATCATGTAGGAGGGCGGGACTAGGATACACACCCTGAGTCAGTAGGGCACGGAGTGGATCAACTGGGGTGAGAGCCTTAAGGGGGTACAACTGTGCTCGATGACCGTGGTTCGGAGCCCACGTTAAGCCGTAGGTCCCGTCCAATTAGCCCTGGCAGCAAAAAGAGACGTTAACAGAAAAGACAAAGACATAAGAGTTAACCACAATGTTTTTACATAAAGTTTTTACCAAATGTTTTTACCTCGGGAATAATGTCTAGAATAAGGATTGAGTTATCCTCCAAAGCGCAGAAGTCGGGAACATTGTTTAACATGCAACAATTTAAACAGAAATTAAAAAACACGTTTTTCCCCAAAATGTTATGCTTCTAACTTTTTAAGTATTGAATTTAGAAAAAAGTTGAAGAGAGGAAAAAGTTGCAGAATCACATTTTACATAAAATGGCATAGGTTATAAATTCAAAAATTTATTAGTAGTTTTGCCAAATAATAATAAACAAAATAACATCGGCCCAAAAAAGTGTTTTTTTAATTTATTATTTTAGGCACTTTAAAATGTAGTTAGGACTTCCATATGACGTACAAAGCCACTGAGAAGATACATAACCTCAAAAAATTTCATTAACAAATCTCTTTATTTACCTATGAAAAGACAATCCCGAGGCTTTCCCTGCATCACTATAAACGTTGCATATCTTGCACCTATTAACCATTGTTAAATGTTTTCTATTTTTATCAAAATACACACACAAACCGCGTACACAAGGAATTCTACCACGTGAAAGACTAGAACGCGATGTTGCCACTCATAACAAAAGTATATATTATTTTAGATTTACGTATAACTGACCAACCGCAGGCGAAGTTGGCTGGATGTATACGCAAATCGTAAGCGAGAATTCGTCATCTGCATTCATGCAACAGCGCAAAAAACGCTTAGAATGTGCTAAGATCTTGGCAATACATTATTTTGTAAACAAACGGGTCTAGTTATATTAATGGTCTGTGATCATAGACTTTTATGCATAGACTTGTCACTTACAGACTGTGGATCCCCATAAGAGATGTTGAAGAGAGGACAATAAATAAGGCATGTTGCTTTCTGACTTTAAATAGGCGGAGCTAACAACCCTGCAACCATGAAGTTCTAATAATATAATTATTAATAATAATTGTTATTACGAAATTGTTATCCGTTTAAATGAATTTAGATTTCTGTAATCCGTTCACCAATAGGAACCTTACTTGTGGACATTTTAAAAAGGAAATTACGTAGATGAACATATCGCTAGTGCCTACGAAGAGTATGATTCCCAATAAATTGTCAACGAAAATAATAACTTTCGGATAAGAGTCGGCGAAAAAAAAATCTTTCCATGTGTGTTCTCGCGAAGAGTATAACTGACGATAGATTATCAACGAAAAAAATAATTCTTCGATAAGTGTCCGCTAAAAAATTATTTTAATCTGCGTATCCACGAAGAGTATAATATATATATAATAATAATATATATATATATATATATATATATTATATAATATAATATAATATAATAGTAACATAAATATCGAGCCCTTATGAAAATGCTGGCAAAAATATTTAGTAAATGTCTCAATGGAGATACAATACCAGAGGAGTGGAGAAGAGCTGTGATTTCGCCTATACTGTATACACAAGAAAGGTAATAGAAAATTGTGCACGAATTATCGCGGGATCAGTGCAATATATATTTAATCTTTCTGCACCCTTAGCTTTTATTTTTAATTTAGCAATTGAAAACAATATTTTTCCAGATCGTTTGAAAGAGGCCATCATAACACCGGTTTATAAAGGGTCAGGGGATTTAAACTCAGTTGAATTCTACAGACCTATATATGTGCTAAACTCTATTGCAAAGATATTCGAAATTATTTTATATAATGATATAATTCAAACATACCAAAAACAATTTGCAATACAACAGCATGGCTTTCTACCCAGCAGATCTACTGTGACAAACCTATGTGTATTAACAGATACAGCTGCAGAAGCTATACATGACAATAGTCAACTTGATGTCATCTTGACAGATTGTGCGAAGGCATTTGATATGGTTAATCATGGCATTCTCATTGATAGACTAGCTATGTTTGGCTTTTCAGAGGGTGCTTGTAAGTTTATAAAGTCATACCTATACTCAAGAAATCAAAGAGTTAAAGTTGGGAACTGTCTTTCAGACAGCTTCATTGCTTCATCAGGGGTGCCATAAGGAAGTGTACTTGGTCCCCTGTTATTTTTAATTTTCATTAACAGCCTCCCAGCATGCGTGAGATCATCTGAGAGTCTACTTTTTGCAGATGATTTCAAAATTTTTAAAAAAGTACTGAGCTCTGAAGACTCAATAGTTACAGAATGAGTTGGATCAGGTAACTCATTGATTTTCAATTAGTGGAATGTCAATCAATATAAATAAATGGCAGGTCATTACATTTACGCGTAAAAATAACTTTATTGACCATAAATATACCATCAACAACTGTATACTGCCAAGAAAAAGTGAGTGTAACGACTTGGGTGTTATCCTTCGAACAGATTTAAGATTCAATAAGCATTACGAGACTATTATGAATCGAGCATATAGGGCACTTGGATTTGTTATTAGAAATAGTCGGTTCTTTGGGATAAATACTGTGATAAAATTGTATTAACTCTCTTGTAAGACCACACTTAGAATATGCGGCTGTGATATGGTCACCTCAAGCAGAAACTCATTCCAACGCTATTGAAAAAGTTCAAAAAAGGTTTTTAAGATATCTCCATGTCAAGAAGTACAATGTATATCCATATATGGTTTCATATAAATCAATGTTAGTTGATCTTAATTTTGATACTTTAAGCATTAGAAGAAGCATACAATGTCTTATATTTGTATTCTGTATCGTAAACAATACCAAATACTGTGAGTTATGCTTAATCAATAGGATTAACTTTAGGGTACCTAAGGTAGCTTTAAGGATAAGAGACTTGAGACTGTTTTCCACAAGTACCTCGAGTTGCTCACCAATTCAAAACCAGCTGAATGAATGTAATTGTTTAGTAGAAAACTGTGATATAGATTTCTTCAACACTAATATAAGAGCAGTAAAAGCTTATTTTAGGCAATTATTTTTAAGCAATTTGCATATGTAGCTGGTCAGTCTGATACCTCACGTTGTTTTAATGTGCCTGTGTATGATCTTAGTGTGAGTCTGTTGTGTAAGTCTTCCTTTAATGTTTTAGTTAGTAGGCACTCTTAAATTACATTATAACTACTTTCTTGTGTTATGTGGGAGGATAAATAAATAAAAATACGCACTGTTGCACGCCTGTATGGGCGTATCTTAAAGTGACGAGTCGAAAACTAATTTACGGACTGGGTTTAGGGCAAGGCGTTTCTGTATTGACGGTATATTTACTATAAAAAATGTCATAGAAAGAAGAATAGAAAGAGGAAGAGAAATGCATATGGTTTTCGTAGCCATATTCCAGAATGAATATGGCACCGTGCCATTAAGTAAGTTATGACCATGCATGGAAAATAGTAAAATATCCAGAGTCTATATTCGTGCAGTGAAAAATCTACTATATAGTTGTAAAAGTGTAGTTTAGTAACAGAATTTCTCAAGATGTTAATGTCACTAAAGGTTTAAGACAGGGCTGCACACTAGCCCCCCCCCCACTCTTTAAGATATATTTGAATGAAGCAGTAAAATGTTGGAAGAGAAAATGTAGTGATATGGGAGTACCCATCGGTAACGACATTCTCTATACA
The DNA here is from genome assembly GCA_946251905.1 of Cryptocephalus moraei. Lineage (NCBI taxonomy): Eukaryota > Metazoa > Arthropoda > Insecta > Coleoptera > Chrysomelidae > Cryptocephalus > Cryptocephalus moraei. The sequence goes on from OX276459.1 coordinate 21,988,598, forward strand.
TTGATGATTGCAGATGACCAAGTCTTACTAGCCACCGATAGAGATGACATCAGCTATATGCTTAGAAAGTTGAAGCGGGAGTACGAAAAGTGGAGTCTTGTCATCAATATAGATCGAACAATACATGACAGTGGGAGAGGAACGTGATACTAGTGACTTGAAGCTAGACAGCTATGCAATTAAACACTGCTCATGTGCTCATCTTTTAAATATTTAGGTGTGACACGTTCCTGAAACGGACGAAGTAGTAATGGCATTTCAATTGGGATAGAACAAGGAAGAAGAGCTATCCGCCTATCGAATTCGCTACTATGGAGTAAAACAATTCAAGATAAAACCAAAACAACCTTTTATAAAACTATTGTCCAGAGTATTCACACGTATGGGTCCCAAACATGGGAATTAAGAAAAAGACATTGACAAAAATGTTAGCCCTTGATATGGATTTTCTGCGAACAAGTTCCAGAATCTCCAAACTTGACCACATTCGAAATGATAGGATACGCGAGCTCATGGACGTCGAAAATAACATCATAAATACAATTGAAAGAAACTTCGCCTAATGTGGTATGAGCACCTCCAACATATGGGCGACAACAGATGACTAGACAGAGAACGACTAAGAAAATCTGGAGATGGGTTCCAGCATAACGAAAGAAAAGGGGAAGACACCACCTAGAAGCTGGAATGCCGATGTGAACAAAGTAGTAATGGCAACCAGAGGAATCGAAGAAGGAGACTGGCAAAACAGGAAATATTAGAAGTTTAGGTGCGAGAAACGGCAAAGGCCGTAGATAACTCGTATATAACTTACATAGGTTACATTTAAATGACATTAGGTTTCTACAATACATTAATGAATAAGAATTCTAGTTGTGGACATTTGCAATCTGGTGTTATTAAATTTCCAGCTCGTATACTGGCGGGCTTAGCGATCCCCGAGTACCTCCCCGCCGCCCCGATAAGGCAGTCGAGAAGGCTCGCGCAGCTGAAGATAAAAGAGAGCCTCGAGTCAAGGAAGGAGAAGAAGGAGAAGGCCCCCAAGCAAAAGGAGAGCGTAAGTAGAGAAGTCTAATGAAAAACTTTTTATCAGTCGACGAATCTCCCTCTTAGCCGTCCCGCAAGAAGGCGAAGGAGGAGTCGCCACCGTCGACGCCGCCGCCGCCTGCGAAAGGCGGCTCCCGCAACAAGAAGCAGCGGCGCAAGGAGAGGCCGCCCGTGCTGGACGACAAGTGGACGTGGCGATCGAGCAGCGAGTCGAGCGAGGCGGCCGAGGAGGAGGAGGACGAGGTGGAGGAGTATGAAGAGGAGGACGTACCATTGGTGTTCAAGTCCGATCACGAGTTCTCGCCCGAGAGCGACATCGGCGGCTCAGACGAGGATTACCAGCCGATGCGGAGGGCGAGGACGGCGAGGAAGAAGGCCGACGAGGGTGACGACGAGGAGGAGCCGGCCGAGGAGGAGGAGGAGCTGCCGTGCCAGAAGTGCGGCAAGTGCGATCACCCCGAGTGGGTCCTGTTGTGTGACAAGTGCGACAACGGCTGGCACTGCTCGTGCCTCAGGCCGCCCCTGCTGCACATCCCGGAAGGGGATTGGTTCTGCCCGCCGTGCCAACATGTAAGCAAGCGCGCCTAAAGTGTATTCCTAAAAGGGAGACAGTAATAAAAACTCATTATAAATGCAAATCCTCAAAATCCGTAGTGCTGGCGAAATCAACATAATCATTATATTTAGGTATACTATGTCCAGTCACAAGTGGAACACAAAAAAAAACACTTAATGGCTTTTTAAGTAGTGAAGAGCGATGCCGCCTTGTCCTCCATGGGCGTATCATTACGGATAATAACTCTAACAATGAATTCACTTCCAAATCGCACAAACAAATGGCACACACATTCACACATAGGCCGTGAGCCGAGTCCAAAAAAGTGTCTCATAGGAAACCACTTCAAATTTAAAACATAGATTGCCCTTCACGCGAATGACCAAAATGTGCAAGTCTGGCAGCTTTGAAGTGGGGCGTTTAATGGGGGTATAGTTTAAAAGCCACCCCTAATTAAGGGTGATAAGAAACCAAATAAAATTTGATGGGTCGGTTTGATCGTGATGCACAATTCACTAAAAAAATTATGCCAGACACATAGTGTGGGTCGGTCATCCCGCCAGACATCACCAAACAGAGCAATTTTAGCGACCCCCTTTGACTGATAGGAAACCGGCTCAAACACCCTATGTGTCTGGCATAATTTTTTTAGTGAACTGTGCATCACGAACAAAGCAACCCATCAAATTTTATTTGGTTTCTTATCCCACTTTGGGACCCACAATTAGGGGTAACTTTGACATTACACCCCCATTAAACGCCCCACTTCAAAGTTGCCCGACTTGCACATTTTGGTAATTCGCGTGAAGGGCAATCTATGTTTAAAATTTGAAGTGGTTTCCTATGAGACACTTTTTTGGACTCGGCTCACGGCCTAACACCACTGCTTTCTCGAGTATAAGTGCGGAAGAAGATATCACAAGGAAAGCACACGTGGCCGCTGTGTTATGTCCAGTGGACCATCCAGTCTGTAGAGTCTCGCGTACTTCCTCGTACACGATTTCACTGATCGACTGTACACCTGCATCTTAGAAGAAGAAGAAAATACAAACGAAGTGCCGCTGTCATAAAAAAAAATTTGTGGTACAATGGACCCTCTAGTTCTTTATCTGTACATATCCATACATTCACATATATGATTTCACTTGGGCAACTGAACACCTGCATTTTAAAAATACCAGTGCGTTTCTGAATAAGCAAAAAAAGATAAGTCCCATGGTTTTGTATAGAGACAACGGGGTCTTTTCGAATGTCCTCGGTAAATTCAGATTTTATTAAGTGTTCCAATTGCTACTGGTGAAAGTATACCTCAGTATCATTATGATAACCAGAGGCGTAGGTAGCGAATTTTGTATAGGCATTGGAGTCTTCGCGGTTTTTATTCTAATTCTCATAATGGGATTTAAAAAAAACATCGGGACTTCACGGCACATTCCTGTTTCGTGTGATCACGTTTGTTACATATCTATTTAAACATGTTTGAATCAATACCCGTTCGACACTTATTGCGGACCTGTGCGCCGACCCTTGCTGTCGCCACTATAGTTGACAGTCCGGCGTGGTCTGGCCCTGATTTTCTCTCAATATAAGTCTGCAAAGTCATTGAAAACGGTTTACTCAAAACAATAGAGAGGATCAGGACTTTTCCCTTCTTGCTATTTCTCTATTCTTTGCTAAGATGTTCCGGACATAGTTTTATGTACTGAGGTGTGTCTAAATACTTAAGTACATATTATATGGTCGAAGTATATGTCTGTGGCCAAGCTCACTTTCTCGACCACACCCTAACCTCACCTTCTGGCTCACGTTTCCCTTTCGCAGGCGGAGCTCGTCGAGAACCTCTGCAAGAAGCTCGTCGAGTACGACAAGCAGCTGAAGAAGAAGGACCTCGAGGACCGCAGAAAGGAACGGCTCGCCTACGTCGGCATCAGCCTGAACAACGTCCTGCCGTCGAGGGAGCACGAGCACCGCAAGATGAAGAAGAAGAAGCAGCGCGGCTCAGACGACGACGAAGGAGACGAAGAGGACGGAGTCGAAGCGGACGAAGATGGAGAGGAGGACTATGGCGACGACGATGACGACGACGGGCCCTCGTCCGCCTCGGCCTCGTCGAGCGACAGCGACGAGCCGATCTACCAGCTGAGGCAGCGCAGACAGGCGAGGAGCTACAAGTTCAACGAGTACGACGAGCTCATCAAGTCGGCGATAAGGGACGAGATGGCCGAGGTCGAACAGGAGAAAGGTGAGACGATGGTGACGTGCGCCCGTCGCGTTGCTCGAGCCCCTGAATCGAGGATACTTGTGGCCTCTTCACGAGTGTATACTACCCGAGGCCCTAGGGAGTAAACCCTCCGAGAGGATGCGGTGGCGTCCTCTCGGGTATCAACTACCCGAGGGCTAAGGAAGTGAACCCCCCGAATGTTGCTCACGACGATATCGTGGCGTTTTCGTGAGTGTATACTACCCGAGGTCCAAGGGAATAAACCGTTCGAACTGAGGATTTTCATGAATGTAAACCACCCGAGGTTCAAGGGAGAAAACTCCGAATTGAGGATATTGCGTAAACTACTCGTTGACCAAGGGAGTAAACCCTCCGAATTTTGCGCCCCCCGTGGCGTTTTCGTGAGTGTATACTACTCGAGGTCCAACGGAATGAACCGTTCGAACTAAGGATTTTGATGAATATAATCTACCCAAGGTCGAAGGGAGTAAACCCTCCGAATTGAGGATATTATGGCGTCTTCATGAGTGTTAACTACTCGTGGTTCAAGGGAGTAGTAAAGTTGGATTTATAAACTCTTGAGGTTGAGGTTCAGTTGAGGTACGCGACATGAAACTCGCGGATGGCACAGTATCATTTATGAACTTTTCTTGCCGTGGTTTGAAGTTCAGTTCAGGTTTGTTCGCAGTTCAGAGATGACAACGTGTTATGTTGGAGGTTCGGCCAATGAAATGTACCTACAAGATCATGTGATTGCGCTTGTGCGTAAACGTAATCGAATGGAATGACACAACTGACACAAAAGTGTTGTTTGCATCGAAACCACTAAAGCAAAACGTGAACACTAAAATACGCCAACACGGACAATAAATAAAATGTGCATGTATATATCATTCCCGGAAATTATAGAGGAATAAACCTGTTGATCGTATGACAACATAATGAAGAGTTAAACAATTTAAGAGAACCTATAAAACAAACGATCAGACCCATTATGACATATGCTGCAGAAACATGACCAGATAGTGCAAAAACTAAACGATTGCTGGAGACAACAGAAATGAAGATGCTTAGAAGGATTGCCGGAAAACACTCATGGACAGAGAAGCAAGCGAACACATAAGAACCTGCAAAACTGTAAAGATCAACAAATGGGTATTAAAAAGGAAGAAACAATGGAACAACCACGTAAACAGAATGAACACCCAGAGAATTGTTCAAATCTGCCTAGGAAAAGATGGGGCGACAACTTGAACGCGCAATTATAGGTAAGAGGACGAAGAATGAACAGGCGATTTCGCCTAACACAGAGAAGGAAGAAGAAGAAGAAATGAATCTCCTAGGGGTTGAAACGCTGCGCCTGTCGCGCCCAGGGGGGATGAAGTCACCCTGGGAGTGCACCCAAGGGTAACTCAAGATGGAGAACAGAGGATAGAGAAATATAAATTTATTTTCACATAAGGAAATACAATATAATGCGGAAGTATAATCAAACGGCATTAACAAGGAGGGAAATAAGTAAAAAAGAAAAAAAAATGTAACAATTGAATTGGCAGCGTTACGGAAAATGGCTTCCGGGAAGGCGAGAATTCGACTATGGCCACTGATTACTCCCTTATTGATTTAACCACCTATATTTATATTGTGTAGATCGCGGATTCGGCGGTTTGTTGAATTCATGTCAATCACTGAATCGCGATCTGCGTTAGTAACAGGTCAGCTTGTGTACCTGTTCTCGAATCGAATAACCGTGAAGCAAAGTTGCAATTGTGCCCGTCTTTGACTCGTATTAATTACGATGACCTCGGTCCATATATATTAAGGGGGCAGTTTCGTTAAAAAAAAAACACTTTGGATTTATTTTTAAAAAGGATATTGTAGTTTGTCAAAATTGATTTTTAGATATTGCTCTGTTTATTGAAGAAAAAAGGATTTTTTTTTTAAATTTTTATTAATTGGCGGCGGAAGAGGGCGTCTTGTAAAAATGCTTTTTTTTCTGGTAACAATCACTGTGGTCTTCCTGGACAAAATAAAAACAAAATTCAAGATGAATTCTATTCTTTATACTTTTTTTAGGACAGACAAAAAAAAATTTTGGAAATTTTTTAATTAGTTTTCTTAAAATGTAATAAATCAGCAATTTTTTGGGGGAAAGTACGTGTATAAAAAAGAACGAGAGGGTATCTAGTATATGCATTTTTATAGGTCTATGTCCTGGAAAAAAGTATAAAGATCAGAATCAATTTTGAATTTTGTCTTTATTTTTTCCAAGAAGACCACAGTGATTGATACCAGCAAAAAAGGGCATTTTTACTATATCCTGATTTTTAATGTTGTGGACTTTTACAACCCGTCAAAAAGAGAGAGATGCCGATATTGTAACCACCACTTTCTTCGGCCATTGGTTAGGTAGTATCATATGAACGTCATAATCCGAGCGATATTGTCAAATGTACTCACATCTCTAAATAAGGTGCATAAGGGAATCAGTGGTTAAAAGCGGTCCGGTTTATAAAGCTAAAAATAGCCTCAGGTATAGAGAGGGGGTGGTTTTATGTATTCATTTGGGGAAGAATCATTCTGAATACAGTTCATGGATTAATTGTGTTGTACGAACAACTTTAACAAATAGAACCTAAATTACAAACTATTTATAACTGCCAAATGATTACCCTCAAAAAACTAAACAAAATCCCAAAAAAAATTTTTTACAATTTTGCAAGAGCCCTTAAAGAAAACTATTTTAGGTTGTGTCTGTGTCATACGTCAGGTACACGCAACGGCGCCGCGAACTGAACACGGTTTATGAATGGTACCAACCTCAAAACTTGTCAACCTCAACCTCAGACTGTATAAACCAAGTTTATATGGTGCTATGTGTGCGTGTTTCAGCGAGTCAGAGTCGCGGCAAGGACATGTCGACGATCGTCAAGGCGGAGGAGGAGGAGGAGAAGGAGCAGCGGGAACGAGTCGGCCCCGATGGTCAAGTGGGGGCCGAGTCGAACAGGACCGCCAGTCCGAAGGGCGAGGTCGACGTCCCGAAGAAGGAGGAGGCGACGGCGCCGGAAGATGTCCACGATGAGGACGACGACGAGGTGATCCGCGCGCCCCCGAAGAAGGCGAAGAAGGGCAGGAAGATGACGAACCTCGATCTGAGCAGCGAGGACGACGACGAGAAGGACGAGGACTTCAAGGGTAGCAGGTAAATGATCCGATCGGATATCCGAAGGTTTAGGTATCGTTATGTCGAACGAATGCACGTGGGTTTCCTAGATCGAAATTGTGTCGTAGACGGTGGACGTGTTCCAAGACTTTCTTTGTTCATTACTAGTGGCTCATTGCTTTTTAAGTGGTTCTGCTTTCTTATGAGTTTTGATAATAATCATGCCCTGGTATAGTTATTAGCATTGGCTCTTTCACATTTTGATGTCTGGTAATCTTGTATTTTATCCAAAAGTTTCTCAATTGTTACCCTAGCGTTTCTTTTCTATGATTGGTTTTCAGTAGATTGTATTGTCATATTAGTCTTAATTCGAACATTTATTGCTTCATTCATTCTGAAAGTATATAATGTTTCTTTTATTCACCATGTTAAGTCACTTAAGAGTCCATCTCCCATCGAGAATTTAACGTTGCTGCGGGGTAAGAGAGAAGGACGAGGTTGTGGTAGGCGTGACTACATTTCCCCCTTCCACCACTTTTTAACTAGCCAGGACTAAGTTAATTTTGTATACGAGTGTGATGGACATGACAGAATAGTAACGTGTAGTCTTTTTCTAATGCACTTACCACTCACGTTCGCATTTTCTCTCTCTAGCTCACGTTTATTACCTACGAGTATGAACGTCCAGGTGTATCCTGTGAATTCGCAGAGAAATAATATACAGTATTAAATATATACTGACAATAAAAAACACTAGTAAAATAGCTTATTACCAAAAAGAAAATATGTATATATATGTAATGAACATGGGTAGTAAATATAGAAATTTATTTATTAATAAAAGCTGAAAAGTGCCGTTAATTACCAGCAGTACTGATTTCCAGTTTCACAATAAATGTTCGAAGTGTCACTTGTTGTCAGAATTAGATAGGTACAAATCAATAGAGCGCGGCACATCAAAAATTACATGCACAGAAATTCCAACGCCAACTAGATGACAATCATTTTGAAACACATTGTATTTTAATAATTAAAACTGTACTCAAAGTATGGTTATTGAACAAACTTAAAATTTGTAGACACGCCTGGCGGTCAGTTTCAATCCTGAAAATACACTGTTAAGGAATTATTAGTTGGCCCCTGTGTATCCTGTATAACATAAACTTTTTTTTAAATAACCTAACCGTCATATTTGGTCTTCGTGTCCGCAATTCGGTGCTGCTTTCAGAAGACGGTCAGGTAACAATCGCAATTCTATAGATATTACCCCTTGAAATTCAATTCAATAAAAAGTAAACTTATTCATTTACAGTCATCATTGCTATTCTGGTTTGAATTGAATGTTTACGAGTATATATCGTTGTACAGAACTCTTTTGCTCTTTGTGATATTGTTACAGTTGTATTTCAGCTATTTACTTAGTATGTATTACAAATTGACCTTAAACTGACTTAACTAGTACGGCATAATATAGAGAGATAATCGAAGTGGCGAAAAAAATCCGTTTTTGTCTGTTTATACTATCTAAATAGATGAGTTAATATAACTTTATTTTTGATCTCATTGTTTTGTCATCAACTTGTACTTATTATTTTTTCCACCTTATCTGCATCTATAAAACTTAATACGATTTCTATAAATAGAAATTTTAATACTAGTATATTTAAAAAATATTGGACCCTATATTAGAATCAAATCCAAAAAGAACATTTTTACCACATTGCAAATTACTTGGAAGTCATATGAAATAAAATCTCCGTTCAGTTTTGAGTTCGTCTCTGTGCGCCTACTGCAATGAATAATACTTCCCAAATACAATGTGTTTCAAAATGATTGTCATCTAGTTGGCGTTGGAATTTCTGTGCATATAATTTTTGATGTGCCGCGCTCTATTGATTTGTACCTATCTAATTTTGACAACAAGTGACACTTCGAACATTGATTGTGAAACTGGCAATCAGTACTGCTGGTAATTAACGGCCCTTTTCAGGGCCAAAACAAATACTACAAATAGACAAATACTCAGAATTCGTTTTCTTTTGACAGAGAAAAACCAGAAGTTAAAACAGATTAAGTAGGTTATTTTGAGGTTATGTATAGCTAGTAGAAACTCCTATTTTCGCAAGGCGGGTTTCTTTATTTTACATGGGAATTCCACAGCTGACTAGATGACAATCATTTTGAAACACATTTTACATATGATGGCAGAACTTTACAGCAAGCTCTTTAGCGATTGTAAGGGTCTAGGGTAAACATGATCCTAGGGTAGTGTATTATCGTATAAAAACGAAATAGGGTTCAATGAAGAGATAAAGGATCGTTCTACATCGTTCTAGTAACAGAATTTTGAGTTTTCTCTTCTTTTGGTCAAATTTCGATCTGAAAATAGTACGTAAAATAGGGCAACTTTAGGAGCGGTTTTAAACGGACCAAAAGAAAATATCAAAAATCCGTTACTAGACCGATGTGTATTCGAGTTTTTCGCTTCGAGTGATTTTTATTTGAAAAGAATATGTATTTCAAAAGATGTTCGAGGTATCGTACTTCCCCCGCACCACTACAACCGCCTTAAATTGAATCGGGTGTTGAACTCTTAACTGAATCTCGGACGTGCCCATTGGCTTAGGGATATTTGAAGCTATGTTTCAATTTTATCGAAAGTGACTAAAGTCCGTCTGCCTTCAGCAGCGCCTCGGAGGAGGACGAGGACTTCGACGACGAGGAGGACAGCGAAGACGACAGCGACTTCGTCGGCGGCAAGAGGCGCAGGAACCTGAGGCCGGTCAGGCGGTCGACGAGGGCGCGCGTCTCCAGGTACGACGCGGACTTCATCAACGACGACGACGACGACGACCTGCCGCGCAAGAAGAAGAAGAAACGCTACTCGAGCGACTCCGAGTCGGAGCCGTCGGACGCGTCGTGGGGCGGCGGCCGCAGGAGGAGGAGCAAGCCGGCGGCGGCGGCGGTCGCGAGGCGAGTAAACACGGCGCCCGTCGATTCGACGCCGTCGTCGTCATCTTGAACCGGTCGCTTTTTCTCTCTTTTTCCAGGAAGAAGAAGAAGACGAAGAAGAAGAGCCTCCTCGACGAGCTATCCGACCTCGAGACGTTCAAGAAGAAGCCGAGGATCAAGTACGGCGGGCTCGAGTCGAGCGGCGACGAGGAGTTCGGCAGGCGGCGGACGAGGGGGAAGAGGACGACCTACGTCGACACGCTCGGATCGGACAGCGAAGAGGTGAGAGAGTACGGTCGTGTTCGTAACTAAGATTCCGATATGATCAAACTGTATATTGTGTGCCGGTGAAAGGTTACCTGTCGCCGAATTAGGCATTTCAACGACCTGTCAAAAATAAATCCAACATGGCCGTTGTGGGCAAACAACTTGGTTATGTCATCAGTGACTATTGATCGAAAAGTGTTCCATTTTATGTTTTTGAGAGTGAGTTAAGTTGTTTTCATATTTTTAAAGTACAGCACTGTTTTTTCGAACAAAGATGGTCTTGTATGCTCTCAATTGTGCTTTGCTCTAGTAAATATGGGTTAAAACTAAATATGAAACAATATCCATGTTGGTGACAGGCGGAACTCCGTGAACGTCACAGAGTTTTTGCCAGGCAGATTCGGCGAACTGAGCAATCCTGGTAGTCTATAATCGTTGGTTTGGAATGCCTAATTACGTTCGAATATGTAAATGCGTGAGTTGGGTTATATGGGATTGAGGTTATGTATGGATTCCGTTCTGCCCATAAACTTACCACATATAGACTGCGGATCCCCATAAGGGATGTTGAAGACCAGAAGGAGCGATAGAGCAATGTGTTAACTCAGCCCATTTAGAGTGAGAAAGCAACGTGCCTTATTTATTACTCTCTCGCTCCTTCCGGTCTTAAATGTTTAGTATTGCAATGATCGGTCTTTTCGGTTAAAGAATCGACTCACTGATCAAGGTATAGGTACCGATATTACTTATGGGTGAGATTGATTGATTTAATCGATGGATATAATACTAACGGGTCTCTTAAGTGAGACGTGGGCATGGGGCTTCGTAAATGCCCGTCTTAATTGGTTTAAAATTAGACAACAGAATGAGATAGAAAATTGTATTAGATGAAATAGTATGTCGTAATAACTCAAACTAAGTTTATGACAAACCAAAACGAAAATACTGACAAAATAGAAGTAGGTCATGAAGAGATAGAACAAGTAGAAACAAATACATATCTTGGACAAGAAGTGACTATTGGAAAAGCACAGCAAGAAGGCGAGGTCAACCGAAGACTTAGACTCACTTAGGCAGCATATGCAAAACTGAAAGATATCTTTCAAATGAATATACCGATATTGGTATCTGAATGGTATCGATGGCTCTGAAACCTGGACCTTTACAAAGGGGAACATTGATAAATTGAAAATCAACCAAACGGCGATATAGAGAAAGATATTAGGAGTGTCGCTGAAAGATCGGAAAACAAATGAATGGGATAAGGGAAAGAACTAAAGTGATGGATGTTTTTCGCTGAACTGCAGAGTTAAAGTGGAACTGGGTTGGCCATGTTGCTCGATACATGGAAAACTGGAGTGGAAGACTCGTAAGATGGAGACCATGGGCGGAAAGAAGTTCGATCGGGCGCCCACAGATGAGATGAAGTGATGACATAAAGAAAACTGCCGGACTAAACTGGTATACTTTGTCCAGTCAGAGTTGGAATGGCAAAAAAACACTTAATGGCTTTTTAAGTGGTGAAAAACCATGCCGCCCGGTCGTCCATGGGCGTATCATTACAGATAATAACTCTAACAATGAATTCACTTCCAAATCGCACAAACAAATGGCACACACATTCACACACCACTGCTTTCTCGAGTATAAGTACCGAAGAAGACATCACAAGGAAAGCAGAACGTGGCCGCTGTGTTATGGTCCAGTGGACCATCTAGTATCCGTAGAGTCTCGCGTACTTCCTCGTACACGATTTCACTGATCGACTGTACACCTGCACCTTAGAAGAAGAAGAAGATACAAACGAAGTGCCTCTGTCGTAAAAAAAAATTTGCGGTCCAATGGACCCTCTAGTTCTTTCTCTGTACATATCCATACATTCACATTATATCATTTCACTTGGGCAACTGAACACCTGCATTTTAAAAATACCAGGGCGTTTCTGAATACGCAAAAAGATAAGTCCCATGGTTTTGTATAGAGACAACGGGCTCTTTTCAAATGTCCTCGGTAAATTCAGATTTTATTGAGTGTTCCAATTGCTACTGGTTAGAGTATACCAGATAGCCCAAAGCAGAAGTAGATGGAAAATTTTAGGAGAGGCCTACACCCAAAGGGTAGAGAACGGCTAACATAAGAAGAAGGAGAATAACTCAAAAAAAACTTTACACTTCGCCCTTGCGATTCAAAAACTCTAACTCCCGTTAGGTCCCGGACCTTCACAAATAAAGTGAATACTCAACTAGATCACAATCGTATGAGAACCCGCCTCTCAACCGAATCCTCGTAACGAACTCGTAAGTCTCGAAATTACGACCCTAGCGTAAAACTCTATAACTCCAACAATACTCCTCTCGCATACAAACTCTAACACTATCAAAATTACAGCACTTGGACAATAACTCTAAAACCCTAAAAAAAAACGTCGCTCACGTAAACTCTAGACTAGAACTTCAAAATTACAACTCTCATTCAATAACTCACTCTTAAAAAAATGTCTTCAGCCCCATCATCCACTTCATAAGTCAGCATTTACTATAGGCTCATATTTTATTGCTAATTTATTACGCAAACTACTGTTTTATTGCTCCACTCCTTAGGGAGAAAAAGGGGATAATCTTACTTAAGCCACATCATCCACATCTGTGTCTCCGGAACCGCAAGAGATATATACATGAACCAAACGGAATATTTTATTGCTAACAATTGGGACTAGTAGCGTAATCCCAGAACCACCCCTTCAACCCTTACCATTAAACTCACCCCCAAAATATCAGAAAAATGGTAAAAAAAATGTATGTTCGTTAAATACAGCCTGGGCTCTTTACTACTATTTAATTTCTCAACTTTCTAGCAAAGTATGATTTTTTTGCTCCACCCCTTAGCGAGAAAAAGGGGATAATCTGACTTAAGCCACATCATCCACCCCTGTATCTCCGGAACCGCAGGGGATATATACATAAACCAGGCGGCATATTCTAAGGCTAATTTATTGCTGACGATAGCGACTAGTAGCGCAATCCCAGAGCCACCCCTTCGACCCTTAGCTTTAAACTCGCCCACGAAATATCAGAAAAATGCTTGAAAGTCGAGCAATTAAATAGTAATAAAGAGCCCAAGCTGTATTTAACGGAAATACATAATTTTCGACTTTTCTGATATTTCAGGAGTGAGTTTAACGGTAGGGGTTGAAGGGGTGGTTCTGGGATTGCGCTACTATAGTCGCTATCGTCAGCAATAAATTAGCAATAAAATATGTCGCTTGGTTTATGTATATATCTCCAGCGGTTCTGAAGATACAGGTGTGAATGAAGTGTCTCAAGTCAGATTATCCTCTTTTTCTCGCTAAGGGGTGGAGCAATAAAATCATACTTTGCTTGAAAGTTGAGAAATTTAATAGCAAGAGCCCAGGCTGTATTTAACGGACATACATTTTTTACCATTTTTCTGATATTTCGGGGGTGAGTTTGTAACTAAGGGTTGAAGGGGTGGCTCTGGGATTGCACTACTAGTCCCTATCGTCAGCAATAAATTAACAGTAAAATATGCCGCTAGGTTTATGTATATATCTCTTGCGGTGTCGGAGATACAGGTGTGGATGATGTGGCTTCAGTCTTAAGTCACATTATCCCCTTTACTCGCTAAGGGGTGGAGCAATAAAATCATGGTTTGCGTAATAAATTAGCGATAAAATATGAGCCTATAGTAAATGCTGACTTATGAAGTGGATGATGTGGCTTAATATACAAAAAATATGACTTGTTTAGCAAATCTAAACGAGTCCTTACGACTCCTTCGTAGTAACTCCCAAAACATTTCCCTCCGCCCTCGCGAATCAAACTCTAATTTCCCATCAAGGTCCCAGACCTTTAAACAAAAATTAACACTAAACAAATGAACACTAAAAAACGCAACCGGACCTAAGCCGACCGACTCCCTTTTCTCCACAATTTCGTCGCTCCAGTAGTATTCAGTTCCCTTTCTCCAAGTCCCAAAACTCGAGCAAAATGTTCCCTCCAATCTTCTAATTGGTTACTTTTTTTCCTATTTGACCTATGACTATCCCCGATACGTCACAAGATCCGCCGTGTTGATTAACTAATTATTGCAGTCGCGACTTTTGCCTAGTCGACACCATCGACCAGAGTCTGTACCTCAACCTCAGACAATGAGTTCATCGTTGTCATCACCAGTCAGCAGTTTTGGGGTCATGTCCCAATTACCAAACCGGTGTATGTTACGTACTAAGTTAAAAGTCGCGTACCATTTAGTTTCTTCATATATAGGGTGCTTTTTCTTAATGTTACAAAAATTTAATCAATGAATATTAAAAATCCCCTTAAACACCCACAGGGTGTTACAGTATGGGGATCTGTAGTCTATGGCAGAGATTGAGATTTACACAGAAGTGGTGCATGCGCGGTAGCAGTAAAGCAGTGGTCAGTTCCTGATTGACGAAGACTGTGACGCGAACCTAAACTTTTCCACCAGTCAAAACCGACCGTTACTCATCCGCCACTGCGCACGCACCACTTCCGTGTAAGTCTCGCATCTCTGATATGTGGTAAGTCACCGATGAGTGAGTTAGGTTATATGGGATTGCGGTTATGTACGGATCCGGATTTGACTCTAAAACGTATCCCCATTTCGACATAATCTAATCGAGCACACTTCCGCTTGTTACAGGAGCGTAAGAAGCGTAACCCTCACAGGTACATAGACAGTGACGACGAGAACGACGAGGACTTTGTGGCGAACGAGGAGGAGGAGGACGAGAAGGAGGAGAGCGAGCAGGAGGACGAGGATGAGGAGGAGCAGCCTCGGAAGGAGGAGGAGGAGGGCCGTAGGGCGCTCGTCGTGCCAAAGATATACATAAAGAAGCCTTCGTCGGCGGCGGCGGCGGCGGCGACGCCGAAAGAGAAGGTCGGCAACGGCGTCGACGAGAGAGACTCCGCGAAGAACGGCGACAAAGAGGAGGTGGCCGAGGGTAACAACAACAGGAACTGTAAAATCGAGGAGCGCGCCGCCCCTAAGTGCGCAGACGCGATCGAGAGGACGCGCGAGCCGCCGCCACCGCCCGCCGCGCCGATCGTCCACGCCGATTCGCTGTTCCTCGCGAAGAAGCCGCTGATGGGCCTGTGCAGGTCGCTCGAGGCGATCTCGAACGACGACAGCAACGACGAGCTGTCGGAGCCGCCGGCGGTCACATTGCCGCTGTTCGAGGAGCTGGCGAGCAGGGCGGCCGCCGCCGCCACCACCGTCGGCGACGGCGGGAGCCCCAAGAGGCGGAAGGCGAGGAGTAAGTGCGCAACCCAATATGCTAATAGGGGTACGGCTTAAGGTAGCTGAAGGTTGCTCTGAGGTCGTAAAAACCATTTTTCGTTGGCCCGGGTATACCCATTGGCGTTCTAGGGCAGCGTTTCTTAACTTTTCTCAGTCCACGGACCCCTATAAAATCAAGCACAATTTCAAGGAGCCCCTTAATAAAAAAAAAACTCGGACAACTTAATTTAATACTGCAAAATAGCCATTTAAGATAAAAGTGTGAAAAGTGCCTTAAACGCACGTTTTCCACATCCCACATGTATTATACAAGATTTTTTCCCTTCACAAATAATTAAGATGTTTCGATAAATATCTGAAATACGTCAGATTCTGAATTATTCAAAGTTACAATCCAACTATCTTAGGGCCGGTTGTAGATGCGCAGTTCAACGCAGGTTCTATTTTGAACCAAGTTCAATTATAAATTTATGTTGTAGATGAGTCACTCACTGTTGAATCTAGGTTGAACCCAAGTTCAATTTGAGGGAAGGATGACCAGCGTTTAACGACGGTTTAAGTAAGGTTCAAGAAATTTGACAGTTGACAGTTAGATATAATGTCAATCTGGAAGTTGGGTTAGGTAATGATTTGCTGACAATTTACCGAAATAAACGCGTTATTAGAAGAATTAACAGATGATGAGGACTTCATGGAGGTTGTGATTGGTGTGTTGCATCCTAGAAGACCGCAAACGTTGCGAAACAGGCCCACTCATTTCTAAATATGGTTTGACCATAGTTATACACCAAAATAGCCTCTTCGCGAGAGCTAAAATTGGTTGATCCCTCTTTAAGCCTTTGCATGCCTCCATCACCTACACCAAACGACCGAAGATTGTCCAGCTTCTCAAAGTTGGCCAGCTTCTCAAAGTTGGCCATGGTAATTTAACCAAAGGAAAACACAAAGTTCGAGATCTTTCTAGAAGGTCGAGGGAGGCAAAACTTAATCCTTGAAGAGCGAACACGCCCGTAGTTAATTCCCAACCTCTCAAGTATGAGGAAGCTCACGCCTTTAGGGCTTGATCCATGTCCTAAAAGAACTTTATGTAGTTAATCTTGTTGGATGTGTGTTAATATCTAAGTTATATTTATTTTAACTGTGTATGTCAACGTATTTGTTTTGTATGTGTGACGCCGCACACTTCGAACAACAGGAGCCCTAAAACAAAACAACTTGTTGTGAGTATTGTTTTGTAAGGTACTTACCTTCGGTTTGCTAATTATCCTCATTCATGTAGTGCGAGCCCGAAGATATGAAGCCGGTCGCTCATCTTTAATAAAGCAGTTGGTTAAGACTTGGTGTTTTCCTTTGGTTAAACCTACACCAAAGTTACCAACACCTTTATTTTAACTTAATTACCACGTGCTCCCTACAACCTTTAAATAATATAATGGAAATTCTGCTGGAATACCAAAATAAAGTACCAAACCAAAATAAGTTATGTGTATAACTATTTTTTACATAGCTTTGGCACAACAAAAACGAAGAAAATATAAACTTTAACACACTGAAAAGTAACGTTCGTCCTTCGATCACGTTCAGTCTTCAGAATTTTATAGGTTATAACACCAAATGTTTCCCACCGAAACGTCCACTATTCACAAAACCCTAATATTTTTATCGATCCGTGAACCTTAAAATCGTCTAACAGATTGCATTTTATGGAATCAGGTTGACCAACACAACTTGAACATCGTTCTACAGAACCACTGTTGAACTGCTGTTCTACAACAAAACTTTTATTGAACTCGGTTCAAAGTTGAACGCTGGTTCAATTGAACTGACGTTGAACTACAACACCTACAACCGGCCCTTAGAAATCACTGTAACCGAGGTAATGAAAGTTTGTTTCGTAAAAAAAACAAACAAAACGCTCAAACTGACTCGACTTTTGGTCGAATCAGGTCGAATCTATTTTTTATTTTTCGCACAAGCGCATTAAAATTGCACTTTTCACACTAAAATGACATTTGAAAAGTTTTACTTTTCGATTGTCATTTTAGGGGCAAATTTATAAACGTCCATACACTTAATTTGTCCCTTAATTTTGAGTGGCCACGCCCACATCCCTCAAAACGGAATTTATGAACGTCACTAACCTTAGAATCGTCCTAGAAATGTAGCAATGAAATGTAGAAATGTATGAAATCTATATAGATATAGATTTCAATGACTATAGATACGACGGCGGACCCCCAGGAGTCCGCGCAGCACAGGTTAAGAAACGCTGTTCTAGAGTTTATTATACTTATGTGATCGCGACTGACCTCGCCCGCGCGTCCGTATCTGACGTATCTTGTACGTTGTTCCAGTCAAATACTCGCCGGCGAAGAAGTCCCTCGACGAGACGATCGCGAACCTCGGCTCGGCGAAGAGGGCGGTCGCGCCCCCTCCGGCGCCCTGCATCGAGATAGCCGCGCAGCCGCAGCCGTTCTCGCAGAGCGGCCCGACGCCCTCCGTCATCACGAGGATGCTGCAGTCGGGGGCGACGCCGGCGCCCTTCCCCGTCGGGACGATCAGGCCGAAGCAGTTCGCCGTGATGCCCGTGGACGACGACGACGACGAGGAGGACGGGGTGGCGCAGGCGTACGCGCAGGCGCCTTCGGGTGAGTCGCCGAGCCCGACTACGCGGACGACGATGACGCGCTTCTGTCGTGTTGCAGGTGGCGCTCCTCCTCCACCGTCGCCGCGGGGGATGTACCAGGGCGGCGGGGGCGTGGCGCCGCCGCCACCGTACGCGCCCCGCCCGCCGCCCCACCAGAACCGCCCGATGTACGAGGCGCCGCCGAGGTACCCGCCGCCGAAGGGGGCGATACTCGCGCCGCCGCCGCCCCCGTCGGGCTACTACTACCTCGGCCAGCAGCAGCAGCAGGAGGACGGGGTGTACCATCACCCCCACCCCCATCACCAACCGCACGAGGGCGCCCCTCCGCCGCCGCCCCCGCCCCCTGCCGGCTACGGGGGCGTCGCTGAGTACGTGGAGCCCCAGGAGGGCGTCGGCGGTGGCGGGGCGGCGGAGGAGGCGGGCGGCGAGTTCGGGGGCCTCGTCTCGTACTTCTCGAGCCAGCAGGAGGAGGACCTCGACTCATAGGGGAGGCCGTCGTCCGCCGCTCCAGGAGGCTAATCTGAATTTGACCGTGATAGAAGGCGCGTCCGCATGCGCGAGTATATCCCACCGATGGTACATGTAATGTTTGTATTATTTTCTGAGGTTAGGATATATATATAAATATAATATAAGTGCGATAACTCGACGGACGTATACATAATATATAAATATACACACACACATCTAATGGGAAAATGTACATAAGAAACCGTGAAGAAGGAGAAGAACCTTGTAATTTTTACATTTGCATATATTGTATATAGATTTTCCTTAGGGGGTTAGGTTGTATTTGAATGAAGGCCTTAATCGGGCGATGCGTCGCATATATTTTCCTTGCGTCTCACTTGCGTAACGTGCAATTCACTTTCGTCACTTTTTTGAGATCCGATCTATTTTTCTATCTTGGAGTTTTCGTTTTACCCCATTCATCTCGATCCAAAATAACCTTGTACTTTATTGAAGAAATATAAATGATTATTGTGTAATACACCACGGCGTTTGATTCGACGATCCGAACAGATGAGACAGAGAGAGAGAGAGAAATGAACGTTCCTTATGCAATGTATTTCGTAAAAATACCAACAATACAATCGTTATTCCTGCGAGTTAGTAAAAAAAATGCAATAACTATACACAATTATATACACAATATGAATTCGTTGTTAACGGCAGCACTCGTGGCGGGGGCAGCGTCCTACACTTCGGGCACGATAATAATATAATAATAATACAAAACGAAAATAAAAAATAGACAACGTACAGCTCCGCTTTAAATTCATCTTTCATTAATAACAATTAACAAATATATATATAATTTCCATGTAAATATATATATATAATACAAGACAACTATGGTAAGAGCACTTAGTGTATATAAGGCAGAACGGGGAGAAACGAAAGATCTGGGAGAGGAGGGGGGGAAGAATGATAAAAAAATAAATAAAAAGAATATTATATCCTTAGAGAGAGAATGAGGGCGGGGTGGGGGGTAGCATCGACGAACGCCTCGTCGGAACACCTGAAACGAAACGGACTGTTTGAGCTACGTTTGTGAGTCGAGGACCACATGGCCGACCGAGATCCCAGCGCCGACTGTGAAATTGAGGATGAACGTCGCGTAAATCATGACGGAAGTTATAATAAAAGTATCGGTAAGTTCGAGATCGGCCCCCCCGACTTATTCATAAAGTGGCTCGTTTCCGATTCCAAAGGATCAATTTCTGACTTTAACGGTATCTCGAGGCTCGGTCGGCGACGTGTCCGGACGGTACTAGCCTAGTCAAACAAAAAAACAAGTATAAAGTAATTCCTTCCAGGTTGCAACCTTTCTAAAATTAAAGTTTAGGTGAGAAGAAATTATATTTTTCAAAAACTATCGCATGGCGCTTCACGAACATTCTAGTCGCTCCCGAAGGGTATGGAACTTTCGCCGAACAGTCTGGAATTTTAAGAACTCAAATCGATTCGTCGAAAACGGACTGCTCCCGACTTGTGTGTGGCGAGACTTTCCATTACAATACTGTAGCCATAACCTTTCCCGCTGATTTCATCGTTTTTGCCTTCTTTGGAGCCCGTTCGCCTTTAACGATCCACTGTTTCGAATGTTCTGTCATCTCGGGAGTGTAAAGGTTTTATCTACAATTACTAATCTGCGCAGAAACTCAGCTGGGTTGCGACGCATGCGCTCCAAAGGAGCCTTAAGGGGGACCACGTGGGACCAAATTACGTTTTTACAATAAATAATACGAAACTGGAATTAACCACAATAAAACACGTGGGAATTCACAAACTACGCGACATTGTGGTGCGTTACGCATGCATCTTCACCTCCCAACACAACAGTCGCGTCAAATTAGCATTTCACTGCCAATTTTTTTCGAAGAGATCCGATTGAGATGCTGTTTTCTGCGAAATGTTCAGGGGATTGTCTATAACAAAAAGTAGATGTAACCTCTGTACGCTCTCAAATTTTTAATTGTTTATTTGACAAATGACCCATTTTTTATTAGAGTATAGATGAACATATCTTCTTCTTAGTCCGCCGTCTCCCTACGGAGGTTGGCGATCCAACTGGCTATAATGGTGCGTGAAACCGCACCCCTGAATATTTCTATGGAGGTCCGTCCGAACCATCGACGCAGATCTTTAAGCCAAGAGTTCTGCGTTCTTCCCATAGATCTTTTGCCCTATATTTTTCCTTCAATGACAAGTCGGGGGAGGGGTAACGCTCTCCTCTCATGACGTGGCCTATGTACTTGAGCTTTCTTTCTTTGATAACTGCCATAAGCTCTTTATTTTTGCCAATTCGTCTGAGTACCTCTTCATTGGTTATTCTGTCTACCCAGGATATACGTAAGATACGACGGTACACGTACATCTCAAATGCATTGATGCGGTTTTCCATTGTGCTGTTGAAGGTCCAGCTCTCGCAGCCATAGAGAAGGACTGGAAAGATGTAACACCGCAGTAGGCGTATGCGAAGCTGCAGATTCAGGTCTCGTGTGGTAAAAAAATTCTTCATAGAAGTCAATGTTCGCCTGGCCTGTTCGATTCTTGACAGGATTTCTCTCTTGGGATCGCTGGCCTCGTTGACAATGGCGCCGAGATATTTCACAGATGTCACTTGTTCCACCCTCTCGTTATTAATTCGAAGTATTGCTTGAATTGGTGTCTTGGAGAACACCACCACTTTTGTCTTAGTAACGTTCATGTGAAGACCATACTGTTTGCTATACTCGACTATGAGGTCCATCATGTGCTGTAGGTTTGGGAGACTGTCGGCGAGGACGACTGTGTCGTCGGCGAAGCGTATGTTGTTAATAAGGGTACCGTTGATCTTAATTCCCACATTCACCTCCTCGAGTGACTCTAGGAACACCGCTTCGGAGTAGATATTAAAGAGGAGGGGAGACAGGACACATCCCTGTCTGACGCTTCTCCGAATTTCTATTTCGTCAGATGTTGACCCTTCTACTCTCACTTCTGCCGTTTGGTTCCAATATAACTGAGTGATGATGCGCCAATCTCCCGCATCTACACCGGTGGTCTTGAGGATGTCGGCAAGCTTCTGGTGTGAGACACAGTCGAAGGCTTTACGGTAATCAATGAAGCAGGAATAGACGTCAACATTCATGTGCTTGCATCGCTGTGTGAGGACGTTCAGAGAAAAAAGAGCCTCACGCGTACCAACTCCGTTCTTAAATCCGAACTGCGTATCACCAAGCTGCCTTTCACATTTGGAGTATATTCGTGTGTGAATAATGCGAAGAAACACTTTGAGAACATGTGACATTAGGCTGATCATGCGGTAGTCGTCACATTTGGAGACGTTTGCTGTTTTGGGTAGAGTAATAAAAGTCGACTTCAACCAAATCTACTGGTACTTTCCCAGCTTTGTATATGGAGTTAAAAAGAGCTGTAAGTAACTTCAGGCCCTTATTATTATCTGCGTTGACGATCAGTTTCAAAGTTTCCGCATGTATCTGGTCCGGTCCTACGGCTTTATTGTTTTTCTGAAGCTTGATGGCATGTTTCACTTCTTCTTGCGTGATGTCAGACTTTAGACTCTGATGTTAGCCGACCGGCGAGAGAGAGAGAGAGAGAGAGAGAGAGAGAGAGAGAGGGAGAGAGAGAGAGAACCGCAATGTTCTGAGAGTCACTAAACACATACAAACACGATTTTAAACTGCTTGTACAGATTCGAACTATTCTCTACCGGGTTTTCATACGGGTATGAACAATTTTTCGGATAAAATACGATTTTTCAGGTTGCAACAATTGAGCAATAAATGTGCGGAACAATCTCCAAGCGATAGTTTCGACCAGGTCGAGACGAATTGCTGGGAAGAAGTTCAAAGTCTCTCACGTTTGTCAGAGGAGAAATATTCATTTGTTAATTAGTCAGGTTACAACAATTAAACAAACAATCATATTTGCAAGAACCTTATGTTTCGCGTCAAAAACCCAGAGTTATTGGAAAAAATTCTGATTCTCTAATGATTTTGGCCGTAGAGTTATTCATTTGTTAATTAGCCAGGTTGCAAAAATTGAACAATAAACAATGGTAGTTGCAAAAACCTTTGGCCGATGGTTCGCCTAAAAACCCAAACCGGAAAGAAATCCGGTTCTGTAATGATTTTAGGCGTAGAGTTATTAATTTGTTAATTATCGAGGTTGCAACAATCGAACAATAAACAATTATATTTGCAACAATCTTGTGCCGATAGTTCGCCTTAAGAAGCCAGAGATATCAGAAAAAATCCGGTTCTCTAGTGATTTCGGGCGTTGAGTTATTAATTTGTTAATTATCCAAGTAACAACAATGTATAGCAATAAGTAATAAATTTAACACTAGAGTGATAACGAGGGACCGCGAAAACCCGAGGAGAATTTCCTGGAACTATCGAGAAACTTCTAGGATTATACGGAATAATATATATAAGGAATGCCGGACCCAAGGCGAGTTAGTTGAAGAATCGGAGTGTAAATATTCGGGCGAAAGACCGCGCGCTAAATAAATAAACATCTGAGTCTGAAAATAAATTAAGTTAAGTGTTAGATTAACAAGTGTTATTTAGGAAATAAATTAATTAGGACAATTCGCGTATGTTTAGTTTTAGTAGACAGTAAAAACGTTACAATATGTTCTTCAATACTCTAACAAAAATGGGTCTTTTGTTAAATAAACAATTAAAAATTTGCGAGCGTACAGAGGTTAGATGTACCTTTTGTTATAGACAATCCCCTGAACATTTCGCAGAAAACCGCATCTCAATCGAATCTCTTCGAAAAAAGTTGCCAGTTTTTACTTTTTTCATGCTAAATTGACGCAACTACAATTGGACACTTTCACGGCTTTGCTACGAAAACGGCAACGTCGCCTCTCCACGATCGATCTTATAGTTTTACGGCTTTAACACCGTCGGCGGTAAAGTGCTCGGGGTCGACGTGGAGCCGATAACCGGCTGTCGAATCACCGTGGTGTACTCTGAAAAGAAGAGAGAGGGAGAACTTATTCTCTCCCCTCCATTCCCGGAATAGTATGTATTCTACAGAGCATGTTTACAGCACTATATACGGAGCTTTTCTATCGAAACGCATGGTGGGAAATCAATAAGAGCAAACGAGAAACTAACAGTAGTTCGTTAGTATGACAGAGAAGGATGTTTTGCAACGTTGCCGGCCGAGCAGGCAGTCCAAGCCAACGCGTATCGCGGTTGCGTATCGCTTTACACTTTCGGATGTGTGCGGTACAGTGTGCGGAGCGGATGACTGTGATGTTTCGCCAGCTAGCAACATCGCAAAAGTTCGTTTTCT